>NC_047564.1:57548517-58293517 GCF_902806645.1 Magallana gigas
ACATTCTTGTATTTAATAAATGTTTAAAAATATTAGTAAAGTTTTAGGAAATTCATTATTTACTATATTCAGTCGGGATTTACAAAAGAATTTATTACAAATTTCTTTTTCAAAAAATGTGTTCCAAATTTTCTCAATCACCAAATTTTCAGTAGAACCCAGCATATAAATAAAACTCAAATCTGTTTCTACGTGTATTGAGCATTATTTTCTGTATTTTAAGATACGAATAACATTTCCTCAATTCAAATACAATTTTAATTCTTTATTTATAAAACATAAACAAAATATCACGGACCGAAAAGTTTCTGACTGAGGCAGCATGTATTAACGTGTACCTTTTTCCTCGGAGGTGCGGCGTTTGGATGACCCCCCGTTCACGTACGCCAGGGAACTGGGTCTGTTGTGGTTTCTAGGTCGAGAACAGGGGTTTAATTGTGAGATCACGTCCACCATACTGCAACAGACACCGCTCACAATCAGCAAAATGTAAATACAGTTCTAGGCACATTCAGTTCAACACTATCAATCAAATTAAAATTAATGTTCTTTCCAAAGATCATAATTATATAGCCCCCCTTCCTTTAACACCGCAAACAAATCAAACGACACAGTTAGTTTACATGGAACTGATAGGATGACATTTTACCAATATGAAGTATGCCATGTGTTGCACTCTGAAGAATGATCTGCTTTTTAAGTCATAAATTTTTATTGTTAACACTGTTAGTAAAATTGAAAGCCTTTGTTCTGAATTCTTTTCAATTACAAATATACATGTATCCTCAACAGTGCCCGTTGTCACAAAAAATCGAGCATTGCCTCATCAGACCCGTTTCAAAGAGCAAGATAAATATATTTTATTTAATCATTTTATTGATAGGCGAATATGAGAAATAAATAAAAGTGATT
Source organism: Magallana gigas (assembly GCF_902806645.1). Classification (NCBI taxonomy): domain Eukaryota; kingdom Metazoa; phylum Mollusca; class Bivalvia; order Ostreida; family Ostreidae; genus Magallana; species Magallana gigas. The sequence goes on from NC_047564.1 coordinate 57,549,430, forward strand.
ATGGATTATCAACATCAATTTCCAACCAGTGTCTTACCATTCATTTGGATCGACGTCTCGAAAGCCCTTGGCAAACGGGTTACTGGCGATTTTCAACTGAGTTATCTACAAAAGTTAGTAAATTACTGGTATAATTTATTTCAACGACAGCAAAAGCATGTAAAATCGGATTAATGGATTTGGTAAGAATTAATGGCGATCATTGATATCAGACGACAGTTTGGGGATTGTCTGGACGCCAGGGGGAGACTGTTTACCCGATGGTTCTGATACGCCGTGACCGCCATGAACTTCGTCTCTGGGAAGATGTACGTCTTAAAGTTTTCTGTCAGGGAACAGTCTTCGGATTTCGGATTTACATAAACAACATGACATCGAGGCTGATACTTGTGCATAGAATTCAAGATGATCTGTAAAAGTGAGATAGAGTCCGTATTTATTTAGATTACATGTTACTTCGCCCGCCTTACCTATCTCACAGAAATTATCTTAATTAAATCTATAAACAGAAGGAAATGATACAAATTTCATATCAATGTAGATTGAAACTCAAGTTCTGTTGATGAAAAACAGTGTGTGGCAGGTTGCAAGTATATCCCCCCCCCTCTCCAAACAAATATGAAGCTGATTTTAAATTAATGAAAACAAAAAAGTAATTATAAGCTGACTTAAAAAATGTCTTTCTGAATTTGTCATAAAGCCTATATCCATTTCATTTGCCATTCATCAACGTGTTTAGAATGATTATATATGGACCGAGTTTTCATGGCTAAATGTTATTGGGTCATGTACAAAGTATTTGATACAGTGACTAAAGCCTCAACCAGGCCTGGTAATAACGATGATTGAATTCAATTTGCAGGTGCACAAACAGAGCCATTAATAAACTCACATGACCGTTGTCGTCCATTAAATTATTTGTGAGTTTCAATTTGTCAAACGACACCACTTGCTTCATCCACTGCGAGCCTTTGGCGGGTGAGTCTGGATGCACGTGTATTCTGCCGGGCATGTGTGGGTCGGCCTTGCCCGCCACCACCCAGCTGGAGCTATGGAAGGAGTACCTATAGCGTTTGTCGTCACACGGGACGAAGTCCATCATCACCATGTAGTCCGCCATGTGATCCAGACCGTACAGACGGACCTGGAACGTCGGAAACATCCTCCTACAAACAGACACACATACAAAATAAAGACACACAGGCCAGGTACAGACCACATACAAACACACATATCAGATACAACGGGAAGATCCGCCTACAAACAAACACACATACAAAATAAAGACACACAGGCCAGGTACAGACCGCATACAAACACACATATCAGATACAAACAGACACACAGACCAGATACAGAAAGACACGCAATTCACATACAAACAGACACACATAAAATATACAGAGAGACCCACAGTTCACATACAAATAGACACACATAACACACAGTTCACATACATACACATATCAGATAGGTCCGATCTAGTAAAGGAGTCACCGCATGTGATTTTGTGATTTACAGTACGTCCACGATCCTCATAGGGCATATGCTACCCACGCTCAGTAAAACGAATAAAATGATGTTAAGGTTCGAATACTAAAATAATGGTAAATAGTATTCATTTTTGTTGGTTAATTTCTCTCGGTAATTTTTAATGGCAATTTCTCAAGAGTAATGAAATAATTGCGTGTCGTCACTTGTCCCTCATTTGTTACAACTATTTCAGGAAAATTGCTCTCTTTACCCGGCTAAATCAACAAGAGAACTCGTTGATGTTCATTTTATTGACCATAAAAACTTCACCAAGGCGATAAAACCTGTGTTTATTTTCAAAGTTCATTAGAAACCATTTTTTTTCTGATACGTCTCTCGCATTAAACTGATGCCGAGACAGGCCGCTTGTGTCTTCACAGGGCCCCGTATGTCGTCAACAACATCTTTATACAGCACCAATTAGCGACAGTCAAGGCAGACTGCGACGGAATCATCTCTCTCTTGTTTTTATGCAAACAAATTTTATTGCTTTAATCTCTACATAAATGATGCCCAATCTAAAATTCGTTTTTAAGGTTTAAAACTAGGATATCTCAAAATGTTGCAACTGTCAGAAAGTGATATATAGCAATAAAAATTCGCAAATAAACGAGTATATCGCGGAGCTATTAGACTTTTCTACAATTACTTGTTTAGACTGCTGTAAAATTAATAGCCTTTTTCTTGATGGGGGTTAAAAAATAAAGCTGGGGATGATTGATGGCCCCTATATATACATTGATAAGTAACTGCATCGGAAACACTGCCAGCGATGAAAACTGACCACGCGGCGATCCCTCACCCTCAGAGCACTGCCCGGGGCTTTCACATCTGTTTACGCTTCTTATGTCAACCTCAAAAATGTCGAGGTATTATACACTTTAATTTATGTGAAAGAACATGTCCATTATTGTTTTTAAAAGATAAAAAACGAGTGTAAATAGCCCGAGCTAACAGCTGACGGGGATTTGTCTCGGAAACAGGGTGTGGGAAAAGTCGGGATAAAATATTCCAAAACAAATATTTATAAAAATAGAACTGTTTTTCAAGGGGATAAATTGGAAATATTTCTTGATATTTTCCGTAGCAGACAAAATTTCTGTGGGATGGAGGGGGTTGATATCAGAGAGAGATCGCGGCATCGGGGGCTGTGAAGATCCACTGATGTTACCCTCTCCATCCTCACGTTTCTATCCCCCCAATGAAATCAGGTGAAGATCCACTGATGTTACCCTCTCCATCCTCACGTTTCTATCCCCCCAATGAAATCAGGTGAAGATCCACTGATGTTACCCTCTCCATCCTCACGTTTCTATCCCCCCAATGAAATCAGGTGTCTACACTTGGCTTTGATCTGTCTGTTTTTATCTTCAGATAAAAAAATCAGGACGTGCATGTTAGGATTGTTAAAATATTCCGTCGCCTCTAAACGCTACATCAGCATAGTCGCGATAAAAAGGATTATTACAGACAGAAACAGGGGATCGTAGCCACCAAACAAGCTTTGTTGGATTTGGAATATGTCACTCTTCCAGAAGTTAATAAATTATTCATTTTTTTATTTGTCAGATTTATAATCAAACTAGCATGCCGCGTGTACCAGTTGATAATTGTGTTGGATAATTTCACTTTAAACTTAATTATTGTTTTACAACATCAACACTGTTTGTAAATCTCGAATAAAAAAATGCAAAAAAATACCATCCTGAATATTTTTCTGAATTTCTATTGGTCATTTCAAAATTTCTATTATGAATAGGTTATTTATTTTCAACTTAATTCCGTTTTTTTTGTATTCACGAAAATAATCGCAATGTATATTTTACTGTAGTCGTTTTCATATATTAATATTATAAATGACATACAGAAATATACGACTGAAACAAACCACACTGTGGTTTTAGAAAGGGAAACGTTAGTAAAAAAAATTGTCAAAGAATTTCCAAACCATTTTGCATCTATATGATAATCTTATGATAGTTTCAAGTCTAATTGAACCAGTAACATCATAAATATTTAACATTGCCACTAGTAAAAAATAATAAAATCAGTTTACTAAATGTACACAGAAATGATGAAATCAAATCGGAGGATCTAAATAAGCTATATATTATGCAACATGAAACAGAAACCATGTTTTTTAAAATACATCTTTATAAATTTGTCACATTACAGTCTTAAAATTCAAAGGGTGTTGCTAAAACGCGGAAAGGAAAACGGAACGAAAAGCGGAACGAAATGGAATATGGACATGTTATATAATGTTATTTCCTTGATAAAAGTGTTAACAAGCTAAGAACGATATACTTTATGTAAATTTCAATATTGTTAAAACAGTTATCCACATTCAAGTTTATTCATTTAGAAAATGTATGATTTTCTCAAAATCAACATTACATGCTTTGACCACTAGTCCCAGTTTATCAAACTAAACAACATATCCAGCTCTTTATTCGGATTAAGTTGCAGGAATGTACAATCACGTACGTAAACGTAAAGAAACTGTCATACCTAAAATATTAGGAATAAGTAATCTAACACGGTAGAAGATGTGGACAACAAACGCTGATATGAGACGAAAGACAAGAGACTTTGCAGGACATCTAAGGCGTTAGTGATCCAATAAAATGATTTTGTTTTCGATTAAATGATCTTTAAAATAGCGAGACATTAAAAAGGTTTACAGATGTTGCAGCAGAACCTCGTAACAATGATAGTAGATATAGTTCGTCGGTCACGTTTTTATATCAATAATGCTATTTACAAACTTTTATAATAGTTTGGATCTCTAAAAATTCAATGCGGATGAGAGTACATCATGTTTGAATTTTATAGAATAAGTTTAAAATCCCATGCACGTTTCAAGTCATGAAAAACACAACCAAACGCACCAACCAACTGCCCTACACTATTATTCAAAAAATATTACAAAAGGAAAGGTATTTTAATAGCTTATTTAATCACAATGCGTGTAAACTTCATTTTCCCGTTTCGTACTTTATTAGGCTAATTAAAAGCAATGATTTCGTTGATAGCCATTCGTAAGAATGATATCAAATAATTAAGCCACCTTCTGATAATAATCATTCATAAAATATTTATAAATGATGCCAAGTAAATAGTTTGTCTCCAATCTACACAAGATTTAAGCGATAAACGCCATATTATGTTTCCGTTTTCCGTTCCGCGTTTTAGCAACACCCGAATTCAAACAATTTGTAAATATCTATAACAGTTACAAATTACAGCATTACGTAGAATACACTTTATCTATAACCATTCTCTTTGTCAATTTCTGGTATCAGCATTTTGCGGGAAAATGAATTAAAGCTATAACAAACAAATATTCATAAATCTTTACAAAACAACTTTGGATTTAAATGTTTCACGAACAAATTCTTAAATCATACAGCTCACAAAATAAAATAATTTCAAAAGAGCGGGTACGTATGTAGACTGTGGCTGTTTATTGCATTCATTTTTTTCGCGTGGGGAGCAACGTTTTGCAATTGTCCTTTTTGGAGCCAATGATTTTTCAACATTGAATAATACAGGTATAATTCATCAAATGTTACACTTATCAATTATTAATACGGTCGCGATAATTCCTTGATAGGTATATTTTTATCCGTATGTTGATGCCCATATTGTCGTGTAAATTTTACAATTATGATAACTTGTTTTCATTATTCCCATAAATCATCTGTACAATTTGTCTGATGTAAAAGATGTTTACGTTGACAAACGAACCAATATAAAAAAACAATTTATGATGAACATTCATATATAGTTAAAATAATAAACATACAATTTGAAAGAAAGTGAAATAGTTATCTACTTTAGCATATAATCTCGAAGCAACATGTCTGGGAATGATGAAAAGACAAGATGAAAATTTTTATGAAAGCAAATTTATGATCGATATCTGCAGAAACCCTTAGCCCCATCCATATACAACCCACAAACAGACCCAATGGATGTTTTGTTGTGATATTTAAGGTTTTCTATGATATCCATAAAAGCTCTCTGAATAAAAAAAATGATGAGGAGGAAGAGACAAGTGAAATGCTAGGGTCGGGTTTAAACCATACGACAACTTGGTTGTAAAAAATGTATAAAACTATAGCAACCGATGCAAAGCAAAATGGAAAAATAATCAGTTTGTTTAAATAGAAATGTAATCAGAAATCATATATTCGTAGATAGTTCATGTAAGAATTTCTTAGGGACATAAATTAAATTTTAACAACATAAACATTGCTTTATTTAAATTCCAGTAAATTAAAAAAAAAATCTACAACGTAGCCAATTATCAATTAGTTTACTTTCAGTGTAAATACATACCATTAATCTTGGCGACAACTGAGTTAAAGTTAAAAAATGTCACGAATGACATTTCTTTGCTTTAAAAATAGGTCAACCACAAAATTTATTAAGCAACTTGAAATTTAACAAAAAATCGTGTTTGATGATAAAAGTCGTTTGAGTAATGATTTGTTTAGAGTTTGATTTTATGTAACAGTTATTCTTTGTGTTGAAACACTTTGAGTCAAACCCAGAACTCGGCTTTGAAGAATTCGGCGGAAGAAGCGTTCCAACAGGCAGAAGTAACCTGTGTTTATGCTGCTCGTTTTATCGCCAGATACTTTCTTTCTCGTTAATTGTAACAAAATACCTAACAATTAGAAATATTTATTTCAGCTCGCATCAGACGTATATATTGAAACGCACACAGCTGCGGATGTATATATTTATTTCCAACATTAAGCATGCTCAAAATTCAATTAAAACTGATGGAAAACACCGTAAGAGCCACTTCAAATGCCTGCAAAACAATTTATAAGCAAGATCCACCGAGAAATTGCCCGGCGGATTTATTTACACCGCCATTAAGGCGGTGTGATGCGGTTTGAACTCGGAATAGAGTAAATTACTTCACTGCAGAAACTAACACCTGTGTTCAATGCCGGCTGATTTATTAATATATCCAAACGTACATAAAATCGTAAAATTAGAAAGCAATGGTCATTTTATGTTGCACCTTTCTCGTTTAAAAACCAGCTGGGAGAACAGCGGGAATTAAAATCGGTAATTATTAGTAGAGCTCACGGGGGATTCACAGCGAAAGAAAACAGTTTTCATAACAAGGTGATAAGGCGAGATAGGATGCTACGCTCGTCGATTTTTAATGAAGCATGGCCCCATGATGATGAGGGTAGAGCCATGTGATAGACCACGGCGCTCACATCGGGGGGACACGAGGCATGATCAGTGTGCATTGCAATACTGAAACTGTCATCATTGAAACGCTTCACTGAAAACACAGACAGGACCGAGATTGGATCAGCCATTGTTATCTGGCATGTTCCTGCAATGTCCATTTTAATAAGTGAAAACTCAGCTCATTGAAGTTCTCTACACTGCACGCTGATTTCAGGGTACTTTTGGGTAGTTAAAGTAATCAGCTGTTTGATGTAAAAGTAACACAAAAGGGTATTCTACACCGTATGCAATGATTTGTAATCAACTTAAAAAAATATGTATATTAATTTAGTAATCAAAAATTAGATATGCATGCATTCTCCCCACATAAGTAACTGAAGACGATTTTTTAATTTTCATTTATTTAATTATTTTGCCCTCTTAAATTGGCAGTGCTAAATCTCGTAATATACATAAGTCTTGATCGTAAGATTAAAGGGAATCCGTAATATTAAATATTCTGGTTTACTTCAATGAAGCTTTGCATGAATTTACAGGCTAAACAGTTATATAATTAAAGATAAATATTATGGAAAAAAACTTTGTAAACAAAATCAAATATTTTAAATAAGGTTGATAAGTGATAGTATACACATTGTAGTATTTTGATTTAATGTGTGGTCGCTAAAAAACTACAATATTTAGGACCAAGGGGAATTTTGTTCTAAAAACTGCAAAAATGAGATTTTATAAAACTAATACACTATATTTATATAATATAGAAATGATGAAAAATACTAACTTCTTTCGCATACAATATAAATGTACCTGCAAAATAAAATGTTTATAAAACTTTTGCATTTTACTCAGATTTCTGAACATTTTGATTTTAGTGGAGAATTGTTTGATTGAATTTTCAATATCAACCAAAGCATATTACCACCAGTTCCTTGTTTTACCGGTGATCATTTGTTGACTTTAAAGCGACCTAGATGATTTTTGTAACTGCCTCAAGTAAATTCAAACATAGATTTATTTTTCCTTACTTAGTATTTTGAGTTACAATGTTATAATCACGCTGTTACAATGTTATAATCACGCTATTACAGTTATAATCACGCTATATTACAATGTTGTAATCACGCTATATAAGATGAACGTCTTCCACAATAAAGAAATTGAATTGGATTGAAGTATCTCGATAACCTTGTACATACCTGTGTATCACTGATATGAAAAGAGTGATTATTATAATATATATTGATGGCTGTAAGCAAAAGTGAGTCGAAAGAATTAACTTGTGCTCGAATTTATACGATAAAATAAGTTGAAATCACCTTAGTATAATAAAATCAATATTATCTGTCTCGTGAATATACACATTTTAATTGCCTCAATCATATAGATACATGTATATTTAAAATTTGTCTTTTGTTGAATTTTCATTCACGGACAATTTCAATGTATAGAAGGCATACTTATACCGTTAGGATATAAAACACTCGTTACAAAGTAGTAAATTGTTGTACATCTGGAGAGAGGAATCTTGCCGGAGTGACGGTAGATATTGGAATAAAGTGCTACTTGCCTTTATATGTGTTTACATACTGTGTACATATCGTTAAAATCTAATTTGTACTAGTGACATGATTTTTATATAAACTTTGTGGTAAATTGCATAAAATCTTCATTTTTTAAAATTATTAAATATTTTTTCCGGTATAATATTGTTTAAATGTATGTATTTTCAACAAAGCATGCACATAATATATAATAATAATAATAATTATAATAATAGTAATAGGATCAACTATGTATGATGGATACGCGAAAAAAATTTTTTAGCGTCTACATTTTCTTTCTATTGTATGAAATTTCATGAAATTTTCTGAGAGTTTAAAATTTGGATTCGACAAAATTTGATGCATATTTTCTGTAATACAGCACGAGCGATGTATTGTGCTTTTTGATCAACCTTTGTATATGGCGATTAAAATTTCTGTCTATAATTTCGTTTCCTGCCCCATCTCCCCCCATCCCCCCGTTCAAAAATTTCATTTTAATCTCTTATGATAAAAATTGTTATTTTTGTCTCATTTATAAGGCTAAAACAAAGCAAACGGCATTACATTAACCAACGTAAATAGCTTAAACATACCTGTATGTAAAACGCTTCACAATTTTACCAGTATATGAGAATTGTTTAAAAAAAATTCAATGAGATGACCCGCGATTTTAAAGAAATCGACAGGTAGCATGAAGGTTAATTAATAAAACATAAAAAATATAAATTCAAAGCATTTAGATTAATGGATTAGTTTCTTATTATTTGAAAAGTTTTTAGAATAATTTGATTTACTCGAAAGTTGTATGAGCTCGCAGTATTTTTTAGAGTCAGTCAGTGAATTCTATTTCTGTAGATTTTTTGTGATCGGTGTGTTCGCTTGTTGAAAATAATGCGATGTTATGACAGGGAGACACACGCGCAGAGACTCTGTGATGTCATATATAGTAAATACTGTCACGCACTCACTCCAGAGCGCCGTCAAAGCAACGGAATCTAGGACACGCATCGCCAAACCATCAAAGACTGGGAACGACCCATAAATTCAGGCGTAATCAGTTTTTGTAAAAAGCTAAGGTATCCTCTCCTTAATAAATTGCTGGACACGTATCTAACACTGTAACCTTCTGAAGCTTAAACCCTTATAATAAATCCACCGACTTAATTCAATTTCCCGGGAATTAAAAGGAACTGTCCATGGAAATTACTTTTAAAATAGTATTTGTATATCTAACATTTTAGAAAGCCATTCACATCAGGGGGCATCAGTGTTCCTTACCTGCCGGCTTTGGTGACGATCATTTCCGTCCCCAGCTCATCAAACTCGTCCCACAGTGACTTCATCTCCAGGTGCGCGCTCACGTTCAGAAGTTTGGGGTGCAGGGGTTTCTTGGACAGCTCACCTTTATCGTCAGGTAAGTTCTCCGAGCAAGAGTCACCTGTTTTGCACGTCTGATCACCTTTTAAGAAGTCCGAGTCTTGGGAATGTTTGGCACAGTTTTCGGAATTGTCACCGTGAGTTCTCGATATCACATCTTGATATTCGTACCTCGCAGAATCATAGAACGGTCTCCCGGTCCCCGCATTTAAAAGACAGGCTGGAAAAAAAATCATTGGAAATATGAAACCAAATTCATTTTGGATGTCATAATTATATTACCGAAAAAATATATTTTAAAAATAAAATATTTTGCTGACAAATTCTACTTTTTTGCTTACCCTCCATACTCTTCATACCCGGGGGATACCCACAATTCCCCCACTCCACGAGACAGTCAGCGCCGTATTGGCCCGAGGGTCCGGGATATCCGAGCGAGTTGAAGACCGAGTCAGAGAAAGGTCCCGACATGAGGGAGGCGATGCTGAATGCGTTCGCGCGAACAGACAGAGGTCCCGTGATATCCATCTAGGATCTACCCAACTTTTCGCACATTCAATAGATAAAACTTGTACAAAACGAGTAAAAAAAAGTTTTGTCAATGTTGCGCATGCAGCTAAATTATCCCATAAATAAGACAAATTTTGGCAAATTAACACCTCCAGCGAACGCCCCCTACTTCAACAAGCGGAGCAACGAGTGATCTGATTGGCTCTCTACTTTGAAGTGTGTAAAGAAGCTGGAGACTAATTAGGGGTGTGAGACGGGGGAATGCCGTGTCCGCGTGCACATTGAGGGGACATTTGGTCACTTGTCGGGTCGGCTTCAGGGATAAGCATCACCAAGAATCCAGATGTGTTTAGAATAGTTTGGGTACAGACAGAGAATTGTTGACACAGGGGTTTATATAAGCAGGTATTGGGGCTCATCAATCATTGGAGGTGTCAGGTTTGACGGCTTCGGGGGGTCGGGCCAACGAGAACCTGCACAGCATCATCATTTATAATCATAAAAATATGGACAAACTCTCAATAGATACACTAGATATATACTAGCACCATTATAAATAGCATGAAATTAAATCTGCATTGGCAACAAAAAAGCACGGTTTTAAACGATTAAGAAAATATATGTATATCAAGAAAGAGAATTGTGTTTTACAAGTGATAAACTATTTTAGAAAAAGTTTTAACATTGAAATATATTTATTGAGTTTGAGCAAAAATATTTTTTTTGTTATTGAATTAGGTATGCATGTCAGTAATAATACGGTATAACAGTATTAATAAATGTAAAGAATATTCAATTTGTTCAGATAACTAGATTTGATAAATGATGAAATTCTATCACAATAAAAACTTGGTAGTAGTATTTGAACTACATTTCCAAATTTTAGTTTAGGTCGACCATTTTATTTATCCACCATTTTCTTTCAATGTTTTGTTCTCCGTATATATATACTATTTGCTAGCCATGTTTTAAATTTTATATCTAAATGTTGGTCTTGTTTAGTTATTTTTATTTCTATTAGAAAAAGTAAATAGGTTGTCTTTTGTTAACAGATTTTTTTTTATTAGAAATGGTAAAATATCTCACACATAAGGGTTTCCTGACATTTTTTTCTAAGTTACCGTTCACAGTTTTGGTCATTTTCTTGGTATCAGATATCAACATCAATTTTCATTAGTTTACTTAGTTTGTTACATTTTTTATGCAGAGATTAAAGATTTTTAAAAGCAAGAATAATATTGACACAAAAAAAGAAAGAAAGAAAAAAAAAGAAATTAAACATTGTGTGATTGTAATGGCATCAGAGACGAATTTCATTTTATTTTAAAATGTACACATTTTGCAAACCGTAGAATAGGTGGTCTAAGAGATACAATGAAAACCCAATTATTATTAGATTTAATGAGCAGATGAATACATATGCTGTAGAAAAACTAAAAGCATTGTCAAAATTTATCAAGAAAATTCTGATTTCTTTTGGTTACTTTAATTTCATATACTCGTGATCCTTGCCTGTTTTTGAGTTCATTTGTATATACATATACTTATGTTGAACAGGAACCTAGTATACCAGACATGAATAAAGAATTGAGAACTAGGAATATATATGTTGACTATTTCTGTTGATGGTACGACCTTCATGTTTGTGGGGCTCACTCGGCGCATTATCTGCACGCGCAGTGTTGACGGACGACTCCCAATAAAGTCTACCATTACCTTCCAGGGTCCGACTTTTACACGTCTGTGACCCGCGACTTGTGTAATGTTCTGCTTCATTTCACGCCTTTTGAAATTTGTTCACGCTGAACCAAATTCTCACATCCAAATCATATTGCATGAAATGTAATGATTCTGTCGGACGATAATGTAAACTGATTATTTCTTTATTTCTTCCTCCGCGGTGAAAGATGCAACAGTGATGTAAATACCGTCAATGGGAATAACTAAATATGACGTCATACAACGTCATTGGATACCATTGACTACCAGAACACTCATGTTAAAAAAGCAACGTGAGAGCTAATTGTGTACACAACACATAACAAACTCAAACATGCCAACTTCTTAATTCGTTCTTATTTCTCGTCTCTGAATAACAAAACGTCGAGATGTCGTCAATATAATATCAAGGTGGTACTTGAAAATTAAAGAAATGGGGTATAACACAAGAAGGCAGTAAATTCAATTAACTTGGGATGACTATTGCAGTGGCCGTTTATCAGTCAGCACCCCGGCTGATGGAAATGATTTGTTTACCCCTAATTGTCATCGAGACGAACGGTTTCCCCCAATGCCGATACATCAATATTTATTCCCGAGATTTCACGACTGCTTTATCGCTCAATTCTATCTAATCGAATTTCTACTAATTGATAATTAGTTTAATGACCAGTTTCATTCTTACATTTATCAAACTCAAATACGAAAGCTGACATCGCAACCAAACTGCATGGGCAGGGCTCTGACACAATGGCTGCGGATCATTTAAAACCCTTTAGGTTGAGTTTTTAAAAAAAAAGTATTAGTACAACTATCAACCATATTGAATAAATGCTTTTACAAATAATTCGACTCAATGTCGGTTGAATATAGTTACAGAAAATATCATAATTGTGAATAAATAATTTCATAAAATCTTTATACTAAGGGTGTCATTTTAAAGACTGTTTATATTTACCAGTTCACAGCAAATAATTTTGTATAAGCATTCGTTTGCATTTTATAAAACAAAGAAAAATTATATGGTTAAAAATCTGTTCAAAAATTGAAGGCATAATTCGGTTGTCGGTTGAATATAGTTACAGAAAATATCATAATTGCGAATAAATAATTTCATAAAATCTTTATACTAAGGGTGTCATTTTAAAGACTGTTTATATTTACCAGTTCACAGCAAATAATTTTGTATAAGCACTCGTTTGCATTTTATAAAACAAAGAAAAATTATATGGTTAAAAATCTGTTCAAAAATTGAAGGCGTAAGAGGAAATCTTCAGCATATTATTTATAAAACATAGTATGTAAATTATAGATTATACTTGTAAGTAAATAAAAAGTGAAAGTTTTATTTTTATAACTACACAGTATGTTAAAAATATCAAATCAGAGGAATGAATGATACCATCTCTTTATCGTTCGTATCTTTTGGACATTACAATAGGAGCTAGTATAGTACTTGCACTTATACTGGAGAGCAGATTGTAAACATAATAATTCATATTTTTTCATCGTTGCCTTGCTTGCATTTTTTTTTATTTTAAAGATAAAAATCAGAATAGGTATTTACTAAAATTTTTATCATAAGTAAGAAATCTATTCTGTCTATGCTTCGCTCTATCCGCCATTGTTTAATAAATATACTTTACTAAATATGAAATTATAAACATAATGAATTCATAACCCCCTCCCCACACCATTACGAATATATATTAGTTTCGAAGATGGATCGCTAAACCCTTTTCAAAGATTAATTTCCTCTTTCTCTATTTAGTTAAGTTGTGAGGTTTATATTAGTTTTTCTTTTAAATAAGTTGTTAATTCATTTAATTCTAGCGCAAGTTTGAAAAAATATATTTCCCTGCTCTTACTTCTTACCAAGAGGTTTGAAAAAAGTTGCCCGAAAGCCTTCAAACAAAGCCGGCAATATAATTTATATCAATGATGTAAATATGTGAACATGTATAGGAAACACACAAGCTGGCAATATAATGTATATCAATGATGTAAATATGTGAACATGTATAGGAAACACACAAGCTGGCAATATAGTTTATATCAATGATGTAAATATGTGAACATGTATAGGAAACACACAAGCTGGCAATATAGTTTATATCAATGATGTAAATATGTGAACATGTATAGGAAACACACAAGCCGGCAATATAATTTATATCAATGATGTAAATATGTGAACATGTATAGGAAACACACAAGCTGGCAATATAGTTTATATCAATGATGTAAATATGTGAACATGTATAGGAAACACACAAGCTGGCAATATAGTTTATATCAATGATGTAAATATGTAAACATGTATAGGAAACACACAAGCTAGCAATATAATTTATATCAATGATGTAAATATGTGAACATGTATAGGAAACACACAAGCTGGCAATATAGTTTATATCAATGATGTAAATATGTGAACATGTATAGGAAACACACAATATAGTTTATATCAATGATGTAAATATGTGAACATGTATAGGAAACACACAATATAATTTATATCAATGATGTAAATATGTGAACATGTATAGGAAACACACAAGCTGGCAATATAGTTTATATCAATGATGTAAATATGTGAACATGTATAGGAAACACACAAGCTGGCAATATAGTTTATATCAATGATGTAAATATGTGAACATGTATAGGAAACACACAAGCTGGCAATATAGTTTATATCAATGATGTAAATATGTGAACATGTATAGGAAACACACAAGCTGGCAATATAGTTTATATCAATGATGTAAATATGTGAACATGTATAGGAAACACAAAAGCTGGCAATATAATTTATATCAATGATGTAAATATGTGAACATGTATAGGAAACACACAAGCTGGCAATATAGTTTATATCAATGATGTAAATATGTGAACATGTATAGGAAACACACAAGCTGGCAATATAATTTATATCAATGATGTAAATATGTGAACATGTATAGGAAACACACAAGCTAGCAATATAATGTATATCAATGATGTAAATATGTGAACATGTATAGGAAACACACAAGCTAGCAATATAATGTATATCAATGATGTAAATATGTGAACATGTATAGGAAACACACAAGCTGGCAATATAATGTATATCAATGATGTAAATATGTGAACATGTATAGGAAACACACAAGCTGGCAATATAATGTATATCAATGATGTAAATATGTGAACATGTATAGGAAACACACAAGCTGGCAATATAATGTATATCAATGATGTAAATATGTGAACATGTATAGGAAACACACAAGCTAGCAATATAATGTATATCAATGATGTAAATATGTGAACATGTATAGGAAACACACAAGCTGGCAATATAATGTATATCAATGATGTAAATATGTGAACATGTATAGGAAACACACAAGCTGGCAATATAATGTATATCAATGATGTAAATATGTGAACATGTATAGGAAACACACAAGCTAGCAATATAATGTATATCAATGATGTAAATATGTGAACATGTATAGGAAACACACAAGCTGGCAATATAATGTATATCAATGATGTAAATATGTGAACATGTATAGGAAACACACAAGCTGGCAATATAATTTATATCAATGATGTAAATATGTGAACATGTATAGGAAACACACAAGCTGGCAATATAATGTATATCAATGATGTAAATATGTGAACATGTATAGGAAACACACAAGCTGGCAATATAATGTATATCAATGATGTAAATATGTGAACATGTATAGGAAACACACAAGCTGGCAATATAATGTATATCAATGATGTAAATATGTGAACATGTATAGGAAACACACAAGCTGGCAATATAGTTTATATCAATGATGTAAATATGTGAACATGTATAGGAAACACACAAGCTGGCAATATAATTTATATCAATGATGTAAATATGTGAACATGTATAGGAAACACACAAGCTGGCAATATAATGTATATCAATGATGTAAATATGTGAACATGTATAGGAAACACACAAGCTGGCAATATAATTTATATCAATGATGTAAATATGTGAACATGTATTGGAAACACACAAGCTGGCAATATAATTTATATCAATGATGTAAATATGTGAACATGTATAGGAAACACACAAGCTGGCAATATAATTTATATCAATGCTGTAAATATGTGAACATGTATAGGAAACACACAAGCCGCCATAGAGCAACAAAAATATTTAGTTGCTATATCTTCCTGAATTCAAAATTCTACCAAATACAATCGACAATTAATTAAATCAGTTTCGTAGTGTATATTTGATAAATGCATGCATTTTTATAATTTTCTAAGCTATATATACAGGCAATATGTATAATTCATATACAATAATGTTTCAATCATACCTGTATGAAAAAAAACCAACATTTTGGGGGTAACCTGCTCAGAGGAAGTTTATTTTTGGTTACTATAGATGCATGCTAATGAAAGAATTTTTTAAAAAGATTATTGTCAAGACTGAGTAAATATAAACGAACTTCAAAAATGATATAATTATACGGCCAGTTTGAGTTAACGGTTGCTTCTCCCTTTCATTTTTCGAATGCGTCAATTTTCCATGTGTCGTTACGAAATAGCAGCGAGCGTATTTTGCTTTGACTTGTCTGTACAGATTTGCTTGTTATAATAATACTGGAAATAGTGTGTGGTAATGGAGTTTTTTTTAATTATTAAAAGCGTCATCACATTGAACTAGCAAAGACCTTTGGCGCACAAGACACGATATTTGCTGGAATCATCCACACGAATCACAGGGTACCTCGATTAGAAAGCTGCAGGCTTGAACAAAATTAACTATACTTTAAAATTGCACGCAGGTGATTACATGTTGTCAAACACTTACGGAATATTGCTATGAAACGTGTTCTCCAGGATATATTCATAATGTTTATGCACTGATTTTATAGAAACATGGTCACGTTTTGAGTTAAATTCTCTTTTTTTTATTTTAAGAGAGAATATGCTAAATAAAGCTTTTATGATTGTCAACAGAATTTGAACATCAGCTGTCAAGTTTCAAGCAAATTAGAGTGTTTTCAATTTTTTTTGTTATTAAAGGAAAGTTCGTGTCATGTTTTTGTTTACATATAGGTTGCTGGATATACACATCGCATATAAAACAAATGAAATGTGACAAACAGTGGAAATTGCTTGATTATGTGCACAGTTAACGAGCAAATAGAAAAAAAAATATCTGATTGAAAAGGATTTTTTTTGCTACTTTAAAACCGATGTAAACAAAAGCATGGCACGAAATTTGTTTACAAAAACAAAGAATTAAAAGGCCCGTATGTCGCTTATATCTTGACAAATGCCACCCAATTTTTGGTTACACATTAGAAATACCTTATTAAAGCATTATATTTACATTTTCCAGTGTCTTTCCCTGTGATAACACTACATATCGATTTTGTACTATATAACCCATAATACAAATGACGCCAAATTGAGGCACCAGAGGGGTTTGCTTATTTACATTTAAATATTTAATCGTACGATGGCTTAAAATCATATAAATATAAGTAATAAGGAATCATTCTTTGAATATTATGAGGTTATAATTTCGGTCGGGGCGTGATCAAATCTATCATAAAGCCCTTCGGGCTTTATTGGATTTGATCACGCCCCGACCGAAATTATAACCTCATAATACTCAAAGAACGATTCCTTATTCCTTATATCAACAACAAAGAATGGGGAAAAACGAGTTTAACTCAAATCGTGACATTTCCTCTTTGACGAAGTTAAAATGTGTAAAATAGAACAACATTAATATTCATAGACATGTACATGTAGCAGAAAGAAGATCGACATAATAAAATAGTTAAACTTCTATCAGAATATAGATAGATGTAAACTATCTATCAAATATTATGATTTCTTCCCATGCAAAATCGACATCAAACATCTGCCGCTTCGCAGACAAATTGCATAAGCATGTGCAGTTAAACGCATTTAATTTTGGTATTTCTGTACATAGTGACAGGTTATTAAAAACACAATATTCAGTAGTTAAAAATAAGCGGGGGAAAATAATGAAAACACCGGTAGGACTCGAACCCAAAACAATTCACAATCTTAGAGTCGCATGAGCTAAATAAAAGACATCGAAAGCGTTTAAAAATTTGTAGTATCCAAAATAATAGTCTCGAATCTTTGAACTTTTGCGATTTTTTTACCATTTAAAAATATTAAAAACAGACCCAAAACAAGCCTGTGGCTAAAACACATACTATTCTAAGCCCAAATGACATGTTATAGCTCCTGGTCTGAAAAAAAGAAAATCAAATCGGACGACCTATTTGTTTTTCTGACCCGGGGGGGGGGGGGGGGGGGGGGGGGGGGGGTTTATAGACAGTGTAAAAGGACAAAGAGAGACAACTCGCACTTCTCACTGTAAATTTTTACCAATTCCCAAGAACACGCTTAACGCTTATACCAATTTGTTGACCCTTTAAATAAAAAGGTATAAAGGTACAACACAAATGAATAGTGTAAAAGGACAAAGAGAGACAACTCGCACTTCTCACTGTAAATTTTTACCAATTCCCAAGAACACGCTTAACGCTTATACCAATTTGTTGACCCTTTAAATAAAAAGGTATAAAGGTACAACACAAATTTAACCTTTGAAATCTAAAACAGAATAAATGTGAAGGAAAATTTAATCGGATTATTATTTTAAAAACAACAGTTTAACAAGTATTCTACTACAGTTATTGCCGAGATCAAAGTGATGCCGCGGACATTATTCTCCAATATACCACGAACGTCATCAGTAATTAAATTATCAGATCAGAAATACCTATTTGTCTCGCACTGACTATGAAAGTACAACTTCAAACCGTAAAAAGTTTTAAAACCATGTCAGTTTCACGTGTTAGTTCCAGTCAAAACGATGTGTATTGTCTCAAATGTTTATTTTTAAGAGATCAATGCGGCTGTTCCTAGCACCTCCCTAGCATTTTTTCACTGCATGTTTTTACATAAAATATATATCGTGTAGTAGTAATAATCGTATTAAATTGCCTTTATAATATTAGGAACATGATTCAAAGATATTTTATAAATAAGATAAGAGTATTAAAAAACCAAAGAAATTTCTGTCGTCTGCATGTGATTCCTTTGATCGATACACATGTAAACATTACCAACAAAACCATTGGGGTTACACGGAACAGCCGTCAAAATGACCTAGATCGTCTCTCTATAGGAGAAACGATCCGTAGAAATACTGGGCTGTTAGTAGAATAGAAATAAAGTTCTTGTTATCGTGAATGTTGCAGGATAACCTCCTCGGTCTCGAAATGTTGTTTGAAATATAAAAGCCTCGGCTAACGCCTCGGCTTTTATATTTCAAAACAACATTTCTCGACCTCGGAGGTTATTCTGCAACATTCACGAAAACTCGTACTTTATTTCTTAATCATCAAAATATATCCATAGTATAATCTTTTTGTTTTTCATTTAGTTAGTTTTTAAAAATTCTCTTTTTCTCATTACTTCAAATTCATTATTCATTGACAAAACTTATATAGTTTCTCAATATAATATATTCAATGTCGAATACTTATGAAATTTAAACATAAATTAATTTTGAATTATAATGTAAATTGTAATTTAATATTATATAAATAGTGCCTGTTTAGGAGGGTAAGAGTTGAAATTGACACCCCGAGAAAACTATTGTCGACCGACGCGAAGCGGAGGTTGACAATGGTCTTTGAGGGGTGTCAATTTCAACTCTTACCCTCCTAAAAAGGCACTATTTATTTTATTATACTGAATGTCTTAATTTTAAAGAAAACTTAACAGCTTTTATATCTGTATGACATAAATTCTATGGCGAACCGTACGCGCATAGTGTACACGCATGTAACAATTTGTTGTGTTACCCGTTGCCAAGTGTGTTGCTAACGCTGAGGGTAATAGAACGGATTATCAACTGCGTCTTAACCAATCAGATTTCAGTATTTAACATGAAAGTATAATAAAATGTATTAGGCTACTATTAATTGCTATAAACTGTATTGATAGTCATTTTAACATGTAATGTTACCTTTAAAAGGATTATTCATTTTCATTTAGTGTTTAAAGTCCCATAATAATTTGTATAAATATACTTTTCCAAAGGAAAATTGTGATGAGATATAGCAAATTGTAATGTATCATACTAAATCTTGATTACGGCAATAAAATATACATGTACTTTACTACTTTTAAATTTCAACTCCACATCAATGCACTGTCAACAAGTATCCATGAACTCAATACAAGGACTGGAACATTTTACTTTAAAGGGACTTGGACACGATTTGAGCTCAACATTTTCAAAATTTATTTTTTCAATTTTTATGTCTAGAAATGTTATTATAGATGTTTTCAATGCTTTGACAAAATTTGAAAATCAAATATCGAGTTACAGAGGGTAGAATTCTTTGTTTTGTAAACAAAGTTTGAGTCCCGTTATGTTCACATATTTGTTGTATTAGTATAAGTTTTAATCTAATGTTGCTGTTTGTTCATGAACCCATTGAATCAGTCTATTTTGTTTCCACAAGTTATTTTGATAAAGAAATGGCAATTTCTTTACTTTACAGTATTTGTAAACAAACTTATAAGACTCGAGCTTTGTTTACATAACAACAACTTCTTTCCTCTGCATCTCGCTTGTAACATGACTTCTAACATTCAAATTTTGGTGAATCATTCAAAATACAAAAGTAAACCATTTTATAAATAGAAATCAAAAATAAAATTTTCATCTGAAATAGTGTTCAGGTCCCATTTATCACCTGATTAGAGTTATGGTAAACAAAATCCTAGCATTATTCTTCTGATGATGTTTTTTTTTTAAATCAATTTTTCATTTAACTACGTTTAAACTTCTATTAGGGAATACATAAAACAGGGCCGGCATGAATTATAAAAAAAAAAGAAAGCAATAAGTTTAATAACATGTATTGAATCACCATGTTGACTTTTTTACATATCCAATTTCGTTCAGATCAGAACAAGAGTGAAACATAAATATTTGTTTATCCTAAAAATTCACAGGCTGCAGTCTTTCCATCACAACAGTTTTTTCTAACTTTCTTCAGCAGACTCTATAGGATAAAGCTTTCTCATGTCTGCATACCGCTTCTGAAAAAAAGAGAAAACAGAAAAAATAAAGAGCTAGAAATAGAAAGCCTTTAAAGGATTTATATATATATATCCATATCTAAATAAGGTATCTTTTTAATATTTTGAAAATTATACCTTATATTAGAATCATTTTCACAATTCCATTATTATATACCAGAGTTTTTCATTAGATATTAAAATAACTCTATTTGATGAGTACAAATAAACTCCGCATATATGCACAGTGGTTAAAAGTTTCTCATCAGTCTCGTACTAGTCGAACATATAAAAAGAGAAAAGAGTAAGTTAGGATTAAGCACCCATCTAGAGAATGATCACTTCCTGTAGAGAAATGGAAAAAAGAAAATATACAGCACAAGTGGGTTTTATCAGCTCTTATTGCTAAGTGTTTTTCCTAATAAGGCCAATCAAATTTATTTTAGATCGCGAGACCGATATACCTTTTAGCAAGGAATCAGTTTTGATGATGGACAATCAGTGAAATATATTAACTTACACTGGTATTTATAAAAAACAACACAAAAGCAATTTATTAATGCAAAAAAATGGCTTTTATAATTTAAAAAAAAAAAACCTCAGTCTGAAAAGTGCCTAGTTCATGTTAAATAATCTGCCTGTTTTCTATGTCATGTCTTATAATAGTATGATGCTCAGGACGATTATATGAAGACATTATCAGTTAGAAATATAATTTGTTCGTATTCCTCATTTGATATAACATAAACTCTACTGGCGTGCGACCAGTTCTTGCCGAGTACCGTCTCTCTACAGTACATAGTGACGTCATTTTTCGTATATAATTTTATGTGTTGATATATGACGTCACAATGCACTGGTGAGAATTGGTACTTGGCGAAAACTGATCGCACGCCAGTAGACTTATAGCTGACAAATATAATGTTAATACAGAGAAATAGAGTATAATCCCTGCAAGATTCGTTGAGTCTGAAAACTTTTTACTGATGTCTTTGTGTGGCACTGGTATGAGATTCAGGAGACACGTTAGTAAAAAAATTTCTGTCTTGTCGGATCTTCATGAGATTAGAATATTTAATTTATTCCATAAATAAAAATTAATTGTGCAAAGTGTATGTAATGTGTTTGGTATATTTTTTAATGATTCCGCGTACATATACATTAAAGGAACAACAACTGGTAAGCATTTTTTTTTTTGGAAACCCTGCAGTTTGTGAGATTGATCCCCAAGAAGTGAATATAACACTGTCTGTACCTGATGGGTCTTCAAATCCCCGAAACAGCAGGGTTACAGAAAAAACTTGCTTATAAATGGCAATATAAATGTGTGTAACTAAATCACAATGAAACAGAATATTTATACATTATATCTTGGTAAATAGATTAAACACTAAGTTTTAACAAATCATGATTTAATTTCCAAGGAGGAAATTCGAACTTCCGAAAACAAGGTCAAATACTTACGCCTGCATTATGTTGTGCCAACCATTTATCACATATTTCGTTAAAGTATGTTTCAAAGACGATGGCCCCGCCAAGAATAGCTACGGCGAATGTCGAGGACCGCCTGAAAACTCCTCTGTAGACAACATCTACCAGTCCCATTTTGTCCTTTTTTCGTTTGCGACAAGAGAGACAACTCTGTTGTTACTTCCTGAAAATAACTAAAAACCCGGTAAGTATGATATATTCCTAACAAGGCATTAGTCATCGAGTACATATAATGTATATTTTGGAATATGATTTCCAGCGTTGTTTGGCAATGCTTGCAGAAGATAGACAAAAAGTATTTCATCAAAACGAAACAAAACTTTTGATTTTCATTACATAAAAGATTAAATATAGGCCGATTAAATATGAAATTTTATTAAATTTTTTTTTTAAATCTATAGATAATTTTTAAAATGTAAGTTGATTTATTTATGTATTATATATGTCTCGACTGAGCTAAAATAAATTAAATGGAAGAAAAAAAATGGATTTTCGTAAAAAAAAAAATACAAAAATAATAATAATCTACAAATTATTTACCAATGTTATGTATACTCTATACTCTAACAATACTAACTTTGTCAAATTTTGGATGGAATAATTTTTAATTACTTTTCTAGACAACCTGAACATTTTTAAAGTCAACATTAATTAATAATTGCAAGTTTTTATATAGCGCTTTTAAATTGCAATGCATTTCTCATAGCGCTTTTACAATTATTACCCATCATTCTCAGTGCGGCAGCCGTTATGGCGCTCAGACACTCACAATCTGACAAAATCTTTCACTGTCTATAGCCAGGTACCCATTTCACACTTGGGTGGAGTGAGGAAATACATGTAAAGTGTCTTTCCCGAGGACACAACGTCGACCTGCCGCGGCCAGGATTCGAACCCACAACCCGGTCATGAGTCCTGAACCTTAACCATTCGGCTACCGACGCCATTTAATAATTTTTTAAATAAATTTTAATAAAAAGCAACATATAATATATTGTATAGGCCTAGTATTTTGTTGTTTTTATCCTTTATGCATGCGCAGTGGTGTTAATTAAAGAAGTGGTGTAGGCAAATTACTACATGTATCACGACAGTGGACGTTTAAAAGAGTCCATTCTCGGTGAAAAATATACCAAATTCCAGTTGAATTACGTTTGGTAGAACTCGTTTAAGGAGGGAGTCTTTTCCGGTTTTCGACTTGTTAAACATAAAATTGATTAATTGTTCATTAAATCAAGATGAAAAGAAATTAAAATAGAATATTTTTCTTTCTTTTTTATTATCATACAACTTGGCATAGAAAAAGTAATCAATTTTTAGAATCTAACAAGGACTATATTTTTGGCGTAATATTGGCGTAGGAAAATATCACATGTTGCGCAATTCAGAATTTCTGCAGATTAATGAGTCTGATTTAGCATTTTGAAAACAATACATTAATGTTGGATTTTTTTTTACTAATGTGAACTAATGATATGATACTTGGGTTTCAGAATATGTTTTTAAAATATGATTTGCCTATCAAACTACATTTTTATTAGCTGTTTAAAGCGCCCGTTCTGTACACTGATTTTTGTCAGAATCACTAAAATCAGTTTTTCCTCTTATTAAATGGTCAATATATTAGCTTTTTTTGTCAATTTATATCTTTATATAAAGTCTTCATTATACATTAAAATCAGAAACATTTTATTATTGGAAGCACAAAAAAAAAATATCAAAATTTCTTCAAAATTTCAGAAAATTAGAGGAAATGTGGGCTAAGCAATATCATTTTTAGTATAAATATTTATTCCAATTTAGTAGTATAAGCTGATAGACATTCTGATATTCTATCATTTAATTGAAGAATATAATCTTCAAATCTTAAACAAATGTCTACAGAACTACAAAGATAACTTATTTTTATCATCCTTTACGTTGAGGAAAAAGGTAGTGACCTTGACCGAAAACAAAAAGGTCAAATTTGATTAAACTGATATAATCATTTGGTAATATGATCTGTTTGACTGTGTCAAAATTTCATGAATTTCTTATTATAAGAAGTATGTTTGGTAACGAGAAGACTCCTTCCTTAAGGTATTCCACTCCTCAATGTTCTTGTATCAAGAATTTCTTGAGAAGTACCATTTTGACTTAATAAAACACGGGGGTCAGTGATGTCAAATTTATATGGCTTCAATGGTAAAATTCTCGCAAAATTTGGTTAAAAAAATTCAGACATTTTATATATATTTGCATGATCTTATGCTAAACGTTTATCACTCTCTCAAGATTTAATTTTGTACATGTCACACAGAATCTATAGAATATGTTACAAACTTATCAAATATGAAAAATGTTAATAATGAATAAAGAATAATAAAAAGAAAAGTATATTATAAATTCATAAAATTGCTTGTTTCTGTCATTTTCGTCTAAAAAATCAAAGTACTGAAGTACTGACGGGAGTTGATTTTATCGATTATTATTTATTTCGAAAATCAGCGATATGTGATTTGCATGGCAAGTAGTATCAGTAATCGAAATATTGCTGAGAAATTGTATGGATCCAGGCAAGATTGAACACCAAACTCTCGACTGTCTCCGTTTATCTCCGACAAGCAAGAGAGACTCTGTTTTGTCGGATATTAACGGAGACATCCGAGCGTCTGGTTGAACGAGACTAGTACATAAAAGTCTAGCGTATGAATACATACAACTTCAAAAAATATCTAAACTATTTGTACCATTTAAAATCTTACTATTTTCATGGTATTAATAAATAGGTTTTCTTGAAAAACAATGCTTCAGAATACATTGCATCTGAATTTATCGATTATTTTCAGGAACTAAGTGTTGTCAGCGGTATTGATTTGTGCTTAGGTCCAAACACTGTTTCACTTTTGGTTTGCCCGAGTAAGTACATAGGAGAGTTGATGAAAATCAACTCCCAAAAACCCTTCCGCACGAAAAAAATTAAATCATATTCATTTTAAAACGAAAATGAAAGCTAAAAACCATAAAAAGGTTGATAAACACCGTTTTAAAGAATAATTTGATATTTTACACAAAATGCATAGAATGAAAAGATAAAAGATAAAACATTGATGTTAAATTTCATCAGCAAAGGCGTTTAATTTACGTGCATACGATTGTCAAAACTATAAAACCAATAAGCACACACATTAGTCATTAAACATCCCTTCCATGCGTTGGCGTTACGGCCTAGGTACTAGTATATATATAATATGTTATGTTTAACCCCTAAAAAATTGTCTTTGACTGCATTAAAAGTGTTCACAAGTCTTAAGAAAACAAACGTATCAATGACATTCTGCAAACGAACGGTTGTCCCAGCTATCTTATGGGGGTAACTGGGACAATAAGAAACAAATACAAACTTTTTTGTTTATGTTTATCCATTGAAAACAAAACAAATCTTTACTACCGTTATCTAACATAAATGCAGAACAGTTTAATGCATTTATGAAATATGAGAATTCATACATCATTTTTTAAGTAGTTTGAAATTGCATCGAAAAGTGTCCCATTTACCCAATTCCCCCTAATGGGAAATGTTGACATCTTTTCTCCATTCGGAAGGCACTCGGAATATCTCGCACAATTTATCAGCGTTATCATTCGGGTACTGTTCAATGCAAAAAACCCTTAATTTTTATCCGTGTATTGAAACCTGATAAGCTAGAGAGGGCGTTTAACCAAGGTTTAATATCTAATGGTTTTAAAGAATGATGTAAATATATACAATGAAATGAGTTCTTTGATGACTTATGCACAATATGCGGTCTATCATGGTCTAAGAGAGCTTCCCAATAATTTTCGAACTAAAATTGACCTTCCCTAAATTTTGTTCCAAAGATAACGAGTGAATAAATCTGTTACATTTCCATACTAATTCATTTGATAATGATTTAACACATGTGAACCTCAATGTACTTCAAAAAGAATACTTCTCTAAATCTTCTAAAAAAGCCCCCTATTTCTTTTTGGACTTCCATCTGACACGCATGAATATCGGCATGTCTTAACTTATAATTTTGGTATACTTTTTTTTTTTTTTTATTAAATTTTTATTGTTATTTTTTATTTTTATTTCTGTTAAAGAGTTCTTTAAAGTATGTTTTAAAACAAGTGCTGATACCTCAGTACAATGGCTTCAGTACAGAATTCGTTGCCTACAAAATACTATCTTAAAAAAATCAATGTAAGCACTGATGATTGTTGTTCTTTTTGCAAAGAAGATGTAGAAACAATTCAACATGTATTTATTAAATGTTTAGAAATACTGCCATTATGGAATAAACTCAGCATGCATATCTATTGTAAAACTACAAATAGAATTGGATTTAATGTTAATAATGTAATATTTGGTGAAATACCTCTAAATCAGGGTAACAAAGTTGTAAACTTTATAATTTTGTATACCAAACAGTATATTTTTAACTGTTTGAAACAAAAAAAGATCCCTCACTTAAAGGGACTATTACAACATATCTTTTTCAAATATAAGGTTGAAAGATACATAGCAATTAAATCATGTGAAATGTCAAAATTTGACAAACAATGGTCAAACTGGAAAAATATTTTTGAAATTTAATTCTCCTGTAAACAATTAGAATGTGTTTCTGATATTTATGTGTGCAAGTGTATGAAAGGGTGTGTGAGTGCCAATAAATATTTGCTTTGTCTTTTGAATTCCTTGTAATAATTATGAAAATGACAATAATTTTGGTATACTTTATACAATCTTTATTCATTTCACGAATAGCGACCTTCATATTCTTCGGAAGAGTAATCTTTTAAGATGATTTCTACTAATTTCTATAAGAGTATAACAAAACTTTGAAAACAAAAAGGACCCCATCGTTGGCAATGGGGTTCACGAATAGAACAAACATTTTCCATGTAATCAATAAGTGAAGATATCTTTTTATATATTCTGTATACTCTAATTTTGGTTCTATCCAGAAAAAGATACATCACGATATTTAACTTTCTCTTATATATCTAGATTTTGAAGTAATTATGGCCTTTTATTTGAGCAAATTCCTTTACCAAAGGATGTTTAGCGCAAAATATGGTTCTGGAGAATGCAAAAAGGTGAGCAGTGGACAACAAGTACAACAAAGTATACAACGAAAATGTTTGTCTATTTCTCAAAAAACGTACTTTGACTTAGCTGAAACCGTAAAACGAGACCTCAAATAAATTCAAAAAAGTAAACAAAATAAAAAAGACCCCCTCCCCCTCCCCCCAAAAAAGGGGAAAAACCCTCTAGTTCGTGCTTGTACCCATACAGGAATTTCAATTTAATGGCTTTGAAAAACTTAAAAATAGACTTGTTTAAACAAAGGATGATGTTCATCTGAATGAAACTGGCGCTAGAATAAAAGTTTTAGTCTGCTATATATCACAATTTGAACAAGAGCCAATGGGCCACCCGCTCACCTGAAAAACAGTTTTGGTATCACTTTTTCAATTTTTAGACACGGAAGTCTTCCAAAATATTGTAAAACTCGCCAAAGTTCTCATTTATTGACAAAACATAATAACAATGTTTAAAAAGATCATTGAAACTTACTTTTCATTTGGATATCATATCTTAATTAAGTTCATATGAATTTGATGATTTTTCTATTGATCGACGTATCGAAGGAAAAGTTGACCGGAAAACTTCATAAATGTGCGTAGTGCATTTAAAACCGGGCAGACGACATAAATGTTTTTAGTAGTTTCTCTAACAGGAAAATGTGTCAGCAGCCATCGCCCACAATAATATTCATTTACAGCTTCATCTTGCGATTTCACTTGATTTCATTTTAACATATTTTATTGTGTAATTACACAAGAGGATTGGAAACAAGTTCCTACAACTTACGTGTTCCTCTCTTAATGATAATACATACAATATACACAATTATCATTTTTGTTACATGTTACTTATAGTTATTAAATTTATAGTAGTAATATTCATAAATATGCATTTACAAAGTATTTGCAAATATATAATAAATAATGTTGACATACAGTATAAAATAGCATAAACAAGAAAAATCAGTTATTAAATCTTCCAGACTCTTTAATAAAATTTTGAACTGCTGGAAAAATAAAGCAGTTTGTATTATAAGACAGACTGTCACTACCCCAAAGAAGCAAATGTGAATTAATTAAGATTGTTTCTTCAAGCCTATTAAAAAGTAGTTCAAATAGATTGATTCTAGCATTTACATAATTCTTGCACACAAAGAAAAAATGATAAACATCCTCCTTTTGACCACAAACACAATTAGGTGATTCAATAATGTTTCTTCTGTACAGATCATAATTCAAAATACAACTGTGTCTCAATTTGGTATGCAAAATATTGATAGTGCGTTTACCGAATGAACGAGACTAGAGTTCAATTTTGCTTGGATCCATGCAATTTCTCATAACTATTTCGATTACTGATACGTAGTTTGATGGACTAATTCTTTGAATATCACACAACATGATTGATATTGTATTTTCAGGAAATTCCTGTAGTAGAATTCATAGTAGGCCTATAAAAAATACGCGTAATTCAAATACTTATAGGAATTTACTTGCCATGCATGCAAAATAACATATCGTTGATTTTAAAATAAATAATAATCGATAAAATCAACTCCCGTCAGTACTTCAGTACTTTGATTCTTCATTTTGACTACATTTTAAGAATATGCCAGAATGTTAAGATTTTTATTTTCTTTTGAAAAGAGAATAAAAGTGACTTACTTAGTACTTTTTACACACACCTATTCAATATGTGTTTCAAGAGTTTTAAACCTTTGTTTTTCGGACACATACTGAAAAAAACCCCTGTACCTTCTTCTTAACACCCGTTGGCGACGCTTGCATAGTTATATCACAAATAAAGGCATTGTAATTCTCGAGAAGATTGTCAAACATTTTCCCTATACATACCTCTCGGGCCATACTATTGGCGCCTTTACAATCAACCCTTTCTGCAGATGCATGCATAGTGAACTCACAAAATATGGCATTGCATTTCTTTTAAAAGAAGATCTTTTAAGAAGTTTCCCTTCAAATTTCTCTTATGAGTTAGTCCCTATATATTTTTATGTTAAAATTTGAACCCCTCTTTGAGCACCAGTATTGAGCTAGTGATCATGGTTTGAACAATTTATAATCTGTAATATCTAAGGATGCTTGGCTAGTCATATCACAAATCTTAGCATAGTTATTGTTGAGAAGAAAATGTTTAAAAAATCCTATACATATTAATATTGAACATCTTCTGGGACACCAGTATTGGTTCCGGGACCACGGTTTGACATTAAGAATTTTCACTATTTTAAGTAGTGTTGATATAAATACTGGCATTTCTGGTGCAGGGGTTTCTGAGAAAAAAAGATATTTTAAGCCTTACATCTTATGTGTCCATTGTTTAATAATTATCTCCTTTTTAGAAAGAATTTAGCCCATTATTTTTATGACATGGAGTTTCATAAGGATGTTTTGTACCAAGTTTCATGTATAAAATGGTTTACTTGTGCATTTTGAATGATTGACAAAATTTTTTAATGTTAGAAGATAAGATACTAATGAGATACAGAGGTCAGAATTCATTGTTATGCAAAACAAAGCTCGATACTTCTATTTGTTTCCAAATAATGTAAAGTAAGAAATTAACATTTCTTTTGACAAAATTACTCGTGGAAATCTATATAAACTAATTTAATGTGTCCATTAATACAATTATCAACCAAAAAGCAACATTTAATAAAATCTTACACCAATACAACACAATTTAAACATTAACAAGACTCGAGTTCTGTTAACAAAACAAAGAATTCTGATCTTGTATATTGCTTGTCATTCAATATTTGACATTCCACTTACGATATAGCATTTAAAATACACCATAGACATTAAAAATCCAAAAGTAAATGTTAAAATTTTGTGTCTTTGGTTCAGAAGAGCTGAAAAAGTCTATTCAATGGAGTTTATTGGACGACAATGAAATGTCAGATGCCAAATGCCAACCATTTTTTTTGCCAGCTGCTGACAGATAAATGTATTCCTTTTAACAGAAGCACTTAGTCTAGTCTTAATTCCTTACTGTAGATTCAAGGACTTAAATAGAAACAAATCTTAATAGCAATGGAATAAAATTATTTTTCGTAACCTCTATTTTTTGTTTGAAGACCAAAAAAAAATGTAATTTTAAGATTAATTAATTACTTAATCTTGCTTACTGCTAGTTATCTATCGATTAGTTTTATATTCTACAAAATGTGCCATTAAGTTATAGAGCAAAATCACAAACACTGTATGTCAAAAACTTATAAATCAGCTTCCTTGGCATATTTATATTCTGTATATTTTGGTTTACGGTATTTTATTTTTACTATAAGAAAAAGTTGGGGAAAAAGTTTCATTTGGCAAAATGGGATGAAGATAAACTTTAATGTGCAGATCATAAGACCCCCTGATTATTGATAAGCAAACGCAACAGAAAAGAAGGTTGGTTCAATAAAAAAAAATACAAAAAATGTAATGGGTTCAATATGATTTTAATTTAAATTTTCTAAATCAGCTATTTATGTTTATCAGATCAGAAAGAACTATGAACCACAAATACATGTAAGTGTTTAAGAAGTCCAGAAAATGAGTGAAGGGTCATGAAAATAATTACCCGTGCCCTAATCATATTGAAATTAATAACCCTTGCTCTAGACACAAAATCTTGAATGATGTTATTACCTGAACAGAAATATAATAGTTTCATTGTACTCTGTATCCGTATAATCTAATATAAATCACAACTATAACACTCAGGTATGTTTTTTTAGGAGGAGTGGATGGATGGGGGTGGGTGATGGAATATTTCTCCTTGTGTAGTAAATGCTTACTGCTTACAATGGCCATAATTTCCAACAATTTCTTTAGATGTTTACCTTTGCCATTTTAGCTTGCGTCGAAATTCATTATGAAGATGACAGCCAGCTGTTGCCATCTGACAATCTGACAAACTTCAGTTTGAACTTATGAATCACACTTTACATGTTGTTTGAACAAAGATTCGAAAAACAAAAACACGTATTCATGTGTACAATAATTGATTCCGGTTTCTGTAATGTTTATATACATAAAATTATAGGATATCTATAAAATCTTAGATATGTAGCATAAAATCGAAAATTAGAGAATGCCATGAAATACACAAAAATATTCTTCATAATCAAATTAATAACTCGCAATTCTAAATAAGTAAGAAACAAGATGAATTTTAATCTATTTCACTTTTAATTTGGTGTGTGTGGCATGGATATTGGCCTAGATCCTGACTTGAGTTAGGTTTGTTTTACGTATAAACTCCATTTAACATCGTTATTGATACGTTTTTAATGAAAACAAAAACAAAGGTTGTCTGTTTCAAAACTACCTAAAGTGGTATTATTTCATTATACCGGTATTACTCAGGTTAAAAACAAAGTGATTCAATTTTCACATACTTTTCTCTACTTTGATGTAAAAATTTAGTAACACTATTAAGAAATGAAAAAAAAATTATCATGGTAAACTTAGACTTAATTTTAACTTCTTTGCACAAGTGTCAGGCTTAAAATCAAATTTTACAAAGATCCAAAAACTGTTTAGATTCATACCAAAAATCATCAAATGATGTATTTTACCTTTCTCCCACAAAAATCAAGAAAATTAACACTTATTGGGCGAATTTCAATCAATAATAATACATTAGGAATATCCTTAAATACCCAAATACTTAACCATTTAAAACATTTCAATATTATGATATTTTCCATTTCCTAACCTGTTGTTTTAGTACGTAGATTTAAGAAACGTAATGCCGTGCAAGATTGCAGTCATGGAATACTAAAATGATTTTTTTGGATGCAGCACTTAAAGCTATATTAGTTGGAGGAGTTATTAAGGATGACTGGAAATGTAAAAAGCTTTTAGAATCAATTCTGAAAATGAACATCTCAGCAAAATGGTGCGGATTGTCGATATCGTTTAGGAAAAACTTTAGAAAATAATTTTCAGCTGATAAAAGATAGAAATGGGCGAATTACATCGTATATAGTACAATACCAAATTACATAAGATAATAAATCACTGTTTCTAAAAGCTTTCTTAATACTTTTTGTTAAAGTCAAGTTATACATGTATACTAGGTATTCATCGTCCAAACTTTAAAAGAATTCAGACCAATTATCATTAACCCTATTTGATTGTGTAATGACAATTGTAATGGTACTTACACTTTATACGACTTCTTATTAGATAAACAAAAGACAGCATACACATCTTAACCAAGATAACAAGTAAAGAGGTACATATGTTTAGCTGGAATTTTTTTTTCAATTCTCATTAGAATCAAAACTGCTTTGGTTTCAATTTTAATTTCATCATCTGATTATTACAACCAATATATTTCTTTTCATTATAGTTTTTAAAATGCACTTTCTGAAAAAAAATATTTAAGTTTAATTACTAGAAGATAACTCATTTATTGAATGCATCGTTAAAAGGAATTGTGATCTCGAATAATGGATTTTGAGACAGTTTGAAATGTCAATAACTTTTGATATACGAGTTGTTCTTTTTGGCAAACAAGAGGCTAATGGGCCACACCGCTCACCTGGACAACAATAGCCATAATAAAATCATTTAATGGAGTCGTATACAAAATATCTAAACAATGTAGTAGAATAGATCGTGTGTAAAAGTTTTTTCCAAATTTTTCTCATCTTAAATATTAGGCCCCTTTTGTAACAGGATAATATCATACAACATATTGACACTGCAGTTATCAAGAAGGTCAAACTTATACATGTAAATCTACGTCAAACTTTTAACGCCTTGTGGGGTCCAAAAATTGTCCAGGGGCCACAGTCTAAACATTTAAAAATCAACCATATATAAACATGCTTACATATAAGTTATACCATGTATCATAACATTTGAGTTTTTCGAAAATAATTCTAAAAAATTTCCTATGTAAAATTAGACCCCCTATTGGGCCCAACCTAACCCTATAGGTAGTGATTTTGACAAATTTGAATCAATACTATCTGAGGTTGTTTTCATTAAAGTGCCACTTTTTCTAGGCAAATGTTTTTTTTAATATTTTGATTTTTCTCTATATATACCTTTGTAAAGTATTGACCTCACGCACTGTGGCCCCACTCTAACTGCCAAGATCGTGATATTTAGAAACTTGAATCTACACAATATGAGGTTGCTTTAAGGTATCCCACTCCTCAATTTTCCAGCATCAAGAATTTCTTCAGAAGTGTACCATTGAAATCTATAGACATAACATACTTAAAAAATACAAAGATAATGAGGGGTCAGTGTTCATCCCTCTGAGTTATGACCAATTTAATTGACTTTTTTGCACCTAAAATGCAATTTCAGCTTGGTTAGGATCTATTGTCAGTATTTTTGATTAAGCAAACTTATTTCTTCAAATATTGTTTTTAATTATGTACAATGGTCCCACTGAATAGAGGAATTGCAACAACAACAAAATTGTACGAAGCTGCATATAATTTTGTGTGACCTTTTTTTACATAGAATAGACAATTTTTATTTTAGCTACAATTTGATTTGAAATAAAAACTTTTTGAATACCAAGTATTTTATAAGAATTATTCAGTATGCCTAGATATGTATTCAGTATCATTCTGACATAATAAAAGATGGGGGTCAGTGCTTCATAGGTAAAATTCTCGTTAAGTTCGGATTTAAAAATTCAGACATTTTATATATGTTTGCATGTTTTATGCTAAACGTCTATCACTCTCTCAAGATTTAATTTTGTACATGTCACACAGAACCTATAGAATATGTTACAAACCTATCAAACGTTCAAAATGTGAATAATGAATAAAACATGATAAAAAGAAAAGTATATTGAAAACTCATATAATTGTTTGTTTCTGTCATTTTCGACCAAAAAACCTTCCGCATAAAAAATAGTTCCCCCAAAACTTGTCTGTTCCTTGAATTCAAATGGATTTTCTTTATGAATGTTGTGTTATTATGAAATAATTATTCTTTTGTGATGATTAGGTAAATAAAATTATATATAATGATTATCAAAACGTGAGGAGTGAAATACCTTAACTAAATATACAGCTTTATTAACTGATTTGTTTTGGAGAAGAAGATTTTAAAAAGATTTTTCTCTATATTTTCGTTTGTAAAAATTTGACTCACTTGTGGCACAAACCTACCTCCTGGAACCATGATGGGATCAATCTTGAATTTACTCTACTGAGCTAGATGCTTCCAAACAAGTTTCAGATTTTCTGGCCAAATAGTTTTAAAAAAGAAGATTTTTCTCTTCTTATCCTCTGTAAATATTCGACCCCATATTGTGATTCCACCCTACTCCATTGGATTATGTTTTGAACCAACTTATGATTTATGAGGAAGCATCCACACAGGTACCCATTTTTGGCCAATTGGTTTTAAGAAGATTTTCAAAGATGTTGATATTCATATTCCTAGTATGTAGAACTTCGACTACCTCATTGTGGCCCCACTCTACCCTTGGTATCAGTAGATCTATTTGAACAACCCAAAATGTTTCCCCACAAGTTTCAGATTTTTTGGACAAATGGTTTTGAAAAGATTTTTAAAAGTTTGCTCCACATATTTCTATGTGAAAATTGCATTACATTGTGGCCAAACACTACCCGCAGTGATTATGATTTTAACAAACTTAAATATACACTACCAGGACGTTTCCACACAAGTTTTAACTCTTCTGACCAAATTGTTTTGGGGAAGATTTTTAAATTTTCTCTATACATTCCTTAGTTAAAATTCGACCATCCCATAGTGGCCACATCCTACCCCTAGGAATCATAATTTGAACAAACTTAAATATACACCACCAGAGGATGCTTCCACATAAGTGTCAGCTTTTCTGGCCAAATGATTTTGATAAGATGATTTTTGGACTATACCAACCAATTTTCAATAATTCCTAATGATCTTCCCTTGGAAGAAGGCGTGGTCCTTCATTTTAACAAGCTTAAATCTCCTTCATTCATGATGATTTGTGCACAGTTTGGTTGAAATTTGCCAAGTGGTTCTAAAGAAGTAAAACAATGTGAAAAGTTTACCGACGAACAGAGAGACAAAAAGTGATCAGAATAAAATAAAAAAAATCGTAATTTTTTACATGGTACATTCATTTTTCTTTCATGCAAGTTATAATGTCAGTCTGTAAATTCGTATGTTTAGAACGTTGAAAATAGATAACCCAAAAATATGAAAATGTTTGTTTAGAGATAAATCCTTTCTAAATAGTAGTATTCACTTTACTTCATCAGTGTTAAGCAAGGAGTCTTCTCTTTATCAAACATTATTCTTATATAAAGAAATTTATATTTTTACACAGTCAAACAGATCATATAATCAAATAATTATATCAGTTTAATCAATTTTGACCATCTTGTTTTCGCATTAAGGTCAGGTCAAGGTCACTATTTTTTTCCTCAACTTGAAGGATAATAAAAATAAATGAAGCCATCTGATGTTATGTAGACATCTGTTAAAGATATGAAGTTTCTTTTCTTCAGTTAAATAAAAGAGTATCAGAATGTCTATCATCTTATACTACTTAATTAGAATAAATATGTAAACTAAAATTGAGATTACTTAGCCTGCATTTCCTCTAATTTTCTTAAATCTAATTTTGAAGATATTTTGATTATTTTTTAATGCCTACAATAATAAAATATTTCTGATTTTTACATATTATGAAGACTTCATATAAAGATATGAACTAATAGAAAAGCTAATATACTGACTATTTAATAAGAAAGAAAATCCAATTTCAATGATTTTTTCACACAGATCTATTTATAGAATCAGCGCTTAAAAAGCTAATAAAATTAAATTGTACTTTTACTTTTTTTACTCAAAAATTTAGACATGAAGAACAACTTGTGAGTCTTATATTATCAAAAAACGGTATGCACCGCATTGCTGAAACATGTCTTTCGTCGTTTTACCTTGTTAAAATGCATGTAGCAAATTTACTATTTTAAAAGGAAGTAGAATTTGTTAAAAAAGGGCAATGCCAGAACCGAAAATGATCAATGTACAACATATTTCAAATGGATTTAGTGCTTATGAACAGACATGATGAGGAAAAAATACACTGTAGTTATGTTTACAAACATAAGACGATCTTTTGGAATATCAATGAAAGAGAAAATCACTGTAATGCTTTTTTTAGTTGATAGCAATGAAATATTTCTAAAATGCAACGCTCTTATTTTTGTAATGTGATTGTAAATTGATTTATTTCATTTGAATTTTTATGTGGGGTTTATTTTTAAAACCTATATTTTTTTTAACAATTCATGGTAGAAACCACTTTTAGCCAGCTCCCTTTTGCAAAATCTCTGTACTTTCTCAACGGTAAAAATAAACGCCTATTCGTTCTTTTATACATTTACTCTTGTTTCCTAAACAAATTTTTGCCTAAAAAATAGATGAGGTGTAAAAATCTTTCTCTTGTCTTTAATATGTTGGTAATTGAATTGTATCTTTGGTCATCTCAAAGAAATTAAATTATATTAATTAGTGTTGACAAATCATCGCACTATAAACTAACTAAAAATCGAATCCCAGAATTTGTGTGATTTATACATTTTTTCATGAACGTGCGGAAAGTGCGTAATTTTCCAAACTGCGATATAACAGCCCAATCCTTTCATTGCAAGATATCATCTAAAGATATTTATGTTCTTGATATTTTTGACAAACTTTACAGATTTTTTTAAAATTTCACATGTTAGCACTTTTAGATATCTAAGAATACGAATCGTACATTAGGATTTATATAACTGCAAAAAAAAAAAAAACCCCGGAAAAAAACCTCTGATAAACGTAAATCATGAAATGTGAAAATATTCTGGAACTAAGCTAATCAAACTAAGCTGCCCTAACAAATAGGCCAAGTGAAAAAGAGAGTCCAAACTGTTATTTAGAAAAATTCTTCTTAAAAACTGAGACTATATTTGTATAGACTATAGGTAAAATGAATTCTAGTTTGAAGCGTAACCGTGACCCTAGGGATCAGAGAATGACCAATATTTTGGACGGAAGACTTTTACAATTTGTTCACATTTTCATCCAAAACTCTTCTTAAAATTACTTGATGGTGAATATAGAAGGAAGCAAGCAAAGAACGCTTTTTCAATTCACTCTATGACCCAAAAAATGGCGACAAGCCAACTCACACATAGAAAAAAAAGTAAGTACGTTATTTACAAATAATGTACAAATGACATGAAAGTAAACTTAATATATACAGTATGTATCATTTTACATTAAGTTAGACAATGGCTAAAATTGATACTACAACTCTGAAATCACCCTTTTAGTTTTACCTCGTCTTACAACACGAATAATTACCTTGACAATATGTGTTTGTTCATTTAACAACATTCTTTTAAATCAATCATATTCCCAATTAAGTCCAAAATTATATATGACAAGTTTAAAATCATTGTTGTCATGTTCAAAATTCAGCAATTTTTTTCAATCAATATAAAGCATAGATATTATTAATCATCGCTGTGGCATATAATTATTTAATGCCAAGCACGTAAACAGGTACAGACAACAAAGGCAGTTTATGATGATACAAAGGAGTAAAGAGCAAAAGTATCAAAGCATTTCTCTGACTGATAGAATTTGTGATAAGCACTTATATTACATCAACTCTATGAAATGCACAGACAGGGACCATTAAGTAATCTAATTTAAAGAAGAAATGAATCGTAATTTAATGTTTTGATGACTAATTGAATTGTAACTCAACTTTAAACACATCTTGAAATTTCTAATTATATCACCACAAGCTTTTAATCTAAACGATCATACTCTCTTGATATTTTTATAATTTTCTTTTTTATTTTATATTGATAATTAATGAATTTATTTAAGAATATAATGATTATTTTATTTTGTTTAGTCATTTTTAATTAATAATTTGGGAAATATCTACAGCAAACATAACACAAGACTTCTGAAAGTATACTCTTCTTGAATCAATATTTTTTGTTAACGTCATTTGTATACTTACTAAATTTTTGTCGTACAGTTAATGTAACAGTAAAAGATCAATTTACCAATATAAAACCATTTATGACTAATTTAGTTTTTAAGTGTCAAGATGAAAAGTGTATTTGTACTTTCATTCATAAATCAAAGAACGTCTTTAGAAATAACTATTTATTGTTTTACAACGTGTCCGAGTACCTTATATATCAATAGACAAATAGTACTTTAACCTTCGGGTTTACATTCATTAATTTGACAGTCGTTAATCCAGTTCTAGCTTATTCATATAAAAGAATTGTTTAATAGAAATATGATGCTTTTACAAAAAGTAATTCACTCGCGTAGGTTATGTAAATCAAGTCCTTGACAAAAGATTAATCGACGATCACGTTTCCTTTGACAAATTGCCTTTTTCTGAAATTTATATCTATCGCATTATATTACACATGGATTTTTAAGATCATTTTTGACACGATGTTAAACGCAAAGTTATAAAAAATAAACACTTATTATAATCGACAGCGTGTTCTGTTGCATGGAATATATATATATAAAAAAGCCCAGGTGAACAATAGTTCAGATCACTAAAAACAACGACTTCATATGCAGCCGTTTCTTTATATTCTCAAAGAACGTTTTGTCACAAAGACGATTAGATGTTATATTCTGAAACACAGCAAAAAATTACCACAAATAATTACGTAAGTTAAACAATTAAGTTTTAGTTCGACATCAAATCGTTTATAACCACCCGTAAACTATTCCACAATTTAACAGCATGTCAAGACAGATTTGATACGATAAGGCATTGATATGCTAAGAAACTAGTATCTAGACAATTTTCAAAAGCAAACTGTGTTAACACATGACCGTAGAAACACGTAGTTGCTCATTGCTTTGGGATACCTAGTAAGAAATTTCGTCTGCTAACATTGCTATCGATCGACCAGATTATCAAATCCGGTGTTATCAGGCGGACGTGACTAAGCGCATGTAGAGTGTATTTATGTGAGAAATCTATAGTCTGTTTCACATACCTCAGGATCTGAACATTTTGTTTCGAGAACCCTACAGTACTGATCGAAAGCTACAACACGTGGATGGATTCCACTTAAAAAAATCTTAAAATGTAGCATAAAGGAACGAGGTGACAACAAAATATAAAGAAAATATCTCAAACATTGATTTAAATGTTAACAACAATGAATATATATAAAAAAAAACCTACAGCATAATTCTAAATAGGGTGTATTTTTATTGATTATGTGTTGATTTTCACCGAACTTGAGAATATAAACATAACGCGGCTATGTTAAGGCTGTCCGAAGCTAAATATATATCGAAAAATGATACTATTTTAATTATCGAAAAATGCTTTAACCGAGTGAGTTTCTTTAAACTTTTATTACATAAGTTAACAGTGGCATCCAACACTATATTTGATGTATTTTTGTGACGTCATATATTTTTCTTAAGCACGTGACGGGTGTATTCTAACACGGTAAATAATCTATAAAAATCGCATCGCCACAAGTGA
Organism: Magallana gigas; assembly: GCF_902806645.1. Lineage (NCBI taxonomy): Eukaryota > Metazoa > Mollusca > Bivalvia > Ostreida > Ostreidae > Magallana > Magallana gigas. Next base: position 57,589,618 of record NC_047564.1, read on the forward strand.
CTAATGACATTAAATCAAAAATATTTTTATGAAAAATCCTTCGATAAGTAATGTATTTTGCAGTTCTTGCTGGGGGTTCATATAAATATTTCGTTTATTTGAAATATTGTCAAAACATTTCGCACCGCCATCGAAATTAGGCACATTTTTACCTTTTAGGCTCGATTTACACAAAATCGGGTCAATCGGTAGGTTTCCCTCAGCAAGATTTACAGTGGTACTTATTTTCTCTCCCGATTTCACGTAAAATATACTAAGATTGTTTTTATCTTTCACTTGTGCCAAGCCGTTTTTTATATGCACATACATATCACCATTCATTAGATTACACGTAGCAGGGGGAGTCTCAAAACCATTAGTTTATGAATAGTTATTTACCTATTACGAAGCTTTAAAACTGTTGATTTTTTTATACTCCATATCGGTGATATTAAATTTAGTATCACTAGTATTTACAACAGTGTCTATGTAAAGGAATGAAGCAGTTTTATTATGCACAATGAATATCACTTATTACGTTACGATACATTCCCTAAGAACGATCGAAAGGAATGCAGATCGTGACGTCAAAGTTATCTATGACGTCATATCTTATGAAGTACAGACAAGTGACTTTCTACATATCGCTGTGAAATTAATCGGGCAGCCTTAACATAGCCGCGAATTAAACGTCAGCTTAAAAGTGATTTATAATATTATTATAACTAACTAATCTTTCACACTGCTATATTTCCTTTACAACGTTCAAATATGACTAGTCTTTTGATAGCACGTCAAGTGGTTAATACAACGCACTTGTTTAGAAACAAACGTTTTCATGCCAAATCTGAGCAAAGCAAAACAGAAAGCAATTAAATAGATTTTGTCCTTCAAAACCTATACCAGATTAGATCGCTAATAAAAATTGAAGTTCCTACAAAAACTTTTACAAAAATTCATGTAGTTGATAAAATCAATTTTTTTGTATTTTAATTACATCAATAATCAGGTTCAATATCACAATAAAATTGATTATAGAGTTATTGTTCTATACCAAACTACCTGATTTTTACAAAAAAGTCACAATCTATCAAGCTATTTTGCAACAGCCATATCATCTATCAGATTCCCATCGACTACGAAACAACCAAACTTGAATAAACTGTTGTACCCCAGCAAAAACCAAATATTTAACATGAAAAAATCCATTTTAAGACGAATCCTACTTAAAACTGTGAGAGTAATTATTATTTCTACTTTATCTGACATGTGAGGGAAAACAAAGCATGCATCTTAATGCTGATGTCAATATTACTTAAACGTATAAAAAGACATCTCAGCACATGCATTTAAAAAAACAAATGTTGTTTCGACAAGTTAGCCGAAAACCGTTTTCTCAACATTTATGTAGTTTTTCTTTTCATTACTCAATGTCACTTATCAGATTTTACAATACAAATGGTTCATATAAACTTTCCATTTCTTTTCACGCATGATTTAGTTATAAACTACTTATGGCCGTTCATCTGACCACGTTTCATCATCGAATATTTCTTTAAGAAGCTGATATGTAACCCCTATTCGAGACACTGTATAAAAATATAAATGGAAAGTCATCATCCAAAAAGACTGAAATTAGGGGCTATATAAAATCTTGTTTCAGACTAGGAAAAACTCAACCAAAAAAAATCAAAGAACTGTGTGATGTGTATAGAAAAAAGTGTATGTCATTGAGACAAGTTTACAGGTGGGTCAGCAAATTAAAAAAAATGACAAACAGACCTTAAGGATAAACAACATCCTGGATCACCTCGTACGACTCCAGCGGAAGCATTGCCTGCAGAAATAACCGATGCTATTCAAGTGATGGTCAATTAACCATTAAACAAATAGCACATTTTGTAGGCTTTTCATTGTGACAGTATTTACAAATTCAAAGAAACACCTTGTCATCCGAAAGGTTATTGCAAGATGGATACCTCATCTATAAACAGAAAAACATAAACGATTGCGGGTTGAAATGTGTAGAAAACTTCTAAAAAGCTACAAATATTGCAATGAACAACGTTTATTGGACATTATTTAAGGTGACGACCGATGAATACATTATTTGGAACCTCATAGAAAAATTGAATACAAGCTAGGATGGGATTGACTAAAAAGGCAAAACGCCATGTTACAGCAAAACAATGCCAAAGCACAAAGACAGTATTATACGCAAATTTCTTTAAAAATGAAGGTCCTGTAGTTGAAGTTGCTATTCCAAAACGCTGATCAATTACCGGACATGTATACCTTAATTCTATGCTGAAAAAAATAAGGAACATCACGAAAGAAAGAGACCAAAGTATGACATTTGAAACATTCGATTTCGTCATGACAACGCCCTAGAACATAAATTCTAGACTGTGAAATCGCTTCTTAGAAAAAGAAAAGGTTCATGTTTTGCCCCATCCTCCCTATTCACCTGACTTTTTTCTTTTTCTTTAATTAATTGTCAGGAAGAAGAATGCCTTGGGCTCTGCAATTTATCAGTAAATGAATACCAGTCCCCAAAAAAACATTATATGAATGCATTCAAAGCTTGAATCAATCGGTTGAAATTACGTGTCTGTTAAAGGGGAGTATTTTGAAGGTAACCATTAAAAACAACAAAAGCATATCGTTTAGTGTTACTTTTGTAACAACAATGACATTATTTATTAAACGCACCTCGTGTAAAGTAAAAACACTAGCAAAGCAACTTCCGGAATCTAACTTAAGAAAGTAAATTTACTAACGCAAATACCATTCAGGACTGCAACCAAGCAATACAACTTGGAACTACTTTGATATCATTTAGTTAACAATATGCTTATTAATAATCCTAGAATTCTTTCCTTTTCTTTATCTACCATGAAGTTATTTGATTTCTTGTGAACAAATTTTTGTGGACTGTAAGATCTAAAAGGAATTGTGATTGTTATTTTGTGAACTTGGTCTCGTGTACAATGCTTAGCAATGCGTTTGGATAATGAATATTACGTAAAGGGTACAAACAAAATCTATTTTTATATACTTGCAAACACTTTATATGTCAGAAAGGTACAGAGTTCTTAAAAGAATGGTTACATGGTTTTCATAATGGTAATACTAATTTTCTTTTTAAAAATTAGATTCTTGCCTATGTATGTTTGAATTTTGTTAAAATTATTTGATTCTATTTTTGAAATTACCAATAAAAATGTTACATTGATATTGTTTTTGAATTTAAGAATCATTTATCGCCCGAAACTCAACAACTGACTTCCTAATAATTAAGCAACTTGAAAGTAATATTCTAATTCTTATCATAAGTAACCAAGTAATATCCCTCTAATAGTTATATAAACATGAACATTGACTCTGTACAATTCTTAAGAAGTTTGCACTAATCTTTTTCTCTGTCAAGCCCTGAGTTCAAGATGGCGATGATGATGATGATGATGATGATGATGATAAAAATATGGCTAACAAAATTTTTAAAAACCATGACATTTTTGTCATTTTAGTAGAAAATAAAATTTTTCGTAAAAAAAAATTTCAGCATGAAAATTGCAGCTCATATTTCTTTAAATTTAATGCCCTGATATAAAGCATATGAATGATGGCATATCTGTTATACAATTTTATTTTGTTAACTTTTTGGGAGTTGATTTTAATCAACTCTTCTATGCACTTACTCGGGCAAAGCGAAAGTGAAACAGTGTTTGGACCTAAGCACAAATCAATACCGCTGACAACACTTATATAAAAAAAAATATAGAAAATAATCGATAAATTCGATGCTGTGTATTCTGAAGCATTGTTTTTCAAGAAAACGTATTTATTAATACCATGAAAATAGTAAGATTTTAAATTGTACATACAGTTTAGATATTTTTTAAAGTCGTATGTATTCCTACGCTAGAGTTCAATGTAGTCTCGTCCAACCAGACGCTTGGCTGTCTCCGTTAATATCCGACAAAACCGAGTCTCTCTTAATTGCTTGTCGGAGATAAACGGAGACAGTCGAGCGTTTAGTTGAACAAGACAAGAGTTCAATCTTGCCTAGATCCATACAATTGTTCAGTAATATTTCGATTACTGATACTACTTGCCATTTAAAATCACATATCGGTGATTTTAAATAAATGATAATCGATTAAATCAACTCCCGTCAGTACTTCAGTACTTTGATTACATCTACTTGTTCATATTTTCAAGCCTTAAAGTTATGGAAATTTGATGTATTGTTTTGAAGATTTAGGTTACTGATCTCATTTACCAACTCTTCGTTAAACAATGTTTCAGGAACGCTAAAAATTTGATATAAGTAATAAATGCCTAATCTAGAAGACTTCTTATCGGCTTCTAGTGCAACAAAAATATGTTGTAACCAGTTGATCAATTATTTTCATACTGATACCAAAATATCCTCATCATACGTTTAATCTGATTAGGGAGATTTATATCGCGATCTCGACATCGCCATTACTTGAACTATCAGTTTCAACAAAAGTCAATAACATCTTAGATTTTCTTAAAATGTAGTCTGGATAAAAATCATATTTTTATGACCTAAAATTCCAATATCACACAATATGTCTCCTCTATTATTTATCAAACTGCGATACTAACGTAAGTTTTAGAAAAGTCGAATTTAAACGGGAGGAGTCTGTGATCTTATAGTTTTTTTTTCTTAAATTCGTTTATCTTTTTGTACGTTCAAAAATGATAATTTTTCTTTCTTGCCAAAATTGCGGATGTTTGATTCTAACTTGAAGTATAATCCTCTCTTTTAAAAAAGTTTATGGTAAAACAAAAACCAAATTAAAGTGGCTCACCACACCGTAAAATATTTTCTCAAATCAGCAGAAATCAGCAGATATTGTGGAATCATTAGATTTCGTGGTGGCTAAATTTTCGTGGAATTCGTGGGTACCTCTCATCCATGAATTAATATCCTCCACGAATGAATAAATTAGAGAATAAAGTCATATATCTTTTGTAGTTTTAAGAGAATACACGAAACTACGTCCCCACGAACCTGTAAAATTTAAGCAATCCACGAAAATTGGCCCCCACGAAATTTAATGATTCCACAGTATACAATCCTTTCGAACGATATAAACAGTTTAACAAAACATTTAAATCGCCATCTTGTGACGTAGTGTCTTAAAAAGTATGAGTGTAGGTGTAGTGAGGTACCTTAAACAGTCCAATTTTGCAACTATTGCAATTTGATATTTTTGAAAATCAGAAAATATTTTTTCTGTTGTTTAATATCCCACAAATGCAAGGTTTAAAAGTAAGATTAAAAAGACAATTGAACATGTTTACATTTTAACCTCATCAAATCAGATATTTACAAAATTACTTAAAAGAAAATAACTCGAGTTTAATTCTTCAAGTACCAGCGGATAAATTTATTGTTTGCGTATTGAAAGTTTTTTTTTTTTATAATTAATGACAATTTTTACCATCCATATCATTAGATTTACACTTAAGATTCTCTTCCTAGCATAACTATGATATATTTACTTGTTTTAAATACACTGATTAAATGCTAACCGTTACTTTTTTAGCAGTTGAAGGAAATGTTTTCATTTGATTCATACACAAGTCAGCCAAAAAAGATAAACGAGTAGAGTTTACAACCAATATTGTATTTAGTGTCACCGCATTTAATTTTGAAAAACAACGTCTCGTGGACCATGATTGTTTGCTTTTGAGAAGAAACTTTATATATGATGAAAATCCTGAGTAAGTTTCAAAAAAAAATATAGGAAGCTTTATTTACAATATTAAGTTTGTATTTCTTTGTAAACATTTTAGTAATTATTTCACAACTGTGGAAATTTCACGATAAATTATAAGCAATATACATCAAAATAATTTATATATAGATTTATTCTAATAGAAGAACTATACAAGGCATCATAAGTAAATATTTTAAGGCTGTATTACCAAATAAATATAATCATCAACTTTTTAGACAATCGCCGTTTTTGAATAACCTAGTTGGGTGTTTTTGAAACTGCATCTTGAACGGGTGCAGTAGGTGTCACTTTGAACATAACATAATGTCATGTATTTGTTTTGTTGGTTATCCATACACACCTAACTACTTGAATGGTTTATGAAAAGAAAATTGTCTTAACTTCCAAAGTAAATATATTTGTAACAATTTTATTTTTTACTTTTATGCATTATTTGGAGACAAATATGTACAAAATTTATTATACCAAGATTGATATTCATTTAGTTAAAGGCAAGATTTTGTCAGAGTGGGTTAAAAGCATCAGATGTATATTAAAATCATCAAATGAAAACCATCTATCCTTCTGTTTTCAATAAAGCGGAAGTGAGAAAAGAACTAGACAGATTGCACGATCAGTATGTACTGGTCCCGCTGATAAGGCAAGTAACAACATTATCTTTGTTTGTAAGGCACATTATATTCATTGCATTTTCAAAGAACTAGGTTTTGATTCTACACATGGCAATCCTAATTACACCCATAGCAGCCTTTCTAAGCAGGAAATACTTCAAAATCATAAATCGGTTATGGATATCTTTCATATCCCCAATACACAAAATGAATTTGATTTATCTTATTCACAAAAGTCCTTACAAACAGAGATATATAGCAGGTTCCAGTAAATGTTATAGCAAACCTCTCTCTTTACCCCTCACTAAAATTCTTACGGAAGTAAAGGAGAAACTTCAATAGTACTGTATAACAATATACTACAGACGTGGTGTGTATCAGATGTGGATATTAAAAAACTTTAAAGAATTATTAGAAATTTTGAGGTCACAAAATCTATAGCATCAAAACAAACGATTTTTAAAACCTTTCTACAACCATTTCCAATGACAAATTAAAATCTAGGCTTTTTGATTTCATCGACAGTTGTTTCTTCAATAAAAATGGAAGTCGTAAAAATGCTTATCTTGTCATTGGAAATTCAAATCAAAGTATTAAAGTACTGACGGGAGTTGATTTTATCGATTATCATTTATTTTAAAGTCAACTTATCTTGCATGGCAATAAGTTTCAAGTCTGTATTTAAATTACGCGTTTTTATTATATGAATTTTTAGACTTTTCTGACAAAAATTTTGAGAAACCCCATATGAATCTTGTTGTGTAATATTTAAAGATAGATTTCAAACTATGTATTAGTAATCGAAACATTCTAATGGATCCAAGCACTAATGATATCGAACTCTAGTGTCGTTCAACCAGACGAACGGCTCCGTTAATCTCCGACAAGCAAGAGAGCCTCTCTGGTTGTCGGAGATTTACGGAGACAGCCGAGCGTCTGGTTGAACGAGACTTTATTAAACTCTGGCGTAGGAACACATGAGACTACAAAAATATCTCAATTGTTCGTATTATATAAAATCTGACTATTTTCAAAGTGTTTATAGATAAGTTTCCTTGAAAAACAATGCTTCAGCATACATTACATCGAATTTTTCTATTATTTTCAAGAACTAAGTCTTGTCAGTGGTGATGATTTGTGCTTAGGTCCAAACACTGTTTCACTTTCGGTTTGCCAGAGTAACTGCATAGGAGAGTTGATTAAAATCAACTCCCAAAAATTATTTTAAAACCATTCTGATTGCACACACAAGTACTCTGAAGTTGACATTAAAAAGATGCTTGAGTTTCTGATAGACAACATCTATGTAGTTCTTGGAAATCAAGTCTTCCAACAATCTGTTGGAATTCCCATGGGTACCAATTGTGCGTGCCCCATTGTAAGCAGCTCTATTTATGTATTCTTATGAAGCAGAATTTATTCAAAAACTTGTACGTGAAAAAAATAAATCACTCGCTGTGGCCTTCAACTCAACATTCAGTATATCTACGCCGTATTATCAATTAACAATTGTTATTTCCATACTTACGTCGACTCAATATATCCCAGTGAACTTGAAATAAAAGATACCACAGAGACTGCGTCAGATGTGTTATATTTGGATATTTTACTGGAAATGGACATTGATGGTAACCTAACAACAAAACTTTATGATAAACGCGATGACTACAATTTTTCTATGGTCAACTTTCCTTACTTATGTAGCAATATACCTTCATCATCTGCATATGATGTTTTTGTCTCTCAGTTGATTTGATACGGAAGGGCATGCTCTTCGTACGAACAATTTCTAAGACGAAGCAAGCTACTGACAAACAAGTTGATAAAACAGTAATATCAACAGTCTCGTTTGAAGTCATCTTTTCATAAGTTCTATGGTCGATACAACGACCTTGTCAGCAAATACAATCTTCCACTGGGTCGCATGCTGACTGACGTTTTTCATACTAATTGTTAGACCATAATTAATCACCTAATTGTCTTTGGACTTTTCCGCCCCCTCCCCCCCTCCGATTACGACAAAGAGCAGACGGCGGGTGTAGCCGATCAGCAGAGGATACACACTCCTCCTGGGCAACTGATCATACCTCTATCTATTTGGAGGTCTGTGTTACTCTGCTTTGAATTAGTATTTCGTTTTATGGTTTTTTGAGATGTTTCACGGTTTGTTATTGTCATTTTTTTCATAGAATGATTTTATAATTTAAGTGTGTATACAGTATTGACTTTCATTAAGAACAATACCGATGATGATGCATCTAAATCAAATGAAACATGCTTAGTGGTCTGAAAAAAAAATTGTTTTCGTATATCTAAGCTATTGAGTCAAAAATCAGAAGAATCAGATACCGAAAAAGGAAAAATCATAAGTTCGTCAAATCCTTATATTTCGAAGTTTAAGCCTTTGAGAAACTTTAGCAAACCAATTATTTTTTAAAAATCAAAACAGTTAAAACAACATATTAAAAAAAAGATGCGAAAAAGATTCCAACATATTTATACCTTTGCTTTTCCTACAGTGAGCTTCATTTCAAAAGGTGCAACATTTTAACAACCAGATTTTAACACAATGAAACATGATCTCATAATTAATTAAATTATGCACCAAAATACATCATGTTAGATAATTATTTAAGAAAATTCAATGATAGTCATTAAAAGAAAAAGTCTTACTGCTTTTCTACAGAAAATATACAAAAAATAATGCTTTAGTTCTTCGCACATCAGTGTGTATAACAAAAGTTCATAATTTTAGAAATTTCTCAAAAATTTTACAGTGTACATGTTATTTTGATTATTAAACTTTTAATGAGAGTTATATATTTTAACAATTCACATAGTTTATCTTAATTGTTTGATAGTCTCTTGAACGTATACCTCCAAATTGTTTGATTTAGTTTTACAACATTGGTAAAAGTTGAAATAATTATGGTTTCCTTTCCTTTTGAAATATGACCTATATTTGGTATTGAAGCCACTAAAACATACGTGTACAATACTTTAAATCAAATACATTCCATCTTAAATGACCATTGATGTAAACACAACTATATCCTGAAATTGTTCATGCTGTGTAACCGGACGCAAAAGACACTTGGGTCACCTTATCTGTAATTCGGAATGACTGATCTGATTTTTTCAATATATGATTTGATAAACTTAATGAAAAAATGTATGTGAAACCTCAAACAACATAGTTTTCTTTAATATGCAGTTAGATATAATATGGCATACCCAAAATGATTTGAAATTCACGAAGTTAGTAAACTACATACCCTTGCAAATGAATACACCAAAATACGTAATTTCCTACTCTTAAATGTCAAAAAAGATTCGGCGGATGTTTGCATGGAGGACTCAAGTTTGAAAAAGTTAAAGGAGTCAAATTTTTTGAATATCAAAACCGTGTGTAAATTTACCTTTCTGAAATGCATACAAACGTTTTTTGACCATTTGTCTCGTTTGTATTTTCCTATCACGTTTTATCATTTTAATTACTGTGGTTTCATTAATATTCAAGGGTATCAATTTTCGTGGATAAAGTGAAAATCACAGTTTCAAGGATACGTAAATTCGTGGCCAATGACCCTTTCAATACAAAATGTTAATAGAAATTGCGTTTCAATGAACATTTAATTTCATGGATCAACTTAACAACGAAATCCACGAAAATTGGTATTCAACGAATATTAATGAAACCACAGTATTAGGTCTAATATAATTTCATTTTTATTTTGATCCGCTTGTCAGTTTAGTAACATCGTGTCTAAAGACATATATTTATTATCTAAGAAACGGTTGAGGTTTTTTGTCTTCCAATTTATGATAATACATTTATTTCTTATTTTTCAGTTGTGGTTTTACCAATTTCCTCCAATTAATTTTTGTATTTGTAAAAACATGCAACCTGATTTCAGTTAAAGCAAAGATGCTGAAAAATTCCTTTTTTGCCGAGTTATAAAAGCACATATTATTTATTTAGGAAAAACGTCCAAGTTGTAATCAAATGAATGTATATATGCGGTTTCTTTTTTTCAATTTCAATGTTTTGTAAACCTGAAATTTAAATTTTTTATTTTTCTACAGCTTTTGACTAAGGTTTACAACTTCTTCATGCTGTTAGAGCTTCGTGTCTGGGTACCTTCCAGAAAATCATTATATAATTGATGCAATTTCATAATCTCCATTTATATTCCGGATGCAATCATATACCTTAGGTTATACGTCGTTTTAAAATGTTGCAAGAAAGGTATTGGCACTACCATAATTACACTTTGAGTTGTTTTATTGACAACTAATCAAAGGTCATCCTCCGAGTCATGTGTGTGCGACTGTCAACTATGAGAAATAGATTTCGTATCAATTCTTATTAACAGCGATTGTTAAAAAGGTCAAACGATCACTAATTCTACAATCGTTGCTGAGTTCAAAGGAATACCGTGAGCATTATATCTGTCAACTTTTAAAAAGCTCTGTGTTTTCGTATTCAGGTAAAAAGAAGTGGCACAGAAGAAATAAAAAATAAAAATGTTTCAAAGCTAATAACTCATTTCATAACTTAAAACTATAACATGTGTTCTTGAATTCGTTGATATCTTAAGATTTTTGGAGATTGTTTATCAATATAATAATAATTTTTATTATGATACAATAATTTTTATGATAAATGAAATTCTTTCCTTAGCTTGATAGAACATAAGTTCAATGACAAAATGTAATGTTAATGACTTTCTTCATATTCGAAATGATTAATTTATACCCACCGAGTATGTTCTCCTCTATTTCTTAGAAAACCGATTGTGATCCTTTGACTAATAGGTACTGACAAGTCTGAAATCTACACTATCTAGTTCTAACCAGTTTATCGACCGGTCGTAATCTTTAGCAGCCTAACAAAAATCATGGAATGCAAGAAGTAATCATGATGATGTCAGACTTTAATTCCTATTTAAGACGAATTTTATGTTCTGTACATATACAATTGTATAGTCAATTTTACTGATTATGATTCATAATTAAATCAATGAAATCTATAAAAAGATGTGAATATAAAAAAAGGTTGTATTTTTGATAATTCAAACGGGCTTTGAAAGAAGCGATAATTGTAGAAAAAAGTGTGCAATGTCGCTACCATCATAGCCCGCATGAATCACGATTAAACATTCTATTGTTAAAATAACAACCAAGATAATTAGAATATTTAAAACCTTTATAACCAATACTACAACGCATTGTACATATTGTACTTCATATAAATGTTCTTTCAAAGATCTTGAAAGAGTTTAGTAGATAAATATCAATTCATTCAAAACAAGACATGAAATCCTGCGTTCCTAAAATAATGTTCAAGTAAATGTTTGAAGAAGTTTTAAGGGAGTTGTCAATGTAATAAACATTACACAGGAGATGTAAAAAGGGAGTTGTCAATCTAATCCACATTACACAGGAGATGCAAAGCGGCACCATACTCAAAAACATTTAAAATTTCGAATCTTTTGCTCATCTTTAAGCTATTTATCCCGTATGATTCAAAGGTACGATAAAAAAACTTTGTTCCTGCTTATTTTTCCTATTTCTTTTTGAAAAAAAATCCAAAAACTCTGAAAATGCATGGTAAATATACTGACAATTCCTCACCAATACTTACGAGAAAATAACCTTGGAATGTAAATTCTATATTTTTTAAGACAAAGACCAAAGTTTCGTGGTGATTCGTTTTACCCTCTTTACCGTGAATTTACACACAAATAAAATTTTGAAGCACATTATAACTTTTTTAATCAAACAGGTATATCTTAACATGAGAGTCCCCATGAACCTTTGAAATACAGACTCGGACAGAGTCACCCCCCTGCGAATTTTGATTATTCTACATGACATGCTTTTTTGTTCTTTTCAAGTTTGTTTTCAAAATCTTTGTGACGATACAATAAAATCAAAAGTCCTTAAAATGAATCACCACTGAATAATATTTCGGTTTTGATAGGTGATTTTTTTTAAATATAAAATATAACATGTTAAGGTTAATAGACAAATGATTGATAATAAGTGTATTTTTACCAAAATCTTTACGTTCGACATTCAGTCTAGCCATATCTTATAACATTTGTCATGTCAAATTGAGACAAATTGGAATATAATTATATGCAGTTTTGTTCATACTGTTATGTTTTTATGCAATGTACATGAATCTACAATAAGCAAAATTTAACTAACATAAAAAAAAGTTGACTAGTCTACTTCAAATTATTATTCCTTTGCCTTTTATACTTATCGTATACTTTTTTGTTTTATCAAAACTCTCAAAATCAAGTGATCGGCATTGCTTAACTAATTTTACCTTGGTCAAAGGTAATTTCAAATGATAAAAAATTGCTTATTGTATTTTTGTATTTTGAGCATCTTCCTATGGAATACATTTAGTTACCTGCTCCCTCTAATTCTTGCTTTTTTCCTTATTTTATCTTTGCTACCCCTTTAATTTGTCCGAAACATATTTCATGCAATTTGTAATCAGATTTTTGTTATTATGTGACATACAATAATGCTGCAAATCAGAATATTCTAAAATGCGTAATATAGGAAAGTGCAAAAAAATTAAATGTATGTACTGACAAAGACTATGTAATTAACAAAAAAAGAATAATATAAGACATTGAAATGTGCATTTGAAATTATTCCATTATGAATCATTTAATACTTAACAACTAACAAAAACCAAGATTTAAAAAGGTTATCGAAATTTGAATAAAATGTTAGACCCTTTTTCTAATGGTATTTAAAAATAAATGTAGCTTTCAAAACGAATCAATTAAAATATACCATTGTTAGATGACCATCACAAACTGACTTTGCGGTTAAAGCTTTTGGAAAAGCCTGTAGTGAACTTATAACCATATTTATTGTCTTACTCTGTAGAATGTTTGATTGTACAGATATTGCAATCGATTGACAAGGAATCGATTCAACTTGCACTGAATGATATATCAGAATACCCAAAGCATTTAAGTTTTAAATATGACATCGGTGCTAACATTTAATTCAATGGAATTATGAAACGAACTATAACTCTGGAAAAGAGAACGTTTTATTGTCAAACACAAAAACATTAAGTAAGGAGAATAAGGACTTCTTTAATACTGTTTCTATAAAACAATCTTGTTGTACTTAATAAGTCGTCAAAATACTTTTACTGTACAAATGTATACTAATCAAAGATTCGTCCAATCGTGACGAAGCATAGCAAGCCGTGACCAAGAGCGATATTTGCTTTAAATCACTTTGTATTCTTTGTCGATATACGCCGCCATTTTATAGAGGGGCTTGACCTACTTCTGTGGTTGCGTGTTGTAACGGGTCTCTCGATCAATTCACCGAGCTGTTTGTTATCGTGTGTGTACACAGAACCTACAGAAATATCCCAATCCACTGGCAAACTTAGCTACAATTACAAAATACTCTTACCTTAACAATATGCTCAATACAAATGTTATCTATCAATGGACGAATGTATAATAGATATAAACATATATCTTTCACATTGCTGACATAATTTTGTAAGAATCCGGGTTATTTTATAGTTCTCTTTGTTAACTGTTTGGTTTTAATAAACATTAAACTGTACTGAGGCGTGCGTTTATCAAGAGTATGTTAATATCCAGGTTAAATATTTAAAAGGTACCGGTCCAGCAAAGTTATACATAAAAACCGCGGATATCAGTATATCATTATGTGTACAGAAGATTCACCACGATGAATAACAGTTTAATATTGTATTCCACATTGGAGTATACTAAATTAACAAAAAATCCCCGAATGTGTTTACATTTAAAAATAAACTGGAGGAAATCGGAATTAATAATAAGTCTACGTTCTTCCTCTTTGGCTCTGTGTTTTCAATATTGCGCTTATGTTTTTATTCCGACAAAAGTCCATGTCCTAGTTACACTAAACATTCAACTTTGTCAAGTTGGTTCGGTTTTAAATAACTATCATCATGGATTGTTTTAATTGTGTAAAAGTGATGCCTGTGCTTTTTATTAATTTACCTGAATGATTGACACGGATTGACAAAAAAGATTAACTTTTATAAAATTTGTTCATTAAGAGCATGTTAGTTTTCAAATACATTATATAATTTCAAAAAATTAATCAGAGTTCTGAATTGCATTGTTGGTTTGCAATTTAGAGTAGCTGTGTATCTTAACCTGAATTCATCCGTTACAGGATAAAGAAATATTTCGTCGATACCGCTTGTAATTATTAAATGTCTGACAACAAAATTCTTCAACAGATACCTTGATGTTATTCTATATTCTAAAAACTGTCTGATGTAAAGAACGTAAAGATCTTTTCTGTTAAAAATGTTTATTTTTTACATATGTGCTACAGAAAATACCCTAAACATCAATTTAGACTACATTAAAGAGCCATGGTCACGATCTTAGTCAAAAAATAAATAATGTTTTCGTTTTTGATATTTACAATGCTTCAGTGAGACAGTTCTTCTGGTCATCAAAAACTTGAGTGTTAGTCTTCGAGTTAGAAGCATGATATAGAGCTCACAATTCCCCGTTATGTAAACAAACCTCAGGCCATGTTTCTGTTTACATTTGGAAATTTGAACTGAAAATCCCAGTTTAAAGCTTAATTGAATGTGATAAACTCTAAGAAAAATGTATATTGATACTTTAAATAAATTTACAGATAGTAAAAATCAGCTTGTAAAAGAACTTTTTTTGGTTTATTGAACCAACGTAAACAAATAAAGGGTACGAGCATTGTTCACATTATAAAGAACTGTAAGCTCTATATGTTGCTTGTGTAACTATACGACTAAGACTCAAATTTTGATTGACCATTTTAAATGTATTTTTAAGCACTGTAGACAATAACAATAGAAAAATCAAATAAGACAAAAATCGGGACCATGCCTCTTTAGAGACTGGTTCATTATACACCTTGGTTTCTTTTAACAAAAATATAGTTGATTAAAACACAAACATAGCAATTAACAGGTTCTGTTAATTTTTATAGAATATTTACAAATAGCATATAATCCTTACCACCCTGGTATGTTTCTACCTTTCTTTATTAAAATAAGATTAAAAGCAAGTTTTGCATATTCAAACCTACAAAACGCCTTGTTTGATAGCAGAAAAATTCAATTCCAATGTTGATTAAATGGCCCGTAGTTAAGTTAAGATAAACATAACATAGGAATTTGTCAAAGATAGGAGAGAAACATTAATTAAAAAAAAGTATTTTCAATTAAAAGAACAGCGACAATGCGTGCTTAAATATCCCAAAGAAGGTCAACTGACACAACTCTCACTTAACAATTTAACCTCCTCGGATTGTTCACATTTGTTATATTAGTCAAGAATGTTTTGTTTTTCAATTGATAATAATAGAAAATGTCTGTCAGAAAAATTGTCGATTGCGCTTTGCCTGAAATTACTGTTTAAACTCCAGACAGCGAGTTGTTTCACTACATTTAGCAATAAAATGTCTCCCGAGGGCACACACAGGCAAATATTGATGTATTTTAAACCCGAAAAGTACACCAACAGTAAATTTAATCACCGGAGTCGTGAATTAACCTTTACCTTTATAAATATTTAACAGGTGAACAACTTGAATTCATCTTAGATAGAATAAAATATAAGGTTAATTTAAAGGACGCACGTGTGTTTAACCACATATAAAAGATGACAATCTTCTGTAATTTTACTATTAATATGAACTGCATTCTTTCACACAAAAATTTGTAAAACCTCATTAGAATATCAAATTTAACAATTGATATAGGAAATAAATGTCTTTTTTTGTTATACAGAAAATGTCTTCGCTTCTAATAATTTTACCCTTGCACAAGATTGTTATGAAAATAATACCGACTTCCAAAATTTGAACGATATTGAATTTAAGAATAAAAAATCCTCACAAGACCCATGGACTACATTGCTCACCAAAGCGGTTTTTTTTCATATCATGAAATTTAGTCAATTTCAGCGACAAGTATTTTCCTATTTCTATGAAGATCATATCTGTTTTTACTGACACGGAAATGTGAAAGTTGTTTTGCATACAATCTTGATTCTATGTCAATTGTATCCATACTTTTCAGCAGTTTTTTTTGCGATCAAAATCCACTTACATATGTACATATGTGGTGTATTTGTTCCCCTAATTAAGGATTAAAAATGGACACCTACCATCTCCTTTGATTTAGTAAAGTGCTCAAATGAATAATTCATGTTTACATAGAATTACAATATTGGTATATCATTGTTCAAATAAACCATGTTGGAGGACTCATTTTTTTTTTCAGGTCTATGTTTTTGCAAACAGCTTACACTTTAAACTAAATTCAATTTTGCATGTTGCGAATTGTGTATAACCACCTAATGCAATGCAATATATGATGCAAATGAATACACACAATTCAGAACACGGGCAATTGTCGTTGAATTAAGCAATTTGATTTGTATGTTTTATTTCGGACAAAAACTATGTAAAGATATATAAAGATGTAACATTACATATCATGATACTTTATTAAGAGGTACAAAGATTTGAGCCTTTCTCAAGTCCTCGGAGTCATCGTATGAAGATTCTTGAAACTTCTTTATATTTATATTCACTGGATTATGTATGTGTCATAGTAACACACATTTTATTTGCGATATATTTCTATGAAAATATTATCATCATTATTCGACATAACTCCAAATACGGACCTTTTACCGAATGTAGAAAAAACATTATAATATTTGATGTCCTCACATTTATTTGAAAATTAACAGCCTTCAAACTCACATGGAAAATAATTTAAAACTTGCTTTTAAGTTATTTTAAAGAATGAGCCCTCGTTTTCTACCAATGACGTCCGTTTTATTTTTATGTCCATTTGAACTCCACGCTACATTGAACACTCTCTGAACTTGCCTTTTCATCATAAGCAATGTTATTACTAAAAAAATACATTTGTTTTTCTATGTAAAATCTGTCCCCCGTTTGTGGCCTTCTTAACCTACCAATGGTAGATGTATAAATGAAAAATTGCATTTATATATTGGGCATACATCTCTCTCAAGATGAATGGTAAATTAATTTCCCTGTCAGGTGTTTTATCAAGATGATGATTAATATTGGTGTTCGTTTAATAAAAAAATAGTTCTTCAAATTAGGAAACAAACAATTCAATCATGATAAAGAAGGAAATAAATAAAGAACAAAACTACGCTTTATTTTTCTTTAGGGAAAATGTTTTTTCTGCAAGTAGCTCCGTAAAATTAAAGAAAATGATTAATTAAAAAAATGATTAAGGTTGTTTCTTCTACCTACTTAGTTTATGTTTTATCTTTTACAATGATATGTTACATATATAAACAAGTTACTCATGTATCCGATGTACCATACCATGAAAGAACGAAGAAATCCTAAGCCCCATCAATGCTGAATAGAGCTATTCAGCAATAATAACATATTGAATGAAATTGACACTGACTCAAATATGCAACATGATTGTCACTATATTGTTAAGCCATGATTTTTAATTTCTAAAAAAAAAATATTTTGATAAAAACAATCATATTGGATAAAA
The DNA here is from genome assembly GCF_902806645.1 of Magallana gigas. NCBI lineage: Eukaryota > Metazoa > Mollusca > Bivalvia > Ostreida > Ostreidae > Magallana > Magallana gigas. The sequence continues at coordinate 57,607,596 of NC_047564.1, forward strand.
GTTTTATTGTTTTGAAGTAAATAATATTTCCTTAATGACTGAAAAAAATGTTTGATCTATCAAGCACAGTGTCGTTCGACTTTGGTCATCAAAAGTTTATATATACTTTTTAAGTTAAACAATATGAAGTAAACATTGAACATTAAATTTATAGGTTATTCAGTTTTAATTATACTCGAAATGTTGTCTATCACTAAAAATCTGTTAATGTCATCTATTATTTTTTTATGTCACATTCTTGCAAACAAAAATCTACTTAAAAAATATGATGGTTTGTATCAGCAATTTGATAGTACATATGTTGAATATTCTTGACCTAAGTTTCCAGTTATTTTTTAATTTGTTGCATCTTTTATATAAGAATATTTTACTTAATGCATTTTGTAGACTTAAACAATGTATTGACCTTGTATAGAAAGAGTTATTTTGTGTGTACATCATAATTACATTTCTTCCATTAATTGTCTACAAATAAAAAATGAACTGTAGTTCAGTTGATTTAGTTGAGTACAGCATAAATAATGATTCTCCCCTCTTGATTCAATTTTATACAGTATATTGAGGTTCGATTGAAATATGAACCACATGTAGGTTATAAATGCACCACACTTGACGCGTGCGGACTTGGCACCTTTCGTCTGGTGTCTACATTGTTTCTTTGCTGTATAAATCTTGCAGGTACAAGTGGAAGTTTCCTTTTCATTAACTTACGCGGAAAGGGAATACAATCGCATGATGCAAATACCATATTTACATACGGTTATATTGCATACAAATGCAATTGCATCGTTTCCGTCTGTTTATTAAAATTGTTTTCTTGTAAAACACAGTCTTATCATATACGCCAGGTTCACCGCCATGATCCTGCCTTGTTGATTTTCCATCAGTAATGATTACATGGTCTTTTTCTGTAAGATTGTTAATTACCTACACCAATGTAGTGCGTGATCACGTACTGTTCATAATGTAGGACTGGTAGAAATAAAATGAAACTGAGCAATATCTGTACAAAAATAAAACCAAGTTGTTAATATTCTCCAAATACTGGATCTATACTACTGTCGGTTATATAAAGCACGTCAAACCTTTCATAATTCAAATGTCAATAAAACTTAGTTATCATACATTAATATTTAGCTATTTTTTGGTGAAAGCAAACATTTATATTCTTGAGGGTGGCTTTTTAGAGAAAAATTAAAATTGATTTTAAGGCAAGGCAAACGAAAACACATTGCTAGAGAGATTGCGCCATAATGCAAGTTGTCATGACAACGTTAGAATGAGCATCGATTCTCGATTATATAATGCACCGAAAGACAAGACTATCCTTTTAAATGATGTATATTAACTTGGCAGAATCGTAAACAAGCTTTTTGTGCGTCAGGCAATTGCATTCATTATTGATGGACGATAAAAGTTGGTTCGGGCATAGATAGATCTGACAGCGTTCCTGAGTTTTAGTTCACTGGTAGGAAAATATGCGCCATCATTTGATAGGATGTCTGCTGAACATACTTTCTAGAAAAAAAAACCCGTCGATTTCATCCTTATTGTATCTTTACCAGAAAACAAAATTAGTCAAAAGATAAGATGCTGAATCATATAACAATAACTCTTAGGATTAACTCGTATCTTATATGGTTTCAAAGTAAAAGTAAAATTCTTGAATCAAAATATCAACTATAGTAGGATGAACACAAATTCAGGAGATCGAAAAAACTACATGCTTAATGTTTACGTTGGTTAATACATGAATATATAGCTATTAATTAAGCATACATTTATATAAATGATTCTTTTAAATCAGGAAAGCAGAGGCATATGTTTACTACATAAGTGATACTAGATATACGTTAATCGCTAATCTGAAAAAGCACATATACAAAGAACATCGTAAGATTCGTTTTAGATAAAAATGAGACTAAATGTCCGTTTCATCTTGTATGTTATCCTCTTATTCAGATCTGTATGGCCTATGATTTTGTCCTTTGATTATACTACCAATTATATGAACATTCCATAAAATTGATAATTAAAAAAAATCTAATGAATCCAAAAATTGAAAGTTCTCTATATAGCAATGCTGAAATTTTAGTTCTAATGATTAGAACTAATGTGGGGAGATTGCAACAACGGCAGTCCATTGATACTATATTGTAAACGTTACCAATAAATATGTGGGTTTTTTTATATTGTCCGTATTGGAGTAAGCAAATCATAACCATAGATAAACAGCATTAACGTATGAGTGTTTTTGTAAGCAAGTTGATGTATTAAGGTTTACCAATGATCTTATACACAGTCACTGGAAGATTTCAATACGTTTTAAAAAGTCTTAACCTCTTAATCAATGTGACATCTTAAAGATTAAACATGCTTTGAAAAAATGAAAATGTTTAATGGAAACATTGCTGCTAAAAGCATCTTCTCAGTGTTACGTTTATGTAAATGCGGATAGTAAATTTATAGTCAGTTTTTAATTTGAAATATTGAGTTAACTAATCTAAACAATTTTCAAAGATATGTTATTGTAAAGCATATCAGCATAAGCAGACCGTTTGATGTATGACAAACTATATATTGCGTATAGTAAGAATTTAAACTCAACATTTAACATTTTAGCTGTTTATGTTCGCATTAAGATAATACATTAAAACTGCGTAGCATGGCAAGAAAAAATAAACTTCACAATTTCTAAGTTTTGTTATTCTTATCGTATGAACAAAAGATAAACTTTCAACATATTGCATATTCACCGATTACTTCGAGAGTATCAGCTTAAATATTGGCAATTAAAAAAGAACGCTTCATTTACATTAATATTTTAAATATCATTTGCATGTAGGCCCAATTGAGTATGTCTGTAACATATTGATTTTGGTTTATCATACTAATATCAAAATGACGATTAATTAATCTTCTCGGTGTTCAATGATTTTTTGACGTATTTTGCAATCGCAGTAAATTATATATTGCCAAGACATTAATTTAAGTCAAGTATTTCGAACGTTCCGATGAATTTTATGTATTTTTCCCTCGATATATTAGTTGACAGATGGTTGCCATTATGAGTTAACCTTGTTTAAAAATACATAAACCTAAGGGGCCCCGTAAAAGGAAAATATGGCAACTTGCCAAAAGTGGATTTGTGAAACTAAATGATAGTTTGGAATATAATACTCTTCATTTTTGATGGAACATTTTATGTATAGGATAACATAGATCAAGTCACTAGATTACACATGTCGTTCAGTGCTATAATGCAACACTTTTGATTTACAGCTGGTTTATAGCTTTGAACTTCATCAAAGCATAGCGGACTGATAACAACATGTATGCGTATAATAGGTGCACTCAAAAATGTATTTTACGTTTAACAAATTAATCGAGGGAAAAATAACTTGAAAAAAAATGATCAATTGAATATCAGTATTCAATTGAAGTGTACATATACGCATAGATTTGAATGATTCAAGTTTTATACATTTGGTTCTCAAACTTGATTCAGTCGTTAAGTCGCATTTCTTTAAATACAATATAGCTCTTATCAGTATCTTGTGTAATGTTTGGATTCGATCATGATTCGATTAACATATTTTTCCAAAACATTTTGACTACTAAAGTTTGGCCACTAGGAAGGTTCAACGGCTTTACATAATGCACCAATCATCAGTGTTTCCATCTAAAGAATATGACATTTTCTATATTAATGCAGCCTCATTTAAAACGTCTTATGCTGAACATTTTGATACATTAAGACAGGCAATACATCTATTATCAGATAAGAAAGTGAATGTATGTGATGGGTATGTAAACTAAAGCTATCGACACTGCTAGAGCCAGAAATAAAAAGCAAACAATGTGACCTCTTTTCTTTGTCCTGACTATTCTCCTAATGTACGGATCTTGAAAGCAGATCAGGATAAGATAATGCTTAATCATTTTAGAAGCATTTACTTAACTGCGAACAACATTTTTTAAAAGGTAGATAAAAAGGAATTTGTTCATTTTTACTAGTACTATACCAGATAAAGATTAAAAAAACACCACTCATAAAATAGCAAAACATCTATATAGTTATATGAATTAATCATTGTATCTTTAATTGTACAATCTTTTAGTGAAATGGAAAACCAGTTTCTTAAATACATTTACATTTAATATTAGCTTTAATTCTTCAACAATGGTTTATACTTTCTTTTGTAACAATATGCAAACAATAACAGTTGACAAACATGAATCGTTTGTTGATAATAATTTTTTGCATAAATGACGATGTTGTTAGCAAAGTCCCAACCAATTTAATCTTTCTAACAGCGATCAAAATTTTATGGATTTTATTGTCATTGTTTTGTCTTTCAACTATTTTTTCCTGTATACTTTTACAACATACGTATTTTAGATCAAAGTTGGGTATACGATATGCCTTATCTCTTAACTTGACTGGATGTTATATTTTTTCATTGCTTTGTTCGAATCAATAGTTCAACTGTTACAACAACTGTTATGCTTTTGAAAAGTTGAAGCTATTATAAAAACCCGATTTGACTTGTATATACCTTTACGTAATGTTTAATGTTTTTAAATTGATATAAGTCTTACGGTTCATCTTGTAAAATGTCTACATTTGATAAGTACATGTATATCTATGACTCTAAATGTGATGTTTACACTGCAAGCCAACATGAAATCTGATTGAGTTCTATGTCAAAATTCATCAACGTTCGCATACTGAAAAAAAGAGAGTCTTCCTTGGGGACAGTGCCTTAGACTGATTTTTCAAAATGTGTCTATGCTGATGAACTTAAAAACATGTTTATACACTATACATGATATGTTACTACACTTTGTTAAAAAAAATATTTCCTTATATTGATAATGATTGAACAAGTTTTTTCTAGTCTATATAATAAAATATTTTTTAAAAAGGTGCAATTCATTTTTATGACCTACGGTAAACCTATGCATATATAGTTTCGTCAAGTGGCGTTTATTCGTTTTACTTAAACGCCATCGATCATATGACTTATAAAGAGCACGGACTTTGTACCATTATCTACATCACCAATATGCTATTGGCTATGTGCCAACATATTTGTATAAGCCTTGGCTATATACGAACCTTAATCTATGTATCTGTTTCGCATTTGTAAGCCTTTGATACTATTGCTATGATGTAAGAATGTAAGAAGAAAATACATACATTTATCATTTTCATAAACACAACTGTCTTTGATAAATGGTGAATCAAAGTTGCTATTCTTAAAAAAAATCCATTATCAAATTAAGATTGATTCAAAGTGTTTGAACAGTTATTTCTGACCCTTTTCTAATGACAAAGCCCATGAATTGGATATGTATCCATCCTTCATTGTCATCTTATAATCTATAATCGATGTCAATTTTCTTCTTAGAATATTGTTTCTGCTAGAAATTTGACTTTTATTTGACTTTTTTTTTTATCGCAAGAAGCATTTAAACCTAACTAAGAACAATATCAGAATAACTGCTGAGTTTCATGCCAAACTGTATCCCTCGGGTTATTTTAGATTAAAAATATAACACCTTTCGCCATATTTTTCTAAGTGTAGCTTAGTACCCTTTGTTACCCAATTATTGTTCTTCATGTTATAATTTCATGTAATGAATCAAAAAGGCATAGCTGTTTTTTGCATATCTTTATCACAAATTGAAATGATGTTTTTAAGAAATATCTAAATTAATTAGTTACAAATATAAGCTATATCGGACAAATTTCTAACAAAATATTTTTACAACACCAGTCTTATTTTCACTTAATTAATTGTTACCCCTCTAAATAGGGCTCTGATTCTTCATTTCAACAATAATAACACCTACAAATACCTTATGACAATGGCAAGTCTGAAATTGTCCTGCATTGTCAAAGAGGAAGTCGGAAATATAAATTATATAAATGGACTGTATTGTATTTATAGTTAAGGTAAGGTGAAATAAGTTATTCTTTTCAAATAGTCGCCTTGGTTGAATAATAACAAATCAGCTAAGAACAACAGGAAACAATCATTTAATAGAAAGATGTAAAAAGATAACAATACTTTATCAGGAAATAAACACAAATTTTATACGTTTAAATGTCAAACACGCTCAGGTGGTAGATACAATATGGTCAACAGATTATACAGTATTAGTTTATATGAAAAATATCTGCATGCTTACTGTTATGCATTTATATTTTACTTTGCTTCCAATTAATTTTACCATCTTTCTGTAAAAAAGAAAAAAAAACAAACAACAAAGGATATGTGGAATGTTTTATTTCAAACTAATTCTACATTCTTTCAAAGTGTACGCTATTTACGCTGCTTCTGTTGTTCGACGTAATTAGAGCAGCAATGCATTTGTGAATTGCAATCTTTAATGGAATATGTGCGAAGAAATTTACCTTTTATAATAGTTATTTGAGCTTGTTTAGCAATAAACTCGTTCTCTGATTATTGAAAAATATTTAATCATCTCAATATATAAATCAAGTAGAGAGGAAAAAAAAGACATTTTAAGTTATTTATGCCTTTAATATTCTCAATACATCACGGTTAATGGTTACCCCCCCCCCCCAAAAAAAAAAAAATACTTAAGAGGATCTATGGATTGGTTGTATTCATAAAGATAAATTTGCTGCCGTTATGAACCTAGCTCATTTACAAGAAATTATAACGATATTAAACTAAAGAAATGCCTAACGCAATATCAGATGCAAACTTTTGGAATAATCAATAAATAGATAATTAGTTATAAAGCAACTTTAATTTCTCTACCGTTGATTATGCTGTCTCTTTCCTTTAAACGTGGTTTCGTTGCGATAAACATGTTTTAAGCACATAGTATTGATAACTTGCTTTTGCCCAGACAGAGTTCGTTTTGAAAGAAAATGTTATGGAAAAGTTTGTTTTTTAGAAGCTTTCTTCACGATAAAGTGCTGGTACCTGTCCACCTTTTTAACAAACGATTACAATCGCATTATACACCTTGATAAATAAAATGTAGTGATTATGCGACACTGAAATGAGAAATATACGAGTATTAGGGGTACGTTGAACGTAGCTGGCATATCATGTCGATAAACTAAGCACTTTTTAAACTCTGAAATATCAGTAACATGATATGGTGAAAAGGGCATGGTTACGATTTTGGTCAAAACTCATATTCCTATTGAAGTATCTACAATGTTTCAGAAATGCTTTCCTTAGAGTCAACCACAATTTAAGTGTCATTTGTTGAGTTAAAAGCGAGATACAGAGCTCACAATTACTTGTTTTGTAAACAAAGCTTTGGTCATGGGTTTGTTTTCATCTTGAAGGTTGAAAAGAAAACTTCAAATTTAGACCTAAAATGATTGTGGCAAAATTTACGAACTGTAATGCTCAAAATGAATGAGCTGATAAAAAATCAGTTAAAAACGAACTTTTACTTGTTTATTAAAACAATGTAAACATAAACATAACACAAGCCTTGCTAAGATAACTAAGTACTTTGAGCATCTTGCTTATATCTCTACGACTGAACTCAAATAATTGTTGATCATTAGTAAGACATTACTTAAGCATTGTAAACAAAAAATATAGAAAAAATGTGACCAAAATCGTGGCAATGCCTCTTATGCAAATTTCTATTATCTTTAATCTTGAAAATATGTTTAATGATTACGATTCTTGAATCTTGGAAAATTTCCTTTCAATGTTCTGACGAAAATAACACGTTTAATTGTGCCATGAAAACATAATTATACCAAAACTTTGATCTCAGCTCGAATTAATAAATAAAGAACGAGTTTTCGTAAAGATTGCAGAATAACCTCCGAGGTCGAGAAAAGAAAAGATAATGAGAGTTTCCTTTCTATTCTACTAACAGCTCAAATTTTCCACTGATCGTCTCTCCTACAGAGACGGGAACCAACACATTTACGTGGCTGTTCCATGTAACCCCAAAGGTTTTGTAAAAAAGCCTATTTACCACAAGTTTCCAATCTGACTGATACGCAGACGACATATTATTTTCCTCGATTTTATATAAACTTCTCTTGTTTATAAAATAAGTTTAAATCATATTCATATAAATTTTAAGGGTAACTTAATACCATTACTAATACTGTTCTTAATTTATCTTATAAACAGGCAGTGCAAATATGATAGGGGGTCCGTGGAACAGCCACACTAAGCTCTTCGAAATAAACATTTGATGCAATACTCATTATTTTTGGTGGAATTAAGACCTGAAAATGACATGGTGTTAATTTTTTTTACCGTTTGCAGTTATATACTTTCGTGATTAGTGCGAAAAAAAGGTATTTTAGGCTACACACTCATAAGACATTTGCAAACTGTCTTATTGCTTTTAAAATGTGTCAAATCTTTAAATTTAATTTAATTTTCAAATAGTTACAAATTTTGAGCGTTGTATAATGATAAATTATAATTTTATGAATGATTGAAATTTTGACTGAAGTCTGTAAATGTTTCATGATCTGGAGGCCTGATCTCAAAATTTACGAATGACATTCGTGATACATTGGGGAATAACGGCCGCAGTATCTCTTTGATATCAACAATTATTGTAGAAGAATGTCTGTTTTTGATTGATAGAGTATATAAAAAATTCAGGCTTATATCAATCAAATTAGAATTAGACTAGTCTTTAAACCAAACATTGCTGTGTTACAGTTGCAAACAATTTTCGATGATATATATATATATATATATATATATATATATATATATATATATATATATATATATATATATATATATATATATATATATATATATATATATATATATATTATTACGATTGTTAATCGGATTTATAAAATGTCAAATTAAATATAGAACAAACTGACTCCTTCACAGATATTTTTGTTTCTTAATGGGAGACAGTTAGTAGCAAAAGGTATTACCATTAATTCTTTAAATTCTTCACGTTACATTAATTGGATCTGTTATAAGCAATTAATATATATTTAGCATTTAAAGCATTGAAAATAAATTCTTGCGTTAGTCATACGAAGCAGTGGATTAAATTTGATATTATGACTGTACAACAATATTACCGAAAAAGTTTAAAGAGCCATAGAAAGGTATAAGAGTTATAACTTGTTATCATTGGTCACCTTTTAACTGGTTGTCGTTCTATACTATCGTTTGTACAATTACCATGTCCCAGTTAATGGCACTTAAAGGAAACATGAGCATTTTACTTGGCGATTTAAATTGATGATAAAATTGAATTTTAAAACAAACGTAAAAAAATGAAATAAATTTACCTTATCAAAGTGACATTTTATGATTTGATAAAATGAAGAGTATTTAACGATCAGTGATAAGTTTGATTTGAGCAGTACGTGTGTTACGGTAAATCAAATGAAATTAACATTCATGAAAGAAAACTGAATTTTAAAGAAAATATCACAAGGTTAAAACAAATTTTAACTGGTAAGAATAGAGCTAGATTCCTGAAATCGTGTGTTGGCAGGAATGTTATGTACGCATATCCTGTTTGCCGTGTGAATGTTGTAAGTGCGCAGCTCCCACTTACAGGTGCTCTCAGTCATAATATCTCATTACATGAAGTAATTTGATAATGCCTTATTGGACATTTTATTACATTCTTTTATTGTCACATGTATGCATAATTACGCATGAACAATCCGTGGTTTAAGTGAAGTATAGAACAAAAAAAGCGTATGCTGTTTTGATAGTGCATTGTCTGTGTACAGCTGTGTATATACACAGCCACTTGTAACAGCTTTGCCAGCCTGTTTCGTCACCATGGCAATAACAGGAATCCATGGTTGTTGACGGACATTTACTCTTACTTCCGAGAGAACCTCACATATCTGTATGTAGAGAGTATTTACCTCAAATTGATTCAAGACAAATTTGGTCTATCATTGATTGTCTATTTACTGAGTCAATGATCTTTTCGGGAGATTTTATGTTGAACTATCGGTCACGCACTTCCCTAGGCTTTAATAAACAAGGCTATTTATAGCCTCTAGAAGATTGATCACGTTATGTACACCGTGAGGTAAATTTTGGCCTTGTATTCATTGTGTTGACAATGAATACAGCGTTTTGTATTATGTAATTTTGTAAAAAGTACCATAGTTGTAAAGGAGCGTATTTAAATCTCTATCACAATTTATTTGCTCGTAGTTAAATATTCGGATTATAATTGTTAAGATCCGATGAGTCTTTTGGGGGTAAGAAACATGATAATTGGACGAGAGATTTAGAATGGAATCATTGTGCAACGTTACAATAATCAACTCTTAAACTTAGACTTAAACATGCACTGATAGTTACAAAATATATCTTAGTACATATGTAATAACTTAGGTTATCTTAAATCAACTTGTGGGAATTCAGAGGCGTTTATTTTCTTCAAAATGTTTTTTTGCTTATCAACATTAACCCAACATTAGGGAATTTAACTTTTGTTTAGTTTGTTTGTTTGTTTGTTTTTTTTATTTTTAAAATTTGAATATTAATTTTTTAATATTCATTATCAAATGCTTTGATTCAGTATGACTTTATATATTTACTCCCATGCTTTGTGATGAAATCTGATTTTTATTGTAAGACCTGTGAGAATTCTTTTTGGAAATATAACAGGTTTTATCTGACAAATGGATTAGATTTATTAACTATGGAAGTTTCTTTTATGACGTGTTAAACCTTCTTGGTAGGATTTTAGACAAATGGGGTTAAGATGCAATAAATATGTATATTATTGTTGCTTTGTTTGATATGTCTTTATGTATCATTTGTATGGGATTTCCCCTCTTGTATGTCTACTAGTAAATAAGAAGCATTTTTGTGAATCAAAAAGTAAAACGAAAACCTTTTTAGGGAAAATGAGAAGAATATATATTTTTTTGATGGACTGTTTGCAATCTTTAAAAATTTCAATGCCTGGCAATTCAAAGCATTCCGGTATCTTAAAGCTTATATCAATCTATCCATTTGTGATTGAAGTGCACTCTAGAACAAAACATCTCACCTCTGTTTCCCTATCAAAACACAAATACATCATATATGACTAACACAAATACATCTTATATGACTAACACAAATGCATCTTATATGACTAACATAAATACATCTTATATGACCAACACAAATACATCTTGTATGACTTACACAAATATGACTAACACAAATACATCTTATATGACTAACACAAATACATCTTCTATGACTAACACAAATACATCTTATATGACTAACACAAATATGACTAACACAAATACATCTAACATGACTAACACAAATACATCTTACATGACTATCACAAATACATCTTATATGACTAACACAAATACATCTTATATTACTAACACAAATACATCTTATATGACTAACACAAATACATCTTGCATGACTAACACAAATACATCTTACATGACTAACACAAATACATCTTGCTTGACTAACACAATTACATCTTACATGACTAACACAAATACATCTTACATGACTAACACAAATACATCTTACATGACTAACACAATTACATCTTACATGACTAACACAAATACATCTTACATGACTAACACAAATACATCTTGCTTGACTAACACAATTACATCTTGCATAACTAACACAAATACATCTTACATGACTAACACAAATACATCTTACATGACTAACACAAATACATTTTGCTTGACTAACACAAATACATCTTGCTTGACTAACACAATTACATCTTACATGACTAACACAAATACATCTTACATGACTAACACAAATACATCTTACATGACTAACACAAATACATTTTGCTTGACTAACACAAATACATCTTACATGACTAACACAAATACATCTTTCATGACTAACATGAATACATCTTACATGACTAACACTATATAAATAGTGCCTGTTTGGGAGGGTAACAGTTGAAATTGACACCCCCGAGGAAACCATTGTCAACCAACGCGAAGCGAAGGTTGACAATGGTTTTCGAGGGGTGTCAATTTCAACTGTTATCCTCCCAAACAGGCACTATTTATTTTATTATACTGAATGTCTTAATTTTAGATATTTTTTTTTACTGCTTTTATATAGAAATGACGTGAATTCCACGGCGAACCGTACGCGCATAATTAACGCGCATGTAACAATTCATTGTGTTACCCGTTGCTAAGTGTGTTGCTAACGCTGAGGGTAATAGAACGGATTATCAACTGCGTCTAAACCAATCAGATTTCAGTATTTAACATGAAAGTATAATAAAAATACATCTTATATGACTAACACAAATACATCTTACATGACTTACACAAATATATCTTACATGACTAAAACAAATACATCTTATATGACTAACACAAATACATCTTATATGACTAACACAAATACATCTTATATGATTAACACAAATACATCCTACATGACTAAAAAAATACATCTTATATGACTAACACAAATACATCCTACATGACTAACACAAATATATCTTACATGACTTACACAAATACATCCTACATGACTAACACAAATACATCTTATATGACTAACACAAATACATCTTATATGACTAACACAAATACATCCTACATGACTAAAAAAACTACATCTTATATGACTACACTTTAGAGTTTAACGCTTCGTTACAATAAATATAGTTGGCCTTTTTCATTTTCTATATCCACAACTACCAAAATTGCACAATATAAGGAAATATTTATAATGAAGTCACTCTCAAATAAAATCATTGCATAAGATAATGTACACATGCATTGTATTATGAAGATCTATTGTTATGACGTCATTTCAAATTATTTAGTATAATTGATTTTATTCAACAGTTTGTTTTTTAACTCTACCCAAAATAAACCTAGATCATGAAATTCATAAACAAAAAACACGATTGTAACTCATTTTAAAAATCAAAATCAATAATTCAAAATACTTCCTACATATGATCTAGACAATCACGTGTTGGGTCGATTAAAATTTTGTGTCCTGCTTAATATCAAATCCAAAACCTCGTAAATTTTGAACACGTAGAAAATTAAATCGATTATGATAGGAATATGTACTTTTTGTTTAATCTTAGTTTAAAAAAAACTGATTCACCTTTTTATAAATCGAAAGATAACAAGAGGGTGTGGACTTTAAAAGATACATGATTTCTTTCCTAATGTTTTGTCAAACTGTTTCAACATGTATATCGAGAGCCATTTATACGCTGTATTGATATCGTTTAATAGAATAGCTCTTTAGAAAAATATGGAAAAAAATCCCGAAATTAAAAATGTAAAATATATGATTTGTTCCCTTACTGAATTTCGAGATTTTGAGACAACCAAATCATATCTCAAAATTGTAGGTAGGTCTGATGGTTAATTTGTTGATCATCCAGCCTCCTTAGTTGAAAAAGCCGATAATAGACGCCTTCCGGAGGATATCCTTTTGGAATAAAAATAATGAATAATAAACATCCACCAACATTAATGTTATTACATCATTAAGGCAATAATGTTTTAAAAAATGACTCTATTTGTTATTACTTGATTTTTTAAATCATTACTGGAAAAAATATGTGTTCTTTGAAAATTCAATACGATGATATTCTTTTGCTAGTTCAAAAACATTTTACATCTATTCGTCAGGGTAAAATTTATACTTAAAATATACTGCAATGCAACTGATGATAATGGGGAAAAATATTGGCACATGGGAAGAAAATGATTTTTGTTACGTTGCTTATCTACGAAAGCCCAGAAGGTAAAATGTGGGTAACACATTGCTATATAAATGTTCCTTAAAAAACTACTGATAACCAAACTCATGACAAAAATAAGAAAATACACCTAGTGGCTTTAACTAAATTAAGATTGATGAGCTATAGGATACCGTTTGAATACATTCAAATGGGATACAAATTGGTTGCAACATAGTAGTGCAAGAAACTGTGTTCCTGACGTATCTACATGATTCGATGTGAGAATTCTGATATTTTGATGGCTTCATTGTTGGCGATTAAATCTCAAACATGTCTGATTAACAGAACTGTTTATTTTTAAAATCATGAAGTTTATTTTGGTTAAAAGGTCGTTAAGATTAAGTTTTTACCTTGAGCATATTCAGTGTGATTCAATAAGTATTAAACAGCATACTGAGGGGTTTGAAGATTAATTATCAACTTGCCAAATAGAATTATATTACTAAGTTAAGTCATCACGGAATTTACATTCGACCCTTAAAACACATGAATAGATCAATTGCCTCTGCAGAGTTTTAAATATGGATGTGTGTGGCTGATTGCTATCGTCCTCCGATGCACGAATCTGCCTTGTTTTTCTGGATATACATGTACGATTGCTTAACATCAGAAGAAAGAAGAAAGAAAAGGTGCACTTTTCCCCTTTGTTCACATGCCAATAGTAGTTTGAACCTATTTATGTCATAGGTTTATCGTTTTATATGCCAATATACCAAATAGCCTGGAAATAAACTGGCTTGGCAAGTCTAGACCAACACAATTTACTTAACATTTTGTAACATGTTCTTGCAAAATTAGGAGAGAGAAAACTTCAGTGCAAATTGGTAACGTTTTTTACATGTATAATGTAATTGCATGATGCCATTCGATTTAGATAACGATAAAGCAAATATAAATCAATCAAGGGAATGAAAGTGCTCTCTCTGATTCTCCTTTCCTTGTTTTTGAGTGTAAATGGAATATCTGTGTCAAATTGTTTTATTTGTTTGGTATTTTTAATGCACCTAAGATAAACTTAAAAAATTGAATAATTATAGATTCAGTAGCTGCATATTAAATTTGAATTTTGATTTTCCATAAATATAAAACATATTTTTATTTTCTTAAATTGACATGATTTATTTTCTCTTTTAGAAAATCAAACACTTTAATTGAAATATAATATAGTTGGTCATAGAAAATAGACTGACCACCTCAAATCTTCACGGGACTATGATAAAGATTTATTTGTTTTAAAACTTTTCTGGTATATTGATATATCATAATGCAATAAAGAAATGGTATATGTCATTTGTTTATTAAGCATACACATTCTTATCTCAACAAGTTGATTTTGAATGAAAGATGATCTTACCAGGACCTTGGATAAAGTGAAATTTAGATTGGCAAATGATCTTCATAGAACCTTGAATAAGATGAAGTTTAAAATAAAAAGTTATTTACTTTATTGATACTGTTTACTGAAATATCATTTGTCCTTCTTTTGATAATGAACAAATCTTAATAGCCACAATCATAGGGAGACCACTAGATCAACGTAAGCTAGCCTTCATTCTGTTATCGATGTTTAATGTCAGAGTGATAACACTCAATTTACAAGAACATGGAAATTTGCTTTTGTCTTAATAGTGATGAAATCGTTTTTATTAAAAAGTGTTATAGACATTTTATATATCAACTGTTATAAACACAAGTCTTGTAATGAGAAGGAACCTAATTATCTTTGAATGTTTCATGCAACTTGAGCATGTTTCTGATGCAAACTGTTTTTTGCTTATATAATGATTTAAAGTGGATGAATTATTTTTGGGTATTTAGTAAAATTGACAAATGAATCAATAATTGATTCAATTATCTAGAGAAATTTTGCTTTAGTGCATTTTGCTGTGGGGAAAAAAATTAACTGTGCATCACGCAGCTGTAGGTTTTTTTTAATTGAACAAGTGTGTTTTATCTTCCGTGTAAATTTGCATTCGTGTAACAGAGTAAGCTGATCTTCTCTGTCTGCGTTCAACAACAGGAAATGGAATACAAGCGGGAAATAAGATTACAATGTATATACCATCCTGTTTTCTCTTGATAACTTATGAACGCACGATAACATGATACATTAAAATGCTACACTACATGACGGTGCTTCCTTACTTATTTACTTACATATGCTTTTTACACGTACAGAACTGAAGACATTCAATTTCCACACCGTCTTTGCTCCAATTGACCCAGCCCTTTTGTATTCTCTAAAAACAGATAAGCGCCGTTGAGTAAAGAACAATAAGAATTTATCCAAATTAAAAAGTCCAATATTTCTTTTATATATTGGTACATCCCTAAAGAAATTTGTGAAAATAACAAACATGAAATAAATTCCTTTTGAGGATATTTAGTGGAGAATGGGGTTTCTATTGTCTATCAAACCATTTTCAACAATATTAACCTTGCTTCGCCTTTTTACAAAACCACCTCCTCCACCATCATCGACATCATCATCATCATCATTATCATTTCACAATTTATCTACATTTTTATTCTTCCACAATTTTAAAAACAATATATTTTCTACAATTACTCAATATAATCATTTTTTTACATCTTCTAAAGTTAAAATTCTTCTATTTTTAACGTATTGACGTGTTTAACATTATCAATATAATTTCTATTTTAAACGTTGCTTGCCATCAATCTATATTTTTAAAAGATTATTCTTCCAAATTAATTCTACATAATCATTTTCATGTTTTTATTCAACATTATCAGGTTATAACATTTTGTTTATCAACATTTTCATTAACAATAATTTAACAACATCAACATTCAACAACATTAAACATATCATTCCTCTAAACTTTTTCAACAATAACCATCCTTTCCACAATGTTACCAGAGTATTATTCCAAGAAATTTTAACAATATTAACCCTTCACATTCAGTTTTTTTTCATGTGATAGCATTATCAACCTTGCACATTTTTTTTTTTAAGTAATATTTTGCATACTTTTCCAATAGACTTACCTTACATAATTCTGTAACATTTTCATTATACTCTATTTATTTAATATTTATATTCTACCGTATTTTTTATCCATACTATCAACCTTCGACATATAATAACATTTAAATTCTTTCACACTTTTATACAGTAACATTCTTCCATATTATTTCAACATTATCTTCCTTCGTTACTTTTCGGCAAGTTAGAATTATAATAATATTATTATTTATTTAGAAATACAATCTTATGTTTTGTCTTTCAACCTGATTTCAACCTGATTTCAGTTATAGAAGAGACAGATTGAAAATTAATTTCGTAAGCTGTAGTTCATGTAAAAGTTTTGCAACTTTGATCGTTTTGAAACTCTTTGAATGTTATCAACATTTACATTTTTAACTTCTCGAATTTTTTTTAAACAAAATTGTATTTTTTTAACATAACCATTGCTCATGTTGTTTGCACTGAAAATTCCCAAAACAAAGCTCACAACCATTCAAACATTTGATACACCTTTAATTTTGCAATGTTAAATTCATTTGTACTATATATTTTTTTCTCTGTATTTTGTCATAGTATTCTGTATATGTTTTTCATGTTAATTAAGAAATTTAAATCGAATGTCTTTTTTAAATAATCGAATACTGATTAAATGAAGCTTAAACACTCATTGTTTTCGCTCAATGTACGTCTGTCTAATCTTTTGATATCACAGTCCGGCCTAACATCCAACCCCTAAACTCTAACATGGCCACAGCACGATCTTTGCCAAGTGTTTGTCAAAACTCTGATTGAGTTTCTCAGCCATCCCCGTTGTAGCTAAAACATTATTTGTTTTTGCTCAAGGTTAACCTACATTGTCTTCTCATTTATATCTCATGGCTCTCTCTATGTGACAAATTCGCCGTTGAATGATATTGCAAATGAATCCATAAGATCTGCCATACCATGGTAAGAAAAATCAAAATCAAGCAACAGTTGGCACGATTGAATTCTCAGAGTCAGTCCTCATGATATCATTGAACACGTTGTATATGGTTTAGATTGCGCAATATACCGTATGACAACATAAACTATTTTCCCTTACTTACCGTAAATATTGTTGAGACATAAAATTTGTAAGAACAACCAAACATTTGAACAGATGTTGCTTACAGATAATATCATATATGTTCGGTTTAGAAATTGTTTTTATTAGGAATATCAAGAATTGTGTCTGTGATGTAGTCTGACGTTTAATCGGTCTGTCATTTTTTTGTGTATTTATCTTCGTATCTTATCAAAAACAAGAACCGTCCGACTTACTCCGTTTAATCACCATTACCCTCTCCGCTTGGTGTGTGCTTCGTCAAGTTATGTTCTTATGACAGGAGTGTATTTTCGTGTACCACTACATTATATGCTCCTCACTCTGTGGAGCTTCTAATACTGATGACGAATTACTGTAACACTTATATTAGGTATAAGCTATTGAATATCTGTCAAAATGAACGACTTGTGAAATAAATCAATGCATCGTATTTAATCACAAGTGATAGACTTTACTAAAAGTTACATAACATGTTGATCAAAGATCCATTGCACAATTTAATGGATAGTTTTGCCGACGTTGGTATATTATTATTCTTCTACTAAACAATTATGATATATTACAAACTTTTGTTAATTAAACAAACAATACCTCTTCGGTGGTTATGCAGGTATGAAGGTAGCTAGCAGTTCAGACAAATTGCATAACCAGCGGCAACGGATTATATTGATAAAGTACATATATTATTGCTTTTTTCGATCAGTTTACTGCATAATATAGACATCCAAATCTTTTTTTATATTGATCATTTATTGATGTTAGTGCGTATAGTCTATGTCCTTAGTGTTTCTAAGTTCTGATCAATTACGAAATTATCCCCTTAATCAACATTTGAAATAAAACAAAGACAATGTGCATATTTTATTAATTATATAGAATTTGAATATACATTGATATTTATGAACTGATAAAAGGTCATTTGAATGTATAATTACTTTATGGAATTCGTATATAGTTTTGTACGAAGGCAAATAGATTAAAACTTTGAATTCGATTCAGTTTTATCATTAGGGAGTACAACGAAGTCGCGTTTTTCTTAAAATATACCATGCACAAGATCTAAACATAATGCATATATGTAATATTCACAAACACAGATATACATGTATTTGAAAACTCAAATTGAACAATACTGTCACTTGGAGGTTTTCATTAATGAGATGAAAATATCGAGTTTAAGTAACAGTCGTCTTAATTTGAGTTTTTATATAACATATAAACTATAATTGTTTAACAAGGATGTGAACATGTGATCTTATTGTACAGACTGATAAATCAAAGCTGCACCACAATGGTACATGTACCGTAAAGTGGTTATTTACGCGTGGGAGAAATTTACACTAGTTACGCGGATAGTTTAAAATCGCGTGAAATACCCCGGCGCGTACGGTGAAAAAAAATTTTTTTCAGTGTTGTTAATCACATATACGCGTATCTATTACCGAATCGTAGTGTTTGACCATAGAATACGGGTACTTAACCCCAGCGTGAATAAACAGTATGTCAGTATGTATAAATTGATAAAACGAAAACAATTGAGTTGAGATAACAGCAATTAGTTATTTGAGTTTTCAAAAACACATACATTCGTAAACTGTTTTTATTTTATCGTAACCTGTTTTAAAGAAAACACTTCCAAGATAAAATAAGAAATGCTCACCACATGTATCAGCTCAATGATATAATTTCAGTACATATTATGCAAGGGATGTAAATCATAAATTTTTTTGGCTAACTAATGAATACACTTTGCTTATTCATGCGCCATGAGCACAAATATAAATGTCACCACATGTTTTGAGTATATTAATGTTCGTTATATTAATTGAAACGTTCAACCTTACATAACCAATTTGATTTTTCTCTACAAAGTTTCTGGCACTATATTTTAGCTGCGGAAGTATTACGTACTAGATAACGTACATGTTAATATGGTTGTTCCATGTATGTTTCATATCCCTGAGTGAGAGCTTATATAGTGGGTGTACAGCAACGATACACATATATTTCATTAAAAAAACATCATTATGAATATAAATATAACGAATATAAATACAAGCATTGAATGCTTATTTTGGGATGCCAGAGGACCGACGACATCCAAAAATAGCATTCAATGCTTAAATAAATCACATCAATCAATGAACATACCCTTCCCGTCTGTTACTAATAACAACACCAGAAAACACTATCATATGTTTGCCAATAATATGATATTCAAATTGATGAGAATAGTCGGTAGCAAATAAAAATGGAACAATACACGGTTTTGACAAATTAAACATATTTAATTTTTCTGTTATTGATCCATGAATTTGATGTACAAATGTATCAATTATGATAAAAGCTTCGTTAAAAAAATGTCCATCAATATGTATGAGTATGATGGAAACAGGTCTTGAAATGTTGTCATTGTCATTTTTATTTCACAACACTGAATGTTTACATATTGTGAATATTGCAGAAGACAATCTGACTCACTGTTAAGGGTTTTCCGTGTAACAGCAGCCAAGGGTATAGCATTATGATCCTCTCGTACTGAGAACAAAAGCTAGACGCTCGGCTACCCACAGCCTTTGTCTTCTGGCAGTGAGGCGCAGCATACGTATTAGACATATGGGAACTATTTACGCCTACTTCATTATCAAATATCAAATAAATGTTTTAGATATGTCGAGTCAAATATTGCATTCACAATGTATTCATTAAATTTTCTATTAACATTGATGTTGTTCGATTCTTCGTAATTACCTTGTGAACTTGGCTAGGAACATGGTTTTTTTTTTTAATTCAGTTTAGGTTAGCATTTTGATCACACAGAATTGTGTAACCAGTTACAATTTTGATTTGCTAGCATCATCCATTTTCTTAATTTTTTTTAAAAGTAACTCCATGATATTTATTTGTTGGAAGATTTTAACCGTACCTTGCGCAAGACAACTATATCACTGATTTTGCCCATTATAAACTAAAACGGTATAATTTTTAAAAACCTATCGTTTTTAGTTATATTTATTATAAAGAGAACTTAGAATTCACACCAGTATAGATATAAAACACTTCATGTACAATCACCTAAAACAAACGATAACACAATCTAGGTTATGATCCGACTCTTACAATTCTTATAACAGATTTTAATTGTTACAGCTATGCGAATGTCTGAGTTAAAGTTCAAAACAAACATACAGCATAGCAGACAATGTTATTGATTTAAAATACAGTCTATGCCTTTGTAAACACACACACACACACACACAAAAGCTCACACTCAATCGTCAGACTTGTTTCTTGCTAACTTGTGAGAGCTTGTGATAAACGTGTTTTAACACACCGTTATTGGTCGATTCAAATTACTGGTTTTTTAAACAACCGACCTAGGAAAGGGAAGCACTCTACACTTAATAATCGACTAGCCTTAAGGAGCTTTGGTCTTTTTCTTGTCTGCGTGCTCTAAAGACCAAAGAAGTCGCCATACACTGACTGACGAACCTTATTTCATGTCGATGGCGTGGTTACTTACACGACTGGGGTTTTTCTGTATAATTAGGTATATGAACGTTAATGTGGGGCTCCGTCATGCGTGGGCGATGTGTAAGATAAGAGTAGGGAAAATACCTTAGACAAGCGCCCGAGGGTATGCTCAATTCAACGTGCTTTTTTCGTCAATGGTATGTAACTGAACTGCGATCACTGCAAAGTGCATAATCTAATCATAATGTATCGTTTTTTCGATAAGTCAATATTTGCCAGTTTGTTTACAGATCATTTAACACAGCCGCTTTTACATTTCAGTTTAAAAACATCATTTATATAATTAAGTAAAATGTAAATCCTTTGATCGAGACACAGATGGCTGACAAATGGTCGGGGTGAATACAACAGTTGTTATCCTGGGAAAGGAATAAAAAGAGGATTATTGCGAGCATAATTACACATACATTTAAATATGTTGTGAATTCATGAGTCATATATTCATAACAACTTTACAACCACTAATTCATGAGACGCACTAATGTAGAAACCGTATAATAATTGTTGTGTGTGTGTGTGTGTGTGTAATATATGTATACTTTTTGCCCTGCCTATATGGCCGAGTGGTTATAAAGCGGTGACCGCTCACTGCTAGGAGAGTGGGTTCCAGAGGTCGCGAGTTCAAGGTTTGGTCCGGGCGGAAGGTGGAGCTCCAATATAGTGAATAGCTGTTATATATAAGGAATAAGGAATCATTCTTTGAGTATTATGAGGTGATAATTTTGGTCGGGGCGTGATCAAATCCAATAAAGCCCGAAGGGCTTTATGATAGGTTTGATCACGCCCCGACCGAAATTATCACCTCATAATATTCAAAGAATGATTCCTTATTACTTATATTTATATAATCTTAGGCCATCGTACGATTAAATATTTAAATATAAATAAACAAACCCCGCTGGCGCCTCGATTTGGCGTCGTTTGTATTATGAGTTATATAGTACAAAATCGATAAGTAGTGTTATCACAGGGAAAGACACTGGATAATGTAAATATATATAAATATACAATTTAACCAAATTGATTTTTGATAGACTGTTTAGTAGTAGTTACAGAGTATGTAGGTATCTATCCGTATACAAATAGCAACCTTGAACGATTTTGTTTGAAGAGAGAATTCTTTCACATTGGACACGACTGAAAATATTCCAAATATTTCTAAGAACATGTTTGCTCCACTATCACTCTGACAAACATACAATAAACTGTGGTAAGACTCGCCGTAAATTGGATCAAGTTCACGCTGTTATCTGAGTATGCCATTTAGTGTAGGGCAACCTAGACTGTTGATTGCTAGAATATTGCTGAAGAAACATCAAAGGTTCGTGCTTTAATAATAAAATATCAATAAAAATTGAAATCAATATTGCTTGTGGTTTTTTCTGATTTTTTAAGAGTTTGTGATTCTAAATTTGTTTTTTGGTCCAAACAATCCACTGGTCTTTAGCAACTGATACTGTTGTTGCTTAGAATGATCTCTGCAAAATATGTAATATGATTGTCGTTAACCTTGTAGAAACATTGAATATGAAAAACATGAAAAATAAATTCGATAGTTAAAATAGCGGTTAAATGACGAGAAAATAATCGACTGCTAATGCATACATCATTGATAACCATTCATAAACCATAATTTGACCTAGATTCACATTGAGAGCAACTTGTGGTAATATGCTTTTACAAACATATGAATTAACGACACAATTGGGTGAAATACATACGGAAAAAGAATGAATTTAGGTATATTAGATGGCCATTGCCCTAGATCATACTAAAACTATGACATGATCTATTTTGATTGATCATGCGCGGTTATGAGGTGAACGAATGAAAGAAGCCCGTATGACACACCTTAGAGAAAAATGTATTTTTATATTTATATTTTTCTTGGAAACAATAAAAAAAGTAATAAAAATAAAATAATCATAATGTCTACCAGCAAATTAAAATTCTTATAAAGACCTTATATATGGAAGTTACCATGGTTACTGCAACTATTTGAAAGTCGTCTGAGGTCAGTCCGTGCTGTCGTTTTGATCGATTTTTAAATATCGACGGATTGCAAACTTCATAACAATGAAACAAGCCACCAATGAAAGATCTAAAATTACTATTATTGGTATTTGAATGAACGTTGAAAGTCAATGAGCTAAATAATGCATTTGAAAGCAGTTTAAAAAAGTCAAAGAAATGCTTATATCAAAACGAGGCCGAGTAGTTCTAAGATCGTGACAAGGCACATTCATGGCAACATGAAACGCAATCAGGTTTCTGAAAAATCAAAGAGTTTAGAAAATACGCAGTGAATATAAATATAATTTATGTTGTTGAATAGGGTACTTCACAATAGGTTCACCTGTATGCTTAAATATGGGCACCAAACAATTACATTTATATGAAAAAATTAATACATTTTATTCTTCGCTTTTTAATTTTTTTTTAAAGTTTTGTATAATTAAGTTCATGAAAATGAGTGTAAACAATCCTAAAGATGAGTACTTAATTAGCCAACATATCGTCTTAATTCAAAAATATATTAGTTCAAGATTATGAATCAAGATTAGAAATCTACAGGGTTTTTTTTATCTTTATTGCCAAGTGCTGTACATTTTTCACAGTGCATGCTCTTGGGCGCTTCGAGATGTCCATCATATATGACAACTTTTGTGTCGATTTAAGTACACCAAATTCAAACTACAATCACCGTTAAAAAAATTCCAATTGCGTAGCATAGAAAATATATATAAAAGTAAAACACTATTTTAAAATTCTTAGAAATGTACTGAATTGTAATGCCGCCATCTGATGCGAACGAAATATTTTGTAGATTAAAAAACAGCTGCCAACGCCTACTTCATTTTTCTACGCAGTTTAAGGACAACATCTTGATAGATAGCTTGTATAAGATTAATACAGATTTTTGTATTTATTTGTTGTTAGAAAAAGTAATATTTTTTACCGCATAGGTACTGCATTGCACTTTTTATTTTCAGAGCGTTTATCATATGGTAATATTTCTGTTTCCGTCATATTTAACTTTGGCTGTTCAATATTGATCGGAACGGGTCGCAATGGCCTTTAACACAGATTTAAAAAAAATGTATTAATCTGAAAAAACGCTGAAAATGATTGCAAGATAGCTAAATACCACACTGTTAAGTCATGTTGGCTGAATGTGATGGCAACGATGGTAGTTTTTTAAATAGGCCAAAATAATCACGTTCATTTAAGGTGATATGGGAAACCTCCATATTGTGAGGTAATTCTAATACAAAAACCCATAATAAAATCAAGTAGGATTTTATATTATTTTTTTACTTTTCCAAAATTGCTTCCTATAATGTTTCGCAGTGGGTTAGAGCGTTTACTACGAATCTGTAAGTTATACGTTCGAATCCCGCTAGGTAATAATTTGTATTTGTGCAAAAACTTTTAATAACATTTTTTTTTTGGTTCAAATATTTTGAAATTTGAAAATTCTAAACCTGTGAAAGTATTTAGATTATGATGTACTTTTATCCACATTGATATCGACAGCTGGCCTATTCCATCTGAATTTAACTGTTTAGCTTTACTGTTTTATAAAATGTTTTATAAAAAGTTTTCCCGAAACTATATTGTAAATAAATTTGATGAAACTATGCGATCTTCTCTCGTGTTTTAGGAAAGAAGATATGCTTCTTAACACGTCTCTAATGATCTTTAGATTATACGCATTAATTATTCTCTAATATGTTAATAAGCATGATCCATTTCAGAGAGACCGTATTAAGCCATCAGTTATAATTCTATACAAGCACTGTATATTGGTGCTGCCATTCTAAGAATCACCTTAAAATATGTTTATATATTTCTGTTACTTTACCAATATGGGAAATCAAGCGGAAAACAAATATGCTTTGGGAACTATGCTTTTTAAGGCAAACTTGTTACGGGTACTACGTTGTTGAATTGATATCAACTACCAGTAAATATGTTGTTACTTGATAAAAAATGTTATATTCTATTTTATTATATTTTTAAATACTGAAATGTGATTTGTTTAGACGCAATTTATAATCCGTTCTATTACCCTCAGCGTTAGCAACACACTTTGCAACGGGTAACACAACGAATGGTTCCCCGCGCGTAAATTATGCACGTGCGGTTCGCCATAGAATTCAATTTAAAAGCAGTAAAGTTTTCTTTAAAATTAAGACATTCAGTATATAAAATTAAAGAGTGTCTGTTTGGGAGGGCAACAGTTGAAATTGACACCCCTTGAAAACCATTGTTAAACTCTAATTAGCGTCGGTTGACAATGTTTTTCTCGGGGTGTCGATTTCAACTGTTACCCTCCCAAACAGGCACTATTAATATATTTATATGATGTAGGATATAATCCAACACTAGTTATATATGTCAAATCTAGACTGTATTATTTTTCTACTGTCAAATTTTCCGAGACAAACCGCTAAATATTTACTTGAATCTTACCTTTACAGACAATCAATATTGTATAAAAAAAAACCGCGATGCGTAATATGTGTATACACATGTATATGTTATAATTGTATTTACAGTGCCATATAGGCCCAATGGGCCGGGTGTTTCATTATCTATTTTGTATAACATTTTGTTATTTGTTATAACACTTGTCACTATAATAAATTATTTACTTACTTACTTACTATTTTAGTGAATTGGTTGACTAGTATATCAGATATATCTCCCATCAAAAGTTTGTTGGAGGTAAACAATGATATGTTAGATTATACTTATGTATACAATAAATAGATACCATAAATATAGTAAGCACAAATCTAAATGTATTATCATATATCGCGATCTTGTCTATAAAAATAGAAACTTCATTGTTTTTCAAGTGTCATCAATTATAACGTATAATTTTACAATTACAGAACTGTTTCTCCATTCACATACATTGGTAAAGACATGGACGAAATGATTATTAGGCCCTAGTAAAGGCATTTTATTTTATTTTTTTCAATATTCACAATTATTTTTAATATCAAAATTTCAAGACCGTGTTTTATGTTTATTTTAGAATGATTGACGTCTTGTCCAAGAGAATAACTATGCTTTACGTGAAGAGTGCGCAGCGGTCATTAACCGGAAGTCATCAAATTCTCGGACACCACACCAGACCGGTTCTCTGTGTGATTCAATTCCCGATGAACAACCAAACATCTGTCTAACATAGCTCACCGGAAGTAATTTTTAAACGATTGTTTTAAATGATACAATTGTATACGTAAAGGATTAGTAAAAGATTAGTACATGACATTTTGTATCGTTAAAGCCCATTGGACAGACTACAAGATGTCATGTGTTTATGAAACGTCTTGGACATTTGGGAAAATAGTAGGTTATCATGAGATTGATTTTTAAAGAACTGTTAATTGCATATTCTGAGGACCATTTATTTTCAGAGTCATTTGATTTAGAGACTACTTTAAGTTAATCATTATTAAATCAAGTAATTTATTAAAATTCAATTAATTTATTGAGACTACTCATAATCATGCAAACTTGACATCTCTGAGAATACTCGTCTGAGTATCGGAGATCCTGAAAGGAAAAAGATAACAATAAACACAATGTCATAGGTGTAAAACAAAGATACCAACATGAAAGATTGAAAGTAGTTGGTGTTTTTTTAAGATTTGAAATCGTCTATTTATAACAAAGCGAATACTGTATATAAGAGAAAAAATAGCACCTAACTGACATGTGTAACAACTCTGACAAAAGAAATAAAGTTGGTTGGTTTCTTATTTATTTATTTTTTATTTACAATGAAATGCTGAGCGTTAAGATATCAATACTAAAATTTAAATTAATCCTAGAGCCACGTTACACGATATTCAGTTCAATTTTACTACATTTACATCGAAAGTTTTCGACAAGCAAACCTTTTTGAAATTCTTTTTTGATATCGAAATAGTTGAAAAGCCAACGTTGTGCGTCTCAAGACCTCCCTTAATCAATAAATGTACACACTGTACTATTGGGTGATTTCGGAACTTGTTGTTCTACGTTGGTTTTGGTGTTGTTCTTTGGTATATGAAGAAAAATCAAATGACACATTTAGACTGGCCTGGTCAAAGCCAAAACAAACAGATCATTGCTTGTATATAAAGACTGGTAAGACGTATAGGGTTATCATTTCTAGCTAACGGTTAATTTAGATTCATCGATCTCGCTTTACTACTCAGTTGTTTGATTCATCGATCTCGCTATACTCCTCGGTTGTTTTCACTGTTTAAACCCAAACTCTGTATTCCAATCAAATATAAATTTTGCATTTTTATAATTACACCATGCATCTGTTATCAAAACGATAATGAGGCGGCGTCTCAGTGATGTGAAGTTAATATCATCAAACGATTTTCGAATCGATTTTTATTAATTGACATTAAACATGTTGCATTCAAGTTTTGATACTTGTTATGGGACAATAATTCATTTTCAAGTTTGGTCACAAGTGGATCGTTGTATACGTATAGTTGTAAAGAAAACAATAAAATAAACCTGTGTAAAAACTGCGTAGTCATTAAAACTACATCTTTGTAGCTTATAGTATTGTAGCCGAATGTTTTTTTTTCACGAACCCTGTTTGCTAATTTGCACTACTAAAATATTTCAGAGTTGTATTTGTCTCCTGAAACATCGCCCCCTTCATCCTTGTCCTCCATGCTTGCTATCAGGACGTATACATTCCATTCGTTGTATCAATAACGTCCGTGTTGACTGGCCTAATTTGTTTTTCCAGCAAACCTTTCCCCCTGTGTGTATGTTATCCTTCCTCGTTCATATCCTTTCTTATGTTTACTTTATTCTACCCTTCCTTTTTGCTAGTATCCTTTACAAAGCAACCATCCCATTATTATCAGAGCAAAGAACCCTTGTCTTATTGTAAGCATTGTCATGTATATTAAGCCAAAAATTTGACAGGATTTTTGTGAAGCGGAAGTTAAAAAATAGCATTTCAAAATATAAGCAATATAATATCGCTAACAGGAAATAAAAAACATGTGTAGTGTATAAATTTTGAAACGCTGCCAAATTAATTTTACTGTCACTAACAATTGCTCCTCAAACAAAGGGTTAAATAGTTACAAATCGGATACCGGTTATAAATACTGTTAATAATTTTTTTAAGGTCTATCATAGTTGACTGACGAAACAAAAATGCGTACTTTAATGAATGAGACAACTGAAATGATAATTGTCGGCAACAGACAAAGACACAGGTCACTGGCGCGTTCTATCGTTTTAAAGAAGCATCGCAAAAACAAGAAGCCACAAGTTAAGATTAGGTTGTAGCGACGAGTTAATCTGTGGGCCATATACTTTATCACTCATGAATGTCGAGCGCTAGAAGAGAATAATTTATTTATATCGGGACATGCGACCAAAAATGTTCGCACAGAGTTAAATGTACGGCCAAGCTTGCACGAGGGAACACATAACTGATAGATGGGGTTAGTGATTGCATGCATATCCATACATTAGGAGAGTTTGTTCCTACCACAGGTAAGGATTGCTTCGAAAGGTTAAAACGGAACATTAATATGTGTCTTTAATATATGCCGCTGTTTGGTGTTTACTTGTTTGTTTATCTCTGTTGTTTCTTTCCATTTTAAAAGACCCTTAACCATTGTTCCATTTCTGATTCCAAAAGCACTGTATAAAATAAGGCACAAAAGATTAGAGTGACGTCACACGCACCGACTCGCTTCGCTTGACAGACGGCGACCGCCATTACATTTGATTCTTAGCAAAGAGTGAGCGAGTGTCATGCTTTCAAAAAATCTCATATTTTCCACTGGAGATGTGTGCAGTAAATAATAACGAAAGACTTAAACTTACATAGGAAAGCCATGGAAGATAAGGTTTGTTCATGATTTTCCCAATAAGCACACTTTTTCCAATTTTGTTTACTTTTTGCGGGTGTGTTGTGATGCTACGCTTTACATCGGGTTCGGTGTACCAGGCGCAATAACTCGTACATTGTCTAGAAAAAATATAAGTTTAATCACGTATTTAATCATCATGTGTTTACTGGAGAGTTGTGTTATAAACGACTATCGCATTTTTATTACACAAAATTAAATATTATAAATTATATATTCGCCGACAATCGTTTCATCTCTTCCCCCAGAACAGTGAAAAGTGTATTCAAACAAAACAATAACTTAATGTTTATATCGTATACAGTTGTCATACAGTTTTTATACTTTTCCAATGTTGTGTAGACTCTCCAGTAATCCGTGTAATGTGTAAATTATGTGACATCATTGCCAACGTGATTGATTTTAAAAGTAACCACTGATTTGTACCAGTTTTCAATTACCTATTGGGTGAGATATTTTTATGAACGCCACCCTTCATCTACCCTTCCTTTTTACTTTACATGCATTCCTATTGATAGAAAGAAATATTGTCATTGTACAAGGAAAAGGAAGATGACATGATTACGTTAATTTGCATCATGTTTATATGGGTATAATTGAACTATTGATTAAACTTGCCAGTGGTGTGGGTCTTGTGGTATGTGCTTATTATTTCCTACAGACAGGGCAACTTGATGCTTAGTAAAGTGCATCTCACATTATACCTGCTACCAATAATCCGTTCATTTTTTTTATAAAGATATGTCATATATTCAGCATACAAAATCAATATTGTCATACACGATACCAATAAAATTTGATGTTATTGGTAAAAATGGATAACCTTCTTGACCAGAATTTTTGTTGTGACTGAAAGTACAAGTCTCAACTGTAAAACACGGAGGTTTAATTCCTCATGTCTCGTTATTAATGTCTAAACAAAATTCTATTAAAAGGTGAAAAGATCCTGACATATTAGGGTAGATATATACATGTTAGAGACAAATCTATCATGTATGTTTGTTAATATTCTCACTCATCATAATGGCATATAAATGTTGGTGTATGTAGTTTGAGTTTTTACATATTTTTACACTAAAACAGCTGAAGTAATTCAAAGAAAAAAAGCCTGAGCTCCATGCAGTCATAGCCCTTATATTTTACAGTTATATTGCCAACATAGTAATTAAGGTTTCGTAAATATGGTAAAGATAACGAAAAAAAAAGAGGAAATTTTTTTTTTGTGTTTGCAACATTTTGAAAGCGTTAAGGTTAGAGATAATTAAGATCTAATTGGTTTATATTGGTTTATAAATACAAAATTTTGTTTCCTTGAAATAATCCATACAGTGTATTCACAGAGTGCTCAGCTATTTTCAATTTATTCATCATTTACTTAATTCCTCTTAGGTATTGCAAAATTGAACAAATTTAGACGAAAAACATACTCGGTGCATAAATGAAATTTCCAAAGATTATCAATGAAATGAAAATGGATTGACATATTCATCATCTCAGTTGACAAGGTCACAATTATATAACTAAAGTCAAACCTCGTTATCTACAACTAGATGGGACTGGTTAAAAACTTCAAGATATCCAAGTATTCGAGATATCAAGGGTAAAAACCTTAAATTTTAAGTGTTTGGGATTTAAAATCACTTCGACATATCCATGGTATTCGAGATATCGGTGTTCGAGATACCAAAGTTTAACTGTATTATACTATTACTATGAAGTTGATTGAATGTTAAGAAGATTATAAACAATTAACATAATTCTAAGAAAGTGTAATATTCATATACAGCATAGATGTCGATTGGAAATATGACTGCAACATGTGTACCTTGTAACCACTATATGCAGGGAAATATTTGCCCCCGTTTTATTTTTGCCCCTTTTGCCCTCATTGTCGGCAGGCAAATTTAAGACTGGGCGAATTCTAATGTCTTATATTATCTGTCTTTAAACAAAGCTTACGCTGGGCGAATTCAACATAGGGTGAAACCATTTGCAAGTGAAGAAGGGCTAAAACAACATGGGGCAAAAATAACCTTGCTTACAGTATATAATTACTAAATAAGTTCATTTTATAACAGATTTATTAAAGTACATACTTTGATACCAGTCTTGAATCCAGGAGCATGTTTGCCCTTTATAATTACTTTTTATCCTAGTTTCCCTATTAATGGAAGGTCAGTTTTAAACAGGCTGATTTAAAAAAGCTATATATTTTTAAAATAAAACTATGTTTAAAGGGCCATGGTCACAATTTTGGTCAAATTCTATTTAAATGTTTTTATTTATATTTACAATGCTTTAAAAATGCATTTCTAATGATCAAATAAAATTTGAGTGTCATTTGTAGAGTTATAAGCAAGATACAGGGCTCACAAGTCTTTGTCATGTAAACAAGGCTCGTGCCCTGTTTTTGTTTACATAGGTTCAATATACCATTAAGAAATATTTTTCTAGCTTATATGTCTATTTTTTTATTCATTTAAAGCATAAATAAACAGTTCCTAAAGTTTAACACATTCGTTTTAGGTTTCAAACTGAAATTTTTACTTTAACGTTCAAAATGTAAACGCACGCTTTGTTTATATAGCAAAGAATTTCAAGCTCTGTAACTCGCTTATAACTCAACGAACGACACTCAAATTCCAGTTGCCTATTAAAAATGCCTTTCTGAAGCATTGTAAATATTAAAATCGGGGGGGGGGGGGGGGGGGGGGGGGGGGGGGGGGAATTTGACCAAAATGTGTCAATGCCCCTTTAATTTAGGCTAATGATAATTAATCTAAATGAATTTGGGAATTTTGGGAAAGTTCCTTGTTTTTCAAGTTATGCAAGGAAGAATCCTCCATTTTAGCACCAGTTGCTATTAAAAAGCCATAAATCCATTCATTTTATTATTATGTCACATAATACTTATAAATCACATTAATAATAATTGTTAATTGCACAAATCATTGAAATTTGCCTCAGAGATTGCTAAACACTGCAGTCATTTTAAAATTTACTAATAACTATCATCTTAATAGTCACAAAAATGATTATCGAACAATTTTATTTTATTTTTTTTCATTTAAATCTGTCCATGCGTTGGTCTGATATGTAATTAAGTAATGATTAGTATTAATTACCATACAGTAGTGTACAGTGAACCACAGTTACAGGTAACACTTATAATGAATTCATTCATACAGCAAAGTCAGTTTTCAACAGTCATATCATGTAAGAAAGTTAACAGTTATTGCAAGTTACTTTTAAAATGATTCAAAATTGTTTGTTATTAGCACTTCAGTATACAGTACCGATCAGACCCAACCTAACAAAAAGTAAACCCTAACTAAACCCTGGGTTTACTTTTGGGGTTTACTCTCGGTTTGCTACAGGTTTACTAGAGTGGACCAAGAGTAAACCCAGAGTGAACACAGAGAGTAAACTCAAATCAGAAGTATGTCTTTAAAAGCAGACATAATATGTTTTTTTGGAATATACAAGAGACAGGAAGTACAGACAGTGACATGGTAAGATAGAAGACCAGTCTGCTTCACACTTCAGTGCGTACAGTGGACCCCAAAAGCAAACCCCGAGTAAACCCAAAGAAAACCCTGAGTGGGCCCAAAGTAAACCCCTAGTGGACGCAAATTTTTAAAAAGCATACCCAGAGTAAATCCAAAGTAAACCCTTAAAAGTAAACCCAGGGTTTAGTTTAGGTATGCTCTGGTGTTGTGTTGGGTCTGATTGGTATTATAAACACTGTGCTTAGTTGTTTAGTGTTATACTAGTCCCCAAGATGGCACAAAAATGGCCATATGAGGTGCACTTTGTGAAAAAATCAGTTATATCATAAGATAGACCATTGCTTGATGAGTTTATAACCACTTTTGATAAGGATGTAATCTCTCCTGTAGGGTGAACTATTTACCCAATCTATGTATAGAATATCCTACTAGAATCAAAGAACTTCTTTGTACAGGAATTGAATTCATTCCAATAAGATTTTAATAAAACTCTAATAAAAAATAAAATCTTGAGGGAAAACTTTATTTACAATAAAAACACCTAAATACCTTGGTGAATTCAATTTTTGTAGGGATAATTTCATTCTATAGGAAACATTATTCCTGTACAGTAGGATTTCTTCAATATATCCTACAGAATTTTCTATATACCCTGTACAAAAAACATTTCCCCCATGGTAAATAATATTTTAAAACACACTAATAATTAACCATAAGATATTGACAACATTTAGAATTGAGGTAATGTTGTCATTGTTTGACAGTTTTGAAAATTTGTCAGTACAATAAACAATAACAGCTTTTTGATTCAATAAAGGACAACTGAAACAGATCTGCTTGTGATTTCAGTTACAACTTACAAAATAATGAAAATGTTGACTTTGCATTTAGAATTGACTGATTTATGGCAAGGTATTTATGATTACCTTGTTTAAGAGCTTTGGGTGATAGCAAGTTTTTAGATAAATATTGGACATTGAAACAGGTTTGCTTGTAATTCAGATAATAACAATTTTGACCAAAAAAAAAAAATTAATAAAAAACTCCAACCCCCACCCCCCAAAAAAACCACAACGATAAAACCCCCAAATGATAAAACTCATTAAATATTGACTTTTGACTTAGGTTTTTATATTACAGTACATTTTACACCCCCACAGCAAAGAAGTAAAAAAAAACACAATAAGGGCCAATGGTCAAAGTTAGGGACATTGAAATCTCATGTTTGAATAAAATGATAGTCAATCTCTAGTGCTTTGTTGATGGGTTATACTTAAGCAGAAACAACTTTTATCCATGGAGACTTCATGGAATACTTTTTTCACTTCTAAAATCAAATCAGTGACATTTCATTATACTTCCATTGTAATTCTCATAATAAAATTGCCAGTAAAAAAACACAAGTAATCTGAAGAAAAACATTTTATTTCAAATGTGATTCACTATTTTTTTTTAAAATGAAGGCTACTTTATCTGCCAAAAACAACGATCTTCCTTTTTAAGTATTTTTGGTGTCCTCTTGTAAGCTATAAACACACCTTTTATGAGAGAAAACATTGGCCTTCAAATTTTTTAAAATATTAATTACTAGTAAAGTCTGCAACATGACTAACAAATTAATCAAAAATGACACTGGTATTAAAAAAGATAGGTGGATAAGGCGTGTAAAATGCCTATATACGGATGAATAAGACACTGAAAAATTAATTTATCAATAAATTTGATATTTTTTGAAAAGCATTGATCAAAACAATATATATTTAACATATCATCGATTTTTAACCTTAAAATATGTTTAATACTTTGAATATCTTGACTCAAACAGGCGTATACGTATCCAAACCTCCTAAAAATGTCAGCTTTTACAACTTCAAGGCTTATTTTTATTACAGAGTGAGTCTGTGCTCCATATTTTCTCATAGTCTAGATGAGGTTTAATGGAAAACAAACCGATTTCAATCAACGAAAACGTGGAGAGATGACCCACTTTACAGAAAAAATATCATTTTATATTCCAACAATTGAACGTTTTGAAAAAAAAAATACACAAGCCCGTAAATTTGTGGCCAATACACGTAGTATTTAAACAGCCTACTTTGTTGTTTCTGAAATGGCTCAATGGTTAGAGCATCTGGCATAAACTAACCTTATATATCTAGGGTTTTTATGTTATGGGTTCGATATCACCAAAATTTAAGGCAATTCTTTTTCTTATCGTTTGTTCAATATAATAAAAACTGAATATAGTCAGAAATTGTGCTTTTTCAAACTTTGGTTATATTTGAATAGATTTATTAAAAAAAAAATTAAAATTGCATTTCACGACGAAACGTAATGGGCATTTGCGTCATCTTATCCCCCCCCCCATTTTCTTTGTTGCTGTTTTTGAATAGTCATACAAAATTAGCTATGCTGCCCTATACATGATACACTACAATTCAAACATGAAATAATGATTGTTTAATTAAAGGATCTTTATGAATAAGAATTAATATATTTCAATAAAGTCTAATAACGAAAACAAAAACAATGTAGCTAAATGCGCTTTGTAATACCACTATATTATTTAATTGATTGTGAGTTCCAGTTGATAACATGATTCTACAACACTTATGAAGAATCCTTTGTCGTTTTTTTTTAGTAAAGAACAATGCAATGTAACTGCCAGGAATGAGGAAGCTGTAAGGAGTCAAGTGTTCCAACTGTTAACAAAGCTCAGGGCACACAATGGATTCAAACTTCCTTATTTCGTAATCATCGCAAAGTACTCTTTGCATTTTGCAACATAAACATTATTTAAAAGATGAGAGAGAGAGAGAGAGAGAGAGAGAGAGAGAGAGAGAGAGAGAGAGAGAGAGAGAGAGAGAGAGAGAGAGCTGAACTGAATCTTAAAAAACTCACATTCAAAGATGACTCAATTAATGTAAACATCGTTTTACGAACAAAGTGTTAATCTGTCATTTAGCAAAACAGAAAAGCACTTAAAAAATGACATACAATGTTTTTCATAAAAAAGTATTAAAAGGGTTCGATGGTCGTGGCCTTTTTAGACTGTAATGATTTCCTTTAAAAGAAGAGCTCTATATGAAATAATGGGTAAAAACCAAAATTCAAAGGTCAAATATATGGATTTTTTCTTTACTAAATAATAGTTATAGCCTAGCAAATGATATCTTAAAATGTTAGGTAAATCTGATGGTTAAGGTGTTGACAATCCAACCTCCATAACTGAACTTGGTAGTGTTTTTGGGAACTAAGTGCACGCACTATACTGTACTGACATTTTCTAAAAATACATTTTTGTGATATACCATATTTATTCTTAAATAATTAGCAGATAAAGGTTTGGTTCATTATCAGTGGGCAGATCACTACAATCGTAACAGCACATTTAAACCGGAAGCCTCTTTAATGTATAGTGCGTAGAGGGCACTTAGGACTTTATCAAATTAACAAGCCATTTCAGTCCTGATCATACATAGTTATACTTGAATTCTATAGTGCCTCAGCGTACCGTATGCTATAAATTTGAACGATATCCGTTAATATTTTATCAATGAAATATTTTCAGTAAAATTTTATTACTAATTAATTTTTTTGCAAGTAATTAACATTTTAATTGCGTTCATAAAATTTTTTAAAATTAATATGGATTGATAGATTTTATGTAAAGCGCTCATATTGAAGTTTCTTGGTCTTGTTTTGATTGACAAAATGCACTACTTGGAAAGCAGAGTAGCAAAATATTTGGCACTTGTCTTAATTTTCAGAAATAGTCTTTTAGATTTTTAAAAGTCGCATATTACCTTTTCTTATTTTTCGATAGTGCAGTAACAATAAAAGTCATATTGATTTTTGTTATTTTCTTACATGCTACATGCACAATAGCCCTTTATGTATATATGATACATAAATACGACTCTCTTATCACAATTCTATACAACTTAAACGTGACATTGAATTCTTCATACTTGTACGGAATTCTTTTTTCGCTGAATTATTGTGTATTGTCACTGACTTTATATATATTAAACTCATTTATAATGTCTTTCCAGGGAGTGGCGAGCGCTCAAGCTAAGCTGATTACGAGAAGCAAAGCAAAGACGTCTGTGGACCACAGAAAGATAGTCAATTACCTGGAGAAAATCAGCAAAGACGAGTCAGGCGCCCCTGTCAAATGGAAGTTTAGCAAGAAAGGAGTTAAGTATGCTCAGGGAATAAGTAAGCACATTACAAAAGGACCCGCCGGTAAAAAGGTAAAGGGACTTCAAGGCCGTCCAATGAGAACGGACAGCAGAGACGCTAAGAATGAGGAGAAAGCTGAAAAACCCTCAGTGGTCAAACGGAAAGGAGGCAGAAAAAAGAAAATTGTTGAAGCGACTGAAACTGACACAAAAGTAGAAGGAACAGACGATAACGATGATGGTGGGTTACAGACAGACAATCTTATTATCAGCATCAGAAGGGTAGGCTCCGAATCAGCCAATCATGGCACAACGGAGCGGATTGTCACCATACATCCTGTGGACAATGTCGCAGCACCAGAGGAAACGACTTCGAGAGTCATTACTGATACAGCTTCAGAGATTGCTCCTAAGAAAAAACGTGGAAGACCAAAGAGTATTCACAAAATAATCCAGGAGAAGGTCAAGGCTAGTAGATTAAAATTGTCAAGTACAAGAAATGATGAATCTAGCAAAGGAGAACCCAAGAAAAAGTGTGAAGCATTGCGGAGTCTTGAAAAGGTAGTAGCTGCTAAAAGAGGACGCCCAAGAAAAAAAGTACTTGAAAACACAGAAAAAAGCTCAAAGAAAGAGGAGGAACCCGACTCCAGAGAACAGTCTGTATCAAGATTTGATTCAGATATCGAAAGCATAGATTCAAACATCAGTGGTTCATCATCCAGACAGAAATCAAAAATAAGAAAAACGTACCAAGGAATAAGATTGGGGCCAAGGAAATTGCTTAGAAGTCAAGATAATTTGATAACGAGGAGAAAGAAAGGCACGTTGTCTTCAATAGCTGCGCCAAAAATTAAAAGGAAACGTACACTGAGTAGTGATTTTGAACTTTTAGACGAAGTGTCCTTAAAGCGTAAAATAAGGAGAGAGGAATTAGATGATATAAGTCGAGAATCTTCTATAGACAGAGACGACGGCAGATCTAGATCGGTTCCAAAAGAGGAACAGATCATCTTGCCCAAAACATTAACTGATGAAAAAACAGAAAAAGATGAAAGCTCTAAACAACCTGAGACATCATCTGGAAAGAAAGTGGTTGACAAAGATTTGACAAAGGAAAACACAGAGCATGTTGAAAAGAAAACAAATGGATCTAGAACTATGGGCCCTAAATGTAAACGACGAGGGAGACCTCCGAAGAACTCAAACATTGTAAAAGAAGAATATGGGGGGAATGCAAAAGTGGAGGGCGATAAAAAAACACTTCTAAAAAAGCAAAGTTTAATGGAAAGAAGTATTCCAAAATTGTCAAAAATTGAGAAAGAAGATGACATGAGATCCACAAATCTCGGTCTAAAGAATCCAAGTTTCATAGAAATTGCAAGTGATGAAAGTGCAGCAACATTCACAAACACTCGTAGTGTCTTTACTTTTGGAACTCTAAAGATAATTGGACCAGGTGGTGTTAAATTGAAGGGAAATTCTCCTTTCAAGCAAGTGATCGATTCTCCAAACGAAAATTCACATATAATTTATGAAAAACGTGACAAAAAGGAGAAACTTGCTTGTGTTGATACGAAAAATGGGGCATCTACAGAGACAAGTAAACAAGAAATCGTGTTAGAAAATAAAGAATCCATAATAGAAGACGATGCCGCTAATCGTGATAAACTGAAGGACGCTGAAAAACCCGTTATACCAACTGAAAACAATGACGATAGCAAAATAGAAAAGAAAGATAGCAAGTCTGTAGATTCATTTGCTTCTGAAATAAACAGTGTTGATACAAAGCAAGCAAGAGGACCAAAAGAAGATTCAGATTTGATAAATGAGCAGGTTACTGAAAATCGTAAAGATCTAGATGAAGACACACCAAACTCACCAGCAGAGCTAAAAGCAACTGAAGACAATCTATTAATGAAAACAAAGGATATTTTGACGAATGAAAAGAGTAACATTGAAAAAGAAGTTGGCACCTTGAATGATTTTCCGATGGAGGATGATCATTCAACAACATCTGCAAGCGAAATCGCTAGAGAGATCAATGTTAGTGAATCCGAATGTCTCCGATCTTCTACACAAATGGCTGCTGATGATAACAGCACTGTAGGAAAAGGCACCGAAAATGATGCGCAAGCTGAAAGTCAAATTGAGGAAGAAAAAGTAATAAATGCAGACGTACACTCATTAGTATCAGAAAACTTGGATGAAAAAACTTCAGTTCCAAGTAAGGACGATATTGAGATTGAAGAAGAAGTAACAAGTAAAGATTCTGTTGAAAGTCACATAAAACAACTTATTCCGCTAGAGGATAACATAAAAAGACATGTCGAAACTACATCGGAAAATCAAGTTTTTGAAAATAATTTTACTGAAAAGACTGAAAATCAAGAAAAGCAAGGAAACGAAACAGTGGAGAA
This sequence comes from Magallana gigas, assembly GCF_902806645.1. NCBI lineage: Eukaryota > Metazoa > Mollusca > Bivalvia > Ostreida > Ostreidae > Magallana > Magallana gigas. Next base: position 57,647,008 of record NC_047564.1, read on the forward strand.
AAAGGAAAATTTGAAGGTGGCAGGTAGTGAAAATAACGCCGAGAATGGTGAACAAAACGTTGCAAACATAGCTCTTCAAAATACAATCCATGAAGAAAATGAAAATGAATTGAAGGATCATTCAGAAGTGGTTGAAAACGCAGAAATCGTTACAGAACCAAACACCTCTACCGTGGAAGAAGAGGATAAAAATAAAATGTCTGAAAATGAAAGCAACGATTTGGATGTCTCAAGAACAAGCGATTTAGCAACAGTTCGCCTAACAGAGTCATTGAGGAGCGAGAGCAAAGATTCTAAGACAGAGGATGAAAAAACTGAATGCCTTGAAACATCTGAAACGCCACTAGAGGAAACTGAAATTCCTGGACATTATTTTAGAAATATCGAAAAGGAATCTGAAATTTTGGATCAAGAACATAATCTTCTGCATAAAGACGAGACCGAGACTTCAGACAAAATGAATCTTGATAGTTCATTCGATGACAAGCCAGACCCGAATATTGAGAAGGATGAGAACTCAAGTTCCTCAGATCTTAGTCTTAATAACAGCGGGAGCTTTACCTCACTAAAGGATGATTATTCGAAACTAACAGAAGAATCAAGCCCTGAACAAGCTGAAAAGACATGGAAACGGAAAGGAAATAAAAAAGTTTCACCTACCCAAAGAGTATTTCAACTACGTCAGAAAGCATCAAGATCACCACTTGAAATAATTGCGATGAGACAAAGTAAAGAGGAGAGAGAATACTTGCTGGAACAATCTCAAAAAGCATTTAAAAGGGAAGAGAAACAAAGACGAATGAGAACAAAGCAACAACGGCTTGAACACAATTTTGATCAAGGTAACCCATTAGATGCTGATCTGAAAGATGCATCCGATACAGATGAAAAGATGACTGCAAGTGGCCAAGCAGACATTTCTGTTGAAGAAAGTACACACAGCAATGATGCAGACAAGCATATAAACATTGAAGATCTGGAGCATCAATGCAAGCCTTGTAAGGTTATTCTTATCGATTTTATGAGGTATTTGAATGTGACCGAAAAGTTAGACCCTGATGCTGATGATCTACAAGGCGAAAAATCGCCAGTTCCAGAAGATATCGCTTCCCAATCTTTAGAGACAGCAGCAGAAGAAAACGAACAAAAAGATGACGAAACCAAAGAAGCAGCCAAGGAAACTGAAACAAAGAAAAAGCGCAGGCCATCAGCTCGTAAACAAGCTACAGGCTATATCTTTAATAGAAAACTTACTGCAGAAATCGTTCGTTATCCTGAGGACGAACGAACACCGCAATCAGATTTTGTTGTACCCCCTCTAAGACTGAAAATAAAACAAAACCTTATTTATGAACCAAAGAAAAAACTGAAACCTGGTCGTCCAGCAAAGAGAAAAGCTAGAAAAAGTATGAGTCCTAGAAAACGAGCGAACAATGCAAGTTACCGCCGACCAATCCTTTCCTCGGAAAGCCAAACCATTCAGAACAACACCGATTCTACTCAATTCGACTTACAAAGTTCTGGGGACGTTAATGATTCGGAAATGTGTGAATGTATCTATAATCAATGTGGATTCCAATCAGATCGTAAAAATATTGAGAAGCATATTTATCGTCATCTTAAAGGCACAAAAATGACATGTCTGAAATGCAGAATGACTTTCAAGAACAGTAGTACAGCATACGCACATTCGGGAAAAGAACATCCAAATGAAGAGGTACTGATAGAACCTGCTGAAAAATGTGACATCAAACAGTATTACAAGGTACATTTACCTGCGATTACATCCGCTACAAATCAAATAATTCCGCAAGTTGAACAGTCCCCTGAAGGAGTCATAATTAAAGTTGTGCTCCCAGGCAGTCGCCATGGAAAAGGTTGTTACTGTTGCAGCTACTGTGATTTCTCGTCATCATTACAGCAAGATATTCTTGATCACATCAATGAAAATCACAGACCAGATATTCAATATACCTGTTCAATTTGTGAACAGCGATTTATTGGAAGCAAGGACGGTATCGCTGAGCATTTCAAAACCGAACATCCAAACGATCCAATTTCCTTCAAATCTATGCCTGATTTTTATGATGCAAGTAAAGGTGTGGAACAAAGTCTATCTCTGGGGTCAACTGATAAAGGAAATATATTTGAGAAATTTTCGGACATGTTTCCTCGTGACAAACAAAATATCGACCGGTTCTCAAAAGCGGATAGGACACGGTGGCTAGAAAAAACGTCGGCGGAAGCTGACAGCACGACAGCGGAACACGATGATTTACATAAAGGGTCAGATGAAAGCCAGAAAGGAAGCAAAGAAAGTGAAGTGCCTACCCACGCTAGTGACTTGGAACCAGTGGAAGACGGAATCGAAGCTTTGGCAAAAGGATATGGAAAAGAAACTACCGAGGAGAGAATTGGAAATGAGGATCAAACTACAGGCGATAAAAGGTATGTTAAGCTTATTTTTGTTTATTAATTAATGAAATTTTGACAACAATATTGCCATAGATTAAAAAATCTTATTTGTCTTTTTAGTGCCGGTACAGACATCGAAGAGTCAAATGATATGGGCTTGAAGATCGTGGATGTTGTGAGTTTGCGAGATCAATCAAACATTGATTGGCCTGAAACTCCTCCATCTTTACCACTGTCGCAAACAGTTACTGGAAACTATCCTTTTGCGCAGATGCAAACATTAAATCATCAAAGTATTGCTCAAAGCAATGTTAGTATTGTGTCTGCCTTAAGTACGCCCCGACAATATCCACACAACTTCACGCAAAACCTGCAACAAAGACATGGTTTAGGTCCTCAAGCAATTTTACCTCAGAGAAATCAAACGCCTTCATCCCAGTCATCTATGCCAAGAAAGAAGAGTGATGGAAAAACTTGCACGACATACAAATGTGAAAAGTGTAATGTACATGCACCAGTTCTAGCTACTATGGTGGAGCATTTACGTCTTAGCCATAAAGATATTGAAAAACTTTTCTTATGCCCGTACTGCAGACAGTATGAAGGAGCGACAGAACCAGACATACATCGACACATTAAACAGTTCCACAATCAAACGATGCAACAAAAGAGTCCACCCGTTGCTTTATCTAGCGCTGCAAAACAACATCTTAGAACAATTCAAGTTGCATTAGGAGATGGTTATACATCAACAGAGAAAGTAGTAATGGAAAAAGATATTTATAAATGCCTAAAATGCAATGGCCATATGCCTTCACTTGATTTTATTTATTCGCATCTAGAAAAGCAGCACAACGAGTTTTTCGTTAATGCATGTCCTGAATGCAAAAGGTTTAGGCATAAAGATGAGCAGGTTGTGTTTCAACACATAAGAGATGTTCACGGAAAAAGCACAGAAAATATTACCCTTTCTGTGGCCATTGAAGAAAATCTTTTCACAAGAGTGCAATGTTTGACAAAAGGGAAAGTAGTACCGTCAAGGCCACAGTCGACAAATGTCCCAGTTCAAAGTGCTAATGTTTCAAAAACAACTTCTTTACCACCCGATCATTTCCAAAACCAATTTCCACATTATTCCGTTGGCAGATCAAACATCCCACCTGTCTCATTTATTCGGTCTTCTGTCCCGGCTTCAACATCAGTTGTGTCTAGTCCTCAGCAAACACCATTTCCAAGTAAATCATCACTGCGCAAATCACGGCCTGTACACAGGGATTCCCCTCGTTTATATTCATCAAGAGTAGATGCAGATATCAATCAACCAGGACCTGGTAATGCTTCGGAACCCCCTCCCCTGATGAGAGCTCCCCCTCCTCTCATTAAATTTCAGCAAACGCAGTTTGGAAAGTCATTACATCCCTCACAGGATATTCGAACTCAATCTCCCCAAGGTGATACATCAGTCCGTGGCACGTCCTTTGGAATGACAGATCGATTACAAAGGTTACATAGTCCAAACTCGAGTAGAATGGGCTCTCCGTTACCACCAGCTGCCCGTTCCCCGCCCATTACTAGTCGTCCCGTATTGAAGATTCCAAATGTTCGTCATAGTTTGTCTTCTACCATTTCCTCCCCACCTCCGCCATATTCGGTTGCTGTAAACGCCCGAGGTCATACAGCAAATGTTCTTGATTTGTCACGCCAAATGGCTAATCCTGGTATCAGATCGACAAGTAGAACTACTCCCGACGGCGAAGACGTCTCTCCTGACGCATTCCAGATATTTAACATTAGACCAGGTACTCCACAGTCCGACCCAAACATTAACAAATATAACCAGTTTCAGGTGAGACCAACTAGTGCTCTAAATCCAAGAATGCTTGTTGGTATGCAATCAAGTCCAAGAATGCAGGCGCTCAGTCAGCGTCTACAAACTGTAAAAGGAATTATTCCACAGAGACAGTTTTTACCTAGACAAGGATTTGCTTCGCCAAACGTAGTTGTGGGTGATAACAATTTGCCAATAGAGGGTAGAATTTTCAAATGTCCCTATTGTCCACAAATAATTCCCTTATTGATTTCTGAAGTCGCTGGACATATTGAGCAGAAGCATCCTGGTTCTTCTATCGTTTTCCATAGAATATAAATGTATAAAAACTCTGCAGTGTCAGATTGTGAAATGGATATTGAATTTAAATTAAACGTTTTCAGAGACTTGACGTTTTTAGCGATTTTTCCTTTTTGTCGGAAGGAAATATGCTTTAAGAGTATTGTTCTGTAATGTTAACATTTTATTTAAAAGAATGAATTTTGCAAATTATGTATTGTCGTGGTTTTTTGTGTATGTAAAATCCTTCATGAAATTGTATAGGACGTATTGAGTGATGATGCCCTTTGTTAGGTATAATGAATCCATATCTGTATGCATTTGTTTTCAGTGGTAGGTGGGTTTGGTTAGGAGGACAGTACATGTAGCTATTGGTACTGAAGAATTCAGGAAATGTTTTAATGATCTCCATTGTCATGTGTTCACTTAAGTTATTGATGTAAGATACAAATGTAGGCACCTTAAGTTATATTAAAAATTTAAAATCAAATTTTAAGACCAAAATTAGATTTATTAATAAAGTTTAATAAGATGAATTGATTTACTTATCTCTGAATGAATTTGTATCCTGATAATTGTCCAATTAATTTTTCACTTATTTTCGTGTGTATGTGTAAGGTGTATTAACTATTATGCAATTGAACCCAGAATTGCATATTAAAAGAATTATCAGTGGCATTATTTATTTTCTCCATTTCATCCAGTGGACCACTTCTTTATTCATTATTTGTACATACTGTGCGTGTAACATATTTTCACTACTTTATTGTTTTTCATTTTAATAACATAATTTTCAAAGAATAAAATTGTTAAAAGTTTCCTTTTGAATTTATTTTTCTTATGTAAAAAAAGGAATGTATATTTGATAATGAATGTTTCAAGTTGCGATATATATAATTTTATTCTATGAATTCAAAATATCGTGTGATCTTTTTCAAATTAATTCCAGTCGTTTATATCTGGAAATAATCGAAAGTAAATGATATTAGATGTCTCACTTCTGAAATTACAAAGGATGTAGAGTTAAGCTCAAAATATTGATTTTCCAGTGTATGCTATTCAGTAAATTTCGAAAAATAGAAATTATTTCTATGAAGGTAAAAAGTATAAATCGGTGTCAATCTAGTAACCTCAAAATAAATTATGCCCCCTTTTAAGAAGGGAGGTCATATTTTGCTGCTGTCGGTCGGTCCACCTACAGTTTCCGTTCATTTTCTTCACCTAGGATGCACATATTGAAATGACATTTAGTATACTGGTTAATCATAATGATATCTAGGTCAAGTTAGATTTTGGGTACGATCGGGCAATTTTCGACAGAGTTGTGCCCCTTGGACGTAGAAAAATTCCAATTATTTGCAGTTTCAGTTCCTTTTCTTCGCGTAAGAGGCACATATTGAAATGAAATTTGGTATACAAGTTCATCATAATAATATCTATATCAAGTTCGATTTTGGATTACGGTCAAGTATTTTTTGACAGAGTTATGTGCCTTGGACGTAGAAAAATTCCAATTATAAACAGTTTCCGTTTATTTTCTTCGCGTAGGAGGCACATATTGAAATGAAATTTGGTATACAGGTTCATCATAATAATATCTAGTTATAATTTGCATAATATCTAGATATACAAAAATATACATTATTTTAATTATTTTGTACATATTATTGAATGTTTTTTAAGAAAATCGAAAAAAAGGTTTTATTTGCAAGTAAAACTCTGTAGAATTAAAGATTTGTTGTTAATAAATACACAATGTAAATATCTAATGAAACATCAATCAATGGCAATTAAATGTTTTAGCTTTTTAATTAAATATGATTTATGAAAAAGAATAAACAAATCTTTTCATATTTTTTTTTATCTATGAATAAAATATTTTAAAAATGTATCGTAAAGAGAAGAAATGTTAGGCAATCATTTTTAAAATAGAAAATGAAATGAAATATTACAATCATTTTTAGAACATTTGCTCATTTTCAAAATTAATCACCAGATTAAAATCAAGCTGATCACGATTCTAATAATAGACGTGTGTTTTCTGTTCAAACTCTCCTTTCGAAGACGAAAAACACTTCCTATTAGACTGTCAAATTTATGATTATAAAAGGGAAACATATTTTTGATAGGTAATATAATGATCATCCAAATAATAAGGTACTGGTTATTTGGATAATTTGAATATTATGGATTTAACGGTTAAATCAAGATTTCAAAATAAGATCAGCCAAATTTGTTCATACAGACTTTAACCATAGAATAAATCTTCTACATGTGAAAATTTTTATAATTAAATGGGAAAAGTTACTAAAAGGTCCAATTGACCTGGTGCAGTTTAGTTTATTACACAAAGTCTCTAAAATACTAGTAAACAATTGGTTACTTACTTTCTTACCTACATTCTTACTTAGTTACTTGAAAGAAAATGAAAATACATAATTTCATGCGATAACTAAGATTTCTATATATGGTTTTGGATATACTCATTATTGTAATATTAAATGAAACATTGAATTTAACAGAAGCGAACTACATAACATGTTTTTGTAGTTGTTCATGCAACTCCGACATGCAACTCCTGGAGTATGAACAAATTAAGACACTTCTCCAGAATCATTCAAGGATTTTCCAAATTTTCTCCGTCGCTCTCCAATATCTCAAATATTGGACTGTGGACCATGCAAGGCTAGATTGACGAATACAACTTATTGTTTTTAGGCAGACTACACCAATTAGACCAAAACTCTTTACAAAATCGGATTTGTAGGTTTATTTTTAATGTTCATGCAACTGAAAAATTTTTGCAACTAAAAACTTGTTACGAACAGCTTAAAAGTATAAGCTTTTCAATGTGATTTTTAATGGCTGTAATATTGTTTTTAACAAAAAGAATATTCGAAATTGGTTATCAAAATAATATGGACAGAGGAAGAAAAACAATGGCATGACTCTCTCTGTGTAAACCCGGAACTCTCTTTTTTTAGTAGAATACATACGAATTTGAGCCCTAATAAGCTGTGGCAGATTGCTAAAGAGGATCCTTCAAAACGATTGTTGATCAACTTTTTAGTTCAATTTTCATCAATGAAAACTGTATATAAAACTTGTTCTTTATGTTATAAGGATACAAATTGCTATAATATGTACCATGTTTTAAGCTATTATAACCTTTTAGAAAACAGAGAAATTATGCTTGAAAACAATTTAGAATTCAATTTCTTATGTCAACGAATATATATTGTTTGAAAATCAAGATACAGAATTACAGTTTTTATTTTTTATGTGATGTGTCAATGGTACAAGTTTTGAAAATATATCGTATACAAAATGGAAACAGATTATGTTAATTGTTGCATCTATGTTGTATAAAAACAGAGGATTCTTGGCAATAAATTGCCGTTATCAATAAATGTCTATCGAAATATGTAATTATATAAATATGTTTTGTTTCTGTTCTGTTTTCACATGAGTTTATGATTCGATTATGGAATACTCTCCATTAATTTGGAGGAAATAAAGAATATCTTAAACATTGACTGCTTACATTAGGATGTCGCCGGTCTTATAACATACCAGGCCGTGCAGACAGATTATCGTACCGCGCTATACTATATCGTGCAGACAAATTATCATACCTCGCTAACGCGCGGTGTGTTCATTTGTCTGCACGACCAGGTGTGTTATAGGACTGGCGACACCCAAAAGTAAGCATTCAATGCTTGATTAAATGAATTTATATCACGGCTGTAACTGCAGAAATGTTGTTAAATTTGAATTTTTCTTGGCATTTAGACTGGGTTCATTTTATTTTTATTGAAAAAAAAAAAAATTTAAATTACAAATAAAAGACATTTGTAATACAGTGATTGGGAAGGCCAAAAATGTCAATGGGACTATGGCCCCACAGTTATTAATTTTAATGGGCCATTTTCATAATGAAAGGGCCATCTATTTATTCATTGGGGCCATTTTGTAAAATTGAAATTATCAAGGACCAACCTAGAGCAAAACAACTTCTATAAAATTTAAAAACTTAACCAACTGGTTAAATTTCATTTATTTGATGTGTTTATACATTTCACTGATGCAATTTTTTGTTATGGTGTTTGCATAATGATAAATAAAATCAGTCTCTGTACTTCTGTGTTTTTGGAGGTATTAGTCAAACCCTTTGACCCAATTATTACCGTTATGTAGAGAATCTTTCAAACTTTGAAGATAACTGTAGGGAACGGTTTTTCTTATTATTTAAACATTAGTTTTGCGAGTTATTAAATAATTACAAGTTACAACTAATTGTAGTATCGACACTGAAATAAATAAACATCGGTTGTAATTTTCAATGCAGTGTGGTTGCATCACCAGTATTTATAACCCCTACAGTAACGATAAGCATGGTAAGACAGTCGTGAGTTTTAATAATCACAATAGGGATTAATTGAGGCTGTGAAAACGTCTTTTCAATTAGATAATGATCATTTTACTGCATTTGGGGTTAGTTTACATAATTGAGAACTCAGAATACTGGGCGACTTCAACTTCTCTTTCGGAGGAAATTCTGGAATAATCTACCACGCATAAAAGAGTGGAAACGTTTTTATTGGTTGTTTATTTCTGTTTTACCAAACACGACCAATGAAATTTGATGTTTTAAAACAAATGTATTAAAAGACGATTAGCTAAGTCGTACAGAGTAAATTTCCAGCGGACATCGCTAAAACTTTTATAACCGATGAGAAATTTGAATGCACACCTCGGCGCGTAGAGTAATTGATTTAATGCGCCATTTTTCTCTTAAATGCGACTATGGCGCGTGGCGCAGGTCCTTCCCAATCACTGGTAATATGAATTTTAAGTTAATTTAATATTCTTAAAACAAGATTGCTATAAATAATTGTCTAAATTAATTTTTGTTATCTAAAAAAGAATTAGATCATGGACTCAAATGGTAAACATAAGTAGTAACAGATTAAAACGGAAAAAAAGGATTGACTTGTACCCGGTAAATAAAAACTGATTTATACATAAAGTATGCTCATCTAAATATTGCTCATAAGTTTATCGGAATAATTATATTTTTTAGATTAAGAACAAAGTTTGAATGAACAACTTTTACTTAACCTATTTTTTAAATATTGCTGAAGTATTATAAAGGGCTTACTAAATAGCAAACCGTCAGACATCATATTAATGTAAATTTGATATCAATTTCTCATTATGAACTGATATTTTTTAAAACACAAAGGAAAAATGTTTTAATAAATATTGTAATCATTGAAATAATTATTTTACAAGTCAAGAAAAAGTTTTGATCTGCATGCAAATAAGGGAACCAATGAAATCAATATCTGCACGATGTAATTGATATCTAAAATAAATTCATAAATAGTGAAGTGATCAAGATATAAAATATTCTTTAAAAAATAAGTTTTATTTTTCTTGAAAGTTGCATACACATTGACTTATTTGGTGTTTTATCTTGTTTTTATTATTTTCTTTGTTTCACAAATTCTGATTTCGATTGTTGCTTATCTACAAATTTTTTTTAACTATTTGAATGATTACTTTTTCTGTAAAAAAAAAATATTTATCTACATTTTTCACGTAGATTTTAGAGTCATCATATCATAATCAATATTTTCAACTAATTCATTAAAGTAAGTAAGTAAATATTTATTAATGACATGTATATTACATAGTACAGGTACATGTAATCACAAAATTCCTTTTATAAAAATACAATCATGCACCTGGCCCAATGGACTTATACGTCAATTTAAAAACTTTATAAAGTAAATAAAATGTGCATGTTGAAGATGTAAAATGGCTTAAATATATTCCTTAAAAAATCACAATTTGAAATTTTATTTTATTGTAAATTATAAAAATTAATGTTTTCTGTATCTCTTCATCATTGTGTATCACATTCAATACATCAGACTGCAGGAACCTTTAAAATAGTAGTGTTTTAAGACATTTCTCAGAGCTATTGCTCGATTGAAAACAATAACTTATGTTACATTTCCCAAATATATAGAAGATACTTGCAATTTTCTCTATAAAAATTAAATACTTAGTACATAGAGAATTATTTTGATTTTATTCTATTTATTAAATGACTGTTCTTCTTTTACCTTTTTTTATAATTGGGTAATCCATGCTATAAATCGGCTGGGTTTAATGAATCTGGCAAACCTCAGATATAACATTTTAATTTATATAAATTAACAAAAGATATTTTGTGATATTGAAAATATTACCACTTGTATCGTTGCAAAAATTCTAGGACAATATCAAGCGATAATGTGTTGTAAATATTGTAATAAATGCAACCATTTACTTTAAAAATATTGACAAATAATATGTATTTGGGCTTGTTTTTATAAAAAATGACACATTTTTTTATTGCATGTATTTATAGAGTTTAAAAAATCGTTTCTATGTGACGATTTATAAAGAAAAAATAAAAAGTCCACAAGAGTATAAACATGGCTGGTCACGTGATCAAATCCTGTGAAGCCAGAATATGCTTTCATATTCATAAACTTAACCTTATTTTTATGCTTATCTTGATGCAATTGTCAAAACATAAGCTCGTGCATTAATCATTGTGACCATATAAATATGACCTTTTGACCTGTAAAAAGTTGACACTGTAACAAATAAACATATAAATATTTTACTTGATATAATAAATATGTTTTCTACAAATAACTCATACGCATGTAATCAAAAGCATATTTTAATTCTTATATTTTTTCCAAGAGGGCCTTTAATAGTATGTTTCTATACTTCTTTGGTTTATTAAACAAAATCATAAATAGATAGATTAGAGGAAGAAAGGAAGAATGAAAAAAATTATCTATTGATAGAATTATTCATATTGTGAAAGAGCTGTTTTTCTTTTGATAATGCATTTTACAAGTTATCAATTTGTAAATTCTTAACCTTTTTTCTCTTGAAATAATCAAAATTTACAAATCATCATGATAAAACATCGTGAAAAATATTTCAACCTTCTTAATTTATAAAAAGTAAAACAAGACCCAAAATAATTGAATTTCTGAATACTTTTTTCTGATGTATGTAGAACAATATAACATTTGTGTTAGAAAACAATGTTCAGTCGATTAAAATCTGAAATTTAATGAAACAATGTTTAATCGACTTTATTTTTTCCAAGTATATATTTCTACATGCTATTTAATATTTTTATTATCAATTTAACGATCTTCGATCTTCATGAATGTTCAGGTTTTTTTAAAATTTGTTCCATAAATCTGCCTTTATATAGACCAATTTAATAAGTCTTGCAATGTATTATATTACACACAGCTGTTCAACGAACAGCTTGGCTTAGTGGTTCCACGGAGACCTACTCCCAAAAAGGAAGGGGGGGGGGGTAAGCCACCGATGTACCGAAACAACTTTTTTTTCTTATTAAATCTCAGCTTGAATATTTTTTTTATTCCATTATATCCATTTTGGCCGAAATTGCAATAACTTCGTAAAATGCATGGATACCATAAAAAATTCTTATATTTTATTTCATTTGTAAAGTTTGAAGGAATAATAACATTTTTACGATGATAAAAATACTTTGAGGATGAGGATTGGAGAACCTTAAGGTTTGTTTTAAATCTTGGGAAAAAAAACTTATGAAAGTAGTCTTATTCTTTTGAACATCTGCATTCTAAGACACAAAAGAAAATATAAAATCAACTTACCAGTTAATCCTAGAATTTATACAACTTTTTCCTCCTCAACGTTGTTCTTCATTTTTTATTTTATCTCCCTTTCACTAATATTTCTTTGTGTGTCTGTGTAAATATAAGAACAGTTTTCTTTAATTTAATAATTTTTGGAATATCTAATTTTTTAAAGAATACATAGGAACGCAACCAATGTTTTTTAAGACACACACTTTGTTGAAAAGAAAGAAGCATAATAAAGGTGCTATGGGTTTATAAGGCTTACTTTAACAAGCACAAATCAAATTTTATTAGAGTAGTTATCCTTATTAATGATAAATGTAATATTAAAATACCTGATGAACATAAAAAAAAATAATGGTATACATAAATAATCTTCTTTTTTTATTAATGAATATATATGAACCAAATTTATAATCACCAACATTTTACATAAACCTTCTAAACAAGATTCAGGATATTAATTTAAAGCAGTATATACTCATATAATTATATATATCATAGTTATCGCTTATGCTTTTAATTAAATTTTGATAAAATTATAAAAGCCAAAATAATGCTAAATTAAGACACAAAGTCTTAAAGATAATTAATGAATCTAATTTAAAAGTTGTATTTTTGGAATATAACCTAAATTTTAAAAAAAATCACTTAAAGGCCGGAAAAAACAGGCAGACCTGATTTCTTTTTGATATCAGAATCATTACTTAGTATATCTCTCTGTGTAAAATATAAAAACAGTTACCGCTCAGACCACTGTACAATAGTCTTTTATGTTAAAAACAAATTAATTTTTAAAAAGAGAAAGATTTTTGGAATTTAATAATTCTCTTCTTAAGGATAAAAATTATACAAATCTGATATAAGAAAATATAAAGTATGTAAAACTACGATATGCCTGCCCGTGCAGTGTATAGTTTTGAAAATATCGAAATAATAGATGATAGTACTATCTAATTTATCCAGTGTAATTTACAATAAGTGACCAATCATTTGTAAATAAATTGCTAATGGAAATCAGTGGAAATACAATTTCCTATTCAACTTATGTGAAAAGAATAAAACAGAACTAGAGTATCAATTAAAACAAGAGAGTTTGGTTCTTGAACAGAATTATCAAATAAACAAAAATAAATAGAACTTGTTACGAAAAAATAGATTTTAAGGTCAATACATGTACATTAGATCAAAATTTAAATGGATAGAAGAAGGTGAAAAACATTAAAATACCGGTATATCAGTATCATTTTGAAATACCAAATGAATTAAGAATGTTATAAGAAAAACTGTTAACCATGCATGTATGATATTCCCAAATAAAAAAAGTGTCTGATCTTCATAAAGGCCCATTAACTTATTTATATCTCTATGCCTTTTTGAAGAATATGTTTTTTTTTCCAAGACATTGGCATATTCATAACAAGAGCTATAAACAATTATTATGATCACTTTACAGAATCAAATAAACTAGGCATTATTACCTGCTTACCAAAAGCAGGAAGAGCAAATCAATTTAAAGAAAAACCTGGTGCCCAATTAGCATTTTTGATGTATAATATTAAAATTACTTCAGGCTATTAGAAAAAAACCTGTGTTGTATGAATTAATTAATGTAGTCCACTCTGGGTTTTTAAGTGGTAGATTTATTGAAAAGAACGTAAAAATGATATATAATACATTTACAATGCAACATACCGAACAAAACCAGATATCTGCCCTTTTAATGTTAATTGATTTTGAAAATGTTTTTGATACTATTTCTTGGAAATTTATTTAGGAAACATTAAATGTGTTTTGGGACTTTGATCAAAATGTGGTTCCGAACTTCTTACAATGATATTAAAATCCTATGTTATACAAAATTGAATTGATAAAATAGGTTGTAGGCAGGGTGACCCACTTTCCCCATATCTTTTTTAATTTGTGTTGAGGTTTTAAGAATTTTAATTTAAATCAATAAAGACATTCAGGGAATAATAATTGATGGTGTAGAATAAAAACTTTTGCAATATCCTATTGACCTTTCGATAATTTTTTACTGATCGCCTTTGTCCATGGATGGTAAATTTTGCATGCATATCTGGTCTAAAAATTATTTTCTTTTTAAAACTAAAATGGAATGAATTGGAAGAAAAACAAAAGAATTTTTTTACCACTCGCGGTGGAAGCTGAATTGAAACAAACCCTCTTTTAATCTACTTGATTTTAAATTCTCTGTTTATTTAAATGAAATTGTTGAACAAAACTCCTCGTGAAAATTACTGAAATAAGCCATTTACTAATGCAATTAAAATTAAGAAAGCTTACGGCAGTGGGAAGATTAACTGATGTTGAAGGCAATTTTAAGCATGAATCGCTGAGAAAAGCAAATGTTAAGACAAATTTTTTCAGCATATATAAGTTTAAAAGAAGCAATTTTGGAAAGACTGAAAACCTCAAACAAATAAAAAAAAGGTAGAATATGGACTATTCATTCCGATTTCTCTCAATTTATTTGCAAACAAAGCAAAGAATGTATGGAAATGTACTTAGTTTAACAAATATTCAAATATGTTATTGTATAAAAACGCAATTAAAAATATTAGAATAAAAATTACATGCTCGTATTTCAAATAAGAAACAGTTTTAATCCAATTGAAAAAATAAAATCTGCTAGTTTTCTTTTTAATTTATGATGAAACAAATTATTTAGACTGTTTATAGAGAGTAACTGGATTACAAGTAATTATTTATTACTCTTTAATATCCATCGACTTTATGTTTTAAATTTTCTGATGTCCTTGTTTGTGATTTAGTGTTTGCATAAAACAATAATTTATCATTTAATTTCTACTAATGTTATACAACAAAACTTTGGGCACTTTACGATTTATAAATTACAAAGCAATCTATTACAAAGCGTTTTATACTCTTATTACAAAGGTGGAAATTGATTTTTTTCTTTCATATAATATGATTTTAATGTGGTAGAACAGATTTATTTCCATTTTTTTGTATATGTATTTATTCATTTCTGGATATTTCTATTTTCGTTTTGTGCAGTATATTCTTTAATATTATTTATCTGAAGTTCTGTTACGCGCGTATGGTCAACTTGAATTTTATTGGCTTAATTTATTATCCAATAACTTTGATTCCCTATTAGTATAAGTAACCGTTCAAACTTAGGAAAATTGTGCGGTACTTCATTTTCAACAACGAATAACTGCTGCATCTTGTGGTGTGTTGATATTACATTTACTTATATACTTCTTTACAACAATGATAGTGATTAGGTCATATTACTTGGCAAAGTTTATATTTTATCGTATTTTTGTAGTTTAACATGCAAAAGTGATTTAAAAAACTTGTTTGTTAGTTCAGAAATCAAATTACAAAACATATTTTTATCTTATAAATGAATATTGGAGTAACGGTTGCTTATTGTCAAAGATTTATATAAACTTAAAATATTAAACGTGAATTTTAAACTGTATATTAAGTCGAAAGTATTTTATCTTTATTTATAGGTCAATGCTTTAAAAAGATTAAAAAATCTTTTGAATGAAACGGCTGTCATGTGGATTTCCTTACGGCTCGGTTACATTAAATAAAACTAGAAGGACTATCATTTCATAAATTAACATTTATCTATAAAAAAAAAATTATATGTTAAACGTCAAGCGGATTAATACGTTTTGGACGCGTGTCGTATTGCGACGAGGACAAGTTATGATTTAAGGTGAAATAACACATCGTCACAAAATGGCTGACCTCTGATCGAAACGACATTTTGTTATATTTAAAGGATTTTATCGACGAAACAGATAAATTATTCCATAGTCGAGAGGATAACGTGTCGGACTTTTGATCCGTACATCCCGAGTTCGAATCCTGCAAGAGCTTTTGTTGTTACTTACTAAATTAAATTTTTTAATATTCATTTTTATCCCTAATTTGCAAATTTTTCGCTTATTTTACATATGTATAGTTTATTTATCATTGTATCTTTCATAATCAAATAACTTACTGTTAATTTGAGTGACTTTTCCGAGGTGTGTTATTCCACCTTAAAATATATATGAATTTGTTAAGCCAATCAGAATTAAATTTTTATCATTAAACATGCACAGTCAATTATTTATTGCAATAAAAAAATCATTTGCACAACTTTGGTATAATATTCTTGAATTGCCGCAACTGTTTAGATGAAATTTGAGATTTGAAATATTTTTCATGTGTAAAATTTTCAATTTGCAAATTTTTCGCTTATTTTACATATGTATAGTTTATTTATCATTGTATCTTTCATAATATTATTAATCAAATAACTTACTGTTAATTTGAGTGACTTTTCCGAGGTGTGTTATTCCACCTTAAAATATATATGAATTTGTTAAGCCAATCAGAATTAAATTTTTATCATTAAACATAAACAGTCAATTATTTATTGCAATAAAAAAATCATTTGCACAACTTTGGTATAATATTTTTGAATTGCCGCAACTGTTTAGATGAAATTTGAGATTTGAAATATTTTTCATGTGTAAAATTGAATGGAAAATTATTTTCAAACATTTTCAATTTATGTAAATAAAATTGCCTTCGAACTAGGGATCTACCGTTGATTTGCCTGATGTCACACCAACTGAACTACGACTTTGGACATGCACCGTAGATATCCATCGATAAAATGAGTTCACTAGTGCACTTCCAATTTAGTTCATTACTGTCATACATTTACACAAAGTGTAGAGAACCCGTGAGAATAATGCAATATTTTAAGAAGTATAAATACAAATCTGGATATTTGGAAGGCTCTCAATATTTATAACAAGGTAAATAAGTTTGATATGGTAATTATCAAAATAAGGTTTGCGGCCTGCATATCTATTTTTTTAGAAGCTACAAAAAATTACATATTCTTATTTTGAAAATAAAATGATTTTGCCCTACCGTTTTATTACTATAAAAAGTCGGAATTTTTATATTCAAACTTTCATATTAATGAAACGTAAAAACCATTTCGTAAAAATATGACTGTACCTTTTATTTGTTGCTTTTGTTGAGGCTTTTTATGTTAGAAATGTTCAAAAACTGTCATTATTATTTATTTCAAAATTCTTCTCATTAACTTCTAATGAATCTTTAAAAAAATGTACCACAATTAAAATTTTGGACTACTTTCGTGTAAACAAATACATCTTAATTCAAACGTTTTCCAAGTTCACCTATTTCATAAAAAAAATTCTCATAGTATATCTTATCTAGTGTTTCTGAAACACTGTTTAAAACCATATATTTTAGACATCGATTTCTATAGGAATTAATAGAATGCTTCTAACATTTTCACAATAAACTACAAAACTAAAAAACTAAATAACTGGAGTCAATTTTTGCGTCATATAAAACTTGATGGCATACGTAAAATGAAGATCACATCGGAAATGTGAGTTTTTTTCCTTAAAGTTCACATTTAAAAATTTAAAAGCAAATAGCATCATTTTTGTAAATAAATTCTAAATCTCTTTACCCCGATAGATGTGCATGCGATGGATTTTTCTTAAATTTATAGAAAGGACTTTAAGCTGACAAAAGAACAAAGAGAAAATGCATATAGTCAATTAAACTTATAGTGTTGTCCACTAAGTTTCATGATTTTTGTAATTAACTGTCCTTTTTTTGGTGGGGGGAGGGGTGTTTTGTTTTTTTGTTTTTTATTTACATTCAACATATTAACAATTCTTTGATTAAAGAACGTTTGTTTAAAAAAATGAACCACTTTTTAATAGTAATTCCAACAATTTACATCTAAGCTTGTAGTCCCTCATTTTACTTGCATTTTCATATGTAAAACAAAGTACTTATCATGTCAGTATTTGTTTTATTTGTCGATGAAAATTAATTTCTATCCAGGTTAATATGAACTTTATATTTATTCTAAAAACCTTTCCTGTCATTTCATTAAAATATTTCAAAATATATGCCATCGAAAAAAGGATTTATTGTCATATGAAATAAAAGTATCATTATGGAAGCATATTTGTGCCACGTTGTGATTTTTTTCTTTAAAATTCCGACTTTAGGGTTAAAATTTCCAACTTAAACCTCAGAAATTCTTACTTGAATTTCAAAGTTGATTTTTCAAATTAAAAGTTGATTTTTCCAACATAATAGTGAAAATTTCCAACTTTAATTTTTAAAATGCCAACTTTAGAGTTAATTATGATCTCCTTTCTCTTCACTTTATCTGTTCTATATTTCAATGAAAATTCAAAAATATTAAAGAATATAATCATTTTCTTCTTAGAGGAAGGGAGTGATATGAATAAATGGTTCAGTTTCGAAATAAGCAAGCAAATAAACAGTAATACGACTCATGGGATTTGAAGGCCAAAGTTTATGTCAACGATTTTATCAATTTTGTCAGAAAACTGAGCTCTCAAAAAATTAAATGTTGTTGATTTTCAATCCAATTTCTATACAAAAATATGGTCTGAATTTTTTTTAACAAATCCACACATTTTTTCTTAGAAGCAATTGTCTCAAAATCAGAAAAGCTGGAATAAAATGTTGTGGTTTGTAATGCTCTTTGTTATTTCTGAGAATTCCGACTAGCCCAGAATGCATACGGGGGAGCCGGAAGTTTATTTTAAGCTGAACAATACAAAATTGTATCATGTACATATACTGTAATATAAAAAATCACTGCCTCACCCTTTTTTAAACAAATATTTGAACCTTTCATCGACGACGTGACCGGCCAGAAAAAACCAGAAATAAAAAACTATTAAATAGAAAAATCTCTGGAAACCTGTGTCCCAAACCATGTCAAAGTCGCAAATGCGCGCCGTCTCAAGGGTAGTGCAGGGACTTTACAACAAAAATATGAAAATTTTTAAGCTTCTAAATTATAGTATAATAAAAAATAAAAAATAACAATTTTTTATTGATGTAAATTTGATGCGTCTTTGTAAGAAGACGGGCTAGAACTGATTTCTCGTGCTATTCGAACACCAATCATACACTCGTCACCACGTGACTCGTAACTATGAATTTCATTGGATACAATTTTCTACTCGAATCAACAAGACAATTATTTTCCGCTAATACCTTGAAAGAATTTCTGCACGTTTACAAAAATAAATAAGGAGCAACAGGTTTGTTATAACACAAGAATATTGTTTAGGAGGAATGGAAATGGTTGATGTCATGAACTTTTTTTTTACATATGTCAAGTGTTCATGGATTAAAAGGTTGACTAGTTCTCATCCACACCTTGGATGGACAAGGTAACCACTAACCACTCACTTGCAGTGTTTAGGGTTAAATGTGTCAGTATGTGAGTAAAGTTTACATGTTTGTAACAGTGTTTTGGATGTTTCAGAGTTTTGCTGTCAATAAACATGATATTTTACAGAAAATGTATGATTTTGGAGACAGGTTTATATTGGAATGCCTGTTCAAGGAAAAGAATGCATTTTGGAAAGATGTTTTATTTGTTGGGCTTATGAAGTCAATTTTCAGTCTTTCAAATATTGCTACCAAATTTCCTCTTTTTCCACTATGGAACAACTCCAATAAAAAAAAAGCCAACAAACGTGTGTTCGTCAATAAAGAATAAAAGGTAGTGCAAGACTTGTTTATGAATATTGTTAATATTTTTCAAAGTACACACAATCTCAGTTATGTGTATTTGCATTACACTAGCATTATAACAGCAATTTCGAAAACCTTGAAAAAATTGTCTATTGGTAAGACTTTTTTCAAAAGATTTCTTAATCCAAATATTCCTTCATTATTTTTTAATATATCTGTTTAGCTAAAAAGTGTACGAGAGGCATTTATAAATCGTTGAATGATAATGAGTCTAATAATTTATCCCAACTTCAATTATCAAAGGAGAGGCAGAACTAACTCCATATTAAACAAATGTTATTTCAGTTCCTGAAGTTTTTAAATTTGTTTTAAAATAACTTCAAATGACTCCTTTTCAGAATATTACATAGAATTCTTCTTATTGGAAATCATTTTAAGAAAATCAACATCAAAACCTCTGATTTATGCAGTTTTTGTATGGAAAAGGTAGAACCAATTTTACATATTTTTTGTCATGTGTTAAATTGCAGACTTTATGAAGTGGTTTAAATGTGTCTAATATCATTGTTGGTGAACTTCCATTGTAACAAAGTTAGTAATAGTATCATTTTATATGCCAGCCAAAACGTTTACTTGCTTGATGCAAAGAAAATTGCCAAATATTGCTGGATTATTTTGTTATCTAAAAATAAAATAAGATAAAGATAATATTCCGCTATTTAAAAACAAAAACTGTACACTTTCGAAAAACTATGGGTCAGATGAAAAATTATTTTTTGAATATTTCATGACTGTTTTCGGTCATACATGTATATATTTTTTAAAATTTTGATTCTGTTTTCTTTTTCTACGTTTACAAGGTAGCCACTAACCACTAACTTGCAGTGTTTAGGGTTGAATGTGTCAGTGTGTGAGTAAAGTTTACATATGTTTGTAACAGGGTTTTGGATGTTTCAGAGTTTATTACTTTAACTATGTGATAATAATAATATTGTGTGTTTGAGTTGAAAAAAAAAAACCTACAATGAATTATATTTTTTACCGTTCTTGTTTACATTTAAATTTTTCTGATGAAGTAACTAACCTTAATTTTTTTTTGTTCTGCAAATGCGTCAATATGCTTCCTTGTAACTAAACGTAATCATACTGCTTGTCGCCAATATTAAAACCAAATTGTTTTGGCTTTCCCGATTTCGGTATTATCATCGATGTAAGAATTCCTAGTTTATAAGATTCAACAAAGCTTGTTGATTGGAGTTGTTTATAGAATAGTATAAAAAGATCGAATCTATCTGTGAAAAATTGTATAACTATCGGACCCTGGACCTTTGTCGTTTCTTTTTTTCAATATTAAAAGTAGCGTACACGTATATCAATTATAGTGGGCCTTCTGATTTAAGAGGGCTGGCCCTGGCCATTTTTAGTTTAAATCAATCTCCTTCTTGAGACGAAAAGTTCTGAATATGTATACAGAAATACAAACAATATTGAAATGCTCAAGCTAAAATAATTGAATTTTTTTTTTTACCAAATAATAGTTTATAGCCAAACGTATCCTACTGAAAAGGTGAAGTTATATCTGGTGTGTAATGTGTTGACCATCAAGTCTCCTTAGTATATTTCGTCTGTTTTCAGCTTTTGCGAAAGACATACTTCATTAATATATCGTATGTTGTGTTTTTAGTAATTTTTGTTTTAGTTAAAATTGTGGTAGAAGGTTTCTTTTTCTTTTAAACATTCATAGCTTTTATATTATCAAGTCATCTGCTTTTTCAATTTTTGGTATTCGCATTGTATAAAAAACATACATGTAATTTCTTGATTATGGTTATACAAGTAATTTTGAGAATTTAAAGCATTTTTCGATCTTATATAGTACCTTTTTATTCCTGTTTGTTTGTAAGTGCATCACTGTGTTGGATGAAAGATTTGTTAAAAATATCAAGTTTCTTTTTCAAAAGTATTCTCTCTTGAATGTTGAAAAGAAAATTGTTCTCCTCCTTATCCCATACTCTTTTTGCATATACTAGTACATGTATAATAATTTTAAATATTTAAAAGCAGATCTAGATCCAATTGATGTTTTAGCAAAACAATCCTCAATGCATCAATTCCATTTTTTTTTTTTAAAGAAAAATGTTCAAAATATATTCTGCAGCTACTTTACAAGTTAATACTGTAATGTGTTTTTTTTATTTGTACTTTACAAACTAGTATTGCAAAACGTTCACTTTATGATATATTTCTATATCAACAGTAACAAGACTTTAAGTATCAGGAATACTGGATCAGTTCTCGCCGAGTACCATTTCTCGCCAGTGCATTGTAACGTCATTTTATCAACACATAAAATAATAAACGAAAAATGACGTAACAATGCACTGGCGAGAAATGGTACTTGGCGAGAACTGGTCGCACGCCAGTACAATCTTGAATTGTACGTGGTTGTCCATCCGAATTTTTTTCAGGCCAGAAGCTACAGACCTGTATCTACTTATAAATTAGACCAATGATGATTCAGTGCCAAATATGAAATCTGATTGACAAAGGAAGCAATAACTCACATTTTAGTTTAATCTTCAACTGATTGGTGTTATAATAAAATAGCATATTTAGAGTCAAGCTTCTGCAGAAAAATAGTTATAGCAAAATGATATTGGTGAGCGAATTTGATGCATTATAAATTTTTAAATACTAAATCAGTTAAAAAGTGAATGTACATTTAACTGTCTTTGCTGTAAGAATAAATTTGTTATATTCTTGTTTGCTATAATCACGTTTTACTGTATGAATAAACATGTACATTGTACTTGAAGATGATTGAAATGAGCTTAAACATGATATGTAGTGAGACTTAAACAATTATTGGTGATTATTTACTTAAATTTGAAAATGCAAAAATCTGCATAAAACACAATTTCTAAACTTCTAGTGATTCACTACTGCATCAATCTCTCCAATTAGTCTGGAGATATTTGGCATTTTTACCACGGGAAAATGTTAAAACTACCAACTTATTGCATTTAAGAGAAAAAAATAATAGCAATTTAATATAAGGACAGTTTATTCTAACTTATTTTCATATAGAATACATATAAAGTAATATTTTGGTACAGTGTATTTTGATGTGATACAAAAATATACTTCAGAGTTTTATGAATTTCCACCATGAACATTAAATGCACTGTTGACACATTGTTGATAGGAAGTAGACACCAGTGATGGAACACAACACTAAACAATAAAATGGCAGATCTCGGACGCTAAGACTTGCACATCCTGTCTGGCAAGTGAACTAGTTTCACCCGGCTTCAATTTGGTTGCTGCAATAATCATGATGCATTATCCCGGTTTCTCCTTGGGTGGCTGCTGTAGGGCCCGCTGTGAGGCCATCTCCTCCTGTAACAAAGTCAGTCTCTTCCTCTGGTAGTGCTGCCAGTGCAACAGTTGCTGATCGTCAATAAACTTAGCACATTGAGAGTTGACAAGCTCCTTACGAAAATGTTCATACTGTAACAGTTCAAGAAAAAACAGACACTGGGGGTATCTGTAAAAGAAAATATAAGAACCAAAGTCTATAATACATCGTTGAATTTTTTGCAAAGTATGTGGAAAATTTATCTTTTAAAGGACAGCATTGAAAAGAGCAGTTATTTGTAAGTAACACAAACAAATAGATAAATAACCTCCTTACTTCAGATATTTAGCATACTTGGGTTCTTTCCAATACTGCAAATATTTCAAGTAGTTGACAAAAGTTGGATCCTTAAAATATCCTCTTTGGGCTAAAACTGAAAAAAGATGATGTATACATGTACAATGTTATAATATAGTATTTATATGCACAGTTCACCATGTCAGAAGCCAACAGTCTTGCATAGGCTAAATACTGTGGGCCAACTCAATGATCTTTTTTTATTTTCATGAATGTTAATGGTTCTCACTCTACCGATGAGAGACCAAAATTTTTGGAGCTATGAAAAATAGATATTGTCATAAGTTTGTATTGAGCAAAGTGAGCTGTATGGACGTATGTGCAGAGGAAAAAACACCTATAGCTATGCTTTGGACAAAAATATTTTTTGACTGCATCCCAGAATTCCTTTACTTTCAGTTGTCCAATCCAATAAATGATTTATTTACAGTAAAATAAAGGTTATCTTGAGTATCACACAAGCTATATTTGAGTATCACACAAGCTATAAATCAAAACCAAGAGAGCTCTTTCAAGCCTCTTTACCTCCTGTAAAAGGTCTACAACTGTTTTGAATACAATTTATGTTAAGATAACTTATAATTTAATTTTCCCTTAACTGATGTACACAAAATAACAGTAATAAAATTTATTCTATAGTTCCAATACTTCAATCGATATTTGGGAAAGAGTTTATACAGGTTTAGCCTGGTATCTTATCCATTTGTTTATCAATAAAATACTTTAAGGTTTCGAATCAAAGTTAGATATTGGTATTCAATTTTTTATCTGATCCTTTCAATTTCCTGAATTTGCCACTGTTAAACTGCAAAAAAGCATCTTCACAAATTTTTTAAATCTTGAGTTTCTTTTTTGACAGTTCGTAGTATATAAAAGGACTATATATAATATGGGCCTAAAATGGACCCCTTAAAATGAACATCAGCATTTTACTTTAATTCTGTGTTTTCTTTGTACAGATATATATATGATGTTTTTATATTATGATCATTATGATTCAGATGCCCACGATTTAGAAATATGATATCATAAAGACAACCTTTTCCCGCTATTTTTGCATTTTTAGCATAAAACAGCTTGTTTTCAAGCAGTTTTTCTTTCAGAAAACATAGAGCACATGCTTGAACAAACAAAATATTTTAATCAGAGATGTGACTAGCCAAGACTAATAACTGACAAAAAAATTTCCTTGTTCAAACATGCGCTCTATATTTCCCATTCGTTAAAAGATAAGATAAAGGTCAATTTTTGATTGATTTTGATTGAATTATAGAAACAGCATCACTTCTGATGCCATATACTGCAAGTGAGTGCAAATAAATCAAATAAATGGGTGAAAAATATTTTTTATATCAACTCTTCTAAAAAATAACAACATTTTATTGTTCCCGAAACACTTTAAAAAATGGCGAAACATGGGGGCCAAATTCAACTCATATCATATATAGTTCTTTAAAAAAGAAATGTTCAGTGCCCATGAATCAAGGGTGCTCTCCACTTTACTGGCATCGCCGAGTTTGCCAGTGTTACCTTCTTCGCCGATTACTAGAACTTGCCTCGCCAGTGAGCGACTGTGCATTGCATCTTTACAATGCATTTTTACACTGCCAATTAGGAAAAAATATGTCATTGAGGTTAACATAAAAAACAGGAATTTCCTTAACTACAATTTGTTCTACTACATTGAAATACTGCTTAATGCAAAAAGCCAAAATTTCTGGACCTTGCGTGCCAGGCAACGTGAGTGGAAAGCGCCCCAAGATTCGTGCAATTTTGCTACAAACTTGATTATACTCTGTCCCGAGTTTTTGCTTCCACCACTTTTTGCTTGATATTTCAATAACAGTAAATACCTTGTGCTCAAACTACGTTCATCCACTAATATGAAAAATGTCCAGATTATTTGTTTTGAAACGCCCCCTCTACCGCTTCAGGTTTCAATACACATCCAAAATTTGAAAGTATACGGAGATTTTGCATTGCATCAGCCATTAATAAGCCCGGATGATAATGTTAAAAAATTGTGCGATGTATTCCGAATGGAAAAAAGATGTAAACATTTCCCATTACAAATCTCCGTAAGAAAATTGTTTTCATTCCTGTGAAATTTTATGAGTGAATAGGGATAATTGTTCAATGAAGATATCTTGGATATATTCCCTTTCATCGATTTCAATTGTATTTCTTTCACAGGTATGTGTATTTTTATTAAAAATCATCAAAAATTGATGGACGCAATAACTTGGGACAGACTGTAGGAATCACTACATTAAATACCCAAGTAAAATAAGAATTCTTCTGTGCAACACAAAGAATAGCATGTAATCATCATAACTAAATTACCGGTATGTTATAATAATTATTAGAAAGTGCATTTTCCTTATTTTTTGGGGGGAGGGGGTTGGGGGGGTCTTTACATTTTTTAACATCATGAATATATCTGAATTGCAGTTTCAATTGCAGTTAAACATCTGAATTGCAGTTTTGAATTGGACTATTTGCTCAGAACTTCATCATCTTAATCTGATAATTGTATAACTACTGGGTGCGTCGATTTACCCAAATGGAACGTAAAATGACCCAAATGGAAACCCAAATGGAAATTGAATGGCATTATTGAAGATTTTATTTAATAACTTCAATTATAGGATGAAGAATCAATAAATATGAATTCTAAAACGACAATTTTTGTTGTGTTGTTAATGAATTTCTATTGATATATGAATTTATATATAACTGTTAATATAACTGTTGATATATAATCATTTCGAAATACCTTTTTAATCATAACAATATAATACAAATATTTATTTTCGATATTGGAAAATGAAGTACCATATAGTTGTCTTCTAAATATAGATGTATATAAGTTAGTTAGATGGCAAATTCTTGTAATGCATGTTAAATAATTTAGGTGTTGTAAATACAGTGATGTTTGGTTGTTTCTTCTAATAGTGCATTTAATAAAATAGTACATGTAGCTCAAACCAGAGACATAAATAACTTTATTTATGTCTCTGCTCAAACCAATCATGTAGTGCATGTTTTGATAAGATGATTTTTGTTTGCTAATACATGTATAGTATGTTGTTCATTTTCCATCCATCAAATTTTGAATTACTTTTTGATTTCTAAATCGATTTTTAGGCTGAAATTTTCTTTAAGATCATGACAAATGAAATTCTAAGTAAACATTTATTATTTGAAAATACATATTTTATGCATATTTTAACATTAAAATCTTACTTTTTTGCTTATTCTGCTCGGAATCTATAATTTTTACGTTTAATTTTTCAATTTGATATTTTGGCTTGAAATATTTTTATTTCAAAATCATTTCAATTTGTACTTTTGGCTTGAAATATTTTTATTTCAAAATTATGACTCTTATATTGGGATGGCCTCAACGTGGCAAGAGTTGGGCAACGTTATACAACTTATAACGGCTAACAATCCCATAAATAGATTCAAGAAAAAAATATTTAAATCATGAAACTAATTGATAAGGCTACATTATCAAATTCTTTTTCCATTTTGTCAGAAATTGTTGTTTTGTTTTCTTTGAAATTTTTCGATTAAAAAAACTCATTATATTTAAAAAAATGATTGAAATTATTAAATAAAATCTTCAATAATGCCATTCAATTTCCATTTGGGTCCATTTGGGTCATTTTACGTTCCATTTGAGTCCATTTGGGTAAATCGACGCACCTCAACTACTTACAGTTGAGATAATTAGGATTGGCCAAACACTGCACAAATTCTAGTTCTGTTTGAAATCTGATTCTTTGTTGCTCCTCAGATTCTGAAAGAAATAAAATGTTTGTGTTAACGTTAACGTTAGTCAACTTGAATTTCCTCAGACAATGAACACGATAAACTAATTCCCACTGCTCTGTCTTAATTTGAAATCTTGCCATTCTCTTTTCTTAAAAGCAAATCACATGTACTCCATTATCTTAACAATTTGATTGCCTATATGATCTAATAATGACTCGAAACCTTGTGAGCCGGGAACCGCACTCTGCCTGATGCTCGCCATATTTACTCCATTCGTTTATATCCGGAATACACATTTTAATCTGAGACAAATAAAAAAAAATGGCGGCGCCCATAGCCA
This sequence comes from Magallana gigas, assembly GCF_902806645.1. NCBI lineage: Eukaryota > Metazoa > Mollusca > Bivalvia > Ostreida > Ostreidae > Magallana > Magallana gigas. Next base: position 57,674,655 of record NC_047564.1, read on the forward strand.
CAGACATCAAATTCATCAATTGACGATAAAAGAAGTCACACGACAAATTGCGACAAAATGAGTAGATTGAAAAGTTTTGTAAAGTGCGAGGTTTTCCATGCCATGCAAAATGTTGATGTCGCGGCGTTGAATAAGTTGCCGGAGAAGGATTTACGACCAGTGCTCCCATGTTTGGTCCGAATGGCTCTCTGTAAACCTCTGGATGAAAGTGAGTCCTGGTCAGCGTCCAAGAAGGAGGTCCTGAAAATTCTGTCGGGAATTGAAGTTGTCAATAGCATTGTAGCGTTACTGTCGATAGATTTCCATGCTTTAGAGCAAGATGTCAACAAGGAACAACAACTCAGGTGATCATGTTATTCATTTTGTACACAATTTATTGCATTTCCTACTGAATGCTGATTATAATGCATTCTTCCCTGCTCTAGTTTGTGAGTTTACCCTTTAGCATGATAAGTATACTGCTGGAATTGTGTGCCAGAGGACAGGGTTCAAAAGCCGGCAAAAACAGTAACCATCCCTGTTATAAACAATTAATAATGTATATGTATGTAAATTTAGATGAAAAAAAAACCTTCAAAATAAATGATGTAATTCTATTTTACAGAACAAAGCTTGGTGGGAACCAGTCTGAGAGCATCTTGATCTCTCAGCTACAGAACGGGGTGGCCCTGGAGTTTGAGAGGAGCGACCCCCCAAGGAGACTCCGCCTCCTGCTGAGTGAACTCCTGTTTGTCTCCTCACAGGTATCACATTGATCCAAACACAATAATCACATTGTTACCTTATTTCTGACAATTATTGCTTTGTCTCCTCAATGGATTACATTGCCTCCTCTCAGACAAAACATTGGCTCAATCAAACCAATTAAATTTAGTGCATTTTCTTTAATATTGTGTCATAACTGAGAAATCCAAGTGTCTTTACTGTAAAACATTGACTTCCTGCAGGTATTACATTGTCTTATCACAAATATTACATTGTCTTCGTCTGCTCTGACATGTTACCAGTCCTTCAGTCAGATCACACTTATTACATTGATTAGAACATTTGCATTACATTGTAACTTCACAGGTTTACTTCTTCTGTTTACATTTATTTCCTTGTCTGAACTTAGGTATTATATTGTTCAATCACAGCTATGACATTGTCTTACACTGTTACATAAAAAAAATAATCTCATGTTTTATTCAATTTATATCATGGAAATTGTTGAGTATAGTTTGGCTTGTATGATGTATTATCAAATTCACTGCTATTTACACCTTTTTTCAGATGAGAGAGTCTAAGACTGAGTTTTACCAGAAAAGATCTGAGATGTTTGAAAGCCTTGTTTATTTGGAAGAGGTGGCAGATGTTCTGTGTATAGCTCAGGCAGAGTTACCTTCCCTGCTGCCGATCACTGAGGTAGCGGAAACATTGCTTCATGTCCCTAATGGGGGCTGGATGTTGTGTCGTTTAGTGGCCAACTCTCCCGACTGCTACAAAGAAGGTATTGTTTATCCTCACTGTTTGATTACTAAATAATTGAATTTGTATTTGAAACATCATCAGTAACCGAAGTGTGACTCACATCGATTCTCTCCAGGAACTTGTGTACTCAAAATAGTGGTTTGCAATGATGTATTTAAAAAAGTGTCTGTGATTGTTTACAATGCTAGGTTTATATTGCAGGTACTGGTCTATGGGGAACATAATCATTTCAGTAGATAAAACCCCCGTTTTTATTTTCCTCTATCTAATTATACATCTTGCTTTGTTTGTGTTACATTGTTACATCTTGAACTGACTATAGTAAAATCTTCGCTCCTTTACAGTGTGTAACAGCTTGGTATCCAATGGTGACCGACAGGATGAGGAGACGGTCGGCGGACGAAGACGGCTGAAGGTGTTGATGGCTCTGGCCAGAATGAATCCAAAGGAAATCTACAACATCAGGGCACTGTGTGTAAGTACTCTACAGAAATCTACAACATCAAGGCACTGTGTGTAAGTACTCTACAGAAATCTACAACATCAGGGCACTGTGTATAAGTACCTTACAGAAATCTACAACGTCAAGGCACTGTGTGTAAGTACTCTACAGAAATCTACAACGTCAAGGCACTGTGTGTAAGTACTCTACAGAAATCTACAACGTCAAGGCACTGTGTGTAAGTACTCTACAGAAATCTACAATGTCAAGGCACTGTGTGTAAGTACTCTACAGAAATCTACGTCTTACAGAAATCTACGACATCAGGGCACTGTGTGTAAGTACTTTACAGAAATCTACGACATCAGGGCACTATGTGTAAGTACTTTACAGATATCTATGACATCAGGGCACTATGTGTAAGTACTTTACAGAAATCTACAACATCAGGGCACTATGTGTAAGTACTAACTGAAATCTAAACATCATTTTTCAGAGTTGTCCAAACAGTAATTTTTTTGTAAGCAAATAAAGAAATGTTAAACCTTATATTGAAAGTGTTTTTATTACAGAAAGGGAAAAGTAAGACGCCTTGGTTATATTGAGATGCTATTTATTACTGATTTAAAAAATGTAAATTGCTTGGATTATCTATTACAGGTAGAGAAATGTAAGATGCCGGGGCTGGCTGTAGCTTTGACCCTGGAGATGTACAATGATTCCCTGATGTCAGACCCCCCGGGGGAGGAGGGGGGTAGTGACACAGATGTGGTGGGGTTTGTTAGTGGGATGCTGCTGGGAAATGACATCGGGGTAAAGGAATGGTTCTCACATTATGTCAAGATAGGACAAAAGGTGAATACTAGCACATGTACAGGTGTTATGTCCTTGTTAACTACCCTTACAGTATCATTGTGTTATGTTATTATAGAATAAGAATGATGACTTTGAAATGATATGCCACCAGTGGGTCCATTTTTTTGCTCTATTCATTTTGTTTTGTTCTGTTTATTTATTCTTCTCTGTTCTGTTGAATTCCATTATGGTCCATTGTATTATATTCTGTTCTGTTTTATTCTGTTTTATGTCATTATATTTTATATTATTCTGTTTTATTCTATATTCTATTCAACTCTACTCTATGTTTGCTTCAGTTGAAGTGAGAGTCCTCAGTGATCCAGTTACACAGACTATGCCATTGCCTGTTCTATTCTTTATTCTATTCCATTCTATTTTTTGGACTTCAGTTGAAGCGTGAGTCGTCTGTGACCCAGTTACACAGGCTGCGTCAGTGCCTGCTGGAGCAGATGATCCTGATGTTGGACCAGGGACACACCCCCTCGGAGGGTCGCGCCATCAAGGGCAGCGCATTCATCAGGCTATACTGCGCCCTCAAGAGTCTGGCAGCATTCAAGTAAGAGTTGTTTGTACTAGGAAACCATCACTGTGTTATTTTAATTTTTCTGGATACCATGATATACAAAATAGAGTTGTAGACGATAATTGTGGTACAAAACTGAAAGTATACACAACAAAACTACGACTCTCTGATGTGTACTGTAAAGGTAAATATTTTATGGAGTAAATCTTAAGAAAATTAAAGATGTGTCATTTATATTGTTTTCTGATATTTCTTGATGAAACTGTTTTTAGGGTCATTAATTTTGTGAAACATTATCATCATAAATTTTTCAAAATTTTCCCAAAGTAAAGATTTCCACATTTACAGTCTCAGAGTTTTCCTGTTACAGGTTTACAGATGAAGAGATGAAGATTCTACTAAAACTCATCACATCCCGCCCTCCTATTTGTAAAGCTGGTGCTAGATTTGTCTCCCTTGGGTTGTGCATGCTGATAGCTTGTCCGTATTTATTAGGGTAGGAGGAAACTAATGGTATTCAATGGACATAACGTTATTCATGCCTTTAGGTCCAATTATCCAGACAAGTTTTTTCTTTTGACAGGAACAGTGACCAAGAGAGGATGGCGGTGGAGTGGATCCGGTGGACCATGAGTGTGGAGAAAGAGTTCAAACAGTGAGTGGAGGACTCACACAGCACAAGGCCTCAGTCAGTCATTATAACACTGGCCATTTTTCAAGTCGATTTAAGTGCATTTTTTGTTTTTTCAGGGAGGTTTCCAGTAATTGCTCTTTTGGTGAAATGTTGTTCCTGATCGCGATTCATTTCCATAGCAACAACATGACAGCTATAGGTGACCTTGTGTATCTGACCTTGGGACTGAAGGTATCTATCCTGTATGACCATTGCAATGTCACTAGCTCATGAACATAAAATGTAATAGTAAAAATTCCAGGCCTTCTAACTAAGTTATGATTCAAGATTTTCTATTCATTAAAAATATGGATTTTGTTTTTCAGAATCTTGTGAAAGCCAATGCTTTAGCCAGAATAAGACAGATATTTACCTATGAGATCTTTACAGAACAGGTAAACAGTAATATCAACATAACAGGCTCAACAAATATGGGACCATGACAAGAGTTGTCTCACTTTGTATCTAACTTCAGGTGATTACCTCCCATGCAGTGAAGGTTGCAGTGACCTCAGGGCTGAATGCCAACATGACTGGGTATCTACCCATCAACAGTATCTACCAACTCCTCAAGAGCCGGTCCTTCTCCAAGCACAAAGTACCCATAAAGGTAACATTAGATAATAAAAGAACAAAGTATTCCTAAAGGTAACACTACAGAATCATTGCACAAAGTACCCATAAAGATAACAATACAGAATGAATACACAAAGTTCCCATGGATAAACTTGTATCATTACATTGATTTTAAATTAAAAGGCGCACTTTATTTTGAAATTCAATTAATGATGGTCAATCTTTTTCTGATTTTTTCATTTAATGGTTAGTTTACAAGAGAATTATTTCTGATCCTTTCATTGATTGTTTTGTTGTTTGTAGGACTGGATCTACAAACAGATTTGTAACTGTTCGACGCCGCTCCATCCTCTAGTTACCTCCCTTATTGATGTTTTTGTCACCTCTGTTGTCATCAAAAGTACAAAGACTGATCATCTGAATGAACCAATCACAGAGGAGGAAATTCTCCATGTTTACAAATCCTCAGTATTTCATTGGTCTAAAGATAAATCAGAAGAAGGAGAATCATCCAATCAAATACCAGCATCGGAGCTAGCACCCCAGCTACTTATGCTGTACTACCTACTCCACTATGAAGACACAGTGTTGTCACACATGAAATCTCTTAGTATGCATCTATGATTGAATTTACACTTGTAGTTTGTAAGAAATAAGTTGGACAAGTCTCTTGTTCTAATTAAGTAAAAAAGAATAAAAAAAAAATGGCAAAGGATTCTTTAATTTGTATGAAAGTGCAGGTAATGGAATTGATTTCCATATTTGTAAGATCATATTTCATATGTATTTGATATTCTTAATACATGTACATTGTGTTTTCTGTGGTCCCCTGAAATTGGCTAAAAATGAGTTTTGTAGTACATTGTTTAAGTAGCCGTTATATTTTAAAAAAGAATCAAATTCTTTATTTTTTTAAACTTTCCGGATTTTTTTTTTTATTTTATCAATTTCTGCCTACAGCTTTAACATTTCTATTTACCTGAAAATAGCATGATAGAGACATTATTCTAAGTTATGCAGATAGTAAGTGTCAAAATTTGGTAAAACTCTGGATTATTTATCAAAGCCAAATTCAAGACTGATTTGAGATGTTTCTTGTTTCCAGTGATGGCAAACAGGCAAGTAAAGTCTTACCCAGACACCCTACTGGCCCAGATCCCCATCAACTTCCTGTTACAGACTGCCCAGCGTGACCAAGAGAAGTTTGCCGGGCTCTTCTCCCCGCTACTGAAGTAAGGAGTGGTATTTTATGATATTTGAATGAATGCATGTTTATCCAACAAAACTTTGAATATGAATTTTTTTACTGGTCTTTTCATGAAATGTATTAAAAGTTGTTAATCAATTATGTTACCAGTAATTTTTTCATATAAAAAGATGAATACTTAATGACTTGTGAATGGGATGAACTTTATTATCTTTTCAGGTATTGACTCATAAAGCTATTTAATCAGTTGTGATGCAAGAAATTACTTGATAAACATTGTAAGATACACTGAGACTTGTGATCCAGCTGAATGAGATGTATTGTGTGGTGACCATAGTCTGTTTTGTGTATTGACAGGTTACTGGTGACCCACTACCCCCACCTGTGTGCGGTGGAGGACTGGCTGGAGGCGAGTCTAGTGCAAGACTCACTGGTGGCCGAGACCTCCGTGATTTACAGTGTACCGTGTACCATAGAGAATCTCAATGACGGTTAGTGGAGAGAGAGAGAGAGAGAGAGAGAGAGAGAGAGAGAGAGAGAGAGAGAGAGAGAGAGAGAGAGAGAGAGAGAGAGAGAGAGAGAGAGGAGTGTGAGAGAGAGAGAGAGAGAGGAGTGAGAGAGAGATAGAGAGAGAGAGAGAGAGAGAGAGAGGGGAAGCTATATACAGTATTTTTATGTACATGTATATCATGCGAGGGAAAGTAAAATTCAATGTTTTATTCTACTGAATATTAATTAAATAAACATTTGATATACATGTTTGATAATATGTAATCTTTAAATGTTATTGACATTGCAAAATGTAATGAATACAATTATTATGTATAGCTTAAAATCCCTCCTTTGATTGACAGGAGTTGTAGTGAATATGTATTGTGTACCTGTATTAGGTATACAAAGTTAAGAACGAACATTGAGGCACTACTGAATGTTGATTGTTTTACAGCTCTGAGGAATCTGACCAGCTGTCCAATGAAAATGATTTCACAGCTTCAGTCAATGCTCAAGATGTCTGCCCCAGACCTCCTACAATTCTCTGAGCCAATCGTCTCCTCCCTTCCCATCATGCTTGATGAGGCGGTCCCCAGGAAAATCGTAGACCTTGTCAAGAAGGTCTGGTTTCTTCTTCACAGCGTCTCGCCAAGAAGGTAAAGCTTTAAAGATTGTTTTCCAATATCAGTAAAAAGAATCTGATGTCTCTATTTCCATCTTTAATAACAAGGATTTTATGTATCAATAAAGTGACAAGGTTGTGTTTTCTTAGTACATTATGAACAAACTTCTATGATCTTTCCATCCGGTGTAAAATGTCAAGTTTATATTTAAAACCTAAACAGTTTAAAAGCTTCCTAGCTATGAATTGAATTTATATATTTTAATTCATCCGTGAACTAATGGAATATCAATAAATGGTTGCATGTTGATAGATATCTAGTTATATGTATTTTGTCTTTTGATTGCAGTTTACGACTTGCCACAGTGAACTCTCTGCGACTTACGGAGAGAACGACCTTTAAAATGACTCCTTACACGGAGAACGACATCACAGTGGATCCCCTGGTCATCCTCAGGTGTGATGAAAGAGTGTTCAGGTGAGTGGTCATACCCAGGTGTGATGAAAGAGTGCCCAGGTATTTCTTTTTGCCCCATTGAGTTTGAAATAACAAGGTTATACTCTATGTTGTATGGTGGCATATCTCTGCCCCTTGTGTGCAAGTTATTTTTCTATCAAATATGTCGACATGCAAGATAAATTTGTTGACATGCAAGATAAATATGTTAACATGCAACATAACTATGTTGACATGCAAGAAAATTACAATCAGATAAGAATTATACAAAATCTCAAAAAATCTCAAATATCGCCAACCTGTGACATCCAGGATGCTAGATGCTACCTTTTCATGTCAACATGCAACTTATTTATGTTAACATGCAAGATAAATATGCTGACATGCAACTTATAAATGTCAACATGCAACTTATTAATGTCGACATGCAACTTATTTATGTCGACATGCAACTTTGTTATGTCAACATGCAACTTAGTTATGTTGACATGCGAGATAAATATGTTGACATGCAACTTATAAGTTGTATGTCAACATAACTAAGTTGCATGTCGACATAAATATGTTGCATGTCAACATAAAGAAGTTGCATGTTAACATAAATAAGTTGCATGTTGACATCAAGATGTAGCGTATCTAGCCTCTTGGATGTCACATGTTGGCAATATTTAAGATTTTTTAACTCTTATTTGATTGCAGTTTTCTTGCATGTCAACATAGTTATGTTGCATGTTGACATAACTATCTTGCATGTCAACATCTTTATCTTGCATGTCGACATAATTAATAGAAAAATAACTTGCACACAAGGGGCAGAGATATGCCACCATAATATTGAAATGGGATTGGACATATGTTTTGATAAACATTGACCTGTGTGAGATTTTGCCAACAGTGTCTTAGGTTTTCCAGCATCAGTTACAAAGAAGAAGACACCATCTTTGATAGTTAACTTCATGGTGCCCCTGATTGTAAACATTGTGTTACATATGTTGACTGTTACTTTTTGACAGGTGCCCCCCAATCCTAGACATTGTGTTACGAGTGCTATCAGCCTACCTCCAGGCGAGTCGCGTGTTTCTACACAACCACATGCTGTCTAACCCGATCCTGGAGAATGCCGCACAGGCTGAGCGAGAGCGCCACGACCTGAAGAGTGCGCTGATTGCCGCACAGGAGAGTGCCATCATACAGATCCTGCTTGAATGCTGTCTGCCCAGGGAGGATGACCAGAGGGAGGTAAACACTCACAAAGCTTTATATCTCTAATGATAAAGGAATATGTGTGGATTGTTTCCGGTTACACTGTACCAAAGCTGTCCTGCTGTCCATGCTGTGGTGAACCACTTAAGGAAGTTATCTAATATGTAAATATTTTTTCAAAGAAAAAGTTTAAAGTTAATTTATTATAAAGTGTTCATATATAGGGTATTAAATTTGCATAAAGAATCTACTAGTATTAATATTTATAATGAAAAAACATTTCCATTCAAAATTGAATGCATGTATGGTTTGTGTATTTGTGGTGTTATTTCAAGATCTGAACTATGGTGAAGTGAGTGTAAGAATCAATGATTTGATTGACAGGGAGAAGATGGCCTACTGAACAACCTGCGTGAGGTTCACTGCATCATCTGTTCCTTCATCCACCAGCTGTTCATCACCGAGCCTCACCTGGCCAAGCTGGTCCACTTCCAGGTAACACAAGCACACCTTGTCTAGGTATTCTGTAACACAATCACACCTTGTCTAGGTATTCTGTAACACAATCACACCTTGTCTAGGTATTCTGTAACACAATCACACCTTGTCTAGGTATTCTGTAACACAATCACACCTTGTCTAGGTATTCTGTAACACAAGCACACCTTGTCTAGGTATTCTGTAACACAATCACACCTTGTCTAGGTATTCTGTAACACAATCACACCTTGTCTAGGTATTCTGTAACACAATCACACCTTGTCTAGGTATTCTGTAACACAATCACACCTTGTCTAGGTATTCTGTAACACAATCACACCTTGTCTAGGTATTCTGTAACACAATCACACCTTGTCTAGGTATTCTGTAACACAATCACACCTTGTCTAGGTATTCTGTAACACAATCACACCTTGTCTAGGTATTCTGTAACACAAGCACACCTTGTCTAGGTATTCTGTAACACAATCACACCTTGTCTAGGTATTCTGTAACACAATCACACCTTGTCTAGGTATTCTGTAACACAAGCACACCTTGTCTAGGTATTCTGTAACACAATCACACCTTGTCTAGGTATTCTGTAACACAATCACACCTTGTCTAGGTATTCTGTAACACAATCACACCTTGTCTAGGTATTCTGTAACACAATCACACCTTGTCTAGGTATTCTGTAACACAATCACACCTTGTCTAGGTATTCTGTAACACAATCACACCTTGTCTAGGTATTCTGTAACACAATCACACCTTGTCTAGGTATTCTGTAACACAATCACACCTTGTCTAGGTATTCTGTAACACAAGCACACCTTGTCTAGGTATTCTGTAACACAATCACACCTTGTCTAGGTATTCTGTAACACAATCACACCTTGTCTAGGTATTCTGTAACACAAGCACACCTTGTCTAGGTATTCTGTAACACAATTACACCTTGTCTAGGTATTCTGTAACACAATCACACCTTGTCTAGGTATTCTGTAACACAATCACACCTTGTCTAGGTATTCTGTAACACAAGCACACCTTGTCTAGGTATTCTGTAACACAATCACACCTTGTCTAGGTATTCTGTAACACAATCACACCTTGTCTAGGTATTCTGTAACACAATCACACCTTGTCTAGGTATTCTGTAACACAATGACAGGCGAATTTTTTTTTTTTAATGAAAATTGATTTCATTTATTTTTCGTAAATCTTTAAACTACTGTACAGTTTAGTTAAAAGAACTTTGGACCAATAGAAAATCAGTTATCAGCACTATGACTTTATGTTTATTTACATGAAAATCATAAAGTAATTAAAATCTGTGAGGTCCCAAATTTTTGAGAATGAAAGATCATTTAGAATCATGAATCTGCTTTTATATACATACTAGACTTTCACCCATGTGTGCACGTGTTGACATTGCATATGGTATCGGGCATGTACAAAATAGATACATCGAAACACCGTATATTGTTGACATTTGCATAACCAATCTTCAAGCCTACAATAATGCTATTAATTTCACTACACTCTGCTTAGTTAGACTAATCGAACTGTGCCTCGGGAAAGGCCATCACCACAGTTGAAATGCCTCCCATATACCCGTAATGTAGCAGAAAATTGCAGAATCGCTCCAAAACGATTTTGGAGAAAATTAATAAAGTTGCGTTGAAAATAACAGTAAAATCGTTCACAACAACCCATTTTGAAGCTGTGCTACCTTTCTTCAATAAGTTTAATTCTATAATTGCAGAATTCAACATATTTCATCAACGTTTTTTACACACGATGTTGACATTCGAAACTCTCAGGATTTTTTAATGTAAATGCACTGTGTTAGAGTTATCTCCCGTATTTTCTTTGATGAACAGAAAAATTTCCAATGGAAATTAACACGCATTTGTTTTATTGTTTCCAAGTTAATTCATGCAAATGTGATATTGTGGAAACATAAAATAAAGAGCCTCCCGTGATTTAGCGTGAATGTAATGCGCATGCGCAAGATTGTAAAAACCAAAAAATCCAGATATTTTCCCTTGATTGAGAAAAAATAATAACAAACTGGTAATCTTCAAGTACCAATGATGTTTAAAATATATAAAACAAAAGACAGTTCTCTTCTGATTTATCGGTATTAAAGCTCAAATATTAGAGTCTATTATTTTAATATAGTAGTATAGATAAAGCAAACTATTTTAAAACTTGTGTGATGATCATATAGTGTCATTAATATGATCTTTTGATCTGTAAAAGCTTCCATAGAAATGTATGTATTGCTTTTCCGTGACAAATGTGATCAAATATTTAATGTGTTTCATGATTGTGAGAAATGAGGGAGGTAAATGTGTTGTACAGTTTAAATTATCATATGGTTAATTTGATGCATTAGGGACAATCTATCTCAAAAATTCAATTCAGTAAGTAACTACAAAACCCCTGCGGGATTCGAACTCAAAATGTACAGAACACAAGCCATACACTTTATCTACTCAGCTATGGAGTAAGTTAATGTTGTTTCAATCAGAGGTCTGCCATTTTGTGTTAATGTGTTATTCCACCTTAAAGTGTCCTTGAACAGTCACATGCTTTTCAAGGGTTAAGCTCTGTTGTTTTTAGGAATACCCCGACTCCCTGCTTCATATAACCACCACGGGAATCCCCTTCTGTTTTGTTTATTAGATGATATCTTTGTTGTTTTAGGGATACCTGACTCCCTGCTGCCTATAACCACCACGGGAATCTCCCTCTGTTTGTTCATTAGATGATATCTTTGTTGTTTTAGGGATTCCCTGACTCCCCGCTGCCTATAACTACCACGGGAATCCCCCTCTGTTTGTTCATTAGATGATATCTTTGTTGTTTTTAGGGATACCCTGACTCCTTGCTGCCTATAACCACCACAGGAATCCCCTCCATACACATCTGTCTGGATTACATCCCAGAAATCCTCAGTCAACCACAGTCAGAGAAACAGGTCAGGCTCCTGTCTTAATTCTCACAACCCCAGAATTTTAGATTGTTTTATAGAGTTACATGACATACATGTACACTACTTTAGTAACGTTATATGTACAATATTTTATAAAGTTATATCTAAACTTATTCATGGTCTTACAATAGTAAACAGAACTGCTGAGCTAAATAATTAGTAGGCTTCTGTCCCGACAGATCTTTGCCATCAAACTGATGTCTCACCTGTGCTGTCAGTACGCCCTACCCAGATCTCTCAGTGTGGCCAAGCTGTGCATCAATGTCATGTTTACCATGATCGGAGGTAAGAGTGCCATATATACCATTATAGTCATGGAGGGTAACTCATTCAGACTGTAGTAAAGTATGTTAAGAATATTTGTATGACTTTTGTCTATCCTTCTTAAAAAAATTTTAAATAATTTTTCTCATTGATTAAGAACTTTATAAGTTAGATACATTGCAAGGTCAAAGTGAAAAGAATTTATCAAATTATTTGATGTTAAAGGTCATTTGTCACGGTCAAGGTCCAATTTTACCAATGTTGTCACCTTGGTATCTGGATCAGTATTGGTATCAGTGATCAAGCTGATAATAGTCCAACAAGTGGTTTTCATTTGGTTTTTTTGATAATCATAAAGCTTAACCTTGCTTACATATTGTGATGAAAATAAACCAAAGATGTTTATTTTCTTACAGTGCTGGAGAACAAGGAGAGAGTTAACTTTTTCCTGGAGACGGTTCCGTGTCTGACCAAAGTGTGTCAGGCGTTCCCCCCGCTGTGTGAGGACGTGACCTCGTTTCTCCATCAGATCGGCCGTGTGTGCATGTCCCACCTGACATCTGCAAGCAACCTGAGGGAGACCGAACTCTCGGATATAGACAAAACTTATGTGCCATTGAAAAAGAAAGTGAAAGTAGACACTTCAACGCAAGAGTTGACAATGAAATATCAATCTCTTTATCGGAGTGTGCAGCAGACCTTTGCCCGTGTCATTGTCAAATCACTTGTAACGAAAAATATTTATGCATAATGAGAAAGGATCAACATTTCACTCAGAATAAAATAAATCATTTAGTTTTTTTTTCATTGTATTCGTCTGTATCTAAGATTTTAACTAAAGCATCATTATAGCACAGCAATCAGGGCTTGAGTATCTACAGTAATGGCTGCTTCCTGCTGTGTTAATGGGCATTGAATAATAATTGAATCAGTTTTACTATATATTTTTATTTTTGCAAGATGATTAGTATTTGGTAAGAAAATGGAGAGGAAACATGTTGTGTGTTAGCGGGGATTTATTTGAGTGTGGAGGAAGTGATATGAAGATTTGATGGAAGGACGCAGCAAGCTACACTCGTACAGAAGTGGTGGCGCTTGACAGGCACTCGAGTTAGCAGGAAGTGATTACTGAACAAGCTCTGGAGCCAGAAGGAAGTGATTACTGGATAAACACTGTACGGGAAAGTGATGACTGGATGTTCCAGTGGGATGACGGTCAGTTACAACAGACCAAAGGAAGCAATAAGGTGAGTGTGCTATACAGCCAACTGTCTATCAGATCAATCAGATCAAACCACTGTAAATGTATGTTGCTCACTATTTGACTTTAATGTGAAGCAATAAGTGTTAGTATTATTTCAACCATTTATGTTTACGGTTAATATTTTTTCTCCAAGAAATGACCTGTACCTGAGAGTTAGTTACATGTACTGTTATTGTTTCAATGCATTCAGAAAATCAAATTCATCTCTTTCATCTCTATTCATTTATCAGATTGTGCATATACTGACATATGTCAATGTCAGTAGAGGGTCAAGGTCACTAATAGAGGTCAAAGGTCATATTTGTTAGATTGGACTTTCTGATTGCCAGAGGCATAGTTTCTTAAGCACATCTTGTTACTATGAAATAGCCCTTAAACTGATATTGATTGTAGAATTGACCTATTGAATTGCATTAATGAAGACATAAGTAAACATGGTTTTTGACAAGTTAAAGTTAAGTGACACCAACTTTTTTTTTAACCTATTCATAAAAAATAGGACAAAAGGGAAAGATAGCTGGGTTGTTAGTTGTAGAGGCCTCACTAGGTAGGATGGGTGCTGATGTCAGGTGTGGAGTGGATCCCCCATTCCTAGGTCTCTGTGTAACACAGATGTGGTGGCAGTGTTTGTTCAGGTGATGCAAACCCCGAGGTACAGGGCAGTCCATACAACACCTGAGTATACCTGTAATATATATACACTATGGATGCAAGCAAATACAAGGACAGAGTGAGTCTGAGGGGTAGGAACTGGTCAATCAGTCACCCATGGGAACAGGGGGTGTGGGTGAGGGTTACCAGGAGTAAAAAAATAGGGAGATCAAGGAATGTGTGATATACATCATGTACATTTCATGTAATTTGGTGTCAGGAAAATTTTGTCAAAGGACTATATACCAGTGTAATAATTGGTAAGAGCCATTTTTGGTCTTCGTAAATCAATGATTATAAAAAGTTTCAGGTCCTTTGGTTAATTTTGTTAATTTGTAGAGGAGTTACTTAAAATATATTTTCATACATTTGTCTAATTTTGATGGCACTAATTGGCAGTACATAACAGAAATAATCCTATTTTGGCAATCAAATTGAATGAGAAGAAAATTAAAAAATCTGGATAACCACTTTGAAAAAGCAAACTTTTTCTGTCAGTTATTAGTGTTAGATAAATACATGATTTCTGGTTGACAATGTACGTACATGTATGTACTGGATGGTAGAGGGTGCTTGTAAAAAGAGAACATCACTTGGGTCCCACCGTTTACAGTGTAGATAGGATAGACAAGAGGTTGTATTGGATGCTTACAATGATAGTAAAGGGGACAGCTCAAGGATTCCACGGCTACATGAAGATGTGACGACACCTCGCTGGTGTTGATCTGGTACAAGGTGATTACCACAGACTGTCACAGAGTGTTCAAGCATATTATGTTGTTTTGCACTCGTCGGTAAGTAGTAAATTCTGTGGTCAACAGGTATTCCCGATTCAAGGATATTTGTGTGGTAATCACTGGTGAGTTTGTTTTATTGTGGGTCTCCATTTTCTGACAATGTTGAGTTTGTTTAGAAATGAATATTTTTTTTTTTTTTTTTTTTTTTTTCAATAATGCATATATAATGAACGTTTACTAAGAGAGAAAAATCAAAATACATATTGAGCACCTTTTTTATTGAGAGAGAGAGAGAGAGAGAGAGAGAGAGAGAGAGAGAGAGAGGGGGGGGAGAGAGAGAGAGAGCACTCTAGAGTGTGTTAATCACAGGGGTCCAAATTTCCCAGTCTGTATTGAACTTATCCATTTCACTTCTTTCTTTTGCACAGAATTGGAATACTTTATATAACTGTTTTAAATCATTCATAAGGGCATTTACTGTTAATTGGTTTTTCTGGCATCTACTTCTGTATATGTATTTTTTTATCAATATGAGTATAATATTGAACGCTTTTGACTTCACATCATCTAAGACACCAAAAATAAAAGTTTTATTATCAAGGACTATTCTAATTCCTTTAGAGTTGCAAACTCTAACAAATTCTGCTAATAAATGTTGTACCCTTGGACATTCCCATAATAAGTGATATATTGTTTCCTCAGCATCTTCACAAAAGGTACATAGATTAGTATCCACTTTACCAATTTTATACATAAAACTGTTTGTAGTTAATATATAATGGTTTATTCTGTACTACAACCATTGAAATTTAGAGTCTGAGGTAATAATAAAAGGTAAATGAAATATTGAAACCCATTGTTTTTCTGTAAAAACAAAATGTCTACTCCATTTTTCTTTTCCCACTGGTGTTACATTTGTCTGATTTAATATATCATACATTGGCTTTGAACCTTTTTTTGTTAATACAAAGGTTTTAATATTAAATGGTATAAAAGGTTTGAAAACTTCATTTCTAATGAAGTTGTATTTCCTTAGATCTGAAAGTACAGCTTGTCTTACTCCCATATATGTTAAATAATTCATTTGAATATTAAATTTTCTTTTCAACATTTCAAAATCTAAAAAGTTTTCATTTTCATCAAACAAGTCAATTACACATCTTACTCCTTTAGCATACCATGATTTATAAAAAAAAGACTGATTTCCTATCTTAAATTTATTATTGTTCCACAATGGCTGGCAACAATAATCCTGCCATGATTTAACATTTAAGTTATCTTGGATTTCTTTAAAAGCTATGGTAACTTCCTTCCAAAAATCATTTTTTAACGATTCTTGCATTTGCATAATATAATCTGAACCTGTATTTAATAGCTTTTCTAAATTAATAGAATTCTCCAGCAGTGTTTTCCATTTTGAATTATTATCCTTAATTAATCTCCTAATCCAAGTAGACTTTAATCCTTTAATATAGGAATTTATATCAACCATCCTTAACCCACCATGTTCATACTTCTGAGTACATACTTGTCTTTTAATTTTATCACATTTTGAATTCCAAATAAAATTGAATAGAATATTGTTTAATTCTTTTAATGTTTTACTCTGAGGGTTTGGTAAGGCTATAAATAAGTGGTTTAATTGTGAAATTAAAAGAGACTTAACCAGTGTTATCCTTCCAATTGGAGTCAAGTGTCGTTTGCTCCATTGTTTGATTACAGATTTTATCCTAACAAGTTTCTTGTCATAATTAAGTTTTACAATTTTATCTAAATCTACATCATAATATATGCCCAAAAGTTTGAATTGAGTTGTCCATTGAAAATTCATTTCTGAACAGATTTTTTCTTCAGAATATTTTTTACTTCCTATCCACACAATCTGAGTTTTTTCTTGGTTTATTTTAAGACCAGATAATTTATAATAGTCATCTATTTCTTTCATGGTTGCCCTTAATGATTTCTCAGTTCCATCAAGGATTATTGATGTATCATCTGCATATTGTGATATTATATATTGGGTGTTATTAATTTTGATTCCTGTAATATCTTCATTATTTTTAATTTTAATTGACAATATTTCCGCACATAATAAAAAAATGTAAGGCGATATTGGATCACCTTGTCTGCAGCCTTGTCCAAGTTTAAAAAAGTTTGATAAAATGCCTGCCTGGGACACACAGGACATAACATTACATTGAAAAGTTTTAATCCAGTTACAGATAAATGGGCCAAAATTAAAATAATTGAGTGTATTTTGTATAAATTCCCAAGCAACAGAATCAAATGCTTTCTCGAAATCAATCATAACTAATACCCCTGGAATATAATTATTTTCTGTATAGTTCATCAGATCATAAATCAATCTAATATTTTCCCCTATATATCTTCCAGAGATGAAGCCAGTTTGGTCATTACTGATAATTTTATTTAGAACAGTTTTTATCCTGCTTGCTATACAACCTGACCCAATTTTGTATATAACATTGAGCAATGAGATAGGTCTCCAGTTACCAAGGGAGAATTTACTCTTTCCCTCCTTGGGTATACAAGTTATAATTCCTTGTCTCTGAGTAGATGATAATTCTCCTACTTTATATCCATAATTTAAAGATCTAACAACAAAGGAGCCTATTTTTTTCCAAAACATTTTTAAAAATTCAACTGTGAACCCATCACTGCCTGGACTTTTATTGTTTGACATACTATTTAAAACCGAAGAAGCTTCCTTATATGTTATATATCCTTCAATTGATTTTCTTTCATTGTCAGATAATTTAGGGACAGAATAATCTTTTAGAATGTCACTTAGTGAAATATCTGTACTTTCTGTTATCATCAAATTATTTGCATACAAGTTTTTATAAAAATTTTCCAGTTCATTTAAAATCTCCTCTTGTTTAACTGTTTCTATCTGTTCATTATTTTCTGTTAGTATTATCTTTGGAATAATTTTACTAGTATAGTGACGATTTTCTAAATTTAGAAAATAATTAGTTGGTTTTTCTCCCTCATTTATCCATTTAGAGCGTGAACGCACCAAACTACCCATGACCTTATAGTTTCTTATATTTTCTAATTCTTTTTTCTTTTCATTTATTTTATCTATATGTTTTTCATATTCCTTTTCCAATTCTAAAAGCTCTTCTAGTAACCCCTTTTCCTTTTCTGTCCTTTGCTTTTTTAAATAGCTTGCATATGAGATAGTTTTTGATCTAATTTCCATCAACAGTGTCTCCAGAAAAAGCTGGTCGTTAATTGTAAATTGGATTTCAGAATCTGGAATATCTAGAATAGACTCTTTTTTGTACACTGGAACTGCATATTGGATTTTAATTTGATTAATATGACAGTTAATACTTTGCACATACTCTAAATCTTTTAAAAGGGAGTTGTTAAATTTCCAAAGGCCACTACCATGTTTAAAATCATTAAACTTTAGAGAGATAAAAACAGGAGAATGATCTGATCTATAGCTTATAATGATATCACTATTTCTAACTTCTTTTATAAGTGAAGCTGAAATAAGAAAAAAGTCTAGACGTGCTTGTTTCAGAGGTGTAGGTTTTCTCCAAGTATACCTCTTGTCATATGGATGAAATTCTCTATATATATCTACTAAACTGTAAGACATCATATGCTCTAAGACCATTTCCCTCGCTTTCGGATTATTAACATGTAAGTAATTATAATAATCTTGACTTGTATCTAATACCAAATTAAAATCTCCAACAATAATCATCTCATCGTTTTGTAATTTGTTAACAATATTGCACAAATTCTGGTAAAATTCTGGAGAATCCTCATTAGGTCCATACAAACATACTAAGCTTAACTTTCTATTCTCTATTGAGATACTAAGTGCCAATAAATTCCCTGTATTCTCTACTTTGATTTGCTCATGTATTTTGAAATCAAAATTGTTATTAAAGAGAATAGCAACTGCTCTCGATTTCGAAGAAAAGGAATTAAAACAAGCCTCATAACCCCATTCGTTTCTAATATCTTGTTCCATCTCCTCAGTAAAATGTGTGTCTACTAAACATAGGATATTACATTTTTGTTGTCTATAGAATTGAAAAATATCTTTTCTTTTCTTAGCATCATTTAATCCTTGACAATTAACCGAAATGATTTTAATTTCAGCCATTATTAATTACAGGTTTATTAGTATATTTCATTAAGATCTGTAAACACAGACTGGGCAAATATATATGCAAATTATCGGCTCGTAGATCTGCCTTTCCTTGGCGTATATTTTCCAGGATAAGTCTCATTTCAGTAACATGAAAAGAAAGAGAGAGAAAGAAAGAGAGGAAAGAGAAGAGTATGATTAGTTTCTGAGGATATGAGTGCATATTCTATATAGTATTTGGTATTTTTTAGCCGAAAAAGAAAAACACGCCAAAATACCTCGACCATATCACTCAGCGACACTACACCGGACAATTGTAACGAAAAGGAAAATACATAATATAAGGTTGACGATAATAGACAGAATATTTCCGGCGTACTTAGGTAACACAAAAAGAGATATAAATAAATAATTAATATATTTAAAAAAAAAATAGGTAAATAGAATTGCTGAGATGTATGCGAATTACTTCATAAAATGTTTTTATCCGAACTTTATAAAGAAAAAAAAATAACACCGGATAATTATACAAAGAGAAGGGAAATATAAAATGAAAGTTGACGACAATAGACAAAATATTTCCGGCGTACTAAAGGTAATATAAAAAGATAAATAAAAAAGAAAATAAATAAATAGATATAAATAAATAATACTAAGGTAGATGAAAAAAAAAAAATAATTATGAAAATAAATAAGTAAATAAAAAAATTAATTAATAAATATATAAATAAATAAATGAAAAAAAGGAGTTTAAGTAAACAATGAAAAAACTCTTAAATTTAACGATATTTACAAATTACATATATGTAATAGTTATTCCTTGTCATTAGAAATGAATATATATTGGATTTAACTATTGAAGCATGTTATTTATAATTAGTTATGAATAATACATATTTCTTTTTTTTAAACCTCTCTGGGCTGCAACATCAGTTCTAAAATGATTATAAATTCACTTTCTGCTTCTCAGTGCAACATATCCCTCAGGCATGGGATCAGCTGCTCCGTACATTAAATTTACCAAAACTTGGTTTTGAGCTTTTCATCAATCCTGTCTATTTTATTTTCTCACAAGATACTAATGGATATTCTTGAAATGAAATATTCTCCTCTTTATGATGATGGAATTTTCTTTGGAATAAAGGGTCCCAAGTTTTGCTATTCGTGATTGACAGGCTTACCTGTACAGGTGTCATAAATTTGATGACATGTTATGTCACAGATATGCATGCTACAGGGGTCCTGATTACTTCAGTATGCTACAATTCTGTGTACAGCTAGCTAGCTGGACCTGTGTGTGGATGTAGAGGAGACTGTAAGTTTACCATTCTGTGTACATGTAACTAGACCTGTGTGTGGATGTAGAGGAATCTGTAAGTTTACAATTCTGTGTACATGTCACTAGATCTGTGTGTGGATGTAGAGGAGACTGTAAGTTTACAATTCTGTGTACATGTTACAAGACATGTGTGTGGATGTAGAGGAGACTGTAAGTTTACAATTCCGTGTACATGTTATTAGACCTGTGTGTGGATGTAGAGGAGACTGTAAGTTTACAATTCTGTATACATGTCACTAGACCTGTGTGTGGATGTAAAGGAGACTGTAAGTTTACAATTCTGTGTACATGTCACTAGACCTGTGTGTGGATGTAGAGGAGACTGTAAGTTTACAATTCTGTGTACATGTAACTAGACCTATGTGTGGATGTAGAGGAGACTGTAAGTTTACAATTCTGTGTACATGTTATTAGACCTATGTGTGGATGTAGAGGAGACTGTAAGTTTACAATTCAATATACATGTCACTAGACCTGTGTGTGGATGTAGAGGAGACTGTAAGTTTACAATTCTGTATACATGTAACTAGACCTGTGTGTGGATGTAGAGGAGACTGTAAGTTTACAATTCTGTATACATCTTACTAGACATGTGTGTGGATGTAGAGGAGACTGTAAGTTTACAATTCTGTGTACATGTAACTAAACCTGTGTGTGGATGTAGAGGAGACTGTAAGTTTACAATTCTGTGTACATGTAACTAGACGTGTGTGTGGATGTAGAGGAGACTGTAAGTTTACAATTCTGTATACATGTCACTAGACCTGTGTGTGGAAGTAGAGGAGACTGTAAGTTTACAATTCTGTGTACATGTAACTAGACCTGTGTGATGTTGTAAAGGAGACTGTAAGTTTACAATTCTGTATACATGTAACTAGACGTGTGTGTGGATGTAGAGGAGTCTGTAAGTTTACAATTCTGTATACATCTTACTAGACCTGTGTGTGGATGTAGAGGACACTGTAAGTTTACAATTCTGTATACATCTTACTAGACCTGTGTGTGGATGTAGAGGACACTGTAAGTTTACAATTCTGTGTACATGTAACTAGACCTGTGTGTGGATGTAGAGGACACTGTAAGTTTACAATTCTGTATACATGTAACTAGACCTGTGTGTGGATGTAGAGGAGTCTGTAAGTTTACAATTCTGTATACATGTAACTAGACCTGTGTGTGGATGTAGAGGACACTGTAAGTTTACAATTCTGTGTACATGTAACTAGACGTGTGTGTGGATGAAGAGGAGACTGTAAGTTTACAATTCTGTATACATGTAACTAGACCTGTGTGTGGATGTAGAGGAGACTGTAAGTTTACAATTCTGTATACATGTAACTAGACCTGTGTGTGGATGTAGAGGAGACTGTAAGTTTACAATTCTGTGTACATGTAATTAGACCTGTGTGTGGATGTAGAGGAGACTGTAAGTTTACAATTCTGTGTACATGTAACTAGACCTGTGTGATGATGTAAAGGAGACTGTAAGTTTACAATTCTGTGTACATGTAACTAGACCTGTGTGTGGATGTAAAGGAGACTGTAAGTTTACAATTCTGTGTACATGTAACTAGACATGTGTGTGGATGTAGAGGAGACTGTAAGTTTACAATTCTGTATACATGTAACTAGATCTGTGTGTGGATGTAGAGGACACTGTAAGTTTACAATTCTGTGTACATGTAACTAGACCTGTGTGTGGATGTAGAGGAGACTGTAAGTTTACAATTCTGTGTACATGTAATTAGACCTGTGTGTGGATGTAGAGGAGACTGTAAGTTTACAATTCTATTTACATGTTACTAGATCTGTGTGTGGATGTAGAGGACACTTGGTTTTTTTTTTTTAATTTAAATCATTATCCTGATAAATATTATAGTGACATTTAGCGGAGAGAAGTTTTTTAATACTGCAAGTTTCAGTCATGTAATACTCTCTTTAATTTGGGTAAAAATATACTACTTGATAATTATGGTCTATTAAGAAATCCAAAATCTCCTTATAAACTTAATGTTGTTGACATGTCAAATTTATGTTCGGATATTTACTAAATGGTGCACAAAAAGTTTCTGATTGCCTATTTGTAAATCACATGTACCAAGGACTGACAGAGCTGGTTGGCTTCTCTTTGGATAATTGTGTAATGGAATGTGGTATACCTACTTTTGTTCTGTCTGTTATAAAGAGGTGTTCAAAACCAGTAATACTGGATACCAGGGTGTCTGTAGTCCTATGAACATCGCTCAGCCCTAGCAGTCTGTACATGTATATTGTGCTTACAGACCAATTGTCAGGTGAGACTCTTCCTAAAGGTGTGTATCACATTGTACTGGTATGGGGAATCAGCATGTAAAACATGTGAGATCACAAATGGAACCATCACAATTATGTAATTTGTTTATAGTTTGAATTTGCAGGAGGGGGAAGAGGTGTGTCATTTTGTAACTTTATTTGTGTTATTAGCATTCTCTTGTAAATTGCAGTGGTATCTTAGTTTTAAGAGGGGGGGGGGGGGGGGTTGGAGAGAATTAAAGAAGTGGTGTTTTGTGTTAACTAACTGCATGACCTTGGAGTGACAAGTAAGCTGCCTGTTAGATGTCCATGTGACAACTCTCACCTCCGGAGTAACGACAAGTTTTTACTCAAACATTTCCCTGTAATCATGTCTACCTGTGTATCATGGCCTCCACTACAGGTGTGTCTGGTGTGAGAGGTGAGTGGGAGGCGCCCTCTGATTAACATACCTGGTCCAGGTGAATAAGAAGTCAATTAGGGTGATTTCTGTGAATCTAGCAATGAAAAGAATGTCACTCTTAGCTCTTTTTTAAGCATAAATTTTTCATGATTCTTAAGAATTAGATGATTGTTACCTTAGAAATTTAGATGTCAAAACTGTTTAGCATATTATCAGTGGATGAATCTCATTGAAAAATTCATGCCGAAATGTAAAGAATTAATTAGCCAAGAATATATAGCCATTAGCATACATTTTTAATTTGAGTCTATTTTGACTCAGAATTTATTGCCACAAGAGAAATGATAAAAAGGGACAAGCACTTTGTTTTTGTGGTAGGATAGTGGATGGTATTTGTGGGAGATCTATTTGTTATAAACCGCAAGAACAGTCAAATGTGGGAGAATGTGAACAAGTTCATTTGTCCCCGCTTTCCAAATTATAATATATTTCAAGGACTTTGTTTCTGAGCAGGGGTCCCTAGAAAATACTTCTTAATAAATACCCCAATTTATTTATCAGAGAGCTGAGTCAAACCCACACACAAACTAACCCACAGACAAACTAACACACAGACAAACTAACACACATACAAACTAACCCACAGACAAACTAACACACAGGCAAACTAACCCACACACAAACTAACACACAGACAAACTAACACACAGACAAACTAACCCACAGACAAACTAACCCACAGACAAAGTAACACACAGACAAACTAACACACAGACAAACTAACAAACTAACCCACAGACAAACTAACCCACAGACAAACTAACACACAGACAAACTAACACACAGACAAACTAACCCACAGACAAACTAACACACAGACAAACTAACACACAGACAAACTAACACACAGACAAACTAACACACAGACATCAGGTAGTCTGGGTACATTGTTTTAGTTGCTCTTGCTTTTAAAAGAATTCAGGTGTTTTTGTCAAAATTCATAAAAAGATGTGCATAGATAAAATTCAATTTATTCTTTCTCCCTAAACCAAATGGTACAAGAGATACAAATGATGTAACATTCTTTCAAACAATCTGGAATTAGGACAGGTGTGTTGGCAACCCAGACTCCTCCAGTAATGTTTTATTTGTCTCCATGTAGCTATGACAAGTTTGAACTTAGTGACCTTTAGATTATTTTTTGTACCTGGGGGTGGGGGGGGGGACCATTCACATGACTGGTCAATGTACAGAGGATGTGGTGGTGTGTGGTGGGGACTATTTCTCACCGGTCAGTGACAGAGGGTGTTGTGTGGTGATCCTAACTGTTGTCTCTATCTGTCTGTTCTCACATAATACTGGGCAGGTCTGGCCATATATAGTCTAAAGAAGAACATGGTTAAAGAGCATGCATGTTAATATTGTTTACTGTGCAAGGACAAGATCATTCATTGGCAGTGCACAGGGAAGTTTATTTCGGAATCAGATATACAGATAGACGGATCAGACAGCATCAAAATTACCAGTAATAAAACCCTTGATGCTGAGTCAGACATTGTACTCTTTATACACCTGGGCTGGGTTCTCCATCATTTACACAATAAGGTATACCACCAGCCTTGGTCCTCAGATTTACACTAATTACATGTATCTTGTTGTGTGTTTGTTTGTAAATGGTACACATAGCCACTGAATATCCTGGAATAGCAGGTCATTATTTTAAGCGTAATCATTAGTTTTAACAGGAATAATAATTTGACAGTGAGGGCTGAACATTAACGACCTGTCTGGTAGTCGCTCGGCCTGACAGCTGACAACTTGCAGACACTCCACGTAGGAGTGCATCCATTTCCCTTCACAATTCTCACCTGGCTCAGGTGTGCTATGCATTTGTGTATTGCCCAAGACTTACCTATGATGTATATCTTTTCAAGACAATTTGTAAGTAATTAAGATATATGGGTGGGTTTTTTTTCCTCCAAACTAATGGACTGTTGAGGAAGTTTTATTTCAATCTGAGCATTTGATAACTCCATTACTGTAGTGAGGAAGGTAAAACAATATAAGTGTGTGCTGCAGTAGGTGTATATTAGGTGTGTATTGATGGAATGACTTGGGGCAGTCACAGTTGTGATTCTCGCTGAGACCTCGTGTTGTTTTCAATCAACCAGTCCGACTGGCCGACTTGCGGGGACTCTATCTACAGAGGTTGTCAGCGGAGGGTGTCACACTTAATGGACTGGGCGTTTTGGTGGACAGTCCAGTTACTTTTTTTAGCCTTTGTTATTCTGCCTGATCAGTTTTAATACCTGTTGATTTTAAAGCCTTTCAGAAGCCTGGATGATTCATTAGTCTAGCTTTTTATTTTTATTCACTGCACTGTTGTCTGTTAGAATAGACATACTTTTAGCCGTGGAGCTCACAAAAGATGTGTTATTTAATAATCTGATTAATATATCGTTAGCTTTCCTTCTTTAAAAAGCAAACAATAAATATCTTGACCACATGTATCTTGATCAAGCAGGACAAAAGAGTTTACAGAGGAAGTTTATTTGGATTTCTTGATCGCGTTCTTGTTAAACTGTTTCCTCAAGGAGAAAAACAGAATATTTTGAGGTTCTTAATTTTGTCAGCTTGACTTACGACGTGGTGATTATGCAACCATTATAAAGTGCTGAGGCATCACTCTGGATTTTTTTCTGTATTTAGATGACTGTGAAGCAATCATTGAGATGAGAGAAGCATTGGATCCAGTGATTTGTTGATTTAGAGGAGTACTCAATACAAACACCGCAGGATGGGCAAGGGGCAGTCCAAGTCTTATGACTTCAGTAAGTTATTAACACTCTCTCTCTCTCTCTCTCTCTCTCTCTCTCTCTCTCTCTCTCTCTCTCTCTCTCTCTCCAGATCACAAGTTTGTTCAAATATCTGTATAAGGCTCATATAATCATGGAATAATATTGAGTTTCCTCTGTAGATTTTAATTATAGAAATGTATCTCTATTTACCATGTTTACAATTCAGTACTAAAATGTGATCCCAAGTCTAAGTCATAATTAGAGAGAATAAATATTGTAATTGTGATGCTACTGAATTTTGAATTCACTGGGGAGGGAAGTTCTCCCTGTCTGGCCATCAAGCACTGAATGAACTATTCACTGAGCTGTCAGCATGACAGCTGCATTAAGTGAAAATTTGGCTGCGTAAAAAAACAGACTCAATTTAAGACTGCATGAGTTATTACAGGTTTCGTAGCATTTCAATATTAAGACAGTCATACAGTATTCCAAGTTGCTCATCTGCAAAGGTTTTCTTGTTCAAGGTTCATTTGCATCTTTGAATTTATTACATTCGGTTAATCTAGCATACAACTGAAGAGAAGTAAAAAATCATGCAGGTAGACAGCTATAAATAAAGCTATATAGACGATGGGGCTGATAACTCCCCTATGTAAATCTTTCAGATCGACTCCCTCTCATTGTATTCAAGATGCTCTTACCCTTGATGTCTTAAATGATCTCTCAAATATTGAAATCCTGTAAAGTGAAGAGTGGTCAAGCATATCGCAATTAACACCTGTAGCCTCACCTGGTCGGGGATACTTGTATAGACTGATACTTATATAGACTGCCGCTTGGTCTGTACATGGGAAAGTGGGGGCGTGGTCCCACTCAAATATTGTTCACTTCTAATTATAACGATCATTTTTCGTGCATCCAAATAAATTATCATTTGAAAGTGATCAATAATGAATCATTATGATTAGATGTGTTAGGCTCCAGAAATGTCCTCCGCTAAAAGGTTTTTGATGTAATGAGGGTGTTTTCGTGAGTGGGACACTTTCCAAGGTGACTGTCTTTTTCACTCATCCTTCCCTGTACAGAGCTTAAAACACTAGCTGTGTTAACCAATTGTCTCTGCTTATAAGTATTAAAAAAAGGTGATAAAACTTTAAAAGAAAAGTGGTCATGTAGATTTATATTTTTTTGTACAATGATTTCTGAGAAAATAAAGTGTGGGTATCATATCACTTCCTTTATTAGTGTGGAATGCATTCATTGTCAATTTGAATGTTTAATCTCTTAACTTTTATAATCTCTGAATTTTACTGTCAAATTTCTTCTTTCCTTGACTAGTTTTAACATTTAATATTCCAGGAGCAAGTTTTTGGTTCTTCCTGTGTTTACTAAAGATATTTCTACAGTGATAAATTTCTATATACATAAAATTTGAGGAAGTGAACTCCAAGTTGTCACATGTATTCATTTGATTGTTTCAACTCTAGGTTTTTGTATGTGTTTATCTTAAAGGTAAAAAATGCAGCATATAAAGCTTTAAATCATTGCAAACAATCAATAATGTACCATCATAAAAAAAATAACATGTGATTTTAATTATACAGTAACACAATGAAATTAGACCAAAACTGTGACGGATAATTTGTCAGTCACCAGCCTATTTATGAACACAGTAATTATGAACACTGTAATTTTGAAGCATGAAATTAATTATGTACTAACTGAATAGGACAACAAGGATTTGACAGAAATGTCCTTGGGAGGGGGGTGATACAGATCTGGTCATTGAAGCAGTTGATAATACATGCCATAGGCCGAGATTTAAAGATCAGCTGTAGAGATGGGGAAGCTGATACACAGGCTTATGCTAATGTTTGACTCCCCAAAAATTTCTCATGACATTTTTCAATTATTTTGTAAATTCTTAGAATTCAATTGAGAAACTTCATAGACACTGCGTTAGGGGGGACAACTCTAAAACTGTTATTTTCTCCTGATGATTTTTAAAATAATACATTTTTAGTAACTTTTCGTTCAAAATTTTTTTAAAAAGATTTATCAGTTATCATTATACATAGTCATTGACAAGAAAAACTTAAACAAGTCTCAAAAGTGTCTTGAATTATAAATAAAACTTTTAAGAAAAGTACACTGTATTCTTGTTTTAGATTCTTATAGAATGAATTACAGTTATAACCTTTAGATACAAGTAATTTTAAAATCATCATGGCACTCTATAAGACTTGGTTTTACACACTGCAAGGTCACTCATTTTAAGATCATTAAAAAGAGGTAAGGGTGATCGTACTGACCCTGGAATTATATTTACCCCTGGCTAGTGTTATCTAGTTAATGATTTTATAGGAATCCTCCAGTTTATGACATTATACTTTTGTCTTGGAAGATAAACCATAGTAAAATCTACCCCACCCTCTATATGTACACGGATGCTATTCTGTATTTACAAATAATCCTACTACAGTTGTGATCGTAAGGCGAGTTACTACATACAGCTAATAATGGGAACTTGTGCATCAGCTGAAGCAGGTAAAATAATGGCAACTGTTACTGGTACTTAAATTGTTTTTAAATTCTTGGTTTTTCAATGACTGTATTGAACTTGGAAAAGACTAGGATTTAGGAAAAAAATTAAGATTTTTAATGCTAATACCAGTTACCGATACCCTTTGCTATCGTCTAAATCAATATGGGTAATAAGATTTTTTTCTTTTCGTTAATGATTTGTAAATGAAAGAAAAGTTTGTTTTTTACTTAATTAACTGTACAATTTTAACTTATTTACTTTTTCAAAATGTTTCCTCCTTACTAATGGTAATGGTTAAGGAATAGTTTGAATTCAAGCTATTTTCTCCTAAATTTCTTCTGAATTTTAAGTTAGTATGCATAAACTGCATGACCAATTTATTTTCAAAGGCACAGCCAACAGAAAAAAGTTCACATCTTTTTTCATCTTTTACATATTTATCTTCAACAGACATGTTTTGTAAGGGATGTTGAGCATTTTAAATTTTACTGCAAAATGCTGGAGCAGCAATTTATAAGATAGAAATATTTTGTAGTAAATACAAACAGGCAACATACAAATTCTTAATTCATATCACTTTTCTATCATTTTATAATTATTTGTTTATCATTTCATAGCAGTCTTTACAGATTTTAATGAGATGTTGGGAAGTTTTCTTTGGCACAGAGAAACCTTGCTGTGTTATGATGCTAAAGATCCCTCTAAGTTATAACTGCAAGGCTATTAGGATCACAGTAAAAAAATCTCCTACAGAACTTTGTGGTGTAAGGACAAGTGTAATGCTCTCTGTCCTCTATTTAATAGATAAAAACTATCAAAGGTTCACTGTTAATGGTATGTGGTAATGTGCCCCAATGAACAAACCAACATATATTATTGATAAACCCCCAAAAAGTGTTCAATACAGACAACAAAAACAGGTCCAACATTCTAAGACCTCGACACTTAATCGTAGAGGAATTGACAAATATACTCTGGGAGACATGTTATGTTACTAAGAATAGCCCCTCGGTTCTCGGGAGAGGTTGTTGTTTATGAGTCTTTGATACCTGGAGGAACTGTCAGTTTTATGATCGACGGAGAGGGACGAGCATTAAATAAATCACGGTCCCTGCGAGGTGCCCGAGTGGTTCCTGTCTACTCCAAGTGGTGGGACTCTCCAGCCCAAGGCCACACAGGCCCCTATATCACAGCCGGGACAACAAGTACTGTTTATCAGCTCCAGACCTGTACAGGAGATATTACTGATTCAACCCCCCCCCCCCCTCGGACAAGTCCATCTGAACACCTCGGGTGTGATTCAGGGAAACACTGAGTGTACTATACGTATGGTCAAATATCACCATCCAAAGAATTTTTACCTACTTTTTAAAAAAAAAATTCTGCTACAAACTGTGTTCAAACCATATTTAGTATTTCTGAGAAAATTTAGAAGTTAAGTTTTTGTTTGGTATGTGGCATTTGACAAATAAACTTTTAACCTTAAAGCAGTGATTTGGAAATTACATGTCATATGTTCACTTCCCTAACGACCCCTACATCTCAAAGAGGAGAGAGAGAAGATAAGTCCGCCCAGCACTAGCTGATTCTCCCTGAGCACCTGTTTTATCCATTTGCTTGTTTTAATTTGCTCTTAAAGAATAATTTAAATTCATCAATAATATATGTGAATATATTTGGTTCCTATATTCTTGATAAATATTTCAAGAAACTTAATAACAGTATATTGATTGAATAATTACAAGTCATAATCAATATTTGGTTCATAACAGGTGAGTTTGCTGTGAAAGATATTTCAGATATAATTATATGCAACTAAATATTTTCATATATACGTATTATCAGTTTACATGTAAATACTTGCATGGGATTTTAAATTTCAAAGTTTCCATATAGAGACTTGATACACAAAACGTGACTGATTTACTGATGTTTGAACAGAACATACTGCTGTATATATATATATATATATATATCAATCAAGAGGAACTTGAATGTTCTAATTTATGTCCCCTGGTTGTGTGACTCTATATCATATTTAGCCATGTGACTGGCCGTGTTTGTATACGGCCGGGTATTTAAAGATTACCCTCCCCAGGATCACTGGTATCTTACACTCTCTAGTGTACGCTGTGCTCAAAGGGATTTATTTTCTGCAGGTACTAATCTAAATGTGTAGCTATAGAATTTTTACAGTTAGAAATGTATATATAGATATTGTGATATTGCCTGATATACACATAGTGGCTGTTGCTCTTTTAAAAATTTTGTTTTTAAATACCTCTGCAAGAAATGCTGAATGTAGTTAATTATGAAATGTTGAAATTTTATCAAATCTGAAGTCTCACGGTGAACCTAGCTGTTGTGGTATGCCATTTTGATATTTCACAAGTAGGCAAATATTTGCTGAAGTTTTTTTTTCAAATTCATTTTTGCTCAGAGAGAAAGCATTTAAGTATTGATTAGTTAATGGATAAAAAGGCATTTAAAAGACCTTGTTACATTACAGTTATAAACATAAGGCGAGAACAGAACAAAGTTTCAAAAGAGAAACTTTTTATGAAGTTTATATACATTCCAGTAATTGATTTGAGCAGCATATCTTAATTACAGTAATTGCATTAGTATATTGAGTGCAAGGCTCAGCTATGTGCACCAGTATAGCTGTTTTATTACTAGTTGCTATAAAAGTCTCACACCTACTCTCTGATAAATAATCTTTTTACACTTATTAATAGTTGATCACATTGTAATATACATTAAGTTGGATGTATCTGTAATAACTGTATCAGGTTATTGATGTAAATATATGTATCTGGTCAGTGGTTTGTTCATTCATTAATACCATTACCTTGTTACAGCTGGGGAGTCAGTGAAGAAAAGGTCAGGAAGTAAGAAGTCCAACGGAGTCGAAGCACGGACGTCCAAAACTTTTGACCCGGATACAATAAATTCCCCGCAATCCGGGAAGG
The DNA here is from genome assembly GCF_902806645.1 of Magallana gigas. Lineage (NCBI taxonomy): Eukaryota > Metazoa > Mollusca > Bivalvia > Ostreida > Ostreidae > Magallana > Magallana gigas. The sequence continues at coordinate 57,706,065 of NC_047564.1, forward strand.
CAGAGAACGGGAACGGCCAGTCCCCGACAAGAACCAGTCTTCCAGTGACCAAGGAAGAACCTACAAAAGACACTAGTGCTGACGACAGTGCAGTAAATAGTGAACAATCCCCCACAGATAACAAACAGTTGCAGGGGTCCAATGACACTCCCCAGGAATCTGTGACAGAGACTGTTGAGAAGTCTGACAGCAGTCAAGTTGTTAACTCTGAGGAGAATACTCAGCAAACATCTGATCCTCCTGTAGAAGAGGACAACACAGAGGAGGAGCAAAAACCAGAATCCACGACACAAGGTCCCCTAGAAGAAGAGGACCTTGATGAAAAGATCCAAAAAGAGGCTGAGGAATCCCAAAAAGAGGCTGAGGATTTGAAGGAGAACCAGATTGAGGAGTCAGAGGAGCTTGTTACAAAGGAGGAAGAATCAGCTTTAGAGAAAGACACTTCAGAGGAACCACCAAAGGAAAGCTTAGAGGAGCCAGCAGAGGACCACACTGAGGAACAACCAGAGGACCAGATTGAGGATCATACTGAGGAGCCAGCACAAAACACAGTAGAGGAAGAAGTTACTGCTGAGGAAACTAAACCTGAACAGGTAATTGAATTAAACCTTCTGTGCGAAAAACACCAAATACTGTAGATTTATTCCTTATTGTTCGCGTCTTTCTCTCTGCATTTCTCAAAGAAATCTTAGTCATAATTTTTACTCAAATTGAGAAAATATAAGCTACCTCCATAGCAATGCTCTGTGAATGGACAATGAATATGACATAATTTAAACATCATTAATACAGTAAATTATATTGTCTGTAATATTCATTTCTTTACTTAGATCTATTCAACTCAATACTCAGTGTAAATGCAATATTCTGTGGAGGTTTGATAAATGATTTTTTCATAAACAAATAATAAACTTTGGGGAGTTATCTCCCTTGACAAAGGGAACTAATTCATATATGTCTGTGTTAGAAGGAACAACTGCATGTGCTCTGATTCTACTTTTTAACGATTTTTGAGGTAGTAATGATGTTTTTAAAATGTTTTTGATTGTTATATGGGATATATAATTGTAAGATACCGTTATGTAATGTATGTTTAACATAACAGAGTGTTAAATTTCAATACTGATCAACATTTTATAACTCATCTTAATCTGATTTTTCTCTGTTTAAAACATAATTAGATGATTTTTTTCATTGAAAATGTAGTTTGATTCAAGAGATGTATTTTTTAGGAAATTCTCGGCTGAGTAAATTCTCAGGATTTGAGATCAAAACTTAAGTAAAAACTTAACTTTTTTTGAGAAATTGGAGCCAGATACTCAATTTAAACCATGCCTACACTATCATTATGCAAAGACTTCTTCACCGACAGATATGTCTATGCATCAAGCAGGTGTGATCAGTGTTAGGAGGTTTACAGAAATATCAAAGTCATAACATGCAGGTTCATTAACATGCACTAAAATTACCAAACATGAATAGGGTTCCTGGTCAATGTACTAAGCTTTGATGATGTTTATGCAGATGATAAACCCAGAGAGTAATTAATGTGGAAGAGTTGTCCATTCACAGAGCAATATCAATGTATTCTGAAAACCGTGGTTAAACTCCAGTCACTTCAGCAAGGCTATCTGTCACTCCCTGACTGTACTGTGCAGTCTGGTCTATGTGCACTGTAGGACAATGTGTGTGTTATCACTTGAATGCATGTTTGATGATCAAAGAGACGCCATTACTTTACATCATGTTAACATTGTCATCTCGACAAAAAGGTCATAAAACATCAATACAAGTACATGTGTGATCTGGGAAGGAGCATTCTGCTGTAGAGGAGTTTGTGTCCCTGGATCTCATTTTCAACATCAGTGTGTGAGTTACTGCACCTGTAAAGGAGTCAGGTGGTATCATTCATTGTTTGAAGGTTGTTTTGTACCTGTGACATCAATATTGGCATACACATGTTCAGAATGACCAGACCTTGCAGGTTAACAGGGTTATAGGGTCCTTGTTCTAAATCTAGGACAACCAAACCTAGCTTATTTTCAATGCATTGAAGTTTTTAATGTTTTTGTCAATGATGAGACGACATTTTTCCTTCAGACTGAAGACAGTGACAAAGAGGAACCAGACAACAGAACAGGGGAACTAGTTCAGCAAGCCGCTGTCAGTGTAGAGAGTGAGCAGAATCCAGAAGAATCTGTTGATAAACCCGAGGACGAACCTGAACCAGAACCCGAGGAAGACATGGCCGACACAGTGTCAGGGGTGGTCTGTAACGAGTCCGATCTCAAGGACGGGGAGTAAGTTACCATTAATTACTCTCTGTATTGCCTGGGGTTCCTGGGTTAAAAATGAAAACTTTCATCAGTGGGGAAGTTGTCAATAACTGGTACAGAAAATCATCAAGTAAAAATCACAGGCATTCTATTTGATTATTAATTTTATTACACATAGTTCATAAACTTAAGTTATTATTTGTTCAGAGGTGAAAAATACTATAAAATGTCCACATTATGACTTCTAAACATCCTAATATCCTAGGTGTTGAACTTTTGTCATATTTTCTCTATATAATGTATCTCATTGCAGTATGAAGGAGTTTGATCTCGGTGAAGGAAAAGTACTAATTGTCAGGGAAGGGTCAGAGTTCTATGCCCTCGGTACAAAGTGTTCACACTATGGGGCGCCACTAGTCAACGGGAGTCACTGCAAGGGCAGAGTTCGCTGTCCCTGGCATGGAGCCTGCTTTAGTGTGAAGACGGGGGACATTGAGGACTTTCCTGGCCTGGATAGCATTCCAAAGTTCAAGGTCAAATACAGCAGAACTCAAAGCATGATCAAGTAAAATTCCTTTGGTTTAATGGGCTTCTTTGTGATGTTGATGTTATGATGTCATTATAGGTTGAAGTTGATGGTGGTAAGGTTAAGGTCACAGCTAAGAAGTCTGCACTGGCTGACCCTAAAGTTCAGCGTACTATGTGTAAAGCCTCGAAGTCTAGCAACAAGAAAGTCTTGATCATTGGAGGAGGTATATAAGATAGCATCTACTTACAAACATCATTCAGTTCAATAATTTTAAGACATACAAGGGAAAATCAAATTGATATGAAATTTGTGTATTCATTCTATCTAATTCACCTTGTCAAAAATATTTTGACTGATGTCTTAATAATTTGAACATTTTTGTTCGATAAATATTAAGTATATTATTATAGACCTACTATTTTCAACTAAATAAGGTTATACAGTAATTGTTTTTGGTGATTTTCATTACCATCACCTTTGGTATTTGTTTCAGGGCCGTCCTCAGTTAAATGCGCAGAAACGCTGCGACAGGAAGGATTCACAGGGGAAATCACCATAGCGACACAAGAAAACAACCTTCCTTATGATAGACCAAAACTTAGCAAGGTTTGCCATAGAGTTCTTGACTTGATGCTCAAGATTATAATATAGGTGTTTTTTTCTGGATGAACGTTTTTTGTCTGTCTCTAATTTAACATTTAATCCCAAGTTGTGTATGGATTGTCATCACAATTTTATGGCATAGCACTTGGACATTCTACTTTTTCAAGAGAAAAGTCAATTCTTGGCATGTTAGACTTACTTATTTAAATAAGTTGGGTTATTTGTAATCCGTGTTTACTGAAATATTAGCATTTAGACGACACTGTATCTTACACAGGCAATGGATATCACAGCTGACAAGATAGCTCTCAGAAATGCTGATTTCTATTCCAAGGCAGACATCACCATTCTAAAGCAAAAACAGGTAGGAACTCTGCCATTATAGCACGATATGTTGACATTATGCACAGAGACTTAATGTCTTATTTGTTATGACCTAAATGACAGCTTTATATCTTTGACCAGATTTTGTAACACAGGTCATTTGTGATACAGAATATATATCCATATAACTGCATTTATTATTCATAACCACAGAGGCAGTATTTATGATGTAAAAAATGGAACACAATTTTAGATGTACAGTATTCCGAGGTTATTTGTCCTTGAATTAACTATACTAGCTGGCTTTGATAATCAACTATATTAAGTTATCCTTGAATTTATTTTCAAGGCTACTGCAGTAGATGTTTCCAACAAAACAGTGACTTTCCAAGATGGCAGCTCTGTACCTTATACTTCATTAGTCATTGCCACTGGAGGACGGTATGTTTGTAATACCGGTAGTAATACCGGTAATAAACAACGACATATTTTTGCAACCAACATTGTTCCATTTAACAAATGATAACTCAAGAATATCTTGTAAATGTTATTGAAAGTTTAAATGTTTGTAACCTTCTTCTAACTTGTAACTAAATACCTTTGAGTTTTTAATATTTTGTCAAAATTTTCTGGTCATAAACTTCATCAAATACTTTGGATAAATTTGCTGTATTTCCATTATTTATCATCTATGTTTTCTATAGTCCCAGAATGTTGCCTATCCCAGGCACTGATCTACAAAACGTGTATCAGCTCAGAACTCCAGAGGACGCGAATCAGATCGCAGAACGAGCTGCGGGAAAAAATGTGGTCATCATCGGGTCCTCATTCATTGGTCGGTTATTTATAGTATCATAACAAATTATAAATCTTGATGATAATTTGATGAACTTACGTAACATAATGTACTACATGTACCAGTGTCTGAATTGTTTGATTGTTTACAATATATTATACTTGAATCATCTTTAAAGAAATGAATGCAAGGAAACATAGAGTACATGCTGATAATTTATCAATGCATTTACTTGTATTTGGATTATACGAATATTTGAAAATACACCTTTGTTTAAGCTGCTTGGAATATTAATGGTCACTGTTCCTTGGATTTTTAAAATTACTTTTAGTATATAACATGAGATTATGATAAATGTTATTGAATATTACTAGCAACCAATTTCATAATTGTACCTACCTATTACTTACACTGGTTATAAACAAGTATTATTTCAGTTGTTGACATCATTTTTGATAGAATCATGTGGCTTTAAGTAAAAGTAGATCATCATCATGTAGATTTTAGGAAATCCATTTTATGGGCGAAAAAATGTGTTTTGGGGAAGAAAATAGAGTAGATGCTTTTGAGAATGGTGAAAATGTTGACATTGCCTAGCTTTCAGTAGAGTTCTAGAGAGGTGCGAGAGAAGATATCCTGATAGAGATGTTCACATTGTGTAACATTAAGTCTGGTTCACATTGTGTAACCTTTAGTCAGGTTCACATTGTGTAACCTTTAGTCTGGTTCACATTGTGTAACCTTTAGTCAGGTTCACATTGTGTAACCTTTAGTCTGGTTCACATTGTGTAACCTTTAGTCTGGTTCACATTGTGTAACCTTTAGTCTGGTTCACATTGTGTAACCTTTAGTCTGATTCAAATCGTGTAACCTTTAGTCTGGTTCACATTGTGTAACCTTTAGTCTGGTTCACATTGTGTAATCTTTAGTCTGATTCACATTATGTAACCTTTAGTCTGGTTCACATTGTGTAACCTTTAGTCTGGTTCACATTGTGTAACCTTTAGTTTGGTTCACATTGTGTAACCTTTAGTCTGGTTATATAGAGAGGTTACTTAATGCTATGGCTACATTCTGGGTTGACTCTGTTGTACAGGGATGGAGGTGGCCTCCGCTCTTGCTGGCACCGCGACCTCAGTGTCGGTGGTGGACATTATCAAGGTCCCCTTCCAACTGGTTCTGGGCGAGAAAGTAGGATCAGTGTTACAAAAGGTAACCCGCTGCTTGTTTGTAGGGGTTAAAGGTCATGACCTCAGAGACAGGGTGTCACTTATTACAGTAATATACCAAATACATTGTACTGAAACTATGACAAAATTTTATTCCCCATTCTTTGATAAAAATCTTTTATAAATGAACTTGATCCAGTAAAAAAAGCATATTGTAATCAAACTTTCATCTTATTTTGATTGCATGAGAAAACTAAATTTTGCAGTTGTTAATATATATCCAAATGAATTTGAAACTTATGATATATCGATTTATAACTAGTAAGTTATAATGGGCAAAAAAAACCCTGAACTAGGATTACTTACACCATAGATATTATATCCCTAATCCTGTCACTGAGGTTTTGATACTTGGTGGTGGACTCTATATACGCTTGTATGGCTTGGGCTATGGTCTCTGTTCATCATACAGTCTCACTCCTGTACATATCCTGTAGCTGTTACATGTACTATAATCATTGTAGACAGAGTATCATCTAACACTGAATGTTCATGAACACAAGTCCTTCAGTAGATGTTTAACACTGCCACTAAGATGTATTTATCATGTTTGTGGTTGTATAACACTGCCCTTAAGATGTATTTATCGTGTTTGTGGTTGCACAAAATAAAAATACCCTGCACTGGTATTATAACAGTTGTTTCGTTTCTTCACTAACAGCTAGCTACTACTTTCCTGGAACAATATTGAATGTACATGTAGCATGCAGTGCATCTTGATTTATTACAGATTGGATAACATTAAAAAGAAGACCAGCCTAGTCTCAGATTTGGCCTTGTATTCTGTTTAGTGTTTATGGCAGAATGCAGTCACAAATGTAAACTGATCCCAAACAAAATACAATGCCAGATGTCAAACATATATAGATAAATAGGTATATTCAATAAAATCAAATTCACATTCATCTGTTGCAAAATATTTCTGCAAAATATTGTACACGCAAAATATTATATGTATAATATATAGTTACTATAAACATACCGGTATGATATTTAGCATATATTTGGTAGAAATTGATTTTTAAGAAGTTAGTGTACTGGTTGATTTGAGGTAACATATATTTAAAAGTACATTGTACCTATTTTTATACAGATATGCAATGCAATTCGCGATATGCCTGATTTAGCGGGGATAGCTTTCCACATAAAATTATTAATATAATACACAGCCAAATGTGATACGTTTACAGTATATCCATCCATAAAATACTGGACGGTTAGAGTTTCCTTGCATTCATGTTCCTTGCTTTTGACCTAATTCTGACCGTGCACCACCTCTTATGTGTAGGAATGGAGGTAGCCGCTTGTTTAGTAGAAACCACTAGATCTGTCTCGGTCTTAGTTAGAGGGAAAGTCCCATTTCAAAATATTCTAGGACTTAAACTTGGTGCAGTGCTAAAGAAGGTAAACAGTTACTTCTTGTTAAAGGGACTTTGACACGATTTGAGATCAACATTTTTATTTTTATTTTTTATGTATAAAATGGTTTACTGGTGCATTTTAATTGATTGGCCAAAATATTGAATGTTAAATTCAAGTTACAAGCAAGATACAGAGGTAAGAATTGATTGTCATATAAACAAAGCTCGAGTCTTATAGTTGTTTACAAAAGATGAAATGTGGAGATTTACCATTTAATTCTTAGACAAATGACATGTAAAAAATAATTTAAACTAACTCAATATCTTCATAAATACTGGTATCAACAGAAAAAGATACATTTGATTGAAACTTACACCAATACAACACATATGTATAAAGTGACAATATTTGAGTTTTGTTTACAAAGAATTATTAACTCTGTATCTTGCTTATAACTTGATATTTGACTTTCAAATTTTGATTTAAGGAATGAATTCAATATTTATTTGTTTTATACGATATAAAATGGTTTGGGGCAGTTTACACTTTATAAACCGCGAGGCAGTTTATAGAAAAGCTTAAACTGTTTCAAACCATTTTATATCGTATAAAACTAATAAATATTGAATTCATTGCTTATAATTTAATTTTTCTACTCTTCAGTGTAGATAAAAACGTCATTTGACCTTTAAAATAACATGAAATTGTACAAAATTCAAACGTAACATCAGGCGTATTGATATGTTTTTGAAGTTACTCTTACTATGACGTAGGCAACATTCTTTATACGATATAAAATAATTTTTTAGCCAATCAGAAAGCACATATCAACCAGAATTAAATTATATAGAATTAAAAACTTCCATAATTATCAGTATAAACATTGAAAATGGAAAAATAAAATTTGAAAATTTTAAGTCAAATCGTGTCTAAGTCCCTTTAAAAAGCTGATATATGGGATGAATAAAAATTCTCTGTTAAAGTGACTAACAACTCATCTGAATTTCTATTTTGTATCTTAATATATATATAGAATGTTGTTATAATTATATCTACAGTATACTGTTTGCAAAAACTACAAAACGTAAAAATACAATTATATGTTTATGAATTGCTTTATTTCCATTGTCACTTGGGAGCTGATTAATATGTTATATAATAAATGGTGAAATGTACCATGTGTCAGTATATATGTATACTTAGTTGGGTTTCATTTTAGAATCATTTTTCTATAGATGCATGAAGACAATGGAGTCAAGTTTTTTTTTGAGCGGGGAATCAAGGAGTTTGTGGGGAGTGATGGGAAGGTCACTGAGGCTGTTCTCTCCGATGACACCCGCTTGCCGGCAGATTTGTGCATTATGGGTGTTGGTAAGGGAAATAACTCTCTCAAAAAGTGACCCTTTTCTTCTATGTCGTAATGCAACAAATATTTAAAATATTAGCATTTTTATAGGAGTTGTTCCGGCTACCGACTTTATCAAGGGATCTGGTGTAGAAATGACTGATAGAGGATTCCTTCCTGTTAATAAAGTAAGTCCTCAAAAGTTAGTCAAGTTGTTCAATTTTTTAAAATCATTGAATCACATTGCAAGTTCATTAGTTTTCTGAACACAAGTGCATATCATGCATATACCAGGTACATTAATATTAAGTTAAAGATAAAAACATGCTGGTTTTGTTAACCATTACAAGTTGCATGGTCTTCATTTAAAATCATCTTTGCACTTTCTGACAACAATTGTTTTACTGACCATTCTTTTAAAAATCTAAATTTTTACAGATGATGCAAACTAACCAACCTGATGTGTATGCAACTGGGGACATTGTAGAGTTCCCACTCTTCAGTGTTGGAGACAAAAATGTTAACATCCAGCATTGGCAGATGGCACATGCTCATGGTACATAATAACTTGTATCATATGCTTTCTTTAACAATTATATTTCATGTACACATACATGTATAAAAGCCTTAATTATTTTGTCATGTGGAATATTTGACATTGATGATTGTTTTTGTTCCCTTCAGTCTATTTTTAAAATCATGATAGCATTAATTTGCCTCATTTTGCTATTAATTTTTTGTTACCTAAAAATACTATTATTTTGTAATATAGGAAAAACTGCAGCTCTTGGAATCCTGGGTAAAGATGAGCCAATCAGAAGTGTTCCCTTTTTTTGGACAGTGCAATACAAGAAAAGTATACGTTACACAGGTAATTATTCTGCCAATGTACATTTATCTTGGCCAAGTTAATGATGCAAGGAGGATAAATACAGAATAATCTGATAGAATGTCTGTTTATATAGGAAATCTATTTTCTACTGTGACAAATTACAAAAGGACAAATAAATATGGAAAACAACATGTATGTTTTTATGTCAAGAAGATTATAATTAAAATAAATCATATTGCAATTTATCTATCAACTAATCTTCCAAACAGGGACTATATGGGTTTAAACAGTAAAAGATTCATGGTTTACTGTGGGGTATATTTGATACAAGGGGGTTCTCACAAACAAATAAGACTTGGTTGGTATTACAGTAAAACATGATTATAGCAAACATTCTTATAATGAATTGAAGGTTACAGCTAACTGATTTTTCATTCCCTGTGATTTAATTACACATTGTAAACTTGATGGATAAAACAAATTATGCTTATAACGAATCAAAATTGCCAATCCCTGGCACTTTGTCTTAAGCTGTTTTTACTGTATTTGCTCCTATGTGTGTGCTTGTTTATAGGTTACGGCCCCGGCTATGATGATGTCATCGTACATGGTGACCTAGACGCTCCCAAATTCATCGCCTACTACACAAAGTAAGGGTCATATTTATAAAATACATGGTCACTGTCTTGAAATATGAGCGGTATTTAGGCAAGGGTAAGAAAACATCCTAGTGGGTGAGGCTTGCCGAGCCCTCTTCATGTTAATGACCTGAGCCCAAATATCACTTACATTATATTTCAAGACAGTTAATATGTATTTAGTTTATCTTGTAACAAAATTTCATGATAGTAACTTCATAATTTTGACAAATTATGGTGCACATCATGAAGCCATGATGACATCACAACGCATAAAATTTGAATGTTGGAGTAATGCACGAGGCTATACTGGGGCGTTGACCGAATATAAGTTTATTGGGTTACCTTTCTTCATTCATACAAGGGGTAGTTGCAGGATAAATTACTAAAATCAGCCCAATTGATACAAGTACCTGCAACAGGGAAATAACAGCCCTGGTTTATGTTATACCAATATACTGTATAAAGATTACAAAGAAAAGGGATGTACAAGTATATATAGTTTCATGTAAAAAGTGCGGGTAACAGCCATATATCAGCTCAATTAATCATCAGTGCATTAAAGTTCAAATTTATGACTTACCAAGTTTAGAGTTTACTAGTTAGTAAATGTATCTGAAGCTGTGAATATTAGGTTCACTAAATTCGTTGAATAATGAAGACTTTTAAGATCCTTAAAAATGTGTTGAAGTTTTCAAACAGAGTAAACACAATCTGTCCATTGCTTTGTAGAGGAGACGAGGTCATCGCTGCTGCCAGCCTGAACTTTGACCCCTATGTAGCCCGATTGGCTGACTTGATGTTGGCAGGAGAAAAAGTCCTGAAAAGTGAAGTCCAGTAAGTGACTTATTATATTGCATCCAACATTATTAGGTTTATTAGGTTTCAGATCAATGCAAATTTACCTTTGATATTTTAACTTCTTTTTACAGTTAATTTGTTCTATCATTGAAAAGATATAATGAAAATTTCAATACTATTATTATTGTCTTTTAGATCAAGTGCAGATGGATGGATGTCCAAGTTTGAAAAATTAACCATAAAAGCTTGAAGAAAGTGTTACATAAACAGACATATACTGTTGGACTGTATCATGTTACATCCAGTGTGACTGCGCATATATTCTTGCTGGCATCAAAGTTTGCTGCAAGAAGAAAATTCGTCATCCATTGATTTTGTTTTTGGAAACTTCTGTTTTAGAATTCTATGAATTTTCAGCATATTAGAAAGAGCTTATTTTTCAAATATTGTAGAAAGAGTTGTGCATGGTTCGTGGGATCAGAATGTTTTATACATGTAGACTGTGAGCACATGTATGCATCTATTAGTACACATTGCAATGTTTTCTATTTGTAATATAGCTATATATATATCATAGAATATGTTATTCAATAAATTTATACAAGTAAACCAGAAGCGTTTCTTTATATACACATTTCCATCGATGCAAGAGCTATTTATTATTTGATTTGTCTCCTTTAAATTCTGTTGTGTTGGAGTGGGACAGACTTCAGGTTATATATAAGGTATTCTAATCAGAATGTGTGGTACCTTAACCAGAGTAAAAGGTATCTTAACCAGAATATATTTACATACAGTGTATATGTCCCCTTTATATTTGCATTGGACATCTGCGGCGTTCAATTTTCTATGAATTCAATACACTTTGCTAATTCATGCGCCACGAGCACAAATGTAAACGTCCTCACATGTTTTGAGTATATTTATTTTTGTAAGTAACATGAAACTTTCCATCTTACATAACCATCTTGGTATGTACTTTTGAAAATAATGATTAAATCATATCTACTCCTTAAGGACGAAGGACCTAATTCGCTTTGCGCAGATATATTGCACACCTAAAAGGAGTGATCGTTACGAACATCGAAATATTACGTCGCAATCACTAAAACTCGATGAAAAATCGCTTTTGACGCAATGTATTGCTGTTCAACGTCATCAGTACTCACTTTAATATTGCATGTAGAGAGCGATCTTGCTTTCATTAGAAATGCTGAAATACGCTTTTCAACATTTTTTAACATGCACAAATTTTGCTAGGGAATGTTAAGTTCTGTAGTGAGTTTTATATTAGATATTTGTAAGCATCTACATACTAGTAGATTATTTAATAGAGTTTGAGCCAGTAAACAAATCATTTACATTTCGATCTGCATCAATACTTGTATCAAAAAAATATATTTTACTTAAAAAAAATCTATGGCAAACTCTTAAGAGTTCTTTGCTTTTATAAATCGACTTCAAAATGATGTACAAAGCCTTTTTCTTAAGAGTTTGTGCAGTACTTTTCATGAAGAATTGAAGAAAATTCACGTCACATCGCACTTTGACCTGTGCTCTCAAAATAAAAAAAATTTGATGACATGGTCATTTTTTAAATGATATTAATATCAAAATTATCATATATAAGCATTATATTTCAATTTGGATAGAAAATCTATAAGTGCAGAATTTTTGCAAAATCATTTTTTCTCTTACAAGAACTATTTTCCCCATTATGTTCAATTGAAGAAGAAAAGTAATACACACAATTTTTGTAATGGTCCCTACTAAAAATCTCATTCGATTTTCTTGTTATTTTTTTTTTTATTGATTTTGATATATCTTTAGTAACTGTAACTCATATAAAATTTCATAAAATCGCTATTGTAAAAGTGAATTGGGTCCACCATCCTTAAAATGTTTTTCCTCTACAAAGTCTCTGGTACTATATTTTTAGTTGCAAAAGCAAACTATATATTAACATGTTAATATGGCTGAGAGCATATATATTGGCTTTACAGCCACAATTCACAATAATATACATCAGTATGAATATAAATATACGCACAGAATGCTTATTTCTGGATTTTGTTGGTCCTGTAACACATCAAACGGTGCAGATAAATTATCATACCGCGCTAATGCGCAGTATTCAATTTGTCTGCACCGCTTGGTGTGTTACAGGACCGACGACATCCAAAAATAAGCATTCAGTGCTTAACTAAGGTATCTTAACAAAAATGCTGTAATCATTATAAACCAAAAATTGACCACCAATCTTCCTTTAAAATCATGGTCTTTCATGTTGCATGTTCAAACCTGACCCATAAAGAATAGAAAGTGTATTTGCTTCAGAGCACTTATCTTTTCCATCTTAAAATAATGACTGTATGATGTCTGGATAAGCCGTTCTTATTCTAAAATCATTTATAAAAAGGAGGTTTAAAAGATTTGACATTTTATTTTAAAACTTAACAAAAAGCACATAACATCCACATTATTGACCCATTCTCTCCAGTTCACACTTCACCACAACCCATTACAAGTGGATCACATCACTCGTCTAAAATGTTTTCCTGTCTTTAAAGGGGCATGGTCACGATTTTGGTCAAAAATTATTTTTCCGATTTTAATATTTACAATGCCTTAGAAAGGCATTTTTAATAGGCAACCAAAATTTGAGTGTCATTTGATGAGTTATAAGCGAGTTACAGAGCTTGAAATTCTTCGTTATGTAAACAAAGCGTTTGTTTACATTTTGAACGTTGAAGTAAAAATTCCAGTTTTAAACCTAAAACGAATGTTTTAAACGTTAGGAACTGTTTATCTAAGCTTAAAATAAATAACGAGATAGACAAATAAGCTGGAAAAAGATTTTTTACTGGTATATTGAACCTATGTAAACAAAAACAGGGCACGGGCCTTGTTTACATGACAAAGAATTGTGAGCCCAGTATATTGCTTAGAACTCTACGAATGACTCTCAAATTTTATTTGATCATTGGAAATGCATTTCTAAAGCATTGTGAATAGTTAAAACATAAAAATAGAATTTGACCAAAATCGTGACCATGCCCCTTTAACAGGTAACAGTTTGTTTGTCTGGGTACAGATACTAGCGTTTTCTGTCAGGGTCACAATGACATCACTCAGAACTTGTCCTTTCTCTTCCTTCCAGTATATTTTGAGTCTGCTCTAACTTCCCTGAAATTAATGACCACACAAGAATTAGTTTTTAAAGGAGATTATGATCATTCTTTAAAGAGAAGCATTTAATAATTGCTTAAATGAAACATGAACAAATTGAAGTTATAGAGAACCCCTTGTAATATTTTACATATATATGTACTTTTTTGTTACTGTGTCAATAAGTTGATAGATTTGACTTAATTTTGTTTGCTAATAGTTAATTCAAATTTATGAAAACATTGAAGTTTGGACTTGCGGTCTTCAGGTTCATCAACGTTCATACTATCTAGTCATGAAACCTCAAAATTTTACTGGCAATGCCATTCCATGTGTGAAATTTAACCTTGGAATCCCATCCTCCCCCTTTTATTGGTAAGAACTTTAGAAGAGACCTCAGTCCCCCTGTGAGCCCTCCTCCTACTACAGGTGAGCCCAATGATCCACTGCCGTGTCGCAACAGTTTTATTGTGTAAATAACAATATAAAGCAATATCTTACCTCCCGCTAATTTGTAAGGAATTCATTGGTTACCAGCAGTTACGTGGAGAATATGTATATTTCATGCATAGTAAATACGAAATATATCTCCCTTTGAGCATTATGACGTCATTCTTAGAGTATTGTGACGTCAGGTTTTGTACCCAAATTGAAACTTGTAACTTTGTTATAAAACGCTTGATCATCTTTATGTCATTTACACAAAGGCAGTCAGTAAGATAAAATCGTTACGTAGTCTACGTCATGTAGTAACTGGGTAGGGGCTGATACCTGGGGAGGCGAAGACTATGTAACTAATAATACCCAGATGCTGTAGAATATAGTTAATATTGAACCATTAGGTACATGTACGTAGGGACACTCACTTTCCCTGGCGCCGTCTCCGCTCTTTTTTGGACAATATCCAGTCCTTGTTTGTCTTAGGATTTTTCCCTCTCATGTTTTTCATTCTCTCTCTATAAAGATAAATAAAAATCTCTGAGCAAAAGTATAAAGCAGCAGGTTACTATACCTCACAGCAAACTGTTTGCATAAAATGAAAGCTGACACGAAAGGAATTCATATAATTAAAGTTTTCACAATAATATGTATTTCTGTTGAATGGAATAAATTAACTGAATCAGATGAATTAATAATTTAATTGAAATAAATTTCACTGTCTTTGCATGTAAACATTATGACAATTAGATGAATCTGCCATAGTGGAGCAGAAAAATAACAGAAGTATTGGACTTATTACTGGATACACCATCAGACAGACAAGATTCCTTCTCTCCAAGTGTATGAGGGGACATCTTTGTACAGGTGTTACCTTTCTGTACAGGTGTTACCTGTTACCTTTCTGTACGGGTGTTACCTCTCTGTACAGGTATTACCTCTCTGTACAGGTGTTACCTCTCTGTACAGGTGTTACCTCTCTGTACAGTACAGGTGTTACCTTTCTTTACAGGTGTTACCTCTATGTACAGGTGTTACCTCTCTGTACAGTACAGGTGTTACCTTTCTTTACAGGTGTTACCTCTCTGTACAGTACAGGTGTTACCTTTCTGTACAGGTGTTACCTTTCTGTTCAGGTGTTACCTTTTGTCTGTGAAAGAGACGTGACTGGACGATGACTGCTCCTCCCCCAGGCCCTTGGGTAGCTGCTGTGGCTGACCACCGGCGAACAAACACAGAAACATCCTACAAACAATTCCTCAGATTAACCTAGTGACTAAGTTAGTAAAATACAAACTACAATCTACATGTGATTTGTGTTCATCAGGTAAATTTTTGATAAACGAAACCATTCATTTTTCAAATTACCAGGTAATTTCAAATAAAACTACATTTTTAGCCGGGCTCTGCTGAAAGCAGAGTCCTGGCTATAGGCAGGCAAATCGCCAATGTTACTATAAATAGCACAAATAAACAAAAAACCAAACAGCGTCAAGGTAAAGCTTCCGCTATACCACATAGTTACACAAAAAGCCACGTTTTGTCAAAAGTTTCTTTTTCTTAAATTTCGAATGAATTGTCTATCTTTTTTAGTTTTCTTATAAGTAACGTATTTTTAAAACATTACTATACATTTGGACACAAACAATGCGCATGAATTTCCATGAAGTACTTTGCTGCGCGATGAAGAAACGGGGATTGAATATATAATGCTTGTTGCAAAATTCAAGGCAGCAACTGTTTTAACTGTTTAACTTCTACTAGACAGACATATTTTTTGTTTATAGCCGCTTACAAAATTTTGTCGCTCTTTGATGCTTTGCCGACATTAAAAGCATGAGAGAGAGAGAGAGAGAGAGAGAGAGAGAGAGAGAGATATTTTCAGTCTTTACTACTCAATATGCATAAAGACACACCAAAAGAGCCCGGCTTTCAGTACTTCGGTACTTTGATTAACTGTTAGTAGCACATAAACACACAAACATTTTACAGTCTTAAAAAAATATACTTAAATTTTTTTCTAACATCTTTTCAATATCATCATTCACACAAGACACCGCAAAATTAATGGAACAGATGCTGTCTTGTGGATTTTAGAGTAACTTTGTAAATGTAACACAACTGTATCAGTTTCAGCAAGAACACATGCATGATATATCGATATCAAACTGTTTATGTCTCTTCTTATAACCGTATGTTACATTGAAGTGGAACACATTTAACTTCTGACCAGTAAGCCAGTGCTACAGAGTGACTCACTTTTTGGCCTTGGTACTGTTGGGGTAGTCCACGACGAGTCCTCCTGTCCACCCCGCCTTCATGGCTTGTTGGGTAATTAGCTCCAGCTGTAAAGAAGCTATTGTTATAAGGAATCAACAGAATATGTACAATTGTTCACATGCCTAACAGTGCAAGACTTCAAGACCAGAGTAAGAGTGATCCACGTATGTATGGGCCTGATAAGTGATCCATCTGGCTTCACACATGTGAAAAATTCAAATCATTTTGGAAACAACAATAACCCAGAGTTAGTTCCCTTGAAGGTCGTCAGGTCATGGTTATCAACTTTAGCATTTCAATGAAAATGTTCTTGTTTGTTATGTAATTTGCCAAATGTTGAACTATTGAGAAGTGATTATGGTTTTGATGCTGCTCAACTATAGATAGAATTTGTAATTGTGATATAAACATTTAAAAGAAACAAGAGGCCCATGGGCCACATCGCTCACCTGAGCAACAATAGACGGAATCATATACAAAATATCTGCACAATGTCATACAATAGATCCTGTAAAAAAAAAATATTTCCCTCCACATTCTTATGTTTATCATTGAGCCCCTTTGTAAAAGGATGATTTTTCAATCATATTATACATAGCATTGCAGTGCTCGAGAAGATGATCAGACTTAAACAACTGTTTATATAAGGTTTATAAACCTACTTCAAGCTTTCAACTCCTCATGAGGCCCATGAATTGTTCAGGGGCCAGAGTCTTAACAATTTTAAAGAATCAACGATATCTCAAAATGTTTACAAGTAAGTAAAATCATATAAACAAGAGATGTTTGTAAAACACTTATGCCCCCCTCACTTTGGAAACCTCCTCAAAGAAAATGAACACAAACTGCAAAATAACTGGAATTTTTCTACGTCCAGGGGCCATAACTATGTCAAAAATTGCTCATACCCAAAATCAAATTGACCTAGATATTATCTAGATAAATCTGTATACCAAATTTCATTCAAATATGTTCATCCTCTGCGAAGAAAATGAGCGGAACCTGCAAATAATACGTCCAAGGGCCATAACTCTGTCGAGAATTGCTCGATTGTACCCAATATCAAACTTGACCTAGATATTATCATGATAAAACCTGTATACCAAATTTCATTTAAATATGTTCATCCTCTGCGAAGAAAATGAACGGAAACTGCAAATAACTGGAATTTTTCTACGTCCAAGGGCCATAACTCTGTTGAAAATTGCTTGATCGTACCCAATATCGAACTTGACCTAGATATTATCATGATAAAACCGGTATACCAAATTTCATTTTAACGGAAACTTTTGGTGGACCGACCGACCGACAGACCGACATACAGCAGCAAAGCAATATGCCCTCCCTTCTTCAAAGGGGGGCATAATAATATTTAAGTTTTTGTGAATAATTTCAATTTTTTCCTTTGTAAAATTGGACCCCTATTTGGCCTCACCCTACTCCTGAATATTATGATTTTGACAAATTTTAATCTACACTATCTGAACTGACTAAATTTAGAGATTTTCTAGGCAAATTGTGGTTTGGAAGTTTAATTTTAAAGATTTTCCCCTTATACTCCTATGTAAAAATTTGAACCCCCCCCCCCCCCCCATTGCCGCCCCACCCTACCCACAGGGGTTATGATTTGAACAGACTTAAATCTTATTTACCTGAGGATGCTTCCGCACAACTTACAGCTTTTCTGCCCAATAAGTTTCTGAAAAAAGATTTTAAAAGATTTTTCTCTATATATAATTTCTATGTAAAAATTCAACCCCCCCCCCATTCTGGCCCCACCCTACTTATGGTGATCATGATTTGAATGAACTTGAATCTACACTACCTGAGTATGCTTCCAGTTACAGCTTTTCTGGCTGATCAGTTTCGGAGAAGAAAATTTTTCAGATTTTTCTCTAGATGTTCTCATGTAAAAATTCCATCGTGGCCCCACCCTTTACCTTTGGGATAGCGATTTGAACAAAATTAAATCTAACTACCTGAGGATGCCTCCACACAAGTTATAGCTTTTCTGGCTGATCAGTTGTTCAAGATTTTTCCTTATATATTCCTATTAAAAATTCCATCCCCACCCCCCATTGTGGTCCCACCCTACTATGGGGATCATGATTTGACCAGGGTTGTCTCTAAGACCCTTGGGGCAGGGAATTTCCTGCCTATAATGTCTTTATTACCTGGCTATTTTTGCATTTCAAACACAATGTAACTATATGCAAGAACCCAGACCCCCCTTCTACTTTTTTATTTCTTCCTTCTACTTCAAATTTTTTGAGACAACACTGATTTGAAAAAAACTTAAATCTACACTACCTGAGGATGCTTCCACACAAGTTACAGCTTTTCTGGCTGAGCAGCTTCTGAGAAGAAAATTTTTCAAGATTTTTCTCTTTATTTTCCAATGTAAAAATTCGACCCACCATTGTGGCCTCACCCTACCCCTGGCATGATTTGAGTTTCTGAGAAGAAGTTTAAAGATTTACTATATATATTCCTATGTAAAAATTTTGACCCTCCATTGTGGCCCCAACCTACCCTGAGGATCATGATTTGAACAACTTTGAATCTACACTACCTGAGGATGTTACCACACAAGTTACAGCTTTTCTTGCCATATGGTTTTAGAGAAGATTTTTTTTTTTAAATACAGTACTAACAAATTTTCAATGATTTTTAGTAAGCGGTATCCCCCCTTGAAAATGGGTGTGGCCCTTCATTTTAACAAACTTGAATCCTCTTTAGCTAAGGATGCAATGTGCTAAGTTTGGTTGAAATCGGCCCAGTGGTTCTGGAGAAGAATTCAAAAATGTAAAAAGTTTACAGACAGACCCACGCCGGACGAAAAGTGATCAGGAAAGCTCACTTGAACTTTCCGCTCAGGTGAGCTAAGAATTCAATAATGTTGCCAAAAAAGCAGATTTTTTTCAAAAGACAGGTTTTACACTCCAAATAAAACCCAGAATCATCTGTTTACAGCATGAATTTGCTACTCAGCAACACTGAATGTTCTAACAGAAATGTACCGTACCTGGGAGCTGTTCTCTGGATAAAACTGAAACACGGCTTTACCTCCTCTAGCCTACAAAAAAGAATGTCTTATTAATAAATATATTGCTCTCAAAGTAATACATATTACAGTTAGTATTTAAAAATCTTCAGATTTAAAAGCTCTCTCATAAAAAAACACAAAAAACACAGGTGCCATTTTGAAATTTTTTGCACGTTCTCCAAAAAATACAATTAACAACCAGTACCCGGTACTTTAAAAATTCTACAGACTCTTGAAATAGAACTTTGCTGTTATGAAATGTTAATGATTACAATTGACTCACCACTGCAGCATAGAGCGAGGTGAAGAACTTGAGCAGTCTCTTTGGAGGATGGTGGTATTTCTTGTCTGCATTACAAAGCCACTGTAGAGCTGATATACTGTAAACACACACATACAATCATTGTGAAGCCAAGATACTGAAAACACACATATACAATCATTGTGAAGCCAAGATACTGTAAAACACACACATACAATCATTGTGAAGCCAAGATACTGTAAAACACACAAACAATCATTGTGAAGCCAAGATACTGTAAAACACACACATACAATCATTGTGAAGCCAAGATACTGTAAAACACATGCATTCAATCATTACAGAGCTACTGTAGAACCAAAATGAGGTAAACACTCACATACAACCATTACAGAGCCACTGTGGAACTGAGATACTGTAAACACTCACATACAACCACTACAGAGCTACTGTAGAGCCAACATACTGTAAACACACACATACAACTATTACAGTTTTACTGTAGAACCAAATGATGTAAACACTCACATACAAACATTACAGAACCACTGTGGAGCTGAGATACTGTAAACACACACATACAACCATTACAGTGCTACTGTAGAACCAAAATGTTGTAAACACTCACATACAACCATTACAGAGCCACTGTGGAGCTGAGATACTGTAAACACACACATACAACCATTACAGTGCTACTGTAGAATCAAAATGTTGTAAACACTCACATACAACCATTACAGAGCCACTGTGGAGCTGAGATACTGTAAACATGCACATACAACCATTACAGTGCTACTGTAGAACCAAAATGTTGTAAACACTCACATACAACCATTACAGAGCCATTGTAATGCTGAGATACTGTAAACACACACATACAATCATAAAAGAGTTACTGTAGAATCAAAATCATGTAAACAAACACATACAATTGTTACAAGCCACTGTAGAGCCAATATATTGTAAACACACAGTACAATCATCACAGAGCTACAGTATAGCCAAAATGCTGTAAACACTCACATTCAACCATTACAGAGTGACTATGGAGCCGAAATGCTGTAAACACACACATACACTGTTGAGCCAATATACAGTAATCACGCACATACAATAATTACAGAGCCACGGTAGATACAAGATGCTGTAAACACATACACACAAACAAAGCAAATAGCGGAGCAAATTTTTACAGCTGAATCATTTTATTTTATGGGGGTCATGTTCATGGGTAATCAGGAACTTATTTGAGTAATTCATAAACACAAAATCACTGAACTACAACAAGCTACATGTACTACTTTTGCACTGTGAAAAAAATAAATTAATAAAGATGTACACACATTGTAAAATGAGATATACAATTTTGTGTACTGCTTTGTGAAAGAATTAAAATATAAAAACAAGAGGTGCACACTGTTATCAGCATGATTTAAAATATATTTTCATCTTAAAATTTCATTCCCTATATATACATAATAATCCTTTACTTCTTTGTTTTTTGCATGGATACATTTTGCTTCAAGGCCAATACAGTCAAACTTCATTACCTTGAACTAGATGGGACTGTTTAAAAACTTTGATATATCCGAGTATTCGAGATATCAATGGTTAAATACTTAAAAAATAAGTGGTTGGGACTTATAAGTCACTTCGACAGATCCATTTTTTTTCGAGTTATCAGTGTTCAAGATATCAAAGTTCAACTGTATCTGGGTTTTTTTTTAGTAATTGGATCTGTTTTCCATGCGTGGTCCCAACACGTCAAGGGTTTCGGATTCTCACCTAGGAGAGGTGAGTATCAGAATCCCTTGACTTGGGAAGTTGTTTTCCATGAAGATTACCACACCTTGTTTTACCTGATTACTCCATCAAAGGTGCCGGGTTTGAACGGGATGCCGTAACCCATGTCCCCCAGAATTAAGTCTCCTTCCACTTCCCGGTCAACAGCCACATCTAGGCGAACAAAAGAAATTAATGTACAATTTACTCATAAGGACAAGCAGACACTGGCAGTGATTATAATTTTTGTCGGCACAAAATGCTGTAAACAATAGATGGTAAAATGGGCCACCAAAGTCAACAAGAATAAACATTTTATCAAGATGATCAACAAATGATCTGTGGAGTCATCATACCAAGTATTTTCGAGGGGAACATTATTCCAGGGTATGGCTGGTATGTTCCCTCGCCCCCTTACTAAACTCATTCCATTTATTCACTACAGAATGTTTTATTCAATAAAAATATTTTTCTGCTTGTAAAATGAATTTGAACGAAAAAGTGAGCAAGCTTACATACCCCGCGCTCCTCCAATACTTGACAATACTACACATAATGAATTGAACTGCATAATTAAAAGTAATTGAATGAGAGAGAATTTCTCCCAAAACAACAATAAAATTCTAAAATCAAAAGTGCCAAAATTCCTGAAAACAATTAAGAAACCAGAATTTCCTCTTAATATGCACATCTATATATTGTGTCTTAATTCCCTACAAAGTTTAGGTAAATTTTTGTGCAGAAGTTGAAAAGTTACACTTAAGGTGGCTCTATACACCACTTTTTGATGACGCAGTACGCAAAAAAGTAAATCTGGAAGCATGCAATTCCGGTACTGGCTGATTTAAACTGAGGCGAATTGTGTGGGGACCGCTCTTTTGAAAAATTTGTTAAATGAATAGATTGATTTTCATAATTGGAAAGTTCATTACTTACAAGTAATGTGGTATGTGACACCTTCACGTTGTGTCGTATTATTTATCGAAATAAACAATAAAATCAAGTATAATTTTTTAAATAGTTTCTTTCCCATCATTGATATATTGCAGCGTAGCGCAGTGGGTTAGTGGGTTCACTACATACCTGTAGGTAATGAGTTCGAATCCCGTTGAGGACGATAAAAATTTTAATTTTCAAAAATTTTCTAATACGTATTTTTGGGTTGAATATTGTTTAAGAAAATTCTAAACCGGTGAAAGTATTTCAATTATGATAAACTTTAATCCACATTAATGTCGACAAATATTCCTTACCACCTTAAGGGGATGGGAGGGTGGCTTTGAATTTCTCTCAGGTTGGGATACATAAATCCTATTAGTTAATTTTCCCCTTTATTTATTTGATTTAATTTTGCATTAAAGCGAATATATTCACTTATTAAGGCCTATAATGAAATATCTATGTATTTATCATTCCAACATGATATTTAGGAAATTTTCTTCAACTCAGAAGTGAAAAGTCCCCAAGGTGTTTGGGCCTTGGGACTTAGGAACAATAACTCTTACCCGAGGAACTTTCATTCCAAATAAAATTTAAAATATTTTTTGTGTTTATTTGCAATGATTTTCATTCAATTTTTTTTAGGTCACATTTATTAAAATACATATCCTTATAACATCAATCAGCTTTTTCAGATGATTTGTGAACAAAGTAAGAAAATATGAACAATTATGTTTTGGGGAAATACTAAAAAGAAATTGCAACTAGAACTGTCCTAATGGGACTAATACCCCCGCTAGGCTAATTTCAAATGGGACAAATAATTGAATTGAATAATAATTAAGGTTTGGAACACATACAAAAAAAAAAATTCTAGAATTGTAAAAAAAAAAAAGAATAGTTAACAAAGAAAAATTAAAATCAAAATTGTCAGAATTTCACTGTAAATACATATCTATAACAGTAATACATTTACAAATGTATGTATTTGATGATATATTTTTTTAATTTAATTGATTTAAAGAAAAACCAACAAAATGACAATAACCCCTCCCTTTGCAGTGAATAGAAATACCGGTAGCCAAGCAATGCTCTTCTGTTGATAAAACTTTCAATATCTTTCTAATAAGAGTCTTGACAGATGCAATTAGTTGTTTCAAATTTTCCTCACTTTCTCCTATGGCACAATTGAACTCCATATCAGAAAATTGATCCCATAGGACTATGATTTTCTTTGATGAGCTTGTTAAATTTAATAAACTCCCAAAACATTACCATAATTACCATACTATGTAAAAATATGTAAAAAAGAAAATTTAATATTACAAACAATTTTAAAATTGCCAAAACACTTCAATCATATCAGTAATTTTGAATTTCATTTAAATTAATGCCCAATAGGGTCACTTCATCAAATTACTTGACAAATAAATTTAAACAACCTCTAAAAATAGTTTAACTTCTTTATTAATAATTATATTATTTATTTCCTTATAATGATAGACCTTTTGGTTTATATGAAACAGTTTTGAAATAGCCCCAAAACCATCACCCATTTTACAGATTATCAATTTCCCCTAAACACATGCTCCATCTGAGCCATGGCTCAGATAATGGCTCCCTTGGGACAAATGAATTCAGCCAAACTTGTCTTTGATGTTCTCATTAGCTCCTAAGAATTTATCATTGACAAACAAAAACTTTGCATTGTCAGTTGATAGAATACTTATAAAAAATAATTATTTTTTTATTAATTAAGACATAAAGACAAAAAAATCCATCTGGATGTATTTATATAAATATATTTTAGAGTGTTTTCTATTAATTAATAAAATCTGTAAGGATTACCTCCCTTACTTTTCAACATTAGTGTACAATATATAGAATAAGGAAAATGAATACTGTCATAAAATCATTAAATCTTGTCTGATCTTAAAAAAAATTGCAGGTGCACATCTTCAGATGGTGTTCAACATATGTACAAATTTTCAAACTGTTCCATGCAGTAATAAAATATTCTATAGGGGGGACAAAGTTGCGTCTACAGACAGACGGACAGACGGACAGACGGACAGACGGACAGACAGACAGACGGACAGGGTGAAACCAATATACCCCCCTAAACTTCGTTTGCGGGGGTATAATAAAATCATTTTTGAATGTTAAGAAGTGTTATATATTTTTTTAGATGTCCGAAGGAAATATCCATCATACGACAAAAAATATTCTCTCAATTTGTTAGTAGTAAACTTTTTAAAAATTATTTTACGAAAACTCGAAAAAACGTTAAAATATTCTTTAAAAATACTTATCGTATCCCTATCATCATTTTAATATTTGATAAGTATATGTTTTGTGGTCTTCTATTGAAAATTGGAATAAACTGTGGGTGTATAGAGCCACCTTAAAACAATTCATTACTACATATACATTCAAAATATGGCCAAAAGCCTAAGCGGAAAAGAGTCTAAATTCCAAGAAAATGATGAAAGCAGAATTTTCTTGTAATATGCAAATTTACTCAATGTGTCCTAATTCCTTGCAAAGCTTTGGGAAATTCTGAGCAGCAGTTTAAGAGAGGTTGTACTTTTAAAAAAAAACAGAACTGACTGACTGATAGGTAAACATATAATTATAGCAGTACATGTAATACCTCTCGCAACAAGTTGTGTGGGGTATCAAAAACTTTTTATAAATTGACCCCAATGAATATGCTAATGATTCCACAGTCTTATATTTGACAAATAGGTGTTTGATTACAGACACAGAGAAAGAAGTGATTGACTAACCCAGCATGTGTGAGCTGATGTCCATACCGACCCAGTAATGGCCTTGCTCTGTGATGCTCTCCCCACTCAAACCAGACCCACACCTGTCCAACAAAAAAAAGTGTCAAAGTAATCAATATCAGATTTCAATACATGTAACGCTATTGCTCAAGTCAGCTTAACGAGTCGTATATCAAAAAATCATAAGCAAAGGGACATTCATTAATATAAGTAACCAATCAATACATCCACATTCATTAATATAAGTAACCAATCAATACATCCACATTCAGTAATATAAGTAACCATTCAATAAATCCACATTCATTAATATAAGTAACCAATCAATAAATCCACATTCATTAATATAAGTAACCAATCAATAAATCCACATCCATTAATATAAGTAACCAATCAATAAATCCACATTCAGTAATATAAGTAACCAATCAATAAATCCACATTCCTTAAAATATAAGTAACCATTCAATAAATCCATATCGTGTATCCACCAGAGACCAGAATAATGGCATTAGATGGAATATGGGAAACAAACTGGATGACCTAGATTATGCCGATGACCTATGCCTTATCTCTTCCACTCATCAGCATATTCAGGAAAAAACAACCAAACTGCACACAACATCTACAAGCCTAGGACTTAACATCAATTTAAAGAAGACCAAAATAATGAGAATAAATGCACGGAACAAGAACTCAGTACAAGTAAATGGAGAGCCTTTGGAAGATGTAGACACCTTTACATACCTGGGCAGCATTATAACAACATCAGGAGGTACGGACGAGGATATTACATCAAGAATTAATAAAGCCCGTCATGTGTTTGCCATCTTAAATCCAGTATGAACATCCTCCTATATGACCACAAGAACAAAACTCAGGATTTTCAACAGCAATGTAAAATCAGTATTGCTATATGGCTCAAAATGCTGGAAGCTCCGGCAAGACCTCACAAAGAAACTGAGAGTATTCGTAAACCGATGCTTACGGTCCATATTCAAGATCAGATGGCCAAAAGTAATATCTAATAACGAACTCAGAGATATGGAAGGTCAAGAAGACATAGCCGTGGAAATCGCTAGAAGGAAGTGGAGATGGATCGGCCATGTGCTCAGAAAAGACCAGCACGACATTACCAGAGAAAGCATCTTCTGTACAGCTGATGGGAAAAGGAAAAGGGGTAGGCCTAAAACAACATGGCGAAGAACAGCAGAGAGTGAGCTGAAAAAGATAGAGCTAACATGGAAAACAGTGGTGGCAAAAGCAAAGAATCGGACTGGGTGGAGAGACTGTGTGGCTGCCTTATGTGCCACCAGCTGGCATGAAGAGGCCTAAGTAAGTAAGTAATTCAATAAATCCACATTCCTTAAAATATAAGTAACCAATCAATAAATCCTTATTCATTAATATAAGTAACCATTCAATAAATCCAAATTCATTACATGTATTACAATAAAACTCGTTTAGTAGGAACAAGAATATGTATAAGTAACCAATCAATTCATACCCAATATCTAAGACAAAGCATGGTTGATCAGGAAGCTTAAGAATCTCCAGGGCTCGCTCTGACAGATGACTCTGTATCTCTATCATACGCGTACTGAAACGATAATCACAGTATAAAGAGCTAGTGCCTCACTTTCATATCGTGCACAGTCAATCTACCACAGTATCCTTATTTCAATGGCTTAAAGTATCTCACTATTAGAAATACATGTATTGTGAAATTTCTTACTTTGATGAATACTTCTTTGCTTCATCTTCATTATAAAACTGAAAAGATAATATATCTAATCATAATATGTTTGACAGTGTGACCATTTGGAGGCAATCTGATTATTAATCAGCTGTTTGGCTATGCTACCGCTCTCAAACATCTGAATCAACTTGTATATATGGAGGTTAGTCAGGTTACACACAAACAACCCAATAATCTTGATAATAAAAAATAAGAGGCTAACAGACCTTAATGGTCACCTGAGTACCAGAGCCCATACAAAGACCTTTTGAGGATTCTAATATATGCATTAAATTAAGCTTCATTCTGGAGTTCAAAACAAACCCTAAAATATGGTCATGATTACCACCTTCCTACCTGAAATCTTACAAGGACATTGATATGATATAATTGTCCCATTTTTTTGTTAATTTTCAAGATAGCTTTTATGTTTATATGTTTTCATAGATCAACTAAAGGTGGCTAATATACAGCCATGCTTAACATTCATCAAAAACAACAACCCCAAAGTAACATGACACCATCTGGTATTTAATCAAAAATTATTGTACACATACCACACTGCAGTATTTTTGGCTTGCCAATTTTTATTTACTTTGAACTAGTCTATTGTTTATTTAAAAACTTCAAAAACTGTTTTGGTTGTTTTGTTTTATATAAAACTTGTTTAACTCTTTAAATATTTTAACTTCTTAATTACATTATTTAACAATGATTAATTGTTAAATATGAACAAGCAAGAGAACTCTAAATAACTAAATAAAAAGCATAATAAAATGTATATTTTATTCCCTTACCAGTTTAAGTGACTTTGCTTTCATGAAGAATCATATTTTATTTTAAACTGTTAAAAAAAATAAAAACTGTCCCGTTATAACTGAACCAGGCTTCCAGATTTCCAATGCCGCGATACAAAGGAACTCTCTAATTTTTAAGGTGAATAAGACTTGTGATTTAAAAATAGCACACAAAAAAACCCAAAGTAAGTTGGGAAATCGATGTTTTTCAGAAAAGCTAGTCTAATACAAGTTTTTTGAACAGCAATAATGAGAAAATGATAACTTGAAATATATTTTCTAAGGGAAAAAAATAAGTACCGCGATATTATGAGACACCAGTATACATGTATCTATACGATTAAGCAAGCAAAGAACATACAAATTCAGGGGGAGCTTGTCTTTCAGGTCTTCCTCCTGATGCCATGCTTCTAAATGTAACAGGAACTTGATATTGCACACTAAAATTAGTTAATTTCTTTACAATCCGGAATATTCGGACAACCAAAGCATGCAAGCGTCGAATTACATATGTTTAGACCCCAAGATGTTTAGGCACCAATTTCAAAATATTTAGGCACCTGTTGTTTTTAATATACTAGTTCATTGTGTATCTCTTGAGCAGTTTTAAGCAAATAAATGCTTTTTTGTTAAATCTGGAGAAAATTAATGATATATATAATAAATTAATAATATATTGCCATTATGAGATTCGTGACTAGAACACATATATGAGGGTATGCATTATAGCATTCATATTTGAAAATTGGTTTGTTGCCTAACATCATTAAAATTATACAAAGTTTGAATATTTAAAAAACAATCTTTTATCATTGATATTTTTCACACAGCAGCAGAATTACCGATATATAACTAAGAATAAAATCCCTGAAGCAACTCTCTACTCAAACACAAGTTATTTCTGTAATCATTCCAGTAGAAAGATATCTCGACAATATTATACAACTTGGCTGTTATAATTACGCTTATTCTTAACTGTAGATGCAGGTGATGAATATTTATTTCTTAGAGATATTTTTGGAATATTCTTTTAATGAAATTTAGAACCATTTTAACAAGAGCTTGGACTTTGGGTAGCAATGTGACTTAGGCCTGTCTATTTCTTTGTAGGCCACTCAGGCATGGCTCTTTGAAATGAAAAAGATTTGTCAACAACAGTCTGGATTTTGAGCGAAGACTACGCAATCGGTGTATATTTCGCTTGAAACCAGCGTCATTTTAACTTGTTTTGACGCAAGGAATAGATCGTTGCATCCTACTGAAAGTCCAAGGTCTTGTTAAAATGGTTCTAATTAAAAGGCATGCAAAACAAATTCACATTTAATTACTGTTTGAGTTAATTTATTATTTTCAATGAAAATATCCATACATGTATAGAATATGTGATATTTTTAACAGATTTAGATAAATCATTGTGTAAAGATTCTTCATAATTTACTTCTCAAGAGTGGTTTGAAACCCCCATTGTATTGCAGGATCGGCTCTTCATTATCTCTCCTTATTAGCGCCTATCCAGCTGTCCAGAGAGGGGGCAGGATATTAAGGTGGATGTTGTTTTAACAATTTAATTAATGGTAATGGTGGTTTAACACTATATGGTAAAGAAATGCTCATTATTTTATCTTTGTTGAATAAAAATGATGCAATATTCAAATATACCCTTTGACTGGAATTAAGATCTAATAAAATTAAGATTCTGAATTTAAAAAAAATTGATAATTAATTAAATATTAAACACAAAATATGGACTTTTTAATGTAGATTTTATTAATAAAAATTAAGTAAGAAAAAAAATATTTTTAAATTGATATACAAACAATTATAAATAAAATATTTGTCAAGAGATAAATCTCAATCTCAGTCTATTAAATTAGTCAATAATGTTAAACATATAAAAAAAAAAAAAGAGGTTGGTGCTTAAACATCTTAAGACAGGTGCCTAAACATCTTGGGGCCTAAACATCTTATCAATTAAGGGCCTAAACATCATGGGGCCTAAAAGTCCTGCTACCGATGCCAACATCGAAATAACTACCTGGCTTATTTTTCGCCAGCGGAAATGGCCGAGTAGTTACGATTGCAAAATTTAGTCTCGTTCAACTAGACTGGCTGATATATATGCCTGTCTGATATCATCTTCTCACCAGAGGTCGTGCTACACAACCTTTGGTGAGAGAATGGTCTGATATGCACGATAGACGATAGAGACAGAGGACCAGTCTATCGTTCAACCAGACGCTCGGCTGTCTCCGTAAATCTCCGACGAGCAAAACTTATTAAATTAAAGATTAATATATTACATTCGTAACACGTTACATAATAGAAAGTTAATGGAAGAATGTTACAATATAATGATTTTAAAAAACTTGTATTTTTTTGGTTTGGTGTAGGTAATACTACAATCGCTACTTCTCAGAAGTTGCGATTGTAGCCTCGGCTGATTCCGCTCCATACAAACCTCGGATGTGATTGGTGAAGGAATATCGCGCTGATACTAAAACATGTCCCATGGGGAAAACAAGTCCCAAGTAAGTCCCACGTAAGTCCCACGGCAAATGCGGCTATATATCGATATAATTATGATTGATTATGAATAAATGTGATAAAATAATATTAATTCACACAACAAAATATTTTTATAAGCTTTTATTACGGATTTATCGACGAAAAATCAAAGATGTTGGTAAAGGTAGATAACTCGTACGTAGAATTCATACGGTAGCAGAAGAAATCTATATCCCCGCCGTGCAATTGATGGATAATTTTAATTTTCTCCAACAAAATAAAATCTAATAGCAGTAAAAAGTTGAATTTATATTCATTAATTAACACAAACTAAGTAAAAATCAGGTAAGTAGACAACTCATACGCAGAATGCATTCGCCCGCCGAGAAAAAAGCACTCTTGCCGCTTACCTGATGGGTTATTTTAATGTTTTATATTTTTTAACTTAAAAATGATCATATTAATACAATTTTTTTATTATGCCTGTCACCGAGGCTTTTATGATAAATTATAGTACAGTGAAAGATTTAAGAACTAGTCTATACGAAACACACAAGCCTGAAGGAATGTACACGTGTACGCTTAAATTACCCTTGTCGAATACCTACATGTACCTATATTAATGGATATGATTTTTTCATTACCTTAGTTTTGTTTTTTTTAATCAACTGTACGTACGAGGGTTGTTAGAAAACTTCGCGGACAGTGATTTACGGCAAAATTACTGTGAACTTTGTAGGATGGCGCATGTTTTATTAAATGACTACCATTTGAAATCTCTGTGATTCAAGTTGTAAACGTTTTTCCTATAAAAAAAAAATAGTAGCATTCATATAAGAACCCTTTGGTCTCCATCGAAGATTTTCCTGCGTGCACACAAAATTAAATGACGGCCCGGTGCTCCAAGATGTCCATAAATATAACAGACGTCAAAGTTTTTGACTCATTTTTCAAGCGTTGTTCGTCCAAGTTCGGCGATAAAACGGTCAGAAATTCTTCAACTTAAAACTTTCATAAAATGACCCTCAGAAGTTATTGTGATGTCATATGAAATATCGTTTATTTTTATGCACTTCAACGGTACATTTTCTTAAGAAGGAAAAATGCGTACAAAATATAAAAAATTTAAAAAAACAAAAAAAAAATTGACATGCTCCGTGAAGCATATTCATCAAATAATTAAGCTGTATATTTTTTATGGTGCATTTAAAACAAACAAATCGTTTCATATTTCTTAGAAAATAAAAGTTAAATCTGAAAAGTTTCGCTAGTATCATGTAAATAGTCCGCTCACAAGTCAACTTGTCCGCGAACTTTTCTAATAAACCCTCGTATACATGATGATTATTAATATTAAAACGTAATAAAAACCATCCGTTCATCCAGAATATTTTTGAGGGGTATATTCAGGTTTGTTAAGGGAGGGGATCGAGGAAGTTTAAGAACTTTGATTTGTTCCACGGGGGGCGGAACTCCAACCCCCCCTCCCCCACCCCCGAATCCCATCTAGATTCAGCTCATGAAAAGTATGTAATCGAAAATCATCTACAAAGCCAAAGAAAAATTCTTACATCTTCTCCAATTTTTCAAAATGTAAACAGTTACTAACATTGTACAGAACTGATTGTGTATATACGAAAATGTTCGTGCACTTTGCTTTAAACGTATATTCTTTCTCCGTATAAATTTACTAAAATTATGAATTTTGGAGAACAAATAATTATAAACTGGAATGCTTACACAAGTACGTTAGCCTGTTCTTTTTCATATCTAGATCTAAGACTTTCATTGCCTAGTTCACCAAACTAAATGTAAATCTTCAAGTCCTGATTTTGTTTCTAAAAACAAATATTACATACGCCATTCATAAGATTGTAGCAAAATTTTACATGATATCAGTGTAACGAATGTAACCGGGTATATTTTGGTTTCAATTTTCAATGGAGGAAAAAAAAAGCACCCGGTTCAATGTTTAACGTTGTAAAATGATTCAACTCAATGACATGGCAATCTTCTTGGTTATTATATGTCTGGTCTGTTTCGTAAATAATAATGAATTATACTTTCCTTTACAAAAACAATTTTGTTTTTCTGTATTTTATAAGCTTCTCGAAGATAGTAACACACGTTTAAATGTTCATGGTTATGAATGTACTATAGAAATTATACTTAAGTTTGACTAGTTAAAACACTGATGACTTATAATATTTTTTGATTAAGTGTTCAGTGTAAGTGTACATGAGATATATAAGGATTGAGTGTTATTCGTCGTCAATTTCATATAGATTACATAAAGATTACATATAAGTTTTAATTGGGTGTCAGAAACTCTGATAATTGTGTTGCATGTAGCGACCTTGCTCTATCAACGGGAATAATAAAAGTGGACTGCATAGTATTTTGAAACATAACTTTTTTGTGTTTCGTAGATCTACTCGTTCATAACTGTTATTTTTCCTAGTCACCTAAAACATTTGAGAGAGAGAGAGAGAGAGAGAGAGAGAGAGAGAGAGAGAGAGAGAGAGAGAGAGAGAGAGAGAGAGTGGGGGTTGTGTACACGGTGTGCTTCACGGTCGTCTCCCAATATACAGGTAGGTAAAGGTCTATTGTTTCTTAAGCGACAAAAAAACCGTTCAATTCACACAGAATATACAAGAAACTAACACGTGTATATATACACGTGTATAGGTAGAGCCAACGATCACCAATCATCTTTGGACATGTAGTCCCCTCCCCCCCCCCCCTCCACTAGCCCCAAATATTATAGTAAAGTAGTAAAGGGAATAATGAGCAAGTTATTTTGTAATTAGTACATGATTTATAGAAAGATAAAAAAATACATCAATCAACGTGTTCGTGTTCAGATTGTGACAATGGTCCCGCTTCTTCTTTTTTTTTTATACAAAACTCTGCCTGTTTGAATGATTGTTTTTCGTATGAAAAGCATATGCACCTGTCAATAAATATACATGTATATACATTAAAAAATCAATAATATTTGCATTATTCTTGACTTTCTTTTTATCAGGGACGTATATTCTTAGTATATACGTCCCTGTTTTTATCAAATTAAAACATTTCTCGGCCTTCGATTCATTCTGTTCAGTGTGATTCATTAAAATTGTCGGAATGACATTTTGCTTTTCGAACATTTAGAATGTGAATGTTGCAGTGGAACTCTTACCGACTCGCTACAAAAATATTGAAATATGTCTATCAGTTTGAAAATGATTGATATATTGGCACAGATTTTTTGTGCATGTCCTATAGCTATTTATTTATTTATTTATTTTCCTACACATTCAATCCCGTTTGCTTGATAATTTTCCCTATACATGTATTTTAATTGGATTGAAAAAATACATGTACTAGAACAGTTAAACGCAGGTTCAACTACATATATATATAAGTATGTTTCTCTCTCGATGTTTGAATGGTTTTTCCGTTCATGAAGAGGAAAAGAAAGAGAGAGAGATGGATGGAGAAGACGAGAAAGAGATGAAGTGAAAGAAGGAGGGAAGACAAAGAAAGAGAGAAAGAAATGCATGTTTATAAATATACATACTTGTATACATATACGCTTGTGTGATTCTAGCAGTTATTATGAATAATTCGATAAAATAAGAAGTCGAAAACATTTATTTCAGTAGAAAGTTACTTTTAACATATGTATAGATTTCCATAGGTTTCCGAATAATTTGGGGGAATATAATGGAAATCTCGAGAAAACAGCTTGATTCCTTGCTGAAAATTGACAAGCAAACAACTATATATTTATACCTGTTTTCAAAGCCTTCTCTTTAATCATACGGGTTTCGAAAAATATGACGATCTCCGCTGGTTTCTATTTTTGAAACACGATTTTTCATTCATTATGTAGAAAAAAAAACATTTAAAACAGAGTTGGTCTTTAGACCCAAAGATCGTGGAACAGTCTCGTGAACGGTAAGCTGCCGTAGACTAGAATGTTCTTGCTGACAATAACAATTTAATAACAATACATGTATATGTTAGTATAACTCATGAACTTCCATCAAATATTTTTTTCAGTCATCATTCTTTTTTTTTTCTTTTTTTTTTTTGGAGTAGATGCAAGATTTTTTCTTTGACTTTTAGGAAGATTTTCACCACTAACAGACTTTTCATGAGCTGATCTAGATGGGATTCGGAGGATGGGGTGGAATCCCCCCCCCCCCCCCCCCCCGGAAAAAAAATCAAATTTCGTAAATTTTCATCGTAAAATGACCAAAAATATCCCTCCGCCGACAAACCTGAATACCCCCCCCTACCCCCCCCCCCCCAAAATAAAATACTCTGAATGAACGCATGGTTCTGTCCTGTTGTAAATTTTGAATTTACTGGGTGGGTGTACGAGGGTTGTCCAAAAAGTTCGTGGACAGTCGCGTTTTTTGTCATTTTAAGGAGGCCGATTTGGGTTTTTTTTGCGGAAAAACTACAAAAGCATAACTCTTTATTTTTTTAACCATATGTAATTTAAACCAACTCTAGTTTATTTGCGAAAGTTCAAGAAAATCGACCGTCTGGTTCTTTTTAGGGACCATCTCAAAATAGAGGTACATTTACTCTAGGAATATATTGGAAACTGTCATTTTCCGCACATCAAAGCAGTTTAAAAAAATACTACAATAGCTTTTTTTCTCAAATTGTTATATATGATTAGTAATATCATTTCCTACCTTTTATGTAAAAAGCACAAAATTCTACCGTCTGGTTTTTTGTGGGGCCATCTCAAAATATTAAAACGCACCAAATTTTGCTATATATTTGGACCATCACGAATGATGATTGGTATAATGGATTCATTTTTAAAAAATGAGGAAAATGTCCCCGAGGATAGCATCATTCTGTATATAAAATTTCAACAGCGTACAATTTTTACTTTTTCTTTTATGTTATTTCTTATAACGTACTCCTACAAAGCTTCATTTTATCATAACGTCATAAAAGCGAAATGGCAATGCTCCCCTACCACACAACGTAAAAATCGTGTTAAAAATAAAAATTAGTTTGCATTGCGCATGTTATTGCGCATTCTAATATAATACAGTTGATTTATACTTCTGATGAATTTTTTTCGATATCATTTATAAAATTGAACACAATAAACAAAATACAGATAAAAATATTAAAATTTTTTTTTTTTTTACTTTCATGATTTTTACTAATTTAGTGAGTGCTTATCAATACATGTGGTATTTTTTTTTTATCAATATTAATATGATCATTTTTTAAGTTAGAAAATAAAAGTAAAACATTAAGATCGCCCATCAGGTAAGCGCTAGGTGTGCTCTTTTCTCGGCGGCGAATGCATTCTGCGTAGGAGTTGTCTACTTACCCAACTTTTACTTAGTTTGTGTTATTTAATGAATATAAAGTCATTTTTTTTTTATTGCTATTAGATTTTATTTTGTTAAAGAAAATTTGAATTATCCATCAATAAACGGCGGGCATACAGATTTCTTCTGCTGTCGTATGAATTCTACGTACGAGTTATCTATCTTTACCAACATCTTTGATTTTTCGTCGATAAATCCGTAATAAAAACTTATAAAAATATTTTGTTGTGTTAATTATGATTATTTTATCACATTTAATCATAATCAATCATAATTATATTGATATATAGCCGCGGGACTTACGTGGGACTTGTTTTCTCCTTGGGACTTGTTTTAGTATCACCCGGAATATCGTGTGCGCGAGACATCCGAGTAGTTCCGAGTGATCGAAAATTCATAGAGGACGTTGGGGTTATCGCTTATGCTGAAAAGGTAAGCGTTGGCAGATTCAGATTAGTACCGCTTTAGGCTGTCCCAAGATATTTATGCAGCACATTTGAACGATTTTTAATAAAAAATACATATATCTGTGAAAGAAGTGCAATTGAAATAGGGCCTAGTTGAAAGGGATAATTTCCAAGATAATTTCATTTACACATTATCATCTTAACATCTTTTCTCCATTCGAAATGCACTCGGATTACATCGCGCAATTTTACAACGTTATCATCCGGGCTTGCTGCAATACAAAATCCCCGTAGACATCACTTTTTTAGCATTGCATTGAAAACTGATAAGCTAACAGGGGCGTTTCGACTGAGAAATCTTGGAAACTTTTTCATATATTTGAATGAACATCGTTTGAACCCTGGGGTATTTATAAATATAATACAATTAAGCAAAATGTAAATCCAGAATATCTTGGGACAGCGTATAGATCAGGTTTGGAACCAGCATATAGTTAAGGAAATGTGTAGAAACACACTGCAGATGTTTTCAGTGATCAGTGGGCAACCATTTCTTTTCCAGATGCTGTCAAGAAGCTTTCGTTTCCTGCAATCCCGTTTGTTCGCCACCAAACATCGCCACACGCGGAATTCTTTTTACTATGATGTTCTGAAACTTCCATCTACCGCCAGCCAAACACAAATCAAGGAAGCATTCTTTAAATTGTCCAAAATACATCACCCAGATGTCAGCGACAGCGAGGATTCTAAACTACAGTTTCATCTGATAGCTGATGCCTACGCCATCCTAGGCAACGTTCACTCCCGGAGAATGTATGACAGAGGCCTGATATCAGAGGCTACTTCAGCCCCGCTAGCAAAACCCGAGGAGGAGGTATACAATCCATTCAAGTTACCACCAAAGCCAGTGAAAAGCGATTTAGACAAAGAAGTTCTGCAAAAATACCAAGATATATCAGTCCAAAGACGACGGGAAAAGCAGTTAGGTGTGGCT
This sequence comes from Magallana gigas, assembly GCF_902806645.1. Taxonomy (NCBI): domain Eukaryota; kingdom Metazoa; phylum Mollusca; class Bivalvia; order Ostreida; family Ostreidae; genus Magallana; species Magallana gigas. Next base: position 57,743,305 of record NC_047564.1, read on the forward strand.
GTAAAAGAAAAAGAAAAAGCAAAGGATCATGACTCAGACAATTTTAGTCATATTGGGTATGGAACACTCCAACTGAAAAGAAAACGCGAAAAATTGATGAATATTGAGTCAGGTTTAACATTTGCTTTCGTGTTTTTAGTTGGTGTTGTAATGTTCAAGGTTGGATACCATGGATACTTTCTTAAAGATATAGATGCAAAACAAATGGGATATGATAAGGAAGCTCAAAGGGGGTCAGTTCCTAAAACTCTATATTAAGTACACACTTTATGGAATGTGTTTGTTCTGAGTTGATGAGATGAAAGCAACGGGTTAAGAACTTGTATTATTATGAAATGAGATTAGGAATTTCAGTAAAATACTAATATCCCACTATAGAAATGATCAGTTATAATTAAATCTGAGGGGTTAACAGTAGGCTGTCTTCTATCCAGGGCACTCCTATAGTACTTTAACCTCTTTATTATCTGCCTGGAAATTTGCTTTTCTTTGTTTGGTATACCATATTTCATTGAAAATGTCTTGACAGATTATTTTTAATTACAGATCTTCCTTATTTTTCACAGCAAAAAACCCCTTCTAGATCAGTGGATAATAATTGAGATGATCTGTATAGCACGTTAATTTCTGTAGTTACCAATACATGCTTCTTTTGCTCGGTGAATTTTGTCTTGTGATTGAAGTGACTCATTTTAGTCATTGTAAGTGTAATCAATATACTGTAGATTGATTGCATCATTCAAGTAATTTAATTTGTTGATAATATCTATCATCATCATTTGATTGATTGTTTAATTCCGATAATTTCATTTGTTGATGATATTTGTCATCATTATTTGATTGATTGATTTCATCATGCATTGGGAAGACTACTGAACTATGAGAAAGTCCAGTTAATAATTTCTGTGAAACATATATTGATATGTGTATTCTAAATGCAACTGTAAAATACACTATTAAAAGTTAAAAAAAATTTATCTGAGTTCATGCTTATTTCTGCATGTTCTTGAAAAAAAAAATTTCAAGCAGAAGTATTCATTTCATATTGACCATATTTCATATCCATTACCGGTACCGTAAATACAGTATAACATGGTTATAGCAAACATGCTTATAATGAATTGACGCTTACTGCGAAGTGATTTTTATTCCTGGAGACTTTTTTATCTATTGTAAACTTGAAGATATAAGGAATTACGCTTATAAAGAAGTAAAACCGCCCTGCTCTGGCACTTCTAAGCCTCAGGTGCTTGAGGACAGGATCGACCCCCACTTCCACCCCCCCCCCCCCCCCCCAAGTATACAGACCTCCGGGACTTTATTCATTTTTTTTTAAATTAAATTATCCTTTTAGGACATATTTCTAACCTAATTTATACATTCAATGCATAAAATTACCTAAAGCAAACATTTTTTTAAAAATCAGACCCTCTACATATATAATACAAGAAGGTTGCTAACTTCGTCTGCCAGCAAGGCACTGCTGATGAATATTTGTTGAAATGTACTATCAAACTACATCTACCAGTAAAAACGGTGACTATATGTAGTAGTCCAATAATTCCCTTCACCGAATATCTGCATGCCATGCCCGTGTAAATACATTTATTGGGTAAATTAGGACAATTTTCACCGACAAGTTGCAAGTTTTGAACCATCCATTTAGAATCAACGGAAGGGAGGGTTTATCGCAAGGAAGATAACTCCACTCTTAAACAGAGCAATTGCATGGCAAACTCGAAAAAAGTACAATTCATTAGAAGTATGAATTCTTATCAAGCCACGAAGACATGAAAACTTCTTTATCGTCTTGGGTACTGGAAAATCTGAAAGAAGGCACTCATACTGAGAAATAAAAAAATTAATGTTATGAGTTATCTTCCTTGAGATAAACCCTTACTTCCGTTGATTCTAGATGTTGTATTCACAGAGGGTCTGATTTGTTAAAAATGTTTGTTTTAGGTATTTTTGGGCAATGAATGAATAAATTAGATTAGAAATATGTCCTAAAAGGATAATTTAATAAAAAAAAAAAGAATTAAGTCCCGGGGGTCTATATACTGGGGGGGGGGGGGGGGGGGGGGGGGGGGGGGGGGGGTCGGGGGGTCGATTGTCCTTAAGCACCTGTGTTCTAAGCATGTTTTACTGTATACAGATAGAAAATTTGATTGTTGTTATCTTGCATGTATAATTATGAAGGGAGCATTGGGTCGCCATATTAGATTCGATCGCTCCTCTACTGCCACTGGGGTATACAGGTATATACAGGTTGAGAATGTTAGGGTTGGTTGCTTTCCGATCGAGGCATTCATGTTGCACAGACTTCTAAATGCATGAACTACACATAGCAGTGTTTGTAATAAAGAATAAAGGAAACAACAATAAATAAAACTCAAAATATATTTATTTGCAGAAAGAATTTCCAAGGCACCCGAATACTTTTGCACATATAGTGCTGTCTTACCGGTACTTCCCATGTACATCAAACATGTGTGTCGCTTCACAGTAACAAAATGATAATAAATCCAAGATAGTAACAACCTGGTATCGTTTCCATCCGTTTCTACAAAAACGTTCCGTTTCTAAAATCCATGCGACATTGCTTGATCTGCCACAGTATGTGGTTTGCACATGTGCGATGTTATAACAGACACAGGAAAGCAGTCTACAATTATCGAGGATTTTTTAAGTACATGTGTCTGGATTTCAGTCGGTCTTGTTTTGTCGTTCATTGGATATTCCTTGCCAGTGCAGTGGTTGTCATATAATTTTTGTTCAAAACGCGTCTCAGCACATCTTTTCGTCAAAGTATAAACGTGTTCAGGTGTATGAAATACCTGAATGCAGTGAAGCTTGAATAGTGCTCTCGGCCTTATATAGGGGGTGTATATCGATGAGCAGAACAATAGAAATCCACAACTAATATGGCGGTAGTCGGAGATAAAAAGGGAAATAATGCGTATTTATGAATTCATGTCAGCTTTAAATGCAAATGATTCACAAAGTCTCTCTACTGCATGATTAATCATTTTTTGCAGTTTTCATTGAGTATATACATTGGTATAAATATAACATTCCACACAGTCATATAGCATAATTATATGATTTATAAGGTTAGCAGTAAGGCCCAAGGGCCTCTTGCTATTAGTTATAATGTGGAAATGAAGGGAAATCAAATCGTCAAGTAACAATTTCACAACAATCTAATTAAAATTAGATCTTGGATCCGCTCACTATGATCGCGATCCTAGTGAGCGGATCTAAGATCTAGTTATATTGAGGCTGAATTTCACACCAAAAAAAACCAACCAAATAATATTATGACTTTGGCAATTGACATAATTGCCTTCAGAAATGGTAAGGATATTCTTTATATGCCATAAAAAGTCATCATGATTAAATTTCACAGCAAAAACTTCTAAAGGATTTTTGAGATATGTACAGTACCGATCAGACCCAACCTAGCAGAAAGTAAACCCCAACTAAACCCTGGGTTTACTTTCTGGGTTTACTCGGGGTTTACTTTGGGATTACTAGAGTGGACCCTGAGTAAATCCAATATAAACCCAGAGTGGACACAGAGAGTAAACCCTTTCAGAAGTATACCCCTGAAAGCACACCCTAACTGTGTATTAGGAATATACAAGAGTCAGGAATTACATGTACAAGTAGTGGGATGGTACGATAGAAGACAGGTCTGCTTCACACTTCAATGCATACTGTTGACCTCAATAGCAATATCCAAGTAAACCCAAAGTAAACCCCGAGTGGACCCAAGTTTTCAAAAAGTAAACCCAAAGTAAAACCTGATAGTCAACCCAGGGTTTAGTTGGGGTTTACTCTGGTGTTAGGTTGGGTCTGATTGGTAATGTACCATCTGATTTGTGGAGATCACATACAAAGTGACAGAAAATTGGACCCTCGAAGAGACCTCAATAACTTTCTTATTTTTGTTTTTTGCTAAAAGTGTGGAATCCAATGTTTGTAAGTCTGCATGCTTCCTAACATGTATATTATCAATATTTAACTAGATCTGTTGGACTAATATCACTGCAAGACTAATTTAAGATGGGACAAATATGAATTCAATGAATTCAAAGTAATTAAAATATATACAACTGAATGATTACGGTTTGTAATACATTAATAAATAAATAACCCTTCTCTTTGCAGTAAATGTAAATTGCCATACACTGAGTTTTTTTGTAGATAAAACCTTGATTCTGAGTCTTGAAAGATATGCAATTTAGTTGCTTAAAAATTTCCTCACTTTGATACAATCTTCGTTTGCGGGGGTATAATAGAGTATACCTACAGATCTGTACATATGAACTCTTGCACATCAATTATCAAGCACTGTAATGCTAGTTCTCTCTTTGATCTAGCTGGATCTGACAATTGTGGCCTGACAATGAACTATTGTTTTCCCCACAGTATCCTTTGTTAATTACGGGTACCTGTAAATATTTTTGGTTTTATAAAAATTTATACAAAATGTATAAAAATTTTCTCTTATATTATTGTAATGGAATACCAAGTAGATAACACAAGCTGAATAGTATACTAGTATATTGTTCAATTCAATTGATGTTTACATTATGAAAAAAAGTTACAACTACTGGTAGTTGATTTTACAGGCAAATCAGTAAATACAAGATGTCCCCCGTGCAGGATTATATTGACTGTCAGGCTCTGCAGGATTATATTGACTGTCAGGCTCTGCAGGATTATATTGACTGTCAGGCTCTGCAGGATTATATTGACTGTCAGGCTCTAGGACCTTTTCACTTTCTTTGTGTACACGCCACTAAAGAGTGAGTCCAGAAGCATCAGGAACGGTACGATGAGGTAAGGAGCATACACGGCCAGCAGTGAAAGTCTCTCCTTCAGAGTATCTGGCCCTGGATATTTTGGATGGTTAAAGGACTCCATCAGAATGTGAAAGCAGATGGCTATGGTTGTCGTGGTAACATGAGTGGAATACACAATAAAAGGCACTCGTATCCACTGACAATTTTGTACACCTGCAAGTACTCAATTACATCAGACATTTGTTGGAACACATTCCTATCACCTCAATTAGATCAAACATCTGTTGGGACACAATGACCTTAACATTCAAAGGGGGTCTGGGATCCATACAGAATAAAGTATAATAAGGTAGGAATCACATTTGCAGACAAGGTAAGAAGTTAAAAAATGTAAATATAAGCATTAAATCATGATTTTTTGAAGTATACACTCTCATAACTGCAGCGGTGTGTGCATACAAATATTCATAACGCGCTAACGCGCGTTACTCAATTTGTATGCACACACCGCCGCAGTATGAGAGTGTATACTTCAAAAAATCATGATTCAATGCTATATTAAGAAAATGTGTGGCATACTAAAATATCTTGGGACAGACTTATATTTCCCGGTACCTAAAATCATCAAAAGACTAACCTTTCCATAGAGCATATGTTGCCACAAAGAAAAAAGGAAACTGTACAAGGATTTCACACAGGCAAAAGGATTTAAACCAAGGAGGGGGGTCAGCCATCAGGACATCTTTAAAACTCTCACAATAGTTGTTCTTCACATCCACCAGCTACAAACATGACAAAAGTGAATTGAAACTGAGTGATAATTACTGGTCAGATTATGTTCATCTAATGATAATCTCTGTGACAGTTTTAGAATAATCCAGTTCATCCATCTTAAGAACATTGGTAGAGCAATTAGCTGTTTCTGTGTTGGAATTTCAACTGTAATCTTCCCAAAAACGTAATTTGAAACTGTCCAATGCATGATTAAGATTTGAGACAGGTGTCATTATATGGCCATGATTTTTTGCATTAAGAAATGATTCATTTTTTTATTTTTATTTTATATAAACCTATATAATAGCGAAACTGTTCAATTCTGTATGTCTTTTATCATCATGACGTCACAATAATCATTGCACGCATCAAATCTTCTGAGAAGCCCTTCGGCTTCATAGGATTTGATCATGTCACCAACCAAGTTCATAAGAAATGAACTCAATGTCTACCCAAGTTATACAAGTATAACCTGGGTTGGGGCAATTTATGCTTTATTATCCGCGAAGCGGATTATAAAAAAGCATAAATTGCTCCAACCCAGGACGTTACACAAGTATAATTTCGATAGATATTGAGTTCATTCCTTATAATTTAATTTTCTGTAATTTGCTGTACAAATTGAGTCCGTTTTACTTTTAAACATAACGTCAAGCGGATTAGTACATTTTTGACGTTGGTGCATTGTGACGTGTCTTGTGACGTGCAAACCAGGTTATACAAATTTAACTAAATTTTTCAATCCAATCGAATTCCGCGTTACAACCAGAAAATAAATTATATTCCAGTGATTCGAACACCTTAACTTGGTGTTTATTTCTTAAATAAACACACACTGCAAGGGTTTTTTCTATATCCATTAATTTGGATTCCAAAAACATCATGAATATATTTTATAAAATAATCTTTCTATATTTAAATGCTGTTTTTCTTAGAATTTTTGTTGTTGTTGACGGTTTTAAAATGCATATCCCACAACAAGCAAGCTCATCTGAGACGCCCACTTCAAATTAATATAATGTCTCTTTTTTGTTTTGATAGCAAAATAAATACAAACCATTTTGGGATAAATCCATGATGGAAATATCACTTGTGAATCAAACAAAATGGTGATAGGGATGTGTGATACGAAATAAAACAAAAACACAAAGTCTGCAATTCGAAACATCGTTCTTTACTTTCACTTTCAGGAATATAAAAATCAAACTGGTGTCGAAATTAAATCCGCATAGCCCCCCCCCCCCCCCCCCCCCTCCGAATTTGAAATTCGTGCTAATAATGGTTAACAGTCAATGAGGTATTTGAAATTTCAGTTTAGAGATTTCCGCGGACTTAGAAAAAGTTTAGCTATTTTGAATATGATTAAAGAGTTCTTTTATTCTAAAAATACAATACAAATACAAATACAATACAAATCTATGATTTTATTGTCACAAACACAATTACAATAATTGGCAAAGGCCCAATGGATATATACATGTAAGAACATCATTGTATGTTTACAATAATTGCATGTACAGTATATATATTTTTACTGATCTATAAAGATCAGTTCAACATTTCCTTAGACTAATTGACATCTGTGTTCAAAGCAGTCATTAATGAATTTAACAGTAATATTTAAAATAGTATGTATTTCACTATTTAAACATACATGTAAAATGTATCTTTCTTTGTCCAAGTCTTTGTCTAAAAATAATCACTTTATCGCCTCGATTTATTAAATAACTCTATTTTTTTCCAATCAATGATTTTTTTTCCACTTGTAATTTATCAAGGGTATTAAAATACCAATAAAGATTTAAAGCGCTGTTATAGGCGGAAAAGAAAGCAATTTATTGTCGAATTATAAATTTTGGCAACACGAGTTTTCAAGAATAATTGTTAAATTATTGAATTGTGTAAAGGAAAAATAAGGATATACGAAAGAGTCACTTGAAAGCTTATGTGCAGAAAACACAAGCTGGATTCGTCGAAACGGAACTATGGAGAAGGAAACGCGAGCATTCTATGTCCCCATAACAAATATTGATATTGCATGTTTCAATGCATCGCGCCGTCGTAAGGAAATTTATAGAAAATACTCAAACTAATGATTTACATGTAGCAACACTCTGTCACGGATATCATGGGATTTAAATTTATAATTTAAAGCAGGGGGGACAGGTGAGTAATTTAATTGTGGATAATTTAGAATTTGTACTGCAGTTCCCGGTATTTTGGTGTTTTCAATGTCATAATTTTCCCACATATATCTTGGCGTTTAAAAATATACTTACCCAACTTCCGTGGAAAAAAAATGATTCCTGCGGCCAAAAGTCGGTTGCGAACAAAACCTAAAAATGCTCTGTACATGTACATCAGTAGCTGTTCTCGATGCATGATTCTAAAAAGGTGAGAAATGACTTTTCAACTAGTTTTTATATATAATCAAGGGAGTCTAAAATTAAACTCACATGTAGTTTTGTCTATTGAAATGAATAGAAATCATTTCATTGCAGCTGGGTTGTTTCTTGCAGTAATTTCTTGCGATTGAGTATTTCAGGTATTGCAAGAACTTTGTGTACAACAGACATTGTTAAACATTACACATAACTTGTGTATAAGAGATTGTTATACTTTCATGTTAAATACTGAAATCTGATTGGTTAAGACGCAGTTCATAATCCGTTCTATTACCCTCAGCGTTAGCAACGCACTTAGCAACGGGTAACATTACAAATTGTTACATGCGCGAAAATTATGCGCGTACGGTTCGCTGTAGAATTCACATTATTCCTATATAAAAGCAGTAAAATATTCATAAAAATTAAGACATTCAGTATAACAAAATAAATAGTGCCTGTTAGGGAGGATAACAGTTGAAATTGACACCCCGAGAAAACCATTGTCAACCGACGCGAAGCGCACTATTTATATACTGTGTGTATAACAGAGACTGTTGAACATTACACAGACTGTGTAGCTATAACATCTCTTGGTGTGTATTAAGGAAATTGTTGTGTATGGAATGGACTGTTGTGTATAACAGATCTTGTTTATAAAAATCTATATTACACATCGTGTTATATGTTGGATGTTTATTGCAGAAAATGTAATATATGAATTATTGTGTGATACAGGTGTTGATTGCAGGACCGTAGCAATGGCTGCCTGCAGTGGTGAGAAGATGGACCGCCTCCTGATCACTCTCTGTTCCTTCCTCGGAGTCTGCGTGCTCCTGTTGGTCTGTATTCTATCAAGTCTTCTTCACAAACACAAATACATTGGTGGCGTCTCCAAGCTCAAAGATTTTTTATGGTACATCAATTAATATTCAATCATTGGTATTTTTATCATTTTCTTGCAAAAAAAAAAAAAAAATCGATGTTTTGGTAAAGTCAGTATAAATTTATTATGTTATTGTGATGTGACTAAAACCTTTAATTTTTTTGTCCCAATTTAATTAAAATTAGACTTTTACAACCGCTCCTCTATGATACGCTATTGACGTATTGGAGCTTTTACAAGTCTAATTTTAATTACATGTAGATTGTTATTTGTTTTGTTATATTTTTCAGTAAAACAATTAGAGGTAGACTAGGTAAGAAGACAAAGCCCGTTGTGAATCCTACGTATGAGGAGCAGGATTTGAGTTCTACAACGGTGATTCAGTCCAGAAATGACCATGTTTACTTGCACGTGGATACACGCAGTTAGAGTGACCACGACATTGCTATTAGAGAATCTGACTTTTTTTGATCTAGAAAATGTGAGAGTGTGTGTATGTACAGGAATTTGTGCTCGGAAGATAACAATAATCAAATATGACTGTTGGTCTGATTGTGACAGTGTGACATGTACTAATGAAAAGTTGTGAGAGACAGCAACAGTTGTATAAAAGGTAGACGTAAAAACACTTCATAAAGAATTTTACTAGACGGAACAGTTTGAAAGTAAGCGTGAAGACACTTAATGAATAATTTTAATGGACGGAATTTTTTTTATTAGATATTTTATCGTGCAAAATTCAGAATAAAATGTTTAAATCATTATTGCCTTGTTGTGTTAGACCAGCCCTTCCCCACTGCATCCCTCCCTTTTAATGTGATAAATAATGTATGAGCATTTGCATGGAATGGATGATTCAGTTCATCAGTTCATCGTAATTAATTTTATTACTACAGTATGTTAGATTAATAGGTTTCATTAAAATGGCAATATTTGATGTTTGATAATTTTATTGTACAACAATTGTGTTCAGACTCAGAAAGTACATGTATAAGAAAACGTATTTCTCCGGCTTAGAACCATTTTTTTTTTTTTTTTTTTAGAAATTAATTCTATTTTGTTGGTTTGAGCAACTTTTGTATGGTTATTCAATTCCAACGACGGATGAAGGAAGTTTAATCATGTTATTTTTTTTTACATTATTTAATTTATATCACCCTTAAAAACTAATGAAATAAAAAAAAAAGAGAGGGAGAAGAATAAATTATGCTGCCCCAGTTCATGCAGACAACAGAGCATCTTAGATTTTTTTAAAGAGCATGAAAATCTATATTTGTTCTAAAAATAAATCGACCATTTGATTTCACTCAGCGTCATATATTAATTAATGCCGGAACGACACTTATGTAATTTGATAGGATATTTCCTTATGGTTTGAGGAAAAATCGAGAATAGCTCACGGAAGCAATATTCCAATAGTACTGGAGTAACGAGGTATGTTATATTCCAATGAAAACTTGTTTAGGTTAGTCCAATGGATTCGAAGTCATGAAGAACACCTGCCATTTTTGTATAACCAGTTTTTATGTTTTTCTTTTGGGTTGCATTATTTGCATCACATGTCAGGAACTCAATGACTGCATTAACAGGTAACACATCATAGTGTGGTTTAAAAAAATGATTTAAAGCAACATTGAAAGAAGTTACAATGCAAATGTTTCTGATAAGAAACCAGATAGTTGTTGCTTGTTGCTTTTTCATTGTAAGGACCCCTCCGAGGTGCTGTAAGGATTACTATGAGGATGGTGGTCTATGTAAACGTAAGTCGAACGCTTATCTTAATCCTCTAGTCGTTTGTAAAAAAAAAAATAAACATTTATTATCATCCTTTAGTCTTAGGTAAGTCAATCGCATTTTAAAGTAAAAAATCTGAATTATTGATATACCGATGTTATAGATTTTATTAAGAATACAATTTATTGAGTTTTTCGTAATCCGTCTGGTTTTAAAAGACTACATATTGGCAATAACTCCTTACTGAGCTGTGTAGTTTTTGCTCCTTTTTTACAGCTTGTTTACTTTATTAGGAGTATAACGTTATATTGTAGTTACCCCTATTTCAAAGATTGGATGGTTAGATAATAATTGTATTTATTTAATGTGATATTCGTTTCCTTTTAAGCTTGTATTGGCTCCTACGGCATCAATTGCTCTAGTGGAGTTTGTTCATCCGGGTACTTTGGACATGGCTGCAATGAAAAATGCCCATGTGGAACGGTGCTTTGTGATCCAGAACACGGGTGTCCAAAAGGTATGGACTTATGGCTTTTGGGAATTTCCTTTCGAAGAGGTTGGGGAAAATGAAAATTAACGTAGACTAACGACAGTGGAATGAAAATGTATGTAACTGTTTTCTGTCATTGATCAAAGTATTTTATTTCCGTAAAACATAAAAAGAAATTAAGTAACAACGAAAGTTTTGTATAATCACTTTGTCAAAGGAAACTATGTACAGAACTTTTCCAAATTTCACACAGTAATGTATTTTGAAACAAATCCACTGGTGTTATCTTTATTGACAGATTACGGACATCAAGTGCACCACTACTGGCTGTTCATCATATTAGGGGTGCTGGCTCTCAACAGCATTCCCATTGTCATAGCATTTAGTGGATTTATCACCAATGAACACAGGTCTGAAACATGCAAGTACGTGGAAATAAACCCTGCAATCTACCCCCATTTTTCCTTACTGTTGACAATGTTTTATATGTCTTTACTTGTTTAATCCTTTTATCAATAATTTGAATATGATTATATATATTTATGATTTGTGCAAAAGTACAGCAGTTAAAAGCCAGAACCCCTGTCTGGAGTATTACCAAATCAAGCGTGACGATTCAAATACTTCAATGGTTATTTTCACCCTGAATTACATTAGCATTTTTAGATAAGACTTTAATATGTTTAATCAAAGAATTGAACTGAAAAGTAATTTAAACAAACTCCAAACATTTATTGTTGATAGAGAAACGGAAGGAGATACCAAAATCTGTCGAGGTAACGTGTTCTGTAGGATAAAATGGTCAAGTGTGTCTTTGGATTCCTTCTCAAAGTGTTGGAAACGTCCACCTCCTGATGATTCTGATGTAGAGGACGTGAAACAAGGCCTCAGATTGAGGTCTGAATTATTTAAATACATTTTAGTTCTACATCAGAAAGGTTCTTTTGTTTACATTTCAAAGTTGTCAACTAGTACTATCTGTTAACAAAAAATCTTTCCAAACTTCAATCAGTTTTGAGAAAACTTCTATTTAAAGATACAACAAACATAAGGTTAAAGCAAATATCTACATGTAGACGAATGCCTGGCAATGTAGTTCACGAAAAAAGGTTGATTTCACACGCTGTTTTAAGATCAAAATGGATTTTATATAATATATGATTGGATAATCTGTAGGACATTTATGCGACATAGTTTGGGCAATTTGATTATCCAATAGTTCCAATACTGTAACCTATCGGTCTTTGTTCTCACATGCTATAAACTATAGGTGTTTTCAATAATAAATCCCAAATGAAAGATTAACACAGATACCCCAAACAACATTACAATCATTTTATTTTACAGAACCAAGAAACACGGTACTGAAATCAGTAACGAGAACGTACCCTCGAGAATGAAATGGCCAAATGGTTTCAGAAATGGTTTCTTAAGGTGTTGGAAAAGTTCGCCCTCTGATAACTCTGCCGTGGAGAACGAAAAGCAAGATCAACGATTGAGGTTTGAATCATTTGAAAACATTATATTTAGACAGAGTAAACCGTGCCTCACATTCAACGCATATAATAGTATTTCTCATGACGTTTTCTTAATATAAGAAACAATAAGAAAACCTCATCAAGATTTGCAAAATACAAATGGTATTGATAAATATGCTATACTTGGCGAGGGTTAAAAAAAAAGTTCTCAACCCGAGCCTATACATCGCTTATATTTCAAGATTAAAAAAAACCATCCATTTTGTTTATCCCGTTTCATAATATCACATTTTAGCAAGCAAGCTATTTTAAACCATTTTTGCATCATATCAGTTGTTGAAACCACAACACTGTGGCGTAAACGAAGCATAAAAATGAATAAAAAAAAATAAAAAATAAAAAAATAAAAATAAATGTCACCATGCATGAGATTATATTGGGGCATTGACCGACTATAGCTTTTGTTTATTGGGATTTCGTTATTTGTTCAATGCAAGGGGTAGCTGCAGGATAAAGAATCATATCTTTAGATCATGAGAAAAAAGACTTGTAATAAAACATTATTATTTTGTAATTACGAAAAACAGGTATCTTAATAACTATAAAAAAGATTCTCTAATTACAAGAAAAGATACTGTAATGAGATGATTATTCTTTCTATCTTGTTATTCTTTTGTGACAATAAGTTATAAAATTGAAACCTTAGGTACTTTTTGCTTTTATTCTTTACAGCAACACGGATCATGAAACTGTTATACGAGAGAACGTGTTTCATAGGATAAAATGGCCAAATGTTTCCTTGAATGGACTCTTTAAATGTTGGAAAAGATCTTCTGGTCATTCTGATGTAGAGGACGTTGAGCAAGATCTAAGTAGATTAGAAAGTACAAATAGAGGCGGGGTGTTGAATCTATACGTAGACACACAAAATAAACACGTTAAGAAAGAACAAGTACAGACTGATACAGATAATACAACAGACACGTCAAAAGAAGACTACTTTGTAATGCGCATGTCCACAGCTCCACCAAAGGAAGCGGTCCACCATTTCACAGGGCGGGAGGAGGAAGATGGCGAGGATGATTTAGACGATGATCAGGAACTAGTCTACGTAGAAATGAATTTACAGTGACGTGAATAAGTAGATAAAAATTGGGTTGTGTATTTAGTGCCTGTCACCTTCAAATGACTGATGGCGACGTGTGTTCATCCTAATAGATTTAAGTATCAGTTGGTTTAGTTAATTGAATGGTTGGTGTATTGAGATAATAAGGTTAAGTACGTAAACGTTTTATGTATCATGCGATTAAAATAAATGAAGGGTTTATAAATTGAGATAATTAGATTTGATTTATATAAGCAATTAAGCTTTTCCCTAATTCAATAAGGAACATTTTGATTTATTTAAACAGCTGAAATTCAATACATTATTAAATCTAATTAAAAATTCGAATAAATTGATAGCCTCACTTGCAAAATTACCAGGTACATGCATGAATTATATGCAAAGTTGTCCCTTTTATAACAATCTTCACTTCTTTTAAAATTCCATTAAAACAGTCATGATATTTGGTGTCTTTAGTTCAAAACATTATCATTAAACATTATAACAAAACAAAACTTATCACCACATATCATTTTTTCATTTACTTTTAGGAACATTTCAACTGTTCCAACTCGATGTTTGTGCCAAATATTTGTTTTTAATCTCTGTGTAAAAATTATGTCTAGATCATTTGTTTACATAAAGTAATTTTGCTTCGATCCGCTTATGTAAGGTTGAGCTTAATTTAGAGAAATTTAGTCAAAATCAAATTAACAATGAAATCAAAGCCCACCAAGATGACATACTTCAAAGTTCACTGATTCAATTATTGTATTCGGAGGTAAGTTATTTCCGAAAATAAGATCAAACGCGAGAAGAGAAATCTAAATCTAAAGATGAAATTTGAGCTGTTTGAAACCACAGTCCGTGCGACATTGAGAAAATACATTTAGAATTCATAAAAATGTTCTCTGTGTTAGAAAAAATACAAATACGTCTATGGTGTATTTTGAAACCGGCAGGATGCCTTTGAAGACTGTACGCTATTTTCGGATTTTTAAGTTTTGGTTTAAAGCACTACAAAGTGAAAACTGTATCATAAGGTCATGCTATGACAAAATGTAAGAAGAGTGTGAACACAAATGGAAAAAATTTATCAAACCGGGTGTCAAATATCAAAGACAAATTGTTTTGAATTAGTTTAGGCTACATCTGGGCTGACCAAGACAAAATATGTTACAAAAGCAATTTTTTTTACGTATAAAGCAAAGAATAATTGAAACTTTGATGCAAATTTTTTTTGCAGATATAAATAGTTCATCTATATGTATGTTATATAGAAACATTATTGAATATTTTTCACTGCAATATTATTTGGTTAAACCCATTCCCTATTTACAAAAAGATCTCAGTAAAATCAGAATGCCATTTCATAATCTATCCATAGAAACTGAACGCCATAACAATATTTTGCAAAATAATAGAATATGTGAATTTTGTAGATCCGTAATTGAGAATGAATATCACTTTGTCTAAATTGTGTCCACCAGCAATTACTAGCCAAGTATGTCAAAAAAAACTATTGGAAAAACCATCAATGTATAAATTTATACAGCTATTATGTGTAACCAATGTTAGAGAACTCTGTAACTTAGGGAAGTTCTTGCATCATGCCTTCAAACTACATGTTGATTGATATACTATTCAACAATTGTTGTAATTTAATAAATGTGGTGAATTTTACATTCTCCAATGTTATTATTACTGTACTACATATTCATTGTTGTTTTTACCAGTTTGTTAGTAAATCCATGCAATGTGCTGCACATATTCTGTTAAAGACATTTCATATGCAATAAGATGCAAGTCTTACGCAATAGAAAAGTTGAATATCCCAAAAGGCTTATCAAAGACATTAATTCCATAAACACACCGAAACTCAGAATGTCCGCCGCTTGAGTTGGGCTCAGTTAAAGAAACTGTATTCGCTTTTGAAACTGAATCATCATCATCATCATCATCATCATCATCATCATCATCATCATCATCATCATCAATATTATCAAACTGCGTATGAAACAAGTATGACGATGGATTACGATATTTAATGAGAGCAATTACAAAACATGTTTTATGAGGGGTAAGAGGAAACCCTGCATTTGTAATTTATTAAATAATAGTTTTCCCGTTTGGGATCAATAATTTTGAATTTGATAAATTTGTAATTTTGCTGGTTATATATAGACTTAAATATTTCCGTGCATGATTTAAATTCTTCACACAGCGATCAGGAAAAGAATTAAAATGTCCACATGTAATACTTGTAAAACTGTTGTCCAATGCGTGAGAATTCCAAACTAAATCAATGAAGTAATTCAGTTGCATTGGATAAATCAAAGAACTGAAGTACTGTCGGGAGTTGATTTTATCGATTATTATCAATTTTAAAATCAACGATATGTGTTATTTTCCATGGCATGTAGTTTCTAATCTGTATTTAAATTAAGCACATGTATTTAAATTACGCACATTTATAATATGAATTCTCGAACTTTTCCGACAGGAATTCCGAGAAAACCTCATATGAATCATGTTGTGTAATATTTAAAGATAGAATTAATTCCATCAAACTGTGTATTAGTAATCGAAATGTTTAGAACAAAAATTGTAAACGTCTGGATCCAAGCAAGATTGAACTTAGTCTCGTTCAACCAGACGTTCGGCTGTCTCCGTTAATCTCCGGCTACCAGGGAGACTCTCTGCTTGTCGGAGATTTACGGAAACAGCCGAGCGTTCTACATACGACTACAATAAAAAATTGTTCGTACTATTTAAATCTGACTATTTTCAAGGTATCCTTAAAAAACAATGGTACAGCATACAGTACACCGAATTTATATATTATTTTCAAGATCTTAGTCTTGTCAGCGGTGATGATTTGTGCTTAGGTCCAAACACCGTTTCGCTTTCGGTTTGCAAGAGTAACTGAATAGGAGAGTTGATTAAAATCAACTCCCAAAAACAAATGTTAGCCCTATTTTAGGGAGCAAAGAGGTTAAAATGAAATAAAATTGATTTATGCAACCGTCTCTTTACTGAATGTGTTTGCCTAACGATAGCACACTTTTTCCGTGGAGACCAGGATGTACAATGTATTTATTTATAAAGCCCCTTTCACAATTGGCACACGAGCAGAAGCGACCAAATATTCTTGCGACCGAAAAAATTAGATATGAATCGTTAATTGTTGCCGAAATAATGGCATATGAAAAAAGTATTCGTATGAATTTCGCACGATCTAATTAAGCGAGCGTTGTGCGATGTAAACGCATTGAATCTTGCGATATATCTTGCGCCTGTATGCGACTGTTGTACAATGAAAGCATCTGTTGAAAGATAATACGATAGAAACAAGCGAGAGACTATGTGATCGGACGATTGAACGTACGTCAATGTGATTGGACGTGCGATCATGGGTTCCAAGACACGAATGATCGTGCGAGTCAGAGGGGGTATATACACCGCCAATATTCAGTAGACATAGTTGAAAGCGAGAAAAGATGCTGCCCAAGATACAGATATGCAGCAGCATTTAATATTATACCTCAATACGATTATTCTATTTTGTTATACTTTCATGTTAAATACTGAAATCTGATTGGTTAAGACGCAGTTAATAATATTTACTATTACCCTCAGCGTTAGCAACGCACTTGGCAACGGGTAACATTAAAAAATGTTACATGCGCGAAAATTAAGCGCGAACGGTTCGCTGTAGAATTCACGTTATTCCTATATAAAAGCAGTAAAATTTTCTTAAAATTTTTAAAAAAGACATTCAGTATAACAAAATAAATAGTGCCTGTTTGGGAGGATAACAGTTGAAATTGACACCCCTCGAAAACCATTGTCAACCTCCGCTTCGCGTCGGTTGACAATGGTTTTCTCGGGGTGTCAATTTCAACTGTTACCCTCCCAAACAGGCACTATTTATATAATATCTCATTGCTTTAGAAAGTCACGTGACAGGGCGATGTCATGGGAATGAAAAAGCCGATATGAACATACGATATAGACAACTATTATTAAATCAAAATTTTTTAATCATTATAATTCTCTTTATATCTCAGAACCAACTTAACTATCTATGATTTATGAAAGAAAAGTGAGACAGTTACATGGGAAATCAAACAATCACGACAATCAACGTATTTTGTGTAATTATATGTTGCTTGGTATAATAAAACGTTTATTGCATTAATGTTCAGGGAATATGTAATAAAAACAAATTTCTCTCGGACGGAGCCCTCAGAAAATTTGATTTTTCTTGAGGGAATAAATCTTTCATGCATGTATTTC
This sequence comes from Magallana gigas, assembly GCF_902806645.1. Taxonomy (NCBI): domain Eukaryota; kingdom Metazoa; phylum Mollusca; class Bivalvia; order Ostreida; family Ostreidae; genus Magallana; species Magallana gigas. The sequence continues at coordinate 57,761,266 of NC_047564.1, forward strand.
CCTCACTATCATACAATAAATGTATACTGTAAATTTTGTTCTGAAACATAGATACTTATACATGATGTACATACTAGTAGCAAATCATGGCATATTGAGGCTGATAAGTCGTGCAATGATAGTAAAACGTTGCAAGATTACATGAGACACGTTGAACAACAGTCTCACGGTCGCAAAACAGACGCATAAACATCAGCGATTAATCTTACTCTTGCGAGTACACAAAACGTTGTAAAACATTCGTACTAATGTTCGTGCGTTGCACTGCGATGATTTGGATCGCGTTCGGTCGCGTCTGAATAGTGTGCATGTCCACTATTCAGAGGAGACTTGATGCGACCAGTAAAACGTATGCAACGAATGCGAGAGCTCGTACAACTTAAGCGAAATCTCGTGCAACGTATGCGAGAGCTCGTGCAAAGCTCAAAAATTTCGATCGCAAAGTGGTGTAAAGTGGTCGTGCGCCAATTGTGAAAGGGGCTTTACATTTTGATGGCGAACATGTGTTAACTATCAAAATGTCATTAATCTCCAACTACAAATATAATTGCAATACAAAATTTTGAAGCACAAATTTATTTACGTCTTTATTATTTGTAATATGCATTACAAAATATTATTCCAACAATTATGAATAGTTCTTGAAGAAGCAAATATGTGAGATAAAAAAACCCTAGTTAGTAATATAAGTGGAATCAATTGACGTAACAAAACATTAACTTCAAATAAGTTATTGTGGCCTCTTATACAAATAAACACATTGATTTCATTTCTGTCATTAAAGAAACAAATCATCAAAGATCATTACAATAAACGCATAAAAACCGGCAAAACCTTTTCCCCAGCCTTACCAATTTTTACCATGCAGAAAATCAACAAAACATTAAAATAATTGATATATTTGAAAGTTTTGAAAACAGATGAACCAACAATCATTATCAGGTTAAACTCTCCAACTCTCAAAGTTCAAAATAGAGATCAAAACCATCTAACTATTACGTTTCTTCCTTCTTTTCCAAAATGAATTCGAAATCCACGGTATTGCATTTGATCGTAATTTTTGCTGGAAGTATCTTTTGTTTTGCTGATAAACAGGAAGATGGAATTTGTAACTACAGCACGTATGCTTATTTTTTTTACTCAAAATCTCAATTTAAAAAAGTCTACGCTTCTATCTATCTATCTATCTATCTATCTATCTATCTATCTATCTATCTATCTATCTATCTATCTATCTATCTATCTATCTGTCTGTCTGTCTATCTGTATGATTTTATCGGGCGTTAAATGTCTTATTTTTAAGGAATATTCCAACATGCTGCACGAATTATTTCTACGACGATATCATGAAGCAATGTAAAGGCTAGTATGGTTGTTTTGTTAACCTTCAAACTTCACAATACTGTAACAACAAACCTCACTTCATTGTATACAAATGATGTGTTATCTGTTCTAGCCTGTGTCGGACGGTTCGGTGACCACTGCAACAAAACTTGTCCTGAAGGTCATTATGGGATTGGTTGTAACAACAAATGTGCTTGCGATAACAACTTGTGTGACAAAGTTTTAGGATGTCCGATAATTGCAACCGGTACACAACGTAAACGATCTAAAGCCATCATTTTGTTTGCATTTATTTACATTGATGTTTTACTTACATTTAATCAAATGTTATGATGCCCCCATTTAGGCAAGCGTGAAGAAATATAAATCATGTTGATATATCACATGGCGTACATGTGTTTGAATTTCTTGAATCATTCATCTTAACCAGACTTTCACTAATCTGTCTTGTCTATGGTTCTGTCCCAATTTAACATCTGTACATCAATTATTGCTTGAAAACAATTTCCTATGTTAATGATAAACATTGTTTTTAACATTAAAATACTGTTCACGAACTTGCAACTTGACTTACGTGCATTTTTTTCAGAGAATGGCAATCTTTTCCCAGTCATTGACAAAAAAAGACGATATTTGAGAATAATTCTACATCTTGCATTGTCATTATCAGCATTTATCACTGTTGTCTTGGTGGGCGTACTTTTAAGGATAGCTTACAGGTATGGTTGAACATGAACACATTACTATATATATATATATATATATATATATATATATATATATATATATATATATATATATATATATATATATATATATAATCAAAAAAGAAAATGAACAGTTCCAAAGTTTCTATTCACTAGCGCTTTCTGGATTTACATTCTTCTTCAGGTGAATGTACATAAGTAACATTTTCTTTTCTGATTATTTATACTGTGTGATATCACCTTTCACTCATTTTGGATTATATATATATATATATATATATATATTTCAGATAGTTTAACAATATTTTCAAAATAACATTTAAGATTAAAAAGAGGCGAGGGGACAAGAAATGATAGAAGCAATGGAACAAATGGTATAAACATTTTATTTATTTCTTTATTGCTTGTTTGCCTGTTTGTATTTTTTTTCTGTCATTCCGAATGTATTTTGGCTATCGCTATCTGTGCAAGATTTCACATCGAGACGTTGGACTTATTTACAGTTGGAAACATGATGATGGCCGATTCCTCGGCAGTATACGCTGCAGTAGTGTGTACAAATAGAACACCGATACAGGGTGTGCAACAAAACGATGAAATGTATGGAAATATTATAATGCTACATGAACAAAATGGAAAACATTAAATAAACCAATAGGAGAGTAGCACGTGACATTTAAGCAAAGTAACTTTCGTACTATTTTATATAACAATTATTCATATATTTGCTACAGAAAGAAAAGAGAAGCAAAATCTAGGAAACCATACTTAAAGTACAATATCTGAATGGCATTGTCTTTAAAAATTATGATTGTAATATTTATTTGAGTTCGATTCTGACAACGTGTTATGTTTTGTAAACTTTGCTTGAGTTTTCATTCTAGCAATTGTGACATAATAATTCTTCTATTATTCAATAAATGTTCAATGTTGAACTTGAAAATGCCAACTTATAAGAGTAACGTTTTTTAAATTGTTATCAGCTATATACTATATTTTGCAAAATTACAAGAGATTATGAGCTATCTATTAATGATTACATGTACATTGAAAGAGTTGCAATATGCAATTATTTTTTTATATTTGATAGACGCTTTCCATATGCTGGCATGCATTATAATCTGACTTTTGGTGTTTATTCTCGTCTCATTTAGTAAAGTAGCTGCCTGACATGATAATCACAGGCATTTTAGTTACCAAACATGCCAATAATTTTATTATGAAATAGTATTCTAATTACCAATAAGTACACTATATTCTAAAAATATGTTTATGCTGTTGATGACTGTTATAAATAAAATATATAGCTATGCAATGTCTTTGTTTTTAATACATCTTAAAATTAACAATTCTTTATCTCATCGTCAAATTTGCACTTCAACATGTTCATGAACCGTCAGGGAAGAAGAAGTATTTCACAGTCCAGCAGGCTCAAGATATGTATTCATTCTGAAGTTTTGGCCAGCACTAGCAAGAGAAATAACTATAAAATTGCAGCAATTCCATGTGAACTGGAACAGTGTTGAAGCAAGTAAACGATTGGAAGTGTATTCATAGACCATACCGGTACTGTACCAGTTATCGGCTAAACTGAGGGTTCAGGTTTATAACACGCGAATAACCGAGATTTTTAATTCAGTCGTCTGTTTCGAATAAAGAAAAGTATGTTTGCTTGAAATCTTTCCTCAATATGTTTTAAACATGAGCTTTAATGATCCTATTGTTTACCGCTGATTTACATCTTTGCACTTTCAGCTGTGGGAGAAGTGACGTAATAAGTTAAAAATAGAATATGACCTCTTTGTGATACGTGATTATATCCTTTCTTTGATATGACATATAATATTAATACATATAACATTTATAAACAAAAGGATCTCACTAAAATCCGAGAGATTCATTGCGCACTTGAACGCGTGATTGGATAAGTATGCATTGATTAGCGCACGATTGTGTATATTACCGTATGATGATAAAAGAATAATTTTTTGAGGTTTTTTTTTATGTATAATAACCCCTAAGTCCTATAGGCTGACCCCACAAGGGACATAATTCAATCAACACTTTGCAAAATATAAAATCAACATGTACAAGGATTTTACTATGTTATTATCACGAAGCCGATAACTGGTACAGTAAATCATAATACCTCGGCAAATTTGGGGCGTGCTAAAAAGCAAAGAAACATTATTGCTTTTATCGCGCTTCGTAGAATAAATTTCCTTTCAAGTTACTCTGTCTAAGATGATTTCCACACGCTCCGTCCATTTTGCTCCTTTTATTATATTGATTAAATGTATATATACTTGGGAATCAATATGTTTAATAATTTTATCACTGTTTTTGGTTCTAAATGATGATATAATCTAACCGATGGATAAATAAGGAGTTCACAATTTAAAGTACTGTAGTATTAAAAGTTTTATTCTAATATATCAAGAAATAAGGAAACACGAAAAGAAAACGTTAAATTATAGCCGATAACTGGTACAGTGCCAGTACACAAAACATAAAATAAAATATTGTATAAACGTTAATAAAGATAGTCAAATAGTTGTAAAAGGTCTTTTTGGTTCAATTTTAGCATTGAATGTAAACGTTAACTGTCTTAAACTAAAAGCAAGATAGGAGAACTTGAAAGATGCCCCGTCCTTTCACGTCATCGACATTAGCCTAAATATCGCTTTTATTTCAAGACAGTGCCCACTTTTGTTTGTTAACCTGAAACAAAATGACACAATTGATGCTTCAAACATGCAAATTTCATTTTACTCATACGAGACCGTGAAAACTATTTGTTCGCTGCAAAAGCGCAGGTTTGCAATGAAAATCCATTAAAGTGAAGTAAACTATTATGCACCTGTATTATAAAAACATTGCAGATTACTACATACACACATAGAACATTCGTTTTGTTAAGAGAAATTAATTTTAAGATAAAACATGATATTCTTGAATTTTATCATTTCTTACAGTGTCATCATTTTTTTTAATGAACTAATTCATTAATTATATATAAAACAATTTTATAACAACCAGGATGCAATTATAACTAGAGTGAAAATTTATGAACACTTGTAAACGAATATAAAAAGAGTTTATGTTTTCTTGATCTAAAATAGATCTATTAAGTTTTGATTTACAATAACAACCAGGAAGTCATTATCGTTAGCAGTGATATTCATAAACACTTGTAAACAGATATAAACCATGTCATTTGGAGTAAAATTAATCATAAAATTATTCTTAAAAAGAGGTTTATGATATTTGATCATGAATTTTTAAGAGAATGTTCTATTGAAAACAATATAAGTTATTCGTAGTTCTGAATATCGTTTTTAGTATAAATTGGTTTATTTTCTATATTATTTAATGAAATAATGAATGGCGAACCATGCAAACACATGCATATGATTTATTATTGAGCCTCATAGAGGGTATAACAGAATGTCCCTGACACATGTTGGTGGAGATTATTTGTTCAACGTCTTTTCAAGTAACATTTCTTCTCTCTTTTCTAGTATCTACAATAGCTTCATTATTATATATCCTATTCGGTGTTCTAACTTTAGTTCATAGAACGTTTATGTATACATAAATCACAGGAACTGATAAAAATATTAACGGTTAGGCATCTTTATAAAATGTAGTTTTGATAAATAACTTTACGGAAAAAAAGAAGAAAATTATAATCCAAAATGTGTAATATAACGCAAAAAAATCTTGAAATCAAATACCATGAATAATATACAGCAAATTTCAGTTGATTAGCAGTCCAGATTCATAAAAAAATTGATAATCCTATTGAATTTTAGACTCAAATATTTGAAAATCTGTTTAATATGTACAACAAATTTCAGTATGACAAGTGTTTTGTAATATATATTGTTCAAACATATTGAATTTATGAACTCTTGGAATGACTATCAGGAAGAATATTTTGTTTGTATGAACGTTCAGGTAACACTTTAAAGCATTTAGAAACTATACTCTTTAAACTGAAATTAATAATGATTTGTATTGAGTATGTGATTCAAAGTTCGGCTAATACAGATAATATGTTTTACGGTGCGACCGTTGGGGCGAGCGCAGCATGTGATCAAATAATAAATTATGATAAATCAATAAAAATAAAAGTATCAACGTAACTGAATTTGAATGCAAAATAAAATATAAACATGCCTATTTTTTCTAGTAAATTTTCATTATTCATAATTTATAAGATTGTTTATTTATTTAAATAGAATTTATCTCAGATACAATGTTGTTGAATAATAAAGATTTTAACATATTGTTTATTGCAGTTTATTTCCTCTTTTCTTGCAGCAGACATTTTTCTTAAACTTAGTACATATAAAAAAATTGACTTATCATAGAGTCCCCCCTCCGTTTAAAAAAAGATATGATTATATATAAAAAAAATTTGCTGATCATATAAGAATGACGGTTTTGGACCCCCCCCCCCGGGAGGATGTAATAAAGTGAAAATAAAGATACCATTGAGCAGTTAAAGAGCTAAATGCATACTACGCACTCACCATTCCTCACCCGGATTAGAATTTTCCTGATTTTGAGAATTAATTTTTTATATTGCTTGTAAATATTTTTTGAATGATGCTGCCGCGCCCCCTTTTAAAAAAACGTTCCTGGAAATAACTGAAATATATAGTGAATAAAATAAATGTGAGCATTCATCCAAATGAGAGCAAGTTACAACTGTTTAATTTCCTATTTACATGTAAAAAAAAAAATTTCCCCATTCGTTAGCTTTGCAAGATTTTGAGAAGATTTTGGTATTTAATATTTCAGCAGATTTACAATAACTACTTAGAGTAATTTCCCCTTATTGTGACGTCAAAGTTGACGTCGGTCAAGTGTCGTCTGTCTCTTTGAAAAAAAACCTGAAAAAAAGCTAAGTGAAATATACTGTTTTGTTTACTTAAAAAGCATGATATTCTTGAAATTACACAATTTATCTGTTTCTCAAAAGTTTTATTTTGATTCTCACGAGAAGGAATCAAGTCTAGTGAGATCGTCCGACATTGATAAATTGCATTGTGGGTCGAAATTTACTGACGCCGAAAAATTCTGTGGGATCAATGTGCAAGAAATCCATTGTGACGTCACTCGAAGGAACGACAACTCTGTTAGTCTTATGTAATGGAATTATTTTATTTACAATGCATGATGTACATAGTCTTTTATCTTGTTCTCGTGAGAGTGTGAAATGGGAAACCATATTTATAGGGAATTACTGGGACGATTAAAACAAGGCATTACTGGTCCGATTTACTGACGCCAAAAAAATCCGTTGAATTAATGTGCAACTAGTCCGAATTTTCTACTCACACACGCCTTGCCGGTAGAGCTCGCTGCGCGCCGGCGAGCTGCGCTCGCTAATAAGATTGGATTATATCTTATTTGTTTAAAACATTTTGCGATTCTGTTTTTTACATGCTCATACTGCATCCTTCTACTTGTATTCTATTTTCAATATAAAAACATCTGATTAATAGTACCGTTAGTCAACATAATTTTGCATATTTTCTTATGGTTTTATCTCATTTTTTATTTGCATAATCTTATAACACACACTAAAAAATACTGAAAAATGCTTAAAACGATAACATATCTCAAAATGTTGATCATTAACCATATATTAAGTTTTGTTAATTGAAACAATAATGCAGAAGGATTTGAAAACTGATAGAGGAAATTCGGACTGAAATATTTATAAAAATAGTCACTGAAAAGTTATTGCTTTGCGTCTATTTAGTGCCACTGCCATTCATAAACTATATATTTCATTACCAAAAGAGCTTAGCCAAATGAATTTTTTTATAATCAACAAAATCTCAACCACAGGGTAAATTTTAGTCATTTTTCTTAAATTTTCAAAACAATATTCTATAACAAGCAGTAGATAGTATTTCGTTATCATCAGTGGAATATTTTTTTCATTTTGAGTGAATGTAATCCTTAAAACTAAAACAAACTTGTTATTCGGTCACAGAAAAAGGACAAACAATAGTTTAATAATTACACATCTATTTCAACATAAAACTAAAATTCAAAAGTACTTGTATATGACTATTGCATTCTTATTAACTGCTCTTTAGTATGGTTAATTTCTAGCATTACAGTTCTTGATATAGTCAGAAAGCAATTGTATGGATTTCTATATTCATGAAATAAAACTTGGGTTATGGTAACATTCGCACATGGGCTGGAAAAAAGCACCCCAAGAACATCCCCCTCCCCTAAAAACAATACAAACGTGGCTACACTCATATAGTTTTACAAGAATAAAAAAAAATAGGTTTTAAATATATTTCTTGTTTCTCGTATACAAACTATAGAAACTTTTAAGAGAACGTGTATTCACGGAAATCCAAATTTAGAATATTTGCATAATTGTCGCCCTGTAAAAATTTATTTGCTATCAACAGGGGAATATTTTTCCCGATAAAAGAAGTGTAACATATTTGTTTTCATCTTATTTTGCATAAAAATAAAATACATTTAGAATTCTCACACAATCCCGTTCTTGCAGCAGCAAAATTCAAATTTTAGAAATGCATCTCGTACTGTTTTAAATTTTGCAAAAATATTATCTAGTTAGCTGACACGTACCGGCTTACTTAAAAAGGAACAGACAATTAGAGTAAGTAGAAATTTGTTAAATAAAACAAAGTTCAATGAGAAAATGATATAAAATGATCAAACCTCGAAAGTTCTTCCTTTTATCCAAAATGGTTTTGATCTATCTTGTACTGCTCCTGATGGCAGGCCTATTCACAAATATCTGTAGTTCTGCTGAATATGTAGATGAAGGAATTTGCAATCGGAGCACGTGCGTTAAAATAAAATTGTTGTATTCTTTGTACAATAAAATTGGTCACTTTCTATCTGCTAGAATTTTCTAAAAAAATTAGATTGCAAGTGAAATTTATAATGATATTTTTTCAGAATTATTCCAGAGTGCTGTACAGACTTTGTGTATAACAATACTTTAAAGCAGTGCATTGGTAAGTATATACATTGTTTTCTTAGTGTCTTTAAAGTGTCAATGTGAAAAATGAACGCAGTTCCATTTTTACTGTTTAAACAGTGTAGATTTTGTTAGTAACATGGTTTGTAAATACCTAATATGGTTTTTAATTGGCACATAAATTCAATATTGGACAAAAGCGAAGTTGGGAGTACTGACCACGTATTAAAGGGACTTGGACACGATTTGACCGAAAATTTTTGAATTTTGTTTTTCCATTTTCAATGTTTATACTGATAAATATAGAAGTTTATAATGCTATGTCAAAATTTGAAACTCAAATATCAAGTTATAAGCAAGATTCAGAGTTCATAATTCTTTGTTTTGTAAACAAAGCTCGAATATTGTCATTTTTTACATATTCGTTGTATTGGTGTAAATTTCAATCAAATGTAATGCTCTTTTGTTGATAATAGTATTTAAGAAGATTTTGAATTAGTTTAAATTGTTTTTTACTTGTCATGTTGTCTAAGAAATGGTAATTTTCTACATTACATCTTTTGTAAACAACTATAAGACTCGAGCTTTGTTTACATAACTATCAATTCTTACCTCTGTATCTCGCTTGTAACTTGACTTTAACATTTAATATTTTGATCAATCATTTAAAATGCTCCAATAAACCCTTTTTTACATAAAAAATAAAAATAAAATGTTTGATCTCCAAACGTGTCCAAGTCCCTTTAACCCTATAAGGTGAACTACAAACCATTAAATAAACTATAATGATTCAACGTTTTACAAAGTATCACATCGTGAATAGATAAAAGAAATGATTTCTAAATACTTTACGGATGTGATGGCTTGACATTGATGTGAAATTTGCTCTACGTGGTTGCCTGTGGCCAGTACTAGTATTCTTTTGCCATATAAACAGAGTGGGCAGTTTTACCAAAAATCCCAATTTTTTTCATTCCAGCTTATGTCGGAAGCTTTGGTACAAATTGCAGTCAAAGTTGTCCTCATGGGTACTATGGAAGACGGTGTAGGAAAACCTGTTCCTGTAATATCATCCTGTGTGATAACGTGCTAGGATGTCCGGAAGCTGCATCGGGTAGGTGGGTATGAATTAGGTGCAGGGTTGAAAGCAACACGTATTTAAAAGATACCAAATGAATAATTTATAGATATGGACAGAGACGGAAGACCAACGTTAGGGCTGTTTCAGCAGCTTGCGTTGTCTGGTCTAGCAATCGTCATATTTGTGCTGATGGTCATACTTTTTAGAGTTTTTTACGGGTAAGAAAGAACTTTATAATCGTTCAAACGAAACATTTCACTAAGGGTTTTTTAAATGTCTTTATTTAAACTGAACAATAAAAACAGTGCATCCGTGGTTTCACCTTCTAATATTGCATTAATATTATAATTGTCATTTGCAGATTGCAATCAAACACAAGGATAAGATATGGTGATGGCAATAATACACGAAATGGAACAAATTGTACGATAAAACAAACTCTATCTTTTTACTTCTCTCTTTCTATATCTGTCTGTCAGCCTGTGTGTGTGTGTGTGTGTGTGTGTGTGTGTGTGTGTGTGTGTGTGTGTGTGTGTGTGTGTGTGTGTGTGTGTGTGTGTGTGTGTGTGTATGTGTGATTATAACGTCCAACTCAGGAGCCTTATCCATTTTGCCGTTGACATAATTTTAGATGAGGGCATCATGGCCAGTTCCTTGGTTAGATACTCTGATGTTGGTCACCCAATGACGCCACCGGAACTAGTTGTAGAACAAAAAGACGTTATATACGTAAATATGACGATGCTTCAAAAATTAGACAAAGAAAGGTAAGTGTGTAAACGTTTAAGACTGTTTGTAACATCTTAATCAATCTATATGACTTAAGAAATCTAGACTTTTACCTTCAGATTTTTTTTTTAGATTATAAAGATTGTGATAATATCTTGTAAGATTTGTTAACTACAATAATATTATGTACATATTTTTTCTTTCTCATGCTTTCATATTCATAAAGTTGTAATATTTTGTTGGTGTTTGTGAACAATGACCTTTATAGTTAATTTTTGCAGAGGACAGGATTGAAGCTTGACCAAAGCTGAACATACGCCCGTAGGATCTATGTGGCTTAATAGATCATACAATTTAATTAGCCTTTAATTAGGGTCTTCCGTTTCCAAAGGAAGATCCTATTGTTTTTGTTAGGTTTATTTTTCTCTATTTTTCACTATTATTATTCTTTTTTTCTTAACATTTTTCTTAAAACTCAAATATTTCAAATATGCTACAATGGATTTTTATGAAAATTTCACGAATAATACAAAATATCAAGGTCTTTTATCATGAACATTTTTGTTGATGACGTCACTTCCGGTCGGCCGTTATATTTGTGTTTCTTTTTGTAAAAAGTGATCTTGTCCTCCCTTTTTCGCAAAAACGATTAAAGATAAAAAATTGAAAGTTTCAGGAATGATAGATTTTTGATTTCCTAGGGCCGATCAGGTAAAACTACGATCGTCCGTCACTTCCGGTCCGTTCAAACAGCATTTTTAGAAAATTGAGTTTTAAAATTTTTTTAAATCAAATAATCGACAATTTTTTTCCCATCAGAATATGTTTTAAACGTATCAAATTTTAATATGAGCAGGTCGTCCGTCACTTCCGGTCGTCACCGGAAGTGATTCTAATATATCGATTTTTGGAATTTTAAAGCATATGCGTTTTGTTGACATTTTTGTACTGAATACAAAACTAAAAACTGTTTTAAAATCGGAAAACGCATTGCAGAGAAATTGAAGTTTAAAAATGACGTTTTCCGGAAATCTGCATTTCGCAGTGTAGGTTGAAACATTAGTTTAAAAGGAAGTTAATATGATAGTAAATCGTACCAAATGTCAACAGTTTAATTGAACCCTATCAATTCAAAATCAAACGAAAGATCCACTTGTTGCTCGCAACAAGGTGCTTTCAGGTTATTCAGGCATTCTCGAGAAATTAAGCGTCAAAGTTCTGAAGCGAGATTCTGAGTAGCTCAGTCGATAGAGTCGTGGACATGGCCCAGGTGTCCCCGTTTCAAGCCCCGATTACTGCAATTTATTTTTTTTTTACTATTTTTCGCTTATATCTACGATTTTATCTTTGAAGTGACAAGTTTAATCTAATCTATTCAAAAATCGGACAGTAGACCCACTCGTTGCTCGCAACGAGATCGTGTCTAGTTTATTGCATGTGTTCTGTTTTGCGTAAAAAGAATTTTTTTTGTGGATATTAGGTATTATTATAGTAATTTAATTGTAATATAATTTACATCCGATCTATGTTCTTACTTTCTATTTAGAAAGATATTGTTTATCATGAAGAGAAATTGTTTGCCATATTGAAGTACTAGTATAAAATTAAAAAAGAACATTATAAAATGAAACGTATTTAAAGACTGTTGGTTCTAAGATATTTAATTATTTTTGCTGTAAATATGTATTATAATTAAAGGTAATCCTGGAGAAGTGCATTTTTACTTATTTGAATATATTATATTAATATGGGTACAACCTCTATGTTTTGGTATGACAAAATCATTACCTGAAAAGTGTGGATTTATCTGACCTTTTTTGATTCAAAATAGAACATACCTTAACGAAAACTTTCACTACCCTGCATATTGCAGTCCATAGCAATAGACAGCATTTCACATGTTTACGCGTGAAATTTTAAATGATAAAGCCAAATTGATTAACATGTAACACCATAGAAGTGATAATGCAGATATACACCGGATTTACACCGTTATTTTTTGTATTGGGGAAACAGCATAACGGTTAACTATGATAAATGCAACTTAACATGTGGTCCAAAATCAACATTATAAACAGCAAGAACAACACGGATGTCGGATTGATATATAAATCAATATTTCGATATCACTTGAAAACCAAGCAATACACAATGGAGCAAAATCCTACATGTTTGAACCTGAATGTAAGTTTGAATTTCAAAGTTCAATTACGGGTATATGGTATTTTACATAAGCAATGATAACACTTGTTTTAACAAGTATTATGATAGGTTATACATTTGTGTAACAGATAACAAATAAACGATTGTCAGTTTCAATGATGTTTAATATTGTAGATACTAGCAAGTCTCATCTGTTTGGGTATAGATTTTCGTCAGGAAACATTTAAGACAATAATAATTAAACTTAATAATGATTTGTTTTTTCTTATATTCAATTTTTAATCATCGTTTACTACGTGCTCAAACAAGACGGAACAAGACAGCTGTAAAATAATGTCAAACTCAAAGATTATAAAAGTCAACAATAATAAGAGAAAGCGTGGCTACTTAACTCTTCTGTTCAAAAAATAAAGAAACATTGCACCGTAAATGGTTGAAGAGTTTTGTTGAATCATATCTTTGTTACTGCTGACGCACAGAGGGAGAGGGGTTGTAACTATCGAGCGAATGTACAATTTCAACAGTTGAACTAATCTGCTCATTATTTTCGAATACAATTAAACATATATAGTAATCACTATATTTTGCCCTTTTCACATAATTATTTCAAAATGTTGCATTGATTAAAATCTTAGTTGTACCGTCTATGATGATACAATTATAAAATTATAAGAAGGTACATATGCATATATTTATACTATTTAGAATCTTACAAGTGCGGAGAGATTCATTATCTCAATATATGAAACATAAAAAACCCTAAAATACACGAATCTGTAATGTGAATATTTCGTAGAGTGTTCCAGCATTGCCAAGCAATATTCTCTCAATTTCCCTGCCAGATATTTTATGAGAGGTATAACATTAAAACATGCAGACAAAATCATACTTAAAATTACGAAGAAAAACGAGAGTCAGTGTTCATCCTTCTGAGTTAAGGTACATTTATTATTACTTTGTTGCGATAAAAATGCAGTTACCGCTGTATTGACACGTGTCCTAGTGTTTCTTACTAAGCAGAATACCGGTATTAACATCAATTGTGTTTTGAATAATGCATAAAAAAGGATTAAAACGGCGATAAAATAAGCTGTATGATATTTTTCACAACCTCTTTGTGCTAAAAACTGGCTTCTTTTCAATAGAAACAATTTGATTCTTTCAAAAATCTTTTTTTTTAATAAATCCAATACAGTTTCTGGATATGTCCTTAGTATTTAATTGGCATTATAAAACATAGGGGTAAGAGGTAAGGTTTTTAGAAAGAGGGCTTCAAGGTAAAATTCTTGCAAAGGACTATATATGATTTTAGCCTAAAACGGACCCTTTAAATGAATATCATCATTTTACTGTAATCGTCCTTTTTGTACAGATATACATGTGAAGATATTTCATACTTTCCATTTTGATTTAAGTGCCCACAATTAAGAAATATGACACCATAAAGTTAACCATTTCACGAAATTTCCGTATTTTTGGCATACAACGGATTGTTTTCAAGCAGGGTTACTTCTGGAAAGCATTGAGCGCATGCTTGAACTAACCCTAACCCTAACCCTTTTTGCATTAGAGAATGGTGTATCTAGCCAAGACTGATAAGTGACAAAAAAATTTTGCTTGTTCAAAGCTGCGCTCTATATTTCCCATTTGAGAAGGTGTAAGAAAAAAGTGTCAATTTTTGACTGATTTTGATTGAATTATAAAAATAGCGTCACTGCTGACGTTATTTACTGCCAGTGAGTGCAAATAAATCAAATAAATAGGGGGAGAATATATATTATAGCAACTCTTCATAAAAAAACCCATAATAATTTAATGTATTTGAAACACTTTAAAAATGGCAAATTATGGGGGCCAAATTTGACTCATATCATATATAGCTCAACATATTAAGACTTTACCTATTTGTTTGCTCGGTTTTCGGGTTAAAGTCAATTTAAATCTTTCATATTTATCTCTAACTGTTACACACGGTGTTCATAATATGTGTTAAACATATTATCAGCTGAACGTTTCTGTGCAAAATATGCAGAGTAATATGTGCTCAATCCATTTTGCAATAGTAAAGGTTTTAACAGCTTTTTTCCTGTGTTCTTCTGTATACTAGTATCTACTGTTTTAAATTTTCTTTACAACACAGTTACTCAATTTTGTATTAAGTTGTTCTGATTAAGATACTTTCTTTATAAGCTGTTGGTGTAAGACATTTATATTATAGCTTGTAGACTTCAGTACTTTGTTAATTTGACAGAGACATATTAAAATATTATCGTACATTTATGATGTATGACATATATGTCATTCAAACACGTAAAGTAAAAATTCAATATCTTTTATAATGTATAAATGATCCATTACTTCTCTGGATTACTTTTAGGATAGGATAAAATAAAAAGATTCTATAGATACTTGTAAACACTCTTTACAGAAATGAAACGAGTGGAAATCCCTCTTCCCTCTCTCTTGGCAACTGCATGAAAATTATGTTTAGTTTATTGTTAAAATCTATTGTTTACATAGGACGCATATGTTTATAAGTCGAGTCATTTTAAAATTGAATGATTGTTTTATTAATTTTGAGTCAAATTGTGTTTCAAGTATGATAATTATTTACATATATATAACGTTGACTTTTACATGACTTTTTGTTCAAATATGCTACCTGGTGACGTCACAAGGACATAGTATTCAATGAATGTAAAAGTTGATTGGATTGGCGCAGAATCATGCAATTAAAATTCGCAAACAAATTAGATATCATGTGTAGACTGTCCCAAGATATCATCTTTTTAGATTTTGCTTAATTATGTGATATCTATAAATACCATAATATTCTAATGATGTACATTTAAAAATATAAATGATTTCAAATATTGTTTTGTTGAAACGACCCCTATAGCTTGTCAGATTTCAAAACATGGCGAAAATGTAATTTCTAACGGAACTCTGTAATGCAGCGGACCTGGATAATAACGTTGAAATATTGCGCAGGGTATTTCAAATGACTTTTGAATGGGGAAAAGATGTGAATATTCCCCATTGTAAATCTCCATAAGAAATTTGTTTTCGTTCCTATGAGTTTTTTCGAGTGAAAACTAATAATGTTTCAATGAAGATATCTTGAAAAATTTCCATTTTATCGATTTCAATTGCTTTACTTTCTCAAATATGTCTACTTTTATCGAAATTGTGCAGCAGAAATATCTTGGGATAGACTATAACATGAAATAGATTATTATATGACTACTACAAAATTTCTACACAAAGATCTATTTGATCAGAAAAACCCCCAAACAGATACCAGCCTCTGCATTTTCCTTGCATTTCTTGTCCAAATTTAATAATAAAATCTTACCAATTGAGTTGCTAACATTGTTGCACTTATATCATCAACGTTTGGAATATTATGGGTCATGGGGTATGCCCTTTAGCCAGCGCCGTTTATCGAATGTCGTTTACTTTTCGGAGTTGTAAAGAATAATGACGTCATAATATGACACCATAGTGACTATATGCACACAAATGTATCATCGAATACGTGCATAGGATAAACTCCACAAAATACATCGGTATGAATGAAACACTTCATTCATGCATTTGAAGTAGGTCATTTGCAGGAAATTGACCCTATGCAGCCTTACCTCACCCGCTTAGGCTATTCCTCTTGAGTAATTTTCTGAACAGGTGCAAGACGCTTATTTTTAAGTAGGCTTGTTAAATAAAAAAAAATATCTGTTAAGGTAAAGGTTTTCCCTTATTTATTGTCGTCAACAAATGTATCAACACATTTCATGAATTATTCGTTTATTTTGTAAAATTTGATATTATTTAATCATCGAACAATGATTAATCAAACAGGACGGATCTATACAGCTTTGAAAATATTGTCGAGTTCTCTAAGAGTCCAAAAGTCATCAAAATTGATATAAAGAGAAATCACTAAACTATTCCTTTTATTTTCATGATGAAGACAATTGCAATCTATGCTTTTACATGCCTTTGTGGAATGATTTTTGTCACTGCTAACGGACAAGGGAATAAAAGTTGCAACTATAGAATGTATGTACAAATCAGCTAATATATAATTCTTTTACTTTTTTTAAAATGTAAGAATATATACTATAAAAGTGATCACTGGCTTTGTTTTGTTTGTTTTTGCTTTTTCTTTTGTTTTTTTTTAGATTTCTCACAACGTGTTGTGGCAATGATGAATACATCAACATCCATAATAATGATGATACAATTAGAAAAATATGCGAAGGTTTGTATGAATACATATCAGCTATATATTATATTGTACTAATTAATTTATTGTCCAAATATTAAGACTTATTTTATATACAGAAACAGGAAATCTCTGGCTAAATTAACGTGTCTTTTATTGTATTTTGTTGTAGCCTGTCATGGACTTCCGTGTAGAAAATTTCCCCATGGATATTATGGAGAGCAGTGTATTGAAACATGTTCTTGTGGTACTGAGCTATGCGATGATGTGTTAGGATGCGTAACAACTGGTAAACAATTGAATGAAATATTTTTGATATGATCCTTTATTAGACTGCATAGAAATCAATATCTTTCAATTAGTTAAGAAGTTCGATTCGGATGAAAATTTGGCAACAGTCATTGTTTTAGGTATTTCTGATATACGGTCTGCTTCCAGAGGTTTCTTGTTTTGTATTTTCGTATCAAATTTTTCGTTTCTTTTTTTAATTTCTAATTGTACGGTTAACATAATACAGATGGTTTTGATTTTGGCAAACATTGTACTAAATCATTTTTCTGAGAGGCAGTTTGGTTGTTTATTTATTTCAGCATTTCTTTTTATTGAGCTTTATAAACATCGAACTGGGTTTATCGCACAGCGTCCTGCGTAATTAAGTGAAAGAAAACTTCTTACCATCATAAAACGTTGATATGTCTAATCCATTCTAGATATTAATTTTCAAAAAATGTTTTGTTTTGAAAAAAATTACTTTTTGATTTTACAATTCCATTTTTAACAGTATGTTAGAAACAGTTCAAACAACGTCATCATATACCTTAGAATTGTTGCATAATTTTTCATTTTCATTTTTCCAGAGAGCACCTCAACTTCCGTAAATGAAAAGAACACAGGTACATTTTTAACACAAGAATCTTTTTTTTCCCAAAAATACATTCTCTTACATTTCTTATACGATATTTGTAGCGCCTTCTTCGTTCATTTATTCATTTTACATGTAAACAAATTTAACGTGTTATTGCTTTCCTCATATTTTTGTAAAAACTTTCTAAACTGCATCCAAAGAAAAAAATGACGATAACAAACTGTCTACCATCTCTAAAAAATCATAAAGCGAAATACGAATTTAAAGCAGAGCAACACGGACCTCTAAAAAGATAGAGGTAGGATCAGGTGCCTAGGAGGAGTAAACATCCCCTGCCGACCGGTCACACCCGCCGTGTGCTCATTTTCAAGATAATGAAAAACGGAAGAAACCGTAATCAGTCCGGTGTATAAATAATGGTCTAACAAGTATGATAAATGCAGTCAGCATGTGTCCTAATGAAACCTTGTACTTGCTGACAAGGTCAATCTTGCGTAAAGATGATTTAAATTTATGTTCTTGATATTTATGTTCCAACAACTTGTTTGTAAGAAGCATGACTCATTTAATAAATTGATCGTGTACAGAGCATGCTCTTCCATTACGAATAAGCTGATAGACATAAACCCAATAAACAGGTGAATATTGTATATTGCTTCATATTGCCCCTTTCACAATTGGCGTACGAGCAGAAGCGACCAAATATTCATGCGACCGAAAAAAGTAGATATGAATTGTAAATTGTTGCCGAAATAATCGCATATGAAAAAAGTATTCGTACGAATTTCGCACGATCTAAGCGAGCGTTGTGCAATGTAAACGCATTGAATCTTGCAATATATCTTGCGTCTGTATGCGACTGTTGTACAATGAAAGCAACTGTTGAAAGATAATACGATACAAACGCGCGAGAGACAAGGTGATCGGACGATTGAACGTGCGCCAATGTGATTGGACGTGCGATTATAGGTTCCATGGTACGAATGATCGTGTGAGTCAGAAGGGGTATATACACCGCCAATATTCAGTAGACATAGTTGAAAGCGAGAAAAGATACCGCCCAAGAAGACACAGATATGCAGCAGCATGTATTATCATACCTCAATACGATTATTCTATTATATCTCATTGGTTTAGAAAGTCACGTGACAGGGCGATGTCATGGGAATGAAAAAGCCGATATGAGCATACGATGTAGACAAATATTGTTAAATCAAAATGTTTTAATCATTATAATTCTCTTTATATCTCAGAACCAACTTAACTATCTATGATTTATGAAAGAAAAGTGAGACAGTTCCATGGGAAATCAAACAATCACGACGTTAATGTTGCGACTGTTGAAAATTAAATCATTACTAAAAATCAAAGTATTTTGTGTAATTATTTGTTGCTTGGTATAATAAAACGTTTATTGCATTAATGTTCAGGGAATATGTAATAAAAACAAATTTCTCTCGGGCGGAGCCCTCGGGAAATTTGATTTTTCCTGAGGGAATAAATCTTTCATGCATGAATTTCCCTCACTATCATGCAATAAATGTATTTTGTAAATTTTGTTCTGAAACAGAGATACTTATACATGGTGTACATGTATATACTATTAGCAAATCATGTCATATTGAGGCTGATAAGTCGTGCAATGACATTAAAACGTTGCAAGATTACATGAGACACGTTGAACAACAGTCTCACGGTCGCAAAACAGACGCATAAACACCAGCGATTTATCTTACGATCTTTATAAATCGTGTATCACTCTTGCGAGTACACAAAACGTTGTAAAACGTTCGTACTAATGTTCGTGCGTTGCACTGCGATGATTTGGATCGCATTCGGTCGCGTCTGAATAATGTGCATGTCCACTATTCAGAGGAGACTTGATGCGACCAGTAATAAGTATGCAACGAATGCGAGAGCTCGTATAACTTAAGCGAAATCTCGTGCAACGTATGCGAGATCTCGTGCGAAGCTCAAAAATTTCTATCGCAAAGTGGTGTAAAGTGGTCATGTGCCAATTGTGAAAGGGGCTTTACATTTTGATGGCGAACATGTGTTAACTATCAAAGGGTCATTAATCTCCAACTACAAATATTATTGCAATACACAATTTTGAAGCACAAATTTATTTACGTCTTTATTATTTGTAATATGCATTACAAAATATTACTCCAATAATTATAAATAATTCTTGTAGAAGCAAAGATGTGAGATAAAAAAAAATTGTTAGTTATATAAGCGGAGTCAATTGATGTAACGTAACATTAATTTCAAATGAGTTACTGTGGCCTCCTGTACAAATAAACACATTGATTTCATTTCTGTCATTAAAGAAACAAATCATCAAAGATCATTACAATAAACGCATAAACATCCCCAAAACCTTTCCCCAGCCTTACCCATTTTTACCATGCAAAAAATCAACAAAATATTAAAATAATTGATATATTTGAAAGTTTTGAAAACAGATGAACCAACAATCATTATCAGGTTAAACTCTCTAACTCTCAAAATTCAAAATAGAGATCAAAACCATCTAACTATTACGTTTCTTCCTTCTTTTCCAAAATGAATTCGAAATGCACGATATTGCATTTGATCGTAATGTTTGCTGGAAGTATCTTTTGTTTTTTCTGATAAACAGGAGGATGGAATTTGTTACTACAGCACGTATGCTTATTATTTTTTTACTCAAATCTGAATTTAAAAATGTCTACCCTTTTATCTCTCTCTCTCTCTCTCTCTCTCTCTCTCTCTCTCTCTATCTGATTTAATCGGGCGTTAAATATCTTATTTTTCAGGATTATTCCAACATGCTGCCCGAATTATATCTACGACGATATTATTAAGCAATGTAAAGGCTAGTATGGTTGTTTAGTTAACCTTTAAACTTCACAAAACTGTAACAACAAACCTCACTTTAACGTTTACAGAGGATGTGTTCTCTGTTCTAGCTTGTGTTGGACGGTTCGGTGTCCACTGCAACAACATTTGTCCTGAAGGTCATTATGGGATTGGTTGTAACAACAGATGTGTTTGCGAAAACAACTTGTGTGACAAAGTTTTAGGATGTCTGATAAATGCAACCGGTACACAACTTAAACGATCTAAAGCCATCATTTTGTTTGCATTGATATACTTCACTTACATTTAATCAAATGTTATGATTTAGGCAAGCGTGAAGAAATTTAAATCATGTAGATATATGGCGTACATGTGTTTGAATTTCTTGAACCATTCATCTTAACCAGACTTTCACTAATCTGTCTTGTTTATGGTTCTGTCCCAATTTAAAATCTGTACATCAATTATTGCTTAAAAACAATTTCCTATGTTAATAATAAACATTGTTTTTAACATTAAAATACTGTTCACGAACTTGCAACTTGACTTACGTGCATTTTTAAGAGAATGGAAATCTTTTTTCAGTCATTGACAAAAAAAGACGATATTTGAGAATGATTCTACATCTTGCATTGTCATTATCAGCATTTATAACTATTGTTTTGGTGGGCGTACTTTTAAGGATAGCTTACAGGTATGGTTGAACACGAACACATTACTATAATGAAATTATTTATATATATATATAAAAGCACTAAAATTAACCAACGACACGAACAATAAAGTAAAATATTGTCAAATTATCGGGACAACCCGTCCCTTCTTCAGGACAACAAAATTAAAACTTCATTAGAAAGAAGAAAAACATCTACAAAACTAGCACTAAACTACAAACTAAATCTTTTAATAAAATATTTTAATAAAATATTTTACTTTATTGTTCGTGTCGTTGGTTATTTTTAGTGATTTTTTATATCTCATTCTATAACCGTGTATCTTTTGATCCGACACTTTAGATAACGAGTGTTGTTAGTTTGCTAGTGCTTCTTTTATATCTAAATATATATATACATATATATATATATATATATATATATATATATATATATATATATATATATATATATATATATATATATATATATATATATATATATATATACTTAAATAAATAAAACAGAATGCGACAGTCCAAATTAAATAAATTGTTTACTGATAGCGCTTTCAGCCATGTCGGCTCTTCAGACAGTTATACAAAATTTAAAACGTTGTTTGTAACGTCAATGACGTCGTGTTTTTAAATTTCATTATTTAATGAAATTTAAAAACACGACGTCATTGACGTTACAAACAACGTTTTAAATTTTGTATAACTGTCTGAAGAGCCGACATGGCTGAAAGCGCTATCAGTAAACAATTTATTTAATTTGGACTGTCGCATTCTGTTTTATTTATTTAAGTATTTTTTGCTGTACCAAGGCTTTATTTATCTACATATATATATATATATATATATATATATATATATATATATATATATATATATATATATATATATATATATATATATATATATATATATTTCAGATAGTTTAACAATATTTTCAAAATAACATTTAAGATTAAAAAGAGGCGAGGGGACAAGAAACGATAGAAGCAATGAAACAAATGGTATAAACATTTTATTTATTTCTTTATTGCTTGTTTGCCTGTATGTATTTTTTTTCTGTCATTCCGAATGTATTTTGGCTATCGCTATCTGTGCAAGATTTCACATCGAGACGTTGGAATTATTTACAGTTGGAAACATGATGATGGCCGATTCCTCGGCAGTATACGCTGCAGTTGTGTGTACAAATAGAACACCGATACAGGGTGTGCAACAAAACGATGAAATGTATGGAAATATTATAATGCTACATGAACAAAATGAAAAAACCCATAAAATAAACCAATAGGAGAGTAGCACGTGACATTTAAGCAAAGTGACCTTCGTACTATTTTATATAACAATTATTCATATATTTGCTACAGAAAGAAAAGAGAAGCAAAATCTAGGAAACCATACTTAACGTACAATATCTGAATAGCATTGTCTTTAAAAATTCTGATTGTAATATTAATTTGAGTTCGATTTCTGACAACGTGTTATGTTTTGTAAACTTTGCTTGAGTTTTCATTCTAGCAATTGTGACATAATTCTTCTATTATTCAATAAATGTTCAATGTTCAACTTGAAAATGCCAACTTGTAAGAGAAACGTTTTTTTAATTGTTATCAGCTATATGCTATATTTTGCAAAATTACAAGAGATTATGAGCTATCTATTAGTGATTACATGTATATTGAAAGAGTTTCAATATGCAATTATTTGTTTATATTTTTTAGACGCTTTTCATATGCTGGCATGCATTATAATCTGAATTTTTGTGTTTATTTTCGTCTCATTTAGTATAGTAGTTCTCTAGTTTACGTTCCCTAAGGCAAATCCGGTAAACATATGTATTTTTTTTTTGCGGTCTAATGTAACCGCAGAAATTGAAAACGCAGACTATAATTTGATACTTTTTAGGGGTTAAACCGCAAAAATTTCAAGCCGCAGAAAATACCCGTTATACGGTATTTGGTGTTCTAGCTTTAAGTCATAAAACGTTAATGTATACATAAATCACAGGAACTGATAAAAATATAAACGGTTAGGCATCTTTATAAAATGAAGTTTTGATAAATAACTTTACGGAAAAAAAGAAGAAAATTATAATCCAAAATGTGTAATATAACGCAAAAATATCTTGAATTCAAATACCATGAATACTATACAGCAAATTTCAGTTGATTAGCAGTTCAGATTCATGAAAAAAATTGATAATCCTATTGAATTTTACTCTCAAATAATTGAAAGTCTGTTAGATATGCACAACAAATTTCGATATGACAAGTGTTTTGTAATATATATTGTTAGAACATATCGAATTAGTGAACTCTTGGAATGACTATCAGGAAGATAGTTTGTTTGTATGAACGTTCAGGTAACACTTTAAAGCATTTAGAAACTATACTCTTTAAAGTGAAATTATAAATGATTTGTATTGCGTATGAGCTTCAAAGTTCGGCTAATACAGAAAATGAGATTGGATTATATCTTATTTGTTTAAAACATCTTGCGATTCTGTTTTGTTCATACTCATACTGCATCTGTCTACTTGTATTCTATTTTCAATATGAAAACAAACATCTGATAAATAGTACCGTTATTCAACATAATTTTGCATATTTTCTTTTGGTTTTACCTCACTTTTTATTTACACAATCGTATGACACACACTAAAAAAATACTGAAAAATGCATAAAAACAATACAAGATAACATATCTCAAAATTTGGATCATTGACCTCATATTAAATTTTGTTAATTGAATCAATAATGGATAGGGATTTGAAAACTGATAGAGGAAATTTTGACTGTAATATTTATAAAATAGTCACTGAAAACTTACTGCTTTGTATCTATTTAGTGCCACTGCCATTCATTAACTATATTTCATTATTATAAGAGTTTAGCCATTTTTTTTTCACAATCAAGAAAATCTCAATTACGGTGTAAAAATTTGGTGATTTTTTTAAAAATTTTCACGCAAAAAAACCAGCAAAAGATAGTTTTTCATTATCATCAGTGGAATATTTTTTTCATTCTGAGTAAATTTAATCCTTAAAACAAAAATAAACTTATTATTCGGTCATAGAAAAAGGATACGTAAACAGTTAACATTTAGTTGCAATAGTTTAATAATTACACAATCATGTATTTCAACATAAAAGTAAAATTCATGTATATGACTATTGCATTCTTATTAACTGCTCTTAGTAGGGTTTATTTTTAGCATTGCAGTTCTTAATATAGTCAGAAAGCAATTGTATGGATTTTTAAATCATGTATAAAATAAAACTTGGGTTATGGTAACATTCGCACATTGGCAGGAAAAATAGCACCCAAGAACATTTTTTTCCCCAAAAAACTATACAAACGTGGCTACACTCATACATCGTTTTTACGAGAATAAAAATAAATAGGTTTTAAAAATAGTTCTTGTTTTTCGTATACAAACCAGAAACTTTTAAGAGAACGTGTATTCACGGAAATCCAAATTTAGAATAATTGCATTGCAAGGAACAAAAGAATAAAAGATAAAAGAAATGTAACACATTTGTTTTCATTTTATTTTGCTTAAAAATAAAATAAATTTAGAATTCAAATTTTAGAAATGCATCTCGTTCTGTTTTAAATTTTGAAAAAATATTATTTAGTTAGCTGACACGTACCGGCTTACTTTAAAAGGAACGGACAATTAAGGTAAGTGGAAATTTGTTAAATAAAACAAAGTTCAACGAGATAATGATATAAAATGATCAGACCCCGAAAGTTCTTCCTTTTTCTCCAAAATGGTTTTGATCTATGTTGGGCTGCTCCTAATTACAAACATTTGTAGTTCTGCTGAAGATTTAGAAAACGGAATCTGCGATCGGTACTCGTAAATTTGTTGTATTCTTTGTAAAATAAAATTGTTCACATTCCTTCTGTTAGAATTTCCTAAAAATTTAGATTGCGTGTGAAATGAGCAATGATGTTTTTTAGAATTATTCCACAGTGCTGTACAGGTTTTGTTTACAACGATACTTTAATGCAGTGCATTGGTAAGTACATGCATATACATTGTTTTCTTAATATCCTTAAAGTGTCAATGTGAAAAATAAAAGCAGTACTATCTTTACTGTTCAAACAGTGTAGATTTTGTTAGTGGTTTGCAAATAACATATATATAGCTTTTACTTGGTTATTAAATTTGATATGGGACAAAAACGAAGATCGAAGTACTGACCACGTATTAACCCTATAAGCCTTACTAAAAACCATGTACAAAAACATCTTACCGACTTTTTTTCTTGAATAATGAATTAAATTATTGCAATTCAACTTTTACAAAAGTATCACATAGAGAATATATAAAAGAAATGATGTCTTAATACTCTGCGGATGTGACGGCTTGATATTGATGGGAAATTTGCTCTAGGTGGCTGCATTTGGCCAGTACTAGTATTCTTCTGCCATATAAAATTTTACCCAAAATCTCATTTTTTTTCATTCCAGCTTGTGTCGGAAGATTTGGTACAAATTGCAGTCAAAGTTGTCCCCAGGTATACTATGGAAGACGGTGTAGTCAAACCTGTTCCTGTAATATCACCCTGTGTGATAATGTGTTAGGATGTTCGGAAGCTGCATCGGGTAAGTGGGTATGAATTGGGTGCCGGGTTGAAAGCAACACGTATTTAAAAGATATCAAATGAATAATTTATAGATTTGGACGAAAACGGGAGATCATCGTTAGGACTGTTTCAATAGCTTGCGTTGTCTGGTCTAGCAATCGTCATATTTGTGCTGATGATAATAATTTTGAGAGTTATTTACGGGTAAGAATGAACTTTTTAATCGTTCAAATGAAATTTCAAATGTCTTTATTTAAACTGAACAATAAAAAAGTACATCCGTGGATTCACCCTCTAATATTGCATTAATATTTTAATTGTCAGTTGCAGATTGCAATCAAACACCAGGATAAAATTTGGTGATGGCAATAGTACACGAAATGGAATGAATTGTACGACAAAACAAACTTTCTCTTTTTACTGCTATCTCTATGTCTGTCTGCCTGTGTTTGTTTGTGTGTGTGTTTCTCATTATAACGTCCAACTCAGACGCTTTATCCATTTTGCCGTTGACATAATTTTAGATGAGGGCATGATGGCCAGTTCCTTGGTTGGATACTCTGATGTTGGTCACCCAATGAATCCACCAGAACTAGTTGTAGAAGAAAATGACGTTATATACGTAAATACGATGATGCTTCAAAAATTAAATAACAAAAGGTAAGTGTGAAAACGATGAAGACTGTTTGTAGCATTTTAATCATTCTATATGACTTTAGAAATCTAGATTTTCAACCTTCAGATTTTTTCCCCTTAATTATAAAGATTGTAATAATATCTTGTAAGATTTCTTTCCGTCAATAATATTACGACATTTGTCTTTCTCATACTTTCATATTTATTAAGTTGTGATATTTGGGTGTTCGTGAACAATGACCTGTATTGCTGTATTGTTAATTTCTGCAGAGGACGGGATTGAAGCTGGTGATTTTTCCTGTGTGTATGACTAAAACTGAACATACGTTCCGTAGGACCTATGAAGCTTAACATAACATACAATTTAATTAGCCTTCAATTTATTACATGTGTTCTGTTTTGCGTAAAAAGAAATAATTTTTTTGGTGGAAATAAGGTATTATGAAAATGTCATTATTATGTTTGTTTCATGATTGTGAGTTAGAATGTTGAAAAACGTATTATACTGATTTAATTGAAACATAATTTACATCCAATTTATGTTCTTACTTTCTATTTAAAAATACATTGTTTATTATAAAGAGAAATTTTTTGCCATACTTAAGGACTACATGTAGTATGAAATTAAAGACTAACAAAATAAAATGAAACCGTAATTAAACACTCTTGGTTCTAAGATTTTCAATTATGTTTTGCTGTTAATATATATGATAATTAAAGGTAATCCTTGAGAAGTGCGTTTGTACTAATTTGAATATATTATATAAATATGAAGTTCAACTTCTATGTTCTCGTATGTTAAAATCATTACCTGGATGTATCGGGGTTTTTTTTTATTCGAAAGAGAACATGCCGTCAACATCAACGTTAATGCAAACTTAAACTGTCCTGCATATTGCAGTATATAGCAATAGACAGCATTATACATGTTTACGCGTGGAATTTTAAATGAAAAAGCCCAATTTATTAGCATGTAACATTACAGATAATGCGGATATACACCGGATTTAAACCGTTATTTGTTGTATTGGGAAACAGCAGAAAGAACTGTAAATTAAAACAAATGTTACTTAACGTGTGGTCCAAAATCAACATTATAAACAGCAAGAACAACAAGAATATCAGATTGATATTTCAATCAATATTTCGATTTGACTTGAAACCCAAGCAATACACAATGGAGCAAAATCCAAAATGTTTGAAATTACAAAGTTCGATTACCGGTGTAATGAAGAATAATGACCCCCGTAGAATAATGACCGGGGGTCATTTTTCGACGTAGAATAATGACCCCCCTAGCTGAAGAATAATTGGATTTTTCTGAAGAAAAAAGACCCAGGGGCTATTTTTCTTCAGGTTAAACATGAAGAAAAATGACCCCCATAGAAAAATCCCCCCCCCCCCGGAAACATGAATAGAAATTGGTTACCCCGTATCAAGAATATGACTTTGACATTACATAATTTTTCACTCTGTTCAACTGATTTTGAAGTTATAAACACCGAACTTGTAAATAAATCGCTGTATATAGTTTTTCATATCCGTAGCAAGCACACACAGAACCCTTTTACATTGCTACAAATTGATTGTTAACAGTTACGTTACTTTTCTTGTCGACATACGGCGGGAAATGACGCAAATAAAGAAAAATTCATACACAATGAGGATATTGTGTGATAATTAACGAACAATAATCATGAAAGAATAATTGTTGTAATAATATAAGCAATATTCATTGGTGAATGAATTGTCAATCGAAAAATGATACATGTATATATCTTTATGGAAAAAGACTAAGGGGCAGGTAACGTAGGAATATAAATACTTCTTATTTACATTTCTTGGGGAAAGTGATTTTAAAAAATCAGTTTGCGTTAGTTTTCTTCTACGTAATACATGAACATCAATATTCTAACCATTTGTTGTAATGTTGTATTTGTTATCATGAATAGACTGTATTGTTTTAGAGCAAATGTGTGAAGAGTACCTGACTATATAAAATCTTAATAGATAATAAACACTGATCGATTATGATAAGAAAATATTGTTTCTAAAAGCGTTCATAAGAGGTTAGGGCCCATGTTAGGGGTTTATACCCCCTTTGATTTTGATCACTCGATCTTTATTGTATCCAAAGTTACAAATGCTCATACAAACTATTGATGCATTAATCATCTTGATATTAACTAAACTTACTAAAGTATGCCGACGATAAAGTAAAATATATTTTCTGTACGAGTACTCTCAGTACTTTGACGATTTACCTTATTGGCCTTTAACATCTACTGGCGTAATGGCTGCTGTCAGTGTCGCTAACTTCTGCTTAGTTATAATGCCTAACAGTGGAGTAAACTTTTCATAATTTTGGTTTCATCATTAATTCTGGTTGATGCACTTGCATACCGAGCAGTTTGTAATAGTCGAAATCCTCAATGCAAGTATAATTCACGAACAATATGAAGAATATAGAAGATGCGACGGCGAAGCGCGAAGATGCAAAGACGAAAGTGCTAAGTTGCGAAGGCGAAGAAGTGATACTACTATCGCTTCTTTGCCTTTGCAACTTCGCATTCTCGCCGTCGAATCTTTGCGATTTCGCCTTTTTAGCTCACCGAGACGAAGTCAAGGGGAGCTTATGCTATACCCACGGCGTCGGCGTCCGGAGCTGGTTAAAGTTTTTGTTGCAGGTCCTGTATCTAAGCTATTATTTGTCCTATATTCACCAAACTTGCATGGATGATGCATCTGAACCTACTGAATCTGGTTCCCAACTTTCAGATGCTGGAAGAGGTTCAGGTTTTTAGTGCAGGTTAAAGTTTTTGTTGCAAGTGCCCTTTGATAGCAATATCTAAGTTACTGCTGGTCTGTACTTCACCAAACTTGCATAGATGGTGTGTCTTATGATACTGATGCACCAGACAGACTTAAGTGCTGAATCTGAGCTATATGTTTCGGATGCTGGAGAAGGTTAAGGTTTTTAGAGCTGGTTAAAGTTTTTGTTGCAGGTGCCCTCTGATGATTATATCTTAGTTAATACTGGTCCTAACTTTATTTAACTTGTATGGATGGTGCGTCTAATGATACTGATGCACCTGAATGCTATATCTGAGCCAAAGGTTTCGGATGCTGGAGGAGGTTAAGGTTTTAAGAGCTGGTTAAAGCTTATGATACTGATGCACCAGACAGGCCTGAGTGCTGAATCTGAGCTATAGGTTTTGGATGCCGGAGGAGGTTAAGGTTTTTAGAGCTGGTTAAAGTTTTTGTTGCAGGTGCCCTCTGATGATGATTTCTTAGTTATTACTTGTCCTAACGTCACCAGACTGCCATCTTATGATACTGATGCACCTGACATGCTTGAATGTTGAGTCTGAGCCATAGGTTTCAAATGCTGGATAATGTTAAGTTTTGTACAAATAGTTTAATAGATAATAGTACCATTTCAAACTTGCATTGTTGATTAAACTGTAATATGAATCAATCGCGGAGGTAGCTTCAGATGCAGAGCTTGATCTCCATTATCAAGGATGCAAAAAAATATATCTTAGTTATTGCAGGTCCTAAATTCACCTAACCTGAATGGATTGTTGTCTTATGATACAGATGCACCTGACAGGTATGGATGCTGAATCAGAGCCATAGGTTGGGGATGCAGGAAGAGGTAAAGGTTTTAATTGCTGGTGCCCTCTGACGATGATATATTAGTTGTTACTGGTCCTAACTTCACCAAACTTGCATGGATTGTTTCATGATACTGATGCACCTGGCAGGCTTGAATGCTGAATCTGAGCCATAGGTTTATGATGCTTGAGGTTTTGTTTTTTTGGAACAGGTCACATGTATTATAGATGATAGTTTGCATAGTTGATTTAACTATATTATAAATGAAACGCAGAGGTAGCTTCAGATGCAGAGCCTGATCTCCATTATCAAGGATGCTAAAGAAATCTCCTACCTGGTATATTATGATATCATATGAAATTGTTTTTTTATGATGTTGTAATATATATTATTGTATCATATGATACAATATGTATAATATAATTGTATTATATAATATTTTACTCTATCACATGATATTGTATCATTTGATATGATACAATTAAGTATCAAATTATATTGTATCATATAATACAATACCATATTATGTATCAAATATGATAGAGTATCATACAATACAATATCATACTATATTTTACAATATAATATCATATGTTTCAACGTTAAGATGCATTATTGCAATATGGTATTGTTTCATATAATACTATATTGTATTATGTTTTATGACATTGTATTATTTGATCAAATTCAATAATGTATAACACAATACAATGTCATATCATACGTTATATTTTTTATGGTATTTTATGGTATTATATGATATATATTGTAAGTATGATAGAATGCAATTTCAATTTTATATTATTGTATTTATTAACATATGAACATATGATTATCATACAATTTTTTAACAGATGATATACGATATTGTGTCAAAACAGAATCCATGAATATCCAAGATCATAAAAGATGGTTTTCATATAATATGATAATGGTGGTTTCATAAAGGTGATGTCTCAGAAAGGTGATGCCTCGTCTCGATGAGCTTTGTAATCTGTTATTACCTATGTTTTATAATTGCGGAGCTCTCTATCGTTTAAAGGGTTCCGAGGCATATTTTGGAAATTTTATTTTTATAAAATTAACAAAATTAAATTATCGAGGGGGATAGGGTCCGGACCCCCTCTCCCCTTTTACAGCGTGAAACTATTAATATTGAATTTTCCGGGGGGACGGACCCCCTTTCCCCCTCTAGATCCATGCATGAGCAAGGAGTGTCGCATAATGAAATTATAATGTTACTGCATGTGTTTGGTCTTCGGTAAACTGACGGCTGGTAAGTGACAGGAGTCTGGAAGTGCATGTACACATTATGGCGGACATTAAATTTTGTGTGGAGTAGATAATGAGTGGGCATAGCCAGCACTGGTAAACATATATGTCACATGTACACATTAAAATATCTATCAACATTCATAGTAAGCGTGATGGCCCAGCGCATTCGTACCAATAATAGCCTGGATTAATCGGAAAACCTTGGCGAGTACGGTGCCTGCATTAAATTCTATGTAATTGACCGAGACTTGCTGAATGAAATCAAAAAAGGCGAAGGCGAAAGTGCGAAGATGCGAAGACCAGAGTGCTAAGTTGAGAAGAAGCAATAGTATTCTTCTTCTTCTTCGCACTTTAGGTATCACATCTTCGCGTTTTGTCGTCGCATCTTCGCACTTTTGCTCCTTCGCCTTCGCACTATCGCCTTTGCAACTTCGCATCTTCGCCCTAAGGTCGAAGTGGCCCTATCGGAACACCATAGATATATGTAAATGTAATTGTTAAAGGGGCATGATCACGATTTTGGTCAAATTCTATTTTTCTGTTTTTATTATTTACAATACTTTAGGAAAGCATTTCTACTGATCAAATGAAATTTGAGGGTCAGTTGTAAAGTTATAAGCAAGATACAGGGCTCACAATTCTTTGTCATGTAAACAAGGCTCGTACTCTGTTGTTGTTTACATAGGTTCAATATTCCAGTAAAAAATCTTTTTCAAGCTGATTTGTCTATGTTCTTATTCATTTTAAGCATATATAAACAGTTTCTTACGTTTAACACATTCATTAGGTCTAAAATTGGTGGAATTTGCACTTCAACTTTCAAAATGTAAACAAAAGCTTTGTTTACATAGCAAAGAATTGCAAGCTCTGTAACTTGCTTATAACTCAACGAATGACACTCAAATTTTGGTTGTCTATTAAAAAAGCCTTACTGAAGCATTGTGAACATTAAAATCGGAAAAATAATTTTTGACTAAAATCGTGATCATGCCCCTTTAAGATGACAACCATACCCCGATACAATACCTCAATATCTTGTTATAACGGAAGGATTTTTATTTTCTAAGATATACCCCTTCTTTCACTTTAAGTTTATTTGAATATGAATTATTGTTATAATTTCTGTTACTTTCTGTAAACTGCAGCAGTAAAAATTACAATAGTGTAAAGACTTTTCACAAATAATAAAAAAATATACTGAAAAACTTTAATCTACAAGGGGGTCATTATTCTACAGGGGTCACTTTTCTTCATGTGGAGTGTGCTTATTTTTATGAAAATGACACTTATTTTTCAGGTAAAGGGGGTCATTTTTCTATGTAGAATAATGACCGGGGGTCATTTTTCTGCGTAGAATAATGACCGGTGGGTCATTATTCTACGTCGAAAAATGACCCCCGGTCATTTTTTTACGGGGGTCATTATTCTTCATTACACCGGCATATGGTATTTTACATAAGCAATAATAACACTTGTTTGTATCAAGTATTATACATGTAATAGGTAATACATTTGTGAAACCGTTAACAAATAAACGATTGTCAGTTTTAATGATGTTTAATATTGTAGATGCAAGCAAGTCTTCTCTGTTTGGGTATATATTTTCACAGGTTATTCTCGTCAATAAACATTTAAGACAATATTTGAACTAAATAAGGATTTGTGTTTTTCTTATATTCAATTTTTCATCATCGCTTACTACGTGCTTAAACAAGACTGATAAAGACAGCTTTAAAATAATGTCTAATTCGAAGATTATTAAGTTCAACAATAATAAGAGAAAGCGTGCCCACTTAACTCTTCTTTTCAAAATATAAAGAACATTGCGCCGTATATGGTTGAAGGGTATTGTTGAATCATATATTTGTTACTGCTGACGCACAGAGGGAGAGGGGTTGTAACTATTGAGCGAATGTACAATTTCAACAGTTGAACTAATCTGCTCATTATTTTCAAATACAATTAAACATATATAGTAATCACTATATTTTGCCCTTTTCACAGAATTATTTCAAAATGTTGCATTGATTAAAATCTTAGTTGTACCCTTTATGATGATACAATTATAAAATTATGAGAAGGTACATATGCATATATGTATACTATTTAGCATCTTAAAAGTGCGCAGGGATTCATTGTCTCAATATATGAAACATAAAAAACCCTAAAATACACGAATCTGTAATGTGAATATTTCGTAGAGTGTTGCAGCATTGCAAAGCAATATTCTCTCAATTTCCGTTTAAGTTGAATCAATGATTTTATGAGAAGTATATCATGAAAACATGTAGACAAAATCATACCTGGTTACGTCACAAGGAATAGTATTCAATGAATGTAAAAGTTGATTGGTTTGGCGCAGAGTCATCCAATTAAAAATTCGCAAACAAATTAGATATTATGTATACACTGTACCAAGATATCCTCTTTTTTACTGTTTGCTTAATTACGTGATAGCTATTTATACCTCAATAATTTAATGATCTACATTAAAAAGTATAAACAATTTCCAAGATTATCTGTTGAAACGACCCGTATAGCTTGTCAGATTTCGATACATGGCTGAAATATGTGATATATAACGGGATTTTGTAATGCAGCGGACCCGGATAATAACGTTGAAATATTACGCAGGGTATTTCAAATGACTTTTGAATGGGGAAAAGATGTAAACATTCCCTATTGTAAATCTCCATAAGAAATTTGTTTTCGTTCCTATGAATTTTTTCGAGTGAAAAATGATTATGTGGCAATGAAGATATCTTTAAAAAATTCCATTTTATCGATTTCAATTGCTTTACTTTCTCAAATATGTCTATTTTTATCGAAAATGTGCAGCAGGAATATTTTGGGATAGACTATAACACGACATAGATTATTCTATAACTTCTACAAAATTTCTACACAAAGATCTATTTGATAAAAAAAAAACAACTAAAAACACAAACAGATACTAGCCTCTGCATTTCCCTTGCATTTCTTGTCCAAATTTAATAATAAACTCTTACCAATTGAGTCGCTAACATTGTTGCACTTATATCATCAACGTTTGGAATATTATGGGTCATGGGGTATGCCCTTGAGCCAGAGCCGTTTATCGAATGTCGTTTACTTTTCGGAGTTGTAAAGAATAATGACGTCATAATATGACATCATAGTGACTATATGCACTTCAATGTATCATCGAACACGTGCATAGGATAAACTCCACAAAATACATCGGTATGAATGAAACACTTCATTCATGCATTTGAAGTAGGTCATTTGCAGGAAATTGCCCCTATACAGCCTTACCTCACCCGCTAAGGCTATACCTCTTGAGTAATTTTCTGAACAGGTGCAAGACGCTTATTTTTTAAGTAGGCTTGGTAAATAAAAACAAATATCTGTTAAGGTAAAGGTTTTCCCTCATTTATTGTCGTCAACAAATGTATCAACACATTTCAACACAATAATTGAATGAAATATTCGGGTTTTTTTGTAAAAATTTGATATTATTTAATCATCGAACAATAATTAATTAAACAGGACGGAACTATACAGCTTTGAAAATATTGTCTAGTTCTAAGAGTCCAAAAGTCAACAAAATTGATATAAAGAGAAATCACTTAACTATTCCTTTTATTTTCATGATGAAGACAATTGCAATCTATGCTTTTACATGCCTTTGTGGAATGATCTTTGTCACTGCTAACGAACAAGGGAATAAAAGTTGCAACTATAGAATGTATATACAAATCAGCTAATATATAATTCTTTTACTTTCTTAATATGTAAGAATACATACTATAATAGTGATCACTGGCTTTGTTTTGTTTGTTTGCTTGTTTGTTTTTTTGTGTTTTTTTTTTTTAGATTTCTCACAACGTGTTGTAGAAATGATGAATACATCAACATCCATAATAATGATGATACAATTAGAAAAATATGCGAAGGTTTGTATGAATACATATCAGCTATATATTATATTGTACTAATTAATTATTGTCCAAATATTAAGACTTATTTTAGATACAGAAACATGAAATCTCTGGCTAAATTAACGTGTCTTTTATTGTATTTTGTTGTAGCCTGTCATGGACTTCCGTATAGAAAATGTCCCCATGGATATTATGGAGAGCAATGTATTGAAACATGTTCTTGTGGTACTGAGCTATGCGACGATGTGTTAGGATGCGTAACACCTGGTAAACAATTGCATGAAATACTTTTTGATATAATAACTTTATTGAACTGCATAGAAATCAGTATCTTTCAATTGGTTAAGAAGTTCGATTCGAATGAAAATTTGGCATACAGTAATTGTTTATATGTATTTTTGATATAGGGTATGCTTTTCGAGGTTTCTTGTATTTTATTTTCTTATCAAATCTTTCGTTTCTTAAATCATTATTATTCGTAAAGTTAAAATAATACAGATGGTTTTGATTTTGGAATACATTTTTCTAAATCAATTTTAGGAGAGGCAGTTTGGTTGTTTATTTATTTGAGCATTTTTGTTTTACTGAGCTATACTAAGGTCAAACTGAGTTTATTGCACAGCGTTCTGCATCATTAAGTGAAGGAATACTTTTTATTATCACAACACGTTGATGTATCCAATCCATTCTAGATATTAATTTTCAAAATGTTTTGTGTTCTTAAAATATTACTTTTTTATTTTACAATTCCTTTTATAACAGTATGTTATAAACAGTTCAAATAACATAATCATACTCCTTAAAAATACTGTGTTAAAAAAAATTCTGCATAATTCATTAATTTTTCCAGAGAAAACTTTAACATCCGTAAACGAAAAGAACACAGGTAAATTTTTATCAAAAGCATCTTTTTAAAAAAAGACCACATTCTCCTATATTTGCTATACCATATATTTAGCACCTTCCTAGTTCATTTATTCATTTTACATGAAAACAGATTTAACGTGTTATTGCTTTCCTAATATATTTTTGTAAAAACTTTCTAAAATGGATGCAAAGTGAAAAAAAGCAATAACAAACTGTCAACCATCTAAAAAATCCATAAAGCGAAATACGAATTTAAAGCAGAGCAACACAGACCTCTAAAATGATAGAGGTGGGATTAGGTGCCTAGTAGGAGTAAGCCTCCCCTGCCGACCGTTCGCACCCGCCGTGTTCTCATTGTCAAGATAATGAAAAACGGAAGAAACCGTAGTCTGTCCGATGTATAAATAATGTCCAACAAGTAGGAAAAACAGCAGTCAACGTGTGTCCTATTGAAACATTGTACTTGCTTACAAGGTAAATGTATCAACTATAGAACTTGCGTAAAGATGATTTTAATCGAGGTTCTTGATATTCTTGTTCCAACAACTTGTTTGTAAGAAGCATGACTCGTTTAATAAATTGATTGTTTACAGAGCATGATCTTGCAAAATGAATAAGCTTTTAGACATAAACCCAATACACAGGTGATTATATTGCTACATACGTAACGGAAGTTGACGATTGAAAAAAATAACGTTTGTCATAAAGTGTTGTTAGGTTACCATTAACGTCTTTTTCTAGTAAAAATCCAGATATGAAACAGATGTTTGGGAATCTATGGTATCTTTTATTTCAAGCTCACTTGGATATTTTGAGTTGACATAAGAGTGAAAGTAACAGTTGTTTATGAATAAAACATCATCAATATATATCTATATGTGGAGATAAAGGCCACGGCTTTTCTTGCACAAGCTTTTCCATAAATTCCGCTTCGTAAGAATATGAAAATAAGTCAGCCAATAAAGAAGCACATTTTGTTCCATGGGAATTCCGACTAATTATTGTCTCCAAAAACTACATAGATGTTGTCTATCAAAAATTCAAGCATCTTTAATATGTTAACATTAGAGTACTTGTGTGAGTGTGTGAGCAATTAGACTGGCTTTAAACAAGATACTGTTTAAGATTTCAAATGACAAGGTAAGAATATTAAAAAATATTTTGAAAAAGAAACAACTGTCGATGACATAAAAATTTAGATTTAGATTTGTCATGGGGAATGGTTGTATAAATCGTATGTTTTGATGTTATTGATTTTGGTAAGATTATGTGACCTCAAAATTTCTAAAGTTTCCACATCTGATTTACACCGCCTCTGTAGTACAATGTTACACAGTACTTTTATAGTTTCTCCTTCACTACTGTAAGAATTTTAGTTAGTAAAATTACCAAACGTAGAATTGAAACCCAGTTCTTTTAAAACGCAATGAATATAATGTGCCTTGCAAACAAAGACAATGTTGGCACATGCCTTGTCTAGCAGGGACCAGTACATACTGATCGTGCAATCTATTTAGTTCTTTTCTCACTTTTGTTTTATTGAAATCAGAAGGTGAGATGGTTTTCTTGTGGCCTATATCTGAAAAAAAGAAAAGATATAAAAAACATAAAGATATTTTAAGTGATAAATTACAGAGCGAGAAAAAATA
Organism: Magallana gigas; assembly: GCF_902806645.1. NCBI lineage: Eukaryota > Metazoa > Mollusca > Bivalvia > Ostreida > Ostreidae > Magallana > Magallana gigas. Next base: position 57,799,441 of record NC_047564.1, read on the forward strand.
ACACCCGATACTCAGAAGTATCCACTGAAAGAAGTGCATCAAATGGTTTGTTATGTTTCTTTTCTTTCCTCATATTCCTCTTTTTATCGTTATAATGAATTTTTAAAGGTTTTGTATATTTTGCTATCTAATGTCAAGAAAATGAGGACAACATTCTTTAGAGACCCCATATTCAAGTTTCATACAAAATACATATCAAGGAACACGTTTTTAAAATGTATCTACATAAAGTTTTATTACTTTATATTTAACATTGCATATACTCTATTTAGTCTTGCAACAGCAACTGTAAAAATTTATCATATCGATTACCCATCTGAAACCCATAAAAGCATGAATAAACTGCAACCAAATGAAAAATGTGTGAGAATTATGTAAATCTGAATTCCAAAGTTCAGCTGATGTATTGTATTGTTATAACTTTAATTAGCGATGGTTTGATTCAAAATTCATGGGGTATAATTATAGTTGAAATCATTATTACATTAAAGACCGTCAATTTTCTATATTGTTAATATGGGAGAAACCGGTCAAAAAGTTAAAACAAAAATAGAATAAATGTGAAAAAACAAGATTATTTCAGTAAAAGTAAAAAAAGTGTTATTTACAAATATTTAGATATATACATTTAATTGATAATAAATAAAAACACTTAATAGGAAATAACTTGACTGTTTAAATTGTCTACTTCTAAAAGTCCAAAAGTCAGAGAGAATAATAGAAAGGAATACCATCGAGCTCTTCCTTTTAGATCTTTTCGAAAATGAAAAGCATTGCATTGTATGTGTTTGTAAGTCTTTGTGTAAATATATTTGTTCTTTCTGATGAACCGGCGGATGAAAGTTGTAACTATAAAACGTATGTACAATTTCATCGTTTATATTTTGTTCTTTGTTTCCAGATATAATTAATCATATTAAAACGGTCATCACTAGATTTTTCCTTTTTGCAATCAGATTTCTCTTAAAGTGTTGCGGTAATGACCTTAAAGGAACACACTGGAATGAGGCCAATATAAAGATATGCCAAGGTCTTTTATCTTATATTTATTCTAAATTAACATCTTTTACAGAGATGTTTTGGTCTCAATATTTACGAAACTATATTTTTCATAAAGATACAGTATAAAATTATTAAAAGTACCATTAGTTGTTTTTTTTTTTATTATAGCCTGTATTGGACGTTCATGTAGATCAAAGTGTCCCCAAGGATATTATGGAGAGCATTGCAATCAATCCTGTCCCTGTGATGCTGACCAATGCGATGATGTGTCTGGATGTATGTCTACTGGTAAGTGGATGCATAAAATATCTCCGTGTTGCAATGAATAACTTACGTCATTATTCAGCACAGAACCTAATACGTTTTTATTAGAAAAAAGACCTTTTATAGTGAAAACAACTTATTGTTTTTATATGTTTGTGATATACGATCTGCTTCATAAGGTTGGTAGATTTTTTTTTCGGAGGCTGTTCGTTACGTTTTCTTTATCTATTTGTGTATTATAAATATGATGCAGATGGTTTTAATTTTTAATTGCTTAATCATTTTTATGAGAAACAATTGAGTTTTCAATTCATTACGAAATTTGTTTCGACATTTTTTAATCTTTCTAATCCGTACTAACGTCAAATTGAATTTATTGCATGCGACTTGCATAACAGAGCTAAAGTATACTTTTGATCATCAAAAAAAAGTTGGTATGTGCAATCCATTCTTGATTTTAACTTCGCAAATGCTTCTATAAAGAGATGTTTATGATTTGAAAATAAAACGTTTTTGATTTTTCTCTTCTCTTTATTGTTACGTAAATGAGAATTTTGTTTTGGAAACATGCTATTTTTTGCTTGAAAAAAGGTAACTATCATCAAATTTTAGGGTTGCAAAACCGAAAACATGTAGGAATGGTTTTAGAAGTTTCTTTGTTTGCATCAATATTCATCATAATTTTGCTAATTGGTGGAATACTAAAAGTCGTTTACAGGTAGGACAAATTTTACTTTAATGCACATACTTGCGCATAAGGATGTGGTCACACGATGTTGTTGTTCAGCAGATTTTCGATTTGATTTTCTTATCAGATTACTTCTTTTTTTAAAAAACTAAAATCGTATCGTTTGACCACAGATAAAAGCTGAAAGCAAAATTTGAAAATTTAATGACGTCCGATATTAACTCTCACTTCTGATGAACATCGTGTGGTAACAAATGATTTCCCCCTATTCAATAAGAATAAGGGATAAACTACTACTATATTGATGAAACTGCAATTGTAAGATCGTATCGTGTGGTCACCTCAACAATTGGGTAAAAAAGATTTACCTCGCAGTCGATTTAAAATTAGATTAAAAAAACATATGATTAGATCCATTTTAACATTATATATATATATATATATATATATATATATATATATATATATATATATATATATATATATATATATATATATATATATATATATATATAATGACTTGAATAATACATCACAGACTGCGAAAAAATAACACAAGCTACCCAGAAGTCTACACTGGAAGAAGTGCAAGAAACGGTTTGTTAATCGTATCTTTTTTTTCCTCATATTCCCCGTTTTATTTTTGTAATAATTAGTTTTGCTTAAGGTTTTCTATATTTTGCTATCTTCTTTCCAGTAGACGACATTACTAGAGATTCACCAGTAATCTATGCTGCAGTCGTGCGCCCTAACAGGAAACCGGTCATGGGTGTAGAACAGAGCGACCGAATGTACGGAAATACGCTAACGCTGCAAAAACCGAATCAAGGGAGGTAACAAAATACAAACACTTGCCTTGTTTCATTTTTGAAGTTAACAGTTTGCAAAGATAAAATTGGCCTTTCAACACTCCAACACTGATATCATAGCCTACCTAAAAAAACTATGTATGATTTAGCCAGTGGGGAAACTTTCACAGTACATGTATAGGTCATGTACTCGACACCTTTGAAACACATCGTTCTATTCTTATGTTTCATGTGCACTTTGTTTGGGATTGAATAAGTGCTTGATCAATTACTTGAACAAATATAGTTTAAATTCATTTACTATCTAATAGTGTGAATTATGTAATTGGCTGAGCGATTTCAAAATATGAATAAATAAATATGTAAATAAATAAATATAAGAATGAATTAACAAAGAAACATGTAAATATGCGGACATCGACGACAACATACGCTTTATAATGTTTGACCACAAGCTTACTTGAGCTAGATGCTTGAATATGCTGAAAAGATTTTTAAAAAGTCTTATTCAAATTTTGAAACAGTAAAAAACATTGTTTTTAAAGTTTTAAGTTTGAGAAGCACTAAACAAGCTCAATGTATTATTGTCCCATGTAAAAGACGCCATGATATATCCCTTAAAAATGTGAATTATGTTTAAATAATAAAATCTGAAATCCATTGTGTATACTTTTAGTTCGTTTTTACCTTTTTATGCATATTTGACAGGGACACGAATACGAAGAAATGCCTTGATATCAACATCAGTAATAATCCAGCAGGTGGTAAAGTATAAACTATCCTAATCAGAACAAGATTAAACAATTTGATTTTTTATTATATAAGCAAAATTATATCAGAAATTATAACAGCTCTTTTTATGTATGAATATTTAATTATCTAATAGAGGATCTGGGAATTGGTTCTTCGACAACCTACTCTTTTGTGAGAAATCCTGACAGGACATTGTCACAGGATTTAGGACAGTGCAACCAGAAGAATGGGAACATGATGACGCGTATATAGACATACTGAGAAGAACATTATTCTAAATAGATAACCATTGTATTTTTATGAATGAAAATATAGATGTACCTTTCGCTTAAAGTCCTGTGTGATATGTAATATTACTTCCTGTTTCGACTTTCAAGAATTTAATTTGTAGACCACATCTGTTGATTCCTCATAATGTCACAATGAACAAAAAATTGATAAGTTTCCAATTCCAAATTTTACATAGAATTATGTGCACTAACTCTCGTTTATTTATATTCAAAATATTAGATACTGAAATATGTTCATTTTGCCATGAAACTAAGGAGTCAATAAGTCATCTTTTTTATGGTTGTCTGCATGCACGAAACATTTGGATTACAATACAGGAAAAATTAAAGAACTTGTGCAATATTGATGTGTGTTTTAATGAACAAACAGTAATTTTTGGATGTAAAAATGCCATCCCTGTATTGTATAGAGCACTTAATCTATTGATATTGTTAGCAAAAAGGTTTATTTATATAAACAGATGTAAGTATATTTAACCCTCTACAAAATCACTGTTCGAATACATTATATGTTTTAGATATGTTGATATCTACTCTTCCCATTCATTGAACAAAAGAAAAGAAAATGAGGTCAAGGATAGTTGGCAGATCATCTAAAAAATATTAGCTACTTGAGTGTCCAATTTCATTCTTCTTATTATGTTACGATTGTACATGCATAGTTTGTGAATAAATTATAAAAAAAAAGATAGAGTTAACCGATAATTGGTATTTTCAAACATAAAAAATGATAACAATCTATTAAGTCTTGCATATTGTAGATTCCTTACTTCCTGCAAGTCATTAGTTTCACGATTCAAACATGTTTCATCCAATCTCGAGAATGAAAACACGAACACAAAACCAGTTGCGGAAAACGTTTTATCCCATTGTCCAACATTTCTCCTTTTTTGCATCGATACAACTACCTTGTCAGCTAATATTGGCTTTCACTGGATCGCATGCTGACTGACGTTTTTCATTCTAATTGTTAAACCATAATTAATCACCTAATTGTCTATACGGACCTTTCCCTTTTTTCTACATTACGACAAAGAGCACACGGCGGATGAGACCGGTCGGCAGAGGTTGCTCACTCCTCCTAGGCACCTGATCCTACCTCTATCTTTGTAGAGGTCCTTGGTTCTCTGCTTTGAATTTGTACTTCGTTTAACGGATTTTTGAGATGGTTGACAGTTTACTATTTTTTTTTCATAGTTGACATATTTCTTTAAAGTTTGAAATTAATTTGTTGACAAGTAAAACGTAACTAAGTACAGAAATCAGAACTGTATACAACGAAAACAAAACTACTCTTGTACAAAATGCAGCATATTTCAAATCACTTTCAGATCACCCTATATCCGCTTTCATTCTTTCCGGGTCAGCTTAAAGGACATATCGCATGATTTTCAATTTTCGAAATTTTTTAAATAAAATCATTCTATACTCATTAAAAATGAAGTTTATAAACGTTTTCATAAAATATTCTGCCTAATTCGTGAGTTTGAGAGCGATGAAATTCAAATGCCGCGATATGCATATTTTCTCTCTCGATCTACCCGCCATGATGTGTGACGTCATATGCGACCTCGAGCGAGAAGGTGCTGTCAGCCATCTTTGTAATTCGATTAGATTTAAACGACAATTAAACTAATTATCACCTATTAAATTGCCGATAACGGGACATGATGGTGTTTTGTGCCTCCTGTGGGTGTTCTAGCTGTCGGAAATTGGGATTTGGACTGTTGTTTTTTAAAGTTTCCCTTACGAAAGTATGCGGAAATCTTGCGACAAATAGTGGTCTATCTGTCGACGAGAGGATTTATAAATAAACATTCAATACACATAAATCATTAATTATATGGTATATTTTTGTAATCATTGTTTCATAAATAAATCGTATTCATTTTTCAAAAAGAAAAAATTGAAGTTTATGAACAGGGGCCTGTGTACAAAACGCAAGTTCATCATGTTCATCGGAGAAAAAAAACGAGAGGGGACGCCATTTTGGATACCGCCTCGCTTCATTAGCTGTTTTCTCATTGTTATTGTTAAACTATACGTTCATGTATGCGTCGGTTTTGTAAAAATGATTTCTACATTCATACATGTAGCTCACCTCTGCAGAAATCATATTTATATCATCGGAAGGTGAGATTTCTGTGAGTTTTATTTTTTGTGGGAGAAGTCAAGGATCGAGTTGTCGATATTGAATGTTTATGCGAGAAATAGACAAAGTTTGTTGATATACATTTATACGTAAATGGATAAAAACATACGGAGATGGGATCTAACAGAAATAAAGAATAATTAAGGAAAACGTTCTTGCCTGCTTTTACAATCCAGTGTACGATAGAGTAAACAACCTTATAGAAAGTTGTGACCAGTTACTGCCGAAGAAACAAACCTCTTGTGCACCACAGTTTTACAATAATGAACATTTTGAGTCGTTAGGAACGCCAAAAAACAAGACTGTTGTAGATTTTAATAAATAAACACCTTTAACCGATTTATTTCAGCTACAGTCATTACTAAGTTGTGTTTACAATGTTTTCACGTCGATCAATCTGATCGCCATTGCCGACTTCATCGTCTCTTCTTCGGCAATATCATCGTTTTTTATCCGTACTGGTGGCTTAAACATGTACGACTGTATAATAAGATTCTTCTAATTTAGTCAGCATTAAAAAAAAACAACGTAAATGTTGAATAAATGTCAAAATTTAAAGAAGATAATGCTAATCCTACATATTTGTTTACAATCAGGCTTTCAGCTGTTCGAAAAAGGTCGCATGTGACGTCACTGTACCACGTGACACGCTATCTAATTAACGAGTTTTTAAACGATCGGGGCTATATTTTAAATTGATATTATGGCTAATTACCGCTTTTATACCGTTAACAAACTGTTAGGAGTAATTATTAGATACACAAGGAAGCCAAAAAATGTAAAATGTCCCATACTTTAGAAACATGCGATATGTCCTTTAACTTACATTCAAAATTTTCAATTCTGTATTGTAACTCTGCCTCAGCTGAAGGCACGTCAGTTATTTTCAAGGCTTTTTAAAAAAATTAGTTTCATTAAAAATGTCTTTTTTAATGATGATTGATAAATATAATAGTTTTCAATTTTATCGGGGGTTTTAAAGGAAAACCAAAGTTCAAATAAAAAAATTATTGATTCCGTCAACGTTTTGTATTTTTCCTAGTATGTTCGCTAGGTATAACTACTACCTTCATACACGCGAAGCCTACCGAAGATAGCAGCTTATTTCTGTTAAGCTGTTCTATGCGATTATTTGAAAAATTGCCAAAAGGGGAGATGAATGATTAAAACTGTACTTCTTTCTTTATTTTAGCCACAAATAGGCTGAAATCTAAATTTTTTTAAATTAACAACTGTTTTTATTACCCCAGAACATGTAGAAGTGTTCTTATAGCCGAGGTTGGGGAGCCTTGGAATCTATAAGTTGACATTATATATACTGAATAAATTTTGATACAGGGTATTTTTACAAATAGCATCATTCATACATCCACTCATTCCGTTGCATGTATATGCACATTACTCTGCATCGTAACCAAGTACAAAAAATCATCGTTTTACAATGAAACAAAAATAAAGTACTTTGTAATATCTAAAATCATAGGAACAAAAGGCTGAAAATCAACAATCATTATTAAAGGACAGCCTCGCCCATCTTACATGAAATTTCTCTAATTCACAATTTTTCGTTTAAATACATTTTTCACATTTGTAATAATAAAGTATTTCACGTTTGATTCCAATAAAGGAGGGTAATTCTTTTCTACTCCTTTTTCTTTATATATGTCTCTTTACAATACATATTATTATATTGAAAATGTTATAATATTTGTAGTATTTACCAAATAAAACATCATTTTGTTCAATGGTATATCTAATTCAAATTCTTCCTTCATCCAAACTAGTAAATTATCCCAGATTTCACTTACATATTCACATACCCCAAAAAGATGACAAAGAGTTTCTGCATTACATCTACAAAATGTACATAACTCTGATTCAACTATTCCTATCTTACGTAAATAAGTATTAGTCGCAATAATTCGATGTACAATCCTGTATTGAAACCATCCTAATTGTACGTCGTTAGTTATTTTGAAAAATAATAAAGTTTGTCTTTTCCACCATATGTTATTTACATTCATGTCTAGTTCCTTTTCCCATTTCAATTCTGATTTTGGTTTGTTCCATTTCTCATCAATAAAAATGTCATAAAAGTCCCTTGAGCCTTGCTTATGTTTCCTAATTATCCGTAAAAATTCTGGACAATATGGAATATTTTGAAAAATAATTTCTGCATTTGCTATTGTCATTTTTCTTTATTGTAAAATAAATGTATTATAGACAAACCTTTGAATACGTACCATTTGCAATGCAATTTTGATTCAATACATGTTTCTAAGTCAACTACGAAACTACTTATACCAATTTCCGCAAGGTTGATACTACTCATAAAAATATTACACTTTGGAGCAAAGTTCAACAGATCTTGAATTACGTGTAATCATGAATTTCAAAGTTTGAAATGTATACTATTTTAAATAACTATAACCTGAAAAGTATCAATTTCTGCAAGAATATATTTATTTATAATGTATTGTTATTATAACAATCTATATAGCGCTAAATATAACAAAAATTACTCTAAAACACATGACTAAGATATAATTATAATAAAAAGACATAATATATGATTAAAAGTAGTCTAAACAGTGATATGAATTTCGTTAGATTGAGTCATCTACACAGATATATGAAAATAGTTACAATGTCAATTATAAAGAGCTAATCTAAATAAAATTAATCTTAAGTTACTTTTAAAAACTGCACAGATGTTGTTCGTGTTTTGAATTTGCCGGCAGACCGTTCCACAGCAGTGAAGCAGCACTAACGCCAAACTGCCAATATCCATATTGTTTTTTAAGGTGGTGAAATCCCGTAGATAGTAACTTATTCCAGATTCGAAATTCCAGTGGCAGTCAATTGAAAGACATAAGCTCAGGGGTTATATAAATATAACCAGGCGTCTTTGTCCTTGTTAGACCTGGCCTCTGTTTTTTGAATTTTCTGCAGTAAAAATAAGGAGCTTGAGCTTGACCCATAGAGCAATGCATTTACGTAATCCAGTCCAGAGATAACGCGTGAACATACTATAAGGTCTTGCACTGACTTGCAGCCATTTTTATTAATGTTTTCAAATGCGACCAGATTACCATTTAATCATTTTGACTGTTTTCTTTATTCATTGGATCGTTTACTTCAATAAAGGATTTAAGATGTAATATTTTTGAATATTTCAGATACTGATTCTTTTAATAATGCAAACATGTAATGATTCAAGAATTTTTTTTTTCAAGTAGGCTTGATATAAATATTAAATGCTCTACCGGATTAACCGTCAGTCTTACGTCGATAATTTTATCATGAGATCTTAAGACAATAAGACAATAACTATATAATGTATCGGTATTTTGGTATAATTTGATAATAATTAATCGAAAACTATGGAATCAAACAGGACAAAAAAAAGAGCTTAAAAGTGTTAATTCTAAGAGTCCAAAAGTCAATAAGGAGGATATAGTGAGACTACTACACTTTTTCTTCTTTTCAGAAATGAAGACGATCGCGTTATACGTGGCTGTGGGTTTTAGTGGAATCATCTTTGTTTTTGCTGACGAACAAGGAGATGCGGGTTGTAAATATAGAGCGTATGTTCAATATCTACCTACATATGTTGTTGTTTTATCACTTTTCATTTACAATTACAGATGCTAAGAAAAGGTTCTCTTTGTGTGTTTTTGTTGTTTTTTTTTTTAGATTTCTTTCAACGTGTTGTGGTGATTATATTGACAGTATCCACAATAATGGTACAATTAAGAATATATGTAACGGTATGTATGCCTCCTATAACGATATATCATGCCAAGATAGTTAGAGTCAGTATGATATGATATTTTATATAATGTTTTACATATAGAAACACGACACTTTTAGTTATATTACATTTGTTTTGTTTTAGCCTGTATTGGACGTTTATGTAGATCAAAGTGCCCCCAAGGCTATTATGGAGAGCATTGTAATCAACCCTGTCCCTGTGCTGCTGACAAATGCGACGATGTGTCTGGATGTGTATCTACTGGTAAAAAATGCATGTAATATGTTTGTACATTACATCTATTCTGCCAAGAAAAAGTTTCCTTTAATTGGTAAATTGTCCAATGAAAATTCAGCAACCATTTATTCCTTAAATTATTATTGATATACATTCGCCATTCAAGTTTACAAGTATTCATTTATTATTAAACCTTTCCTTTTAATTCTTTTTGTTTTTGTACGTTGAATGGGCTGCAGAAAGTTTTAATATTGGCAAACATTATTTTATCCGTTTATCTGACGAACGGTACAGAGTTCGATTTAAATTTGTTTATCCGGTCATCAAAGTCGACATTCTTATTAACCTACACTGTTGTCAAATTATGTTAATCATTTAGTCTTGTTTAACTAAGTGAAGTTGTTATTGATGTTTTTGATGTATATAAATATTGAAATATTAAAAAGTGTAAACAAAAGAATAATGTTTATTGAAAAATTCAACAAACGTGACTTTGTAATATATTAATATAAATTATAAATTAATTCGTTCGCGTTATCTTTCAGCACTTCTACACAGACCGTCCGCTGCGTCGGACGGGATTTTTCTTTCTCGGGCTTGAAATCTTTAATACAAAGATGTAGTTGCCACGTTTCGATCCGGTGTTTATATATTATTTAGTTTTTATATATTATTTAGTTTTTAGTTTAGTGCTAGTTTTGTAGATGTTTTTCCTCTTTCATATGTAGTTTTTATTTTGTTGTCCTGAAGAAGGTACCGGTTGTCCCAAACATTTGACAATATTTTACTTTATTGTTCGTGTCGTTGGTTATTTTTAGTGCTTTAGTGAAGTATCAACCTGAGACTCCAATATCAGCCCGAGGGCCAAAGGTTGATACAGACTGTGATATGGGAAAAGATTATCTATTATTATATCTATTACATACTTATTAATAAAATTTTTAAAAAATCAACTCCAAAATATGATTTTAAATATAATTTGAAAATAGTCTGTAGATGTATTAAATAAAAATATGAGATCTTATTGTTTTACTAAACATGTAGCTACAGATTAACTTCTCTAAAACATTAACTAGCATTTGAAGTTTTCAACTTCATTAAAAATGTCGACTTTAACAACGTCTTTGAACATGCATAAAAACTTAAACTAAATAAAAGCAGAGAAGTTCCACAGGAGTGTGATACACGTTTTGTAATGTCATCTGTATCACATATGCAAAAAAACCTATATTTATTACTAAGTATGTAATAAAAATATATATTCTACCATACAATATATATGTTTAGTATTAACAATTTATTACAAATACGTAAGGCATAGGCATAGGTTTCAATCGGTACTTTTCAGCTGATACAATAACACATGTTGTTTTTTTTTTATATATATTTGATACAAACGAGGGAAAATTTAGCATCGTTTTAGTAGCTTGCGTTGTCTGTATCAGCAATAAAGTGATGAGGATCAAACTTTAAGCATACAATTACAGGTATGTTAAAACTGAATAACACAGTTACTATTACATTCTATATCCAATCCAATCAAATTGTTTACAAATGTTTACTTATCTGTACAAAGTAAAGCATTTCGTGTGTCTCGGCATCTTATGATCTAGCGATGAAAATGTATTTGATGTTTATTGCAGACTGAAAAGAAGCACTGACTAGATTCCATAATGCCTACAGAAATCAAAGTAATGAAGTACTGTTGATAATTGATTATTATCAATTTTAAAATCAACGATATATTATGCAAATTTTTATAATATGAATTCTCGAACTTTTCCGACAAGAATTGCGAGAAAACCCCATATGAATCATGTTGTGTAATATCTAAAGATAGAATTAATTCCATCAAACTGTGTATCAGTAATCGAAATGTTTCTGAAAAATTGTACACGTCTGGATCCAAGCAATATTGATCTCTAGTCTCGTTCAACCAGACGCTCGGCTATCTCCGTTATTCTCCGACTACCAAGAGAGACTCTCTGCTTGTCAGAGATTTACGGAGACAACCGAGCGTCTGGTTGAACGAGACTATATTGAACTCTAGCGTAGGAATACATGCAACTACAAAAAAAACCAATTGAATTGTTCGTACTATATAAAATCTGACTATTTTCAAGGTATTTATATATACTTTTCTTTTGAAAAACAATGGTACAGTATACAGTACACCGAATTTATCTATTATTTTCAAGATCTACGTCTTGTCAGCGGTGGTGATTTGTGCATAGGTCTAAACACTGTTTCACTTTCGGTTTGCCAGAGTAACTGCATAGTAAAGTTGATTAAAATCAACTCCCAAAAAACGAGTATACATCTCTCTCTCTCTCTCTCTCTCTCTCTCTCTCTCTCTCTTATTGACTATATTTTGTTAAATGAAGACACACTGGCAAATTCCTAAGGAAGATACTCTGATGAAGGGTATCCGATAAGGTCACCGAAACATGATATAGAGCCAAACCACACGGTATGTATACGGGCATTTGAGTATTTTATTCCAGTTTTTAATTTTTGACAAATGAAGATTTTACTACCAAAAAATAAATTTGAATGGTATTTATGTTGTAATAATAATTTAAATAAATCGTAGACTATAATAATATGACAGTCACAAACATAACATGGGAACTGTACCTCTCTTTTCGTATAATTTTATATTCATTAAGATTACAATAGGGTGTTTCCAATTGCAAACAATAACCTTATTTTGATGCAGATAACACGATGATCCTCTTCGTGTGTATGACCCAAATTTGACTCTAAAAGGAAATGTTAAACTAAGTTATCAAAATGGTTTTGAATTCCAATATTGAAAAAGTTAATTATTTTGATTTTATTGATATATAAGTAAAGTGCAATTTAAGTTCTCATTATCTTTTGTGATAAATGTATTCTTTATAACAGACAATTGTTGATTTTTGTAAAGTTTTTTATTTTGTTTATATTGATATATGCATATGATTAAATTGCAATTTATGTTCTTACTTTCTTTTGTAAAAAAATGTATTCGAAATAAACAGACAACTGTTGCAGTTGATTTTTTTCATTGAAAAAACCCACGTACCCTTGAAACTGTGATTTTCACTTTATCCACGAAATTGATACCCTTTAATATTAATGAAACCACAGTACTTTAAATGTTTTAGATGGAATCAAACCAAGTTTTTGTGCGTTTTGTACTTTTGCAAAATTTCAATACAGTAAATCATTTTGTACTCATAATTATCAATGACTAGTCTAAAACATTTCAAGGGTTTATTCAATGCTATGTCTCGCATTTTGACAGCATCCATAATATATGCTCTTGAATAAGACTAATCAGCCTAATAATTTAGAGGACAGAATTTTATACATGTTTATGATATCATTTCAAACTCTGTTTAGTAGAACTTGCAACTTTGCAATGTTATATTTACCTGCAATAAAATATGAATAAAATTATGAATAAACGATCCAAGTTTTACTTTGAAAGATCAAGAGCTTCAAGAAATTGGAGTTTAAAAGATCAAGGGTATATTTGCTTGGTTATATGAAAAAAGATCGATACCGTGATTTCACTTCGAGAGATCAAAGTTTGAGCCATCGATATTCTCTGTTATCCGGATGAAGTTATAAATCTTTATATAATGGCACAGAAGAAAAATTAGAGGAAGAAAAACTTCAAATGCTACATGTACAGGTACCAAGGATTGTAGCATAACAAACAAAAGACAAGTTTTGGGTAATATTTTATTACATTGTCCAACATTTTACCCTCTCGCTTCAAATTTAAATTCTTTATTTTGCCTACTAGAACTCAATATTTTGAAATATATCGTTGTTGACCTTTTAAAAAAAACAAAATTATAGGATATTCTTTTTGACTACGTAAAATTCACATATCACTAATAACGTGTCTAAACCACTCATACAAACAATACGCTTTGGAGCAAAGTCTAACAGATTTTGAATTACATGTAATCATGAATTTCAAAGTTTGCTGATATATGCTATTCGAAATAATCTTTAAAGTACCAATTTTTAGAGAATATTGTTATTTGTTATCTATTCATAGTCAATTTTAGCTTTTTAGTTATTAGATGAATGATTGAGTACAATAAAAATGATAGTTTTATATTGTTAAATATTTTAGATACTCTTGATAATGTAAACGCATGTATTGTTAATTTGACTGTGAAACAATTTTTTTCAAGAAGATGTATAACATTAATTAAACGATTAGCAGATTTACTGTCGTTGATAAATGTGTTACAACATTTTATGACAATAGTTATAAAAAAATAAGTTTATTATATATTATCAATGATTAATAACGGAACATTACGCGATCAAACAGGACGGAACTAGACAGCTTCGAAATGTTGTCTAGTTCTAGAAGTCCAACGTCAACAATGTGACAATCACTGTTCATATCGAACACACCCGATTTTATTTTTCCCATAATTCTTTGCAACGTGCTTGGCCGACGCTAACAATAGGCGCTAAGTTATACCCGGCCGAGCTGTCCAGCAATAAAGACGTGCTTAGTGTGTGAAGGGGGTATCGTGTTAGAAGCCTGTGTGGCATGTTTTAGTTTCACAAGTTCAGCATTTGACGCGGACACGGATAGCTGACCGTGGTAAGTATTTATTTAGTTTGGTGTAGTTTATTTGTAAATTTTTGCCTTTTTATTAGTATTACGCAGTCGTCCTATAAAGTCACCTTGACCATTGTTCACTGTAGAGTTACCTGTGTGTTCACTGATGTGTGACTTTAGCGAGAGTGTTTAAATGGAATTCGTCTTTTTCTATAGTACAGTTTTTGCTATTGCTGTATAAAGAAACGGTGATTTAAAGGGCTATTTTCTATGCGTTATTTTATTTTACAATTTATTGTCACTTTTTCCACTTAACTACTTGGGCGGAAGTGCGTCACCGGAAGTCTCAGACGCCATATTGTTTACTGTAAACAAATAACTTAGTTACCATATACTTACAATATTTTGAGATGTTGCCTTTAATATAATACTATTTATACATTATCATAGTTTGATACTATCAGTGAGATACTTATATGATGTATTATACAATATTGTTTTTATTATGGTGTTATGGTGTCACTTGTACACTTATTGTAGTGTCATATTGTTGATGTTGAGAAGATGATGATGTTATGGTGAAGTCGATGACGATGCGATGTTCATGTTGATGACGACGATGATGTTATGGTGATGATGACGACGACGATGATGATGGTCATGTCGATGAAGATGATGTAGATGATGTCGTTCATGGTGACGTCGGTGATGATGATGAAGTAGATGATTATGGTGATGACGATGATGTCTTTTATGATTATGGTGTTGTAGGCGATGATGTTGACGATAGTGTCGATGATTATGATGGCGATGGTGATGATGATGATGATTGTGGTGACGAAACTACTCTAGTTGTGGTTGTCCGTAGTTGGTCCAGGACTACAGCCCCGGAGATTCGGACACTCTTCTAATTTATTTTTGGTCATTTGTATAAACATCATATTTTTTCTTGTTGAGTGAAAGTTGTGTGAGTGTTTGTGTGGTTTAGTGTTTATATTTCTATCTTTTCTTTCTTTCTCTTATTTTTTTTTGTTATTAAATTTTGTTAAATTTAAGATGTCTTGTTGTTGTTTGGAGTAGCCTCCGCTCACCCCGTTACAATTGGTGGCAGCGGTGGGATGAGTTGACTCCTCCAGATACTACAAGATATCTTTATAAGTGAACAGTTGCCAAGGTTTATTTTATTTTTCATTTTTTGATCTCTTTTGTAGTACATGTAAGAGCAAGTGTAGGTCGTTGTTTCCTTTTCCCTTGGTGAGTACATTACGTTAGGCAGATTGTTTTGTTAAAAGTTGAGAAGTTAGTCCCTTTATGAGATAATTTTGAGGTAAGTTGGTCTGTCAGTCAATGCACCATGTCTACTGTCAAGGAGATGCTGGAGCTACTTGAAGTGGGGACCAAGATGGGGATGAAGGATGAAGACCTTCAACAATTCGTGAAGGACGAACAGGCCAGAATGCGGGACGAACGTGAAAAACATAGAGTCGAGAGACAGGAGGAGAGAGACCGCGACTTCAAACTACAGATGGAGAAAGAGCGCGCCGCAAGAGAACATGATGAGCGAGAGCACGCCCGATTGATAGAAGAAAAGAGACATCAGCAAAAACTAGAAGAACTGGAACTTGATCACAAACTGCAACTCGAGAGATCTCACATGAAGCCGAGTGTTGTGACTAAAGAGGAGAAAGAAACTTCTCAAGTGACAAAAGGACCAAAACTTCCTCCGTTTGAGGATTCGAAAGACAACATTGACGCGTACATTCAAAGATTTGAGATATACGCAACAACGCAGAAATGGAATAAAGACACGTGGGGGACTCATCTTAGCGCATTACTCAAAGGAAAGGCACTGGATGTGTTCGCAAGACTCTCACCCGAAACAGCACTTGATTTCAACGAGTTGAAGAACGCCCTGTTGAAACGATTTGACATGACGGAGGACGGTTTCCGCAAGAAGTTCCGATTTTCAAAACCAGACGGAAGTGAAACTTTTATGCAATTTTCTACCAGACTGGACAGTTACCTTGAGCGCTGGATTCAGCTGTCTAAGACTAACAAGACATTCGATGATCTGAAGGACTTGTTCTTACGTGAACAGTTTTTATTGTGTTGCTCGAAAGAACTTGCCTTATTCCTAAAGGAGAGGATTCCTACTTCGATCCAAGACATGGCGCGATACGCGGACCAGTTTGCTGAGGCCAGAACAGTGACATCTTCTTCACTTACGCAAAAACCGCTCTTTGACAGACGACAGCAGTTCGATAGACAACCGCCGTACAAAGATTCCGTGCAACAAAACCAATCTGGAAATGCAGTGAAGTGTTATGAGTGCGGACGACAAGGACATAAAGCCTTTAACTGCAACTTCCGCAAAAGTCCGAATAACAGGCCGTTTAATTCGAGCGAGAAACAAGAAACAACACCGAAACATACTTACCCTAGTGATTTTCAACGTGGGTCGTACAATAATGGGAACCATGGATATCCAGGACGCGGTAGAGGTCGCCAAGGAGCCGCGAGTGTCGTCGAGAAACATGGAAACTTACCGTGTGTTGGTGATTCGGTTGCTTTCTGTGAAACGGAACTGCCAGTTGTGAAGGGATGTGTTGGCAATAAACTAGTGACTGTGCTAAGAGACACAGGTTGTAGTGGTGCCGTTATTCGTAGAGAACTGGTAAACGATGATCAACTAACAGGGACATCTCAACGATGCAAGTTAGCAGACGGTCGTATTATTGATTCAGATGTGGCTAGAATTGATGTCGATACTCCTTACTTTACCGGAAGTGTTGATGCTTGGTGCTTTGATTCGCCTTCGTACGATCTTATTCTTGGTAATATTCGTGGAGTAAGGAAACCACATGAACCAAATCCAGCCTGGATTCATTCCGTTGAAAACATAGCAGCTGTTGAAACGCGTGCGCAACTGAAAAAAAAAACAGTCTCCATACAAACCATTGAAAGTACCGGAAGCAATACGGGATGTATCGCCGGAGGATATCTTACAAGAACAACGAAACGACGAGACACTGAAAAAGTTATGGAGCTTAGCTGAGAGTGGACAGCTTAAACATTTCAGTGACGGCGGATTTTCAAAAATGTGTGAACAGAAGCAAATGTTGTTCAGAGAATTTTGCAGTCCCAAAGTGTCCAGTGGAAAACTTTTCCGACAGTTAATCGTTCCCCGGAAATACAGAACTATCGTTATGAAGATAGCACATGAAACGCTGATGGGAGGTCATCTGGGATCAAAGAAAACAACCGACAGAGTAGTGTCCGAATTTTACTGGCCAGGAATTCAGTCAGACATTAGACGGTTTTGCAGATCATGTGACGTGTGTCAGCGGACTATTCCGAAAGGAAAAGTACCTGCAGTACCGTTAGGACATATGGACTACAAGATCGATATGGGAGGCAAGCTGAAAACTTTCCACGCAAATCTTCTTAAGAAGTATGTTGAACGAGATACATTGAACTGTGGTGTTTTGTCAACATGTGCAATTTCACTCATAGACTTTAGTGACCTAGATGATGATGAACAACAGGACTCTATTCTTATGCCACCTGTTACTCAAACCGAAACAGCAAAGGACATAAAGTTTGCAGACAGACTAACACCAGATCAGTTGAAAACTGCTAAATTACTGTGTGATTCTTTCTCAGATGTATTTACGGATATACCTGGAATGACGAACTTAGTGGAGCATAAGATTGTTGTGACATCGTCTGAACCTGTGCGTGTGAAACCATATCCAATTCCGTTCAGTACAGAGAAAACAATTACAGAAGAAGTTCAGAAAATGCTACAGTTGAATGTGATTGAGCCATCATCTTCCCCTTATTCAGCTCCAGTTGTCATAGCTCGGAAGAAAGATGGAACGAATCGATTTTGCATTGATTATAGACGACTGAACTGTGCTACGGTATTTGATGCAGAACCAATGCCCAGTCCAGAAAGCATATTTTCCAAAATGACCGGAAAGAAGTTTGTGTCAAAGATAGACTTAAGCAAAGGATACTGGCAAGTACCGATGGCTGACGAGAGTAAGCCGCTTACAGCCTTTTCCACACCATCCGGATTGTACCAATTCAGGACAATGCCGTTTGGTCTTGTAAACGCGCCGGCAACATTTAGTCGTATGATGCGAAAACTACTTCAAGGTATGAACGGCGTAGAAAACTTTATCGATGATGTCATTGTTTTTACAGATACCTTTGAAGAACATCTACACATACTGAAGACTGTGTTCGAACGACTCAGAGATGCGGGACTTGCGGCCAGACCGACAAAATGTTTCATCGGATTTGACAAGATTGACTGTTTGGGACATATGGTGGGCAACAAGTGTCTAGAACCAGAACAAGACAAGATTGATGCAGTCAGAAATGCGCCAATACCACAAACCAAGAAACAGGTTCGTGCCTTCCTAGGCTTAGCAGGATTCTACAGAAAGTTTATTCCGAATTTCTCTGCGATAGCCATTCCACTTTCTGATCTTACGAAGAAGGGCCAACCAAATAAAGTTATTTGGACTGAAAGTCAGCAACGAGCTTTTGATACATTGAAACACATGTTATCAGAAAGGCCAATATTGAAGTTGCCAGAATTTAATGAAACCTTCATTTTACGCATGGACGCTGCAGATGATGGGATAGGTGCTGTGCTGTTACAGATGGAGGATGACGAGAAACTACCCGTAGCGTACGCCAGTAGGAAACTTCAACCAAGAGAAAGGCATACGCTGTTATCGAGAAGGAGTGTTTGGCGGTAGTGTGGGGAATACAGAAGTTCCACCAGTACCTTTATGGAAGCGAGTTTCTACTTGAAACTGATCACCAACCCCTGACCTACCTTAACAAAGCAAAGACAGAGAACTCCAGACTGATGCGTTGGGCTTTGCAGCTTCAGCCATACCGCTTTAGGATCATTGCGATCAAAGGAAGCGACAATGTGGGTGCGGATTACCTGAGTCGTCAGTGAGATGTATAGTAGACAGTACAGGTATGTATATAGGTTTTATTGTAAATACGTGAGAATTTTCAAAATTCAGTGATTGTTTATTTGAAATTGCAGGACAATTTTTTAAGGGGGGAGGTGTGTGACAATCACTGTTCATATCGAACACACCCGATTTTATTTTTCCCATAATTCTTTGCAACGTGCTTGGCCGACGCTAACAATAGGCGCTAAGTTATACCCGGCCGAGCTGTCCAGCAATAAAGACGTGCTTAGTGTGTGAAGGGGGTATCGTGTTAGAAGCCTGTGTGGCATGTTTTAGTTTCACAAGTTCAGCATTTGACGCGGACACGGATAGCTGACCGTGGTAAGTATTTATTTAGTTTGGTGTAGTTTATTTGTAAATTTTTGCCTTTTTATTAGTATTACGCAGTCGTCCTATAAAGTCACCTTGACCATTGTTCACTGTAGAGTTACCTGTGTGTTCACTGATGTGTGACTTTAGCGAGAGTGTTTAAATGGAATTCGTCTTTTTCTATAGTACAGTTTTTGCTATTGCTGTATAAAGAAACGGTGATTTAAAGGGCTATTTTCTATGCGTTATTTTATTTTACAATTTATTGTCACTTTTTCCACTTAACTACTTGGGCGGAAGTGCGTCACCGGAAGTCTCAGACGCCATATTGTTTACTGTAAACAAATAACTTAGTTACCATATACTTACAATATTTTGAGATGTTGCCTTTAATATAATACTATTTATACATTATCATAGTTTGATACTATCAGTGAGATACTTATATGATGTATTATACAATATTGTTTTTATTATGGTGTTATGGTGTCACTTGTACACTTATTGTAGTGTCATATTGTTGATGTTGAGAAGATGATGATGTTATGGTGAAGTCGATGACGATGCGATGTTCATGTTGATGACGACGATGATGTTATGGTGATGATGACGACGACGATGATGATGGTCATGTCGATGAAGATGATGTAGATGATGTCGTTCATGGTGACGTCGGTGATGATGATGAAGTAGATGATTATGGTGATGACGATGATGTCTTTTATGATTATGGTGTTGTAGGCGATGATGTTGACGATAGTGTCGATGATTATGATGGCGATGGTGATGATGATGATTGTGGTGACGAAACTACTCTAGTTGTGGTTGTCCGTAGTTGGTCCAGGACTACAGCCCCGGAGATTCGGACACTCTTCTAATTTATTTTTGGTCATTTGTATAAACATCATATTTTTTCTTGTTGAGTGAAAGTTGTGTGAGTGTTTGTGTGGTTTAGTGTTTATATTTCTATCTTTTCTTTCTTTCTCTTATTTTTTTTGTTATTAAATTTTGTTAAATTTAAGATGTCTTGTTGTTGTTTTGAGTAGCCTCCGCTCATCCCGTTACAATTGGTGGCAGCGGTGGGATGAGTTGACTCCTCCAGATACTACAAGATATCTTTATAAGTGAACAGTTGCCAAGGTTTATTTTATTTTTCATTTTTTGATCTCTTTTGTAGTACATGTAAGAGCAAGTGTAGGTCGTTGTTTCCTTTTCCCTTGGTGAGTACATTACGTTAGGCAGATTGTTTTGTTAAAAGTTGAGAAGTTAGTCCCTTTATGAGATAATTTTGAGGTAAGTTGGTCTGTCAGTCAATGCACCATGTCTACTGTCAAGGAGATGCTGGAGCTACTTGAAGTGGGGACCAAGATGGGGATGAAGGATGAAGACCTTCAACAATTCGTGAAGGACGAACAGGCCAGAATGCGGGACGAACGTGAAAAACATAGAGTCGAGAGACAGGAGGAGAGAGACCGCGACTTCAAACTACAGATGGAGAAAGAGCGCGCCGCAAGAGAACATGATGAGCGAGAGCACGCCCGATTGATAGAAGAAAAGAGACATCAGCAAAAACTAGAAGAACTGGAACTTGATCACAAACTGCAACTCGAGAGATCTCACATGAAGCCGAGTGTTGTGACTAAAGAGGAGAAAGAAACTTCTCAAGTGATAAAAGGACCAAAACTTCCTCCGTTTGAGGATTCGAAAGACAACATTGACGCGTACATTCAAAGATTTGAGATATACGCAACAACGCAGAAATGGAATAAAGACACGTGGGGGACTCATCTTAGCGTATTACTCAAAGGAAAGGCACTGGATGTGTTCGCAAGACTCTCACCCGAAACAGCACTTGATTTCAACGAGTTGAAGAACGCCCTGTTGAAACGATTTGACATGACGGAGGACGGTTTCCGCAAGAAGTTCCGATTTTCAAAACCAGACGGAAGTGAAACTTTTATGCAATTTTCTACCAGACTGGACAGTTACCTTGAGCGCTGGATTCAGCTGTCTAAGACTAACAAGACATTCGATGATCTGAAGGACTTGTTCTTACGTGAACAGTTTTTATTGTGTTGCTCGAAAGAACTTGCCTTATTCCTAAAGGAGAGGATTCCTACTTCGATCCAAGACATGGCGCGATACGCGGACCAGTTTGCTGAGGCCAGAACAGTGACATCTTCTTCACTTACGCAAAAACCGCTCTTTGACAGACGACAGCAGTTCGATAGACAACCGCCGTACAAAGATTCCGTGCAACAAAACCAATCTGGAAATGCAGTGAAGTGTTATGAGTGCGGACGACAAGGACATAAAGCCTTTAACTGCAACTTCCGCAAAAGTCCGAATAACAGGCCGTTTAATTCGAGCGAGAAACAAGAAACAACACCGAAACATACTTACCCTAGTGATTTTCAACGTGGGTCGTACAATAATGGGAACCATGGATATCCAGGACGCGGTAGAGGTCGCCAAGGAGCCGCGAGTGTCGTCGAGAAACATGGAAACTTACCGTGTGTTGGTGATTCGGTTGCTTTCTGTGAAACGGAACTGCCAGTTGTGAAGGGATGTGTTGGCAATAAACTAGTGACTGTGCTAAGAGACACAGGTTGTAGTGGTGCCGTTATTCGTAGAGAACTGGTAAACGATGATCAACTAACAGGGACATCTCAACGATGCAAGTTAGCAGACGGTCGTATTATTGATTCAGATGTGGCTAGAATTGATGTCGATACTCCTTACTTTACCGGAAGTGTTGATGCTTGGTGCTTTGATTCGCCTTCGTACGATCTTATTCTTGGTAATATTCGTGGAGTAAGGAAACCACATGAACCAAATCCAGCCTGGATTCATTCCGTTGAAAACATAGCAGCTGTTGAAACGCGTGCGCAACTGAAAAAAAAACAGTCTCCATACAAACCATTGAAAGTACCGGAAGCAATACGGGATGTATCGCCGGAGGATATCTTACAAGAACAACGAAACGACGAGACACTGAAAAAGTTATGGAGCTTAGCTGAGAGTGGACAGCTTAAACATTTCAGTGACGGCGGATTTTCAAAAATGTGTGAACAGAAGCAAATGTTGTTCAGAGAATTTTGCAGTCCCAAAGTGTCCAGTGGAAAACTTTTCCGACAGTTAATCGTTCCCCGGAAATACAGAACTATCGTTATGAAGATAGCACATGAAACGCTGATGGGAGGTCATCTGGGATCAAAGAAAACAACCGACAGAGTAGTGTCCGAATTTTACTGGCCAGGAATTCAGTCAGACATTAGACGGTTTTGCAGATCATGTGACGTGTGTCAGCGGACTATTCCGAAAGGAAAAGTACCTGCAGTACCGTTAGGACATATGGACTACAAGATCGATATGGGAGGCAAGCTGAAAACTTTCCACGCAAATCTTCTTAAGAAGTATGTTGAACGAGATACATTGAACTGTGGTGTTTTGTCAACATGTGCAATTTCACTCATAGACTTTAGTGACCTAGATGATGATGAACAACAGGACTCTATTCTTATGCCACCTGTTACTCAAACCGAAACAGCAAAGGACATAAAGTTTGCAGACAGACTAACACCAGATCAGTTGAAAACTGCTAAATTACTGTGTGATTCTTTCTCAGATGTATTTACGGATATACCTGGAATGACGAACTTAGTGGAGCATAAGATTGTTGTGACATCGTCTGAACCTGTGCGTGTGAAACCATATCCAATTCCGTTCAGTACAGAGAAAACAATTACAGAAGAAGTTCAGAAAATGCTACAGTTGAATGTGATTGAGCCATCATCTTCCCCTTATTCAGTTCCAGTTGTCATAGCTCGGAAGAAAGATGGAACGAATCGATTTTGCATTGATTATAGACGACTGAACTGTGCTACGGTATTTGATGCAGAACCAATGCCCAGTCCAGAAAGCATATTTTCCAAAATGACCGGAAAGAAGTTTGTGTCAAAGATAGACTTAAGCAAAGGATACTGGCAAGTACCGATGGCTGACGAGAGTAAGCCGCTTACAGCCTTTTCCACACCATCCGGATTGTACCAATTCAGGACAATGCCGTTTGGTCTTGTAAACGCGCCGGCAACATTTAGTCGTATGATGCGAAAACTACTTCAAGGTATGAACGGCGTAGAAAACTTTATCGATGATGTCATTGTTTTTACAGATACCTTTGAAGAACATCTACACATACTGAAGACTGTGTTCGAACGACTCAGAGATGCGGGACTTGCGGCAAAATGTTTCATCGGATTTGACAAGATTGACTGTTTGGGACATATGGTGGGCAACAAGTGTCTAGAACCAGAACAAGACAAGATTGATGCAGTCAGAAATGCGCCAATACCACAAACCAAGAAACAGGTTCGTGCCTTCCTAGGCTTAGCAGGATTCTACAGAAAGTTTATTCCGAATTTCTCTGCGATAGCCATTCCACTTTCTGATCTTACGAAGAAGGGCCAACCAAATAAAGTTATTTGGACTGAAAGTCAGCAACGAGCTTTTGATACATTGAAACACATGTTATCAGAAAGGCCAATATTGAAGTTGCCAGAATTTAATGAAACCTTCATTTTACGCATGGACGCTGCAGATGATGGGATAGGTGCTGTGCTGTTACAGATGGAGGATGACGAGAAACTACCCGTAGCGTACGCCAGTAGGAAACTTCAACCAAGAGAAAGGCATACGCTGTTATCAAGAAGGAGTGTTTGGCGGTAGTGTGGGGAATACAGAAGTTCCACCAGTACCTTTATGGAAGCGAGTTTCTACTTGAAACTGATCACCAACCCCTGACCTACCTTAACAAAGCAAAGACAGAGAACTCCAGACTGATGCGTTGGGCTTTGCAGCTTCAGCCATACCGCTTTAGGATCATTGCGATCAAAGGAAGCGACAATGTGGGTGCGGATTACCTGAGTCGTCAGTGAGATGTATAGTAGACAGTACAGGTATGTATATAGGTTTTATTGTAAATACGTGAGAATTTTCAAAATTCAGTGATTGTTTATTTGAAATTGCAGGACAATTTTTTAAGGGGGGAGGTGTGTGACAATCACTGTTCATATCGAACACACCCGATTTTATTTTTCCCATAATTCTTTGCAACGTGCTTGGCCGACGCTAACAATAGGCGCTAAGTTATACCCGGCCGAGCTGTCCAGCAATAAAGACGTGCTTAGTGTGTGAAGGGGGTATCGTGTTAGAAGCCTGTGTGGCATGTTTTAGTTTCACAAGTTCAGCATTTGACGCGGACACGGATAGCTGACCGTGGTAAGTATTTATTTAGTTTGGTGTAGTTTATTTGTAAATTTTTGCCTTTTTATTAGTATTACGCAGTCGTCCTATAAAGTCACCTTGACCATTGTTCACTGTAGAGTTACCTGTGTGTTCACTGATGTGTGACTTTAGCGAGAGTGTTTAAATGGAATTCGTCTTTTTCTATAGTACAGTTTTTGCTATTGCTGTATAAAGAAACGGTGATTTAAAGGGCTATTTTCTATGCGTTATTTTATTTTACAATTTATTGTCACTTTTTCCACTTAACTACTTGGGCGGAAGTGCGTCACCGGAAGTCTCAGACGCCATATTGTTTACTGTAAACAAATAACTTAGTTACCATATACTTACAATATTTTGAGATGTTGCCTTTAATATAATACTATTTATACATTATCATAGTTTGATACTATCAGTGAGATACTTATATGATGTATTATACAATATTGTTTTTATTATGGTGTTATGGTGTCACTTGTACACTTATTGTAGTGTCATATTGTTGATGTTGAGAAGATGATGATGTTATGGTGAAGTCGATGACGATGCGATGTTCATGTTGATGACGACGATGATGTTATGGTGATGATGACGACGACGATGATGATGGTCATGTCGATGAAGATGATGTAGATGATGTCGTTCATGGTGACGTCGGTGATGATGATGAAGTAGATGATTATGGTGATGACGATGATGTCTTTTATGATTATGGTGTTGTAGGCGATGATGTTGACGATAGTGTCGATGATTATGATGGCGATGGTGATGATGATGATTGTGGTGACGAAACTACTCTAGTTGTGGTTGTCCGTAGTTGGTCCAGGACTACAGCCCCGGAGATTCGGACACTCTTCTAATTTATTTTTGGTCATTTGTATAAACATCATATTCTTTCTTGTTGAGTGAAAGTTGTGTGAGTGTTTGTGTGGTTTAGTGTTTATATTTCTATCTTTTCTTTCTTTCTCTTATTTTTTTTGTTATTTAATTTTGTTAAATTTAAGATGTCTTGTTGTTGTTTGGAGTAGCCTCCGCTCATCCCGTTACAAACAAGATTGATATAAAGGGAAGATACTCAACTCTTTAATCTTTTCAGAAATGAAGATCATCGCACTGTACGTGGTTGTGGGTTTTTATGGAAACATCTTTGTTACTGCTGACGAGCAGAGAGATTCAATTTGTAGCCATGGAAAGTACAAACAATATTAACCTACATATGTTGTTGGTTTTACTCTTTTCATTTACAATCACTTATACTTATTAAACGTTCACTTGGTCCTATTTATTTCAGATTCCAATCAACGTGTTGTATTGGTCTTATTGTTCACTATAATTATACAATTAGAAAAATATGCGGAGGTATGTAAGTTAAGCCTCCTATCAAGATATGTCATATGTCAGACAAACAAATGCCGTATTATGCAATATGTTTTACATATAGAAAATCAATATCTTTGTTTTATTCCCATTTGTTTTGATTAAGCCTGTACCGGACACTCATGTACACTAAAGTGTCCCCGGGGATATTATATATAGCAGTGTGATGAAATCTGCATTTGTGATGCCGATATATGCGACGATGTGTTTGGATGTTTAAAACTGGTAAAATATGCATGCAATATACATGTAGTTGGATGTTTCCTAACAATAACATTTTTGATGCAGATAATACATGTATGATGATCTTCTCTGTGTGTATGACCCAAATAAGACTCTAAAACGAAGTAAAGTTTAATTAACATTTCTGATTTTATAAACTTTGAAACATCAACGAGGAAAATACTTATACAGATATACATGTGCCAATACCATGCATACAGACAATACACGTTGGAGCAAAGTCCAACAGAATTTGAATTACATGCAACTTTGAATTCAAAGTTTGCTGATTTGTGCTATTCTAAATAATCTTAAAGGAACCAATTTTTAGCGAGAATATATTTATGTGTTATGTATTTAAACCCAATATTTTCTTTTCAATTATAGAGAGAATTATTTAGTACAATAAAAAAAAGTTTTAATTTTGTTAAATCTTTTAGATACTGATACTCTTGATAATGCAAACACATTTATTGTAACCTGACAGTGCAAGAACCTTTATAAGAAGGCGTATTAATTGTTTTACCAGATGTACTGTCGTTGATAAAAATGTGTTACAACATGTTAAGAGAATAATTATAGAAACAATCAGTTTATTATATATTATTTAATAATCAATAATGAAACACTAGGTAATTAAACAGGACGGAATTACACAATTTTGAAAGTATTGCCTAGGAGTAGGGGTCCAAAAGTCAACAGGAATGATATACGGGAGACTACTCACTTTTCCTTCTTCTCAGAAATGAAGACTATCGCACTGTACGTGGTTGTAGGTTTTAGTGGAATCATCTTTGTTATTGCAGACGAACAGGGAAATGCGGGTTGTGACCATAGAATGTATGTACAATATCTACCTACATATGTTGTTGTTTTTTCACTTTTCATTCACAATTACGTATGCTTATTACTTAAAAGTTCACTTGGTTCTATTTTTGTCAGATTTCTATCAACGTGTTGTAGTGATGATTGGTACGGTATTCACAATAATGATACAATTACAAAAATATGTAGTGGTATGTATGCCTCTTTTATAGATATATCATACAGAGATAAATAAATTCAGTATATTGCAATAATTGATAGAATGTTTTACATATAAAAACCCGAAACTTTGGTTATATAACCATTTGTTTTGTTTTAGCCTGTTTTGGACGTTTCTGCAGACAAAAGTGTTTCCGGGGATATTATGGAGAGCACTGTAATGAAACCTGTACTTGTGATGCTGACGTATGTGACGATGTGTTTGGATGTAGAGGTAAATGGATTCATTCTCTATGTTGATAATGTACTTTCTGAAAGCTATTAGTAATAAGTCTGTTTTAGTATTCTGTATCAGTTGTAACTTTGATCCTTGGGGAGAGTATTTACAACGTACAGCCTGCTATCCAATCCTATTATATGCTTATATTTGCAAAATAAAATATTTGTTTTATTAAAAGATTATTCTGTATAAAACTTGATTATTATTTTCAATTAAAAAACACCCACATTTATTTATTTCTTGAAATGTGTAATATACGGTCTGCATCAGACGTTTGCTGGTTTTATGTTTATATCAGTTCTTTTTTGGTAACGTTTTCAGTATCTTTATTTACTGTGAATATTTGAGATAGTTTCAATTTTGCTACACAATATTAGAACATATTTCTGAGAGACTGTCTATTATTGTTTCTTTGAAATGGATATCGACATTCAAGTTTAACTTACTTATTCTAGCTTTGAACTGAGTAAATTGCATTGCAAATGTTCGTTGATATATTATTATTTTAATTGCATAAAGTAGATAAGCTTAATTAATCCTAGATTTTGAGTTTTCAAATAATCATCAATGTCTCTAGTTAGAAAGTAATTATTATAACTTCACAATTTCATTTCAACGGTAGTTTGGAAACAAATAAAAAAAACATAGTCATACTCATCAGGAAATATTTTATTCAGACAAGTTGTTTAATAATCAATTCATTCATCTTTCCAGAGAAAACTTTAACATCCGTAGATGAAAGGAGCACAGGTAAATGTTCATCAAAAGACTCCTGTTCCGTCAGAAATTCTCATCTGTCATATTTGCAATACACAACTTTAAGCGCCGTCTTCATTCGTTAATTTATCTTACTTAAAGTTACTACCGACTTCCCTCATATACACGGACATGTGAAAACTCTCTAAAACCTCATACAAAGAGTATACATCGTTATTAATGCGCAGTAAAAAAAATTGTAAAATATTCATTACCCATTCTTCAAACGAAAGACTATTTTAGGGTGTGCATTTGGAAACAAATTTATTATATTATTTCATTCTTTTTTGTTCTTATTATATAATCAGGAAAACCTTTAAGCTACATACATTTAGTACTTTATAAAGAATAGTAACTATTATCATATTTTAGACGAGCAACAAGGAAAACCGTTAGGAATGGTTTTAAAAATTTCGTTGTCTACGTCATTATTCATCATAATCGTGTTGTCGGTTATACTTCTAAATGTAGTTTACAGGTAAGACACATTTTATTTTAACCTCAGTAGTCGGAATTATATAGAAATCTATGTGCGATTTACTTTTTACATAATCCATATATATGATAATCTGAATACTACACCACAGAGCAAGAAAAAATAACACAGAATACCCTATAGTTTCCACTGAAAGAAATGCATCAAACGGTTTGTTTTGAATCCTTCCTTTCCAAATTTTCAGTTTTTTCTCAAAAACGGCGAGTTTTATTAAAGGCTTTGTATATTTTTGTATTTAATTTCACCATTGTCACCAGATAACATAACAAGAGATTCACCAGTAATCTATGCTGCAGTCGTGCGCCCTAACAAGAAACTAATCGGTGTAGAACAAAGCGACCAAATGTACGGAAATACGCTAAAGCTGCAAAAACCGAATCGAGAGAGGTAAGGAATTTTTCCAGACATGCTCCAGATTCATTCTTAGTAGTTAACAGTTTGCAAAGATTATGTTGGCCAAATGTCATAATCATACTTTCATGTTAGATACTGAAAACTGATTGGTTTAGACGCAGTTGATAATCCATTATATTACCCTCAGCGTTAGCACCACAGTTGGCAACAGGTAACACAACGAATTGTTACATGCGCGTAAAATATGCACTTATTTTTGTTTCTTGAGCACTTTGTTTGATTTGGGTAACTGTTTGTTCATTGAATTTTAACAAACTTTAAATTTATGTACTACTTGTGTGCCTCTTGCCAGGTTTTGATGTCTGTTTAGCGATTAAAACAGACAAAAATGTAAACACACACAATTTTGTTTTATTTTGCGGACATAGGCAAACGAACTTTGTTAAGAAAATCTTTTTAAGCTTGATGCCTGGAAGAGATGAAAAGAATCACAAAAAGTCCCATTCAAAATCGTTTGAAATCATAAAAAAACATCGAGTTTTTTACTTTTTAAGGAAATCGTTATATTTTTTCTTTAAAGTGTGACTTTTCTATGAAAAATTACTTGTGTTTACTGTTTTTTTCCTTTTAACGCATAATGAACAGGAAAAAGAAACAGAAAACCTCTAAAATCCATACCAGTACCAATGCAACAAATGGTAAAGAATTTTCTCTCGCTTAATCTTAAATATATACGATGGGCGTTTGATGAATAATATCATTGTTGTTACAACAATAACACTGAAAGACTTTTTTTGTTATTTTTTATGGTTACCTTCAAAATACTCTCTTTTAGCAGACACGCATAACTTTAACTGATTTATCTAAGCATGAAATTCTCTCATATAATGTTTTTAAAAAGGGTACATTTATAATAGTATACTGATAAATGGCAGAGCCAAAACTTATCTTGAAGTATACCTTCTTCCTAACAAGTGCTTTTTTTACTTTAGAAAAAAGAATAAAGTCGAGTGAATAAGGATGATGGGGCAAACACATCAACTTTTTCTTTTTTCAAGAAATAAATCTCACAGTCTGTGACTTATGTGCTAAGACGCTGTTATGAAGAATCGAATGTTGCAAATTCAAGGCTTTTTTTACTTCCTTTCGTAATGTTTTTAACTTTATAGAGCACATAATATATGTATACATGTCCGGTGATTGATCAGCAACTTTAACTACATGATCTTCACTATTTCAGAAAATTGTGTATAATAATTTCTTTGTACTATCGCATCGTTTTGCTATAACAGAACTTCTACCACATCTTGTTATCAGTTTCCCTCTGAGATTCATAATAATGTATCCATATTTCATCACCTATAACAATATCCGTTAAACGTAGTCCATTGCAATTTCCTTAGATTTTAAGTGGTTTTCTACACATTTCAACCCGCATTTTGTTTTTTGTTAAGGTATCCCCCTCTTAGGGGCCAAGGTGTTTCTTTGAAATTATAAATACTGTCAGCAATGAAATGCCTACTAAATTTGCTATTCGTTTAATGGTTAATGGACCATCATTATTGTTTTGCATCTGTTGAAGCTGTACGAGGTATTCCAGGACGTTTCTTATCCCTAAAGTCTGTTTGGTCATTTTGATATTTGCTTACATACCTGTAAACTTGTCTCAATGACATTCACTTGTTACCAAACACATCACACTTTTCTTAGAAAAATTTCATAGAGTCTTTACCTAGTTTGACAGACGCTTTTATGTAGCCTCTTTTCAGCCTTATTGGATGATGACTTACTAGTCATATTTTCATACAGTGTCTCGAATAGAGGTTATATATCAGCTTCTTAAAGGAGTGTTCGATGATGAAACGTGTTCAGATAATCGGTAATAAATAGAATATAAACCAAATTATGCGTGAAAAGAAATTTAAAAAAATGAACCCTGTATTCTATAAAATCTGACTAGTGACATTATTTATTGAACGCTACTCGTATCAGCTTTACTTTGTGAACTCAATTTGCAATTTGTTATTGTCCATTACTTAAATTATATGAAAAAAATATTACTGCTATTCTTACAAATGAATATATGAATTGTAGAGGAAGGTGTAAAATATAGTACCCCGGCAACCTACTCCTTTGTGGAACATCCTAACACAACTTCACCCCTGGATGTACGAAATCCTGACAGGACTTCATCACTGGATGTAAGACATCATGACAGGGCGTTATCACTGGATGTAAGACATCATGACAGGACTTCATCATCTGATAAAGGACAGTACGATAAGGAGTATGGAAACATGACGATGTGTTAGTAGGAGGACCAAGGAGAATATTCGTTTAAAGATAGCAACACTAAAGATGTACATTACACTAAAGATCCTGCGTGATGTGTAAGATTTCATAACGAACTGTTTCGACTTTCATTAATTCGATTTTTGAATCACAAATATGTTTGTAAAAATAGATTAAGTCAGAAATATAATAAAGTATTTTGATGTCATTCTAATTAAATCTAAGAAACACAATGTGAAGATACGTAATTAATGATAATACACTGTTTGACCAGCAAGACCAGCAAAACCCACAAACAAAAATGTTGTGAAAGTTATTATCTAATGACTGCATACATTATACGTGTTTTTCTATATACATGAGCTGAATATGGTATTTAAACAAGAGAAGAATATAAGCGTAGGTATGTGTAATTCGACACGTGTCATCCGTTTATATTAAAATCCAAATTCAAAAATGCAAATTTACGTATCTGTAATTCGTTTTGTACCTTTGTATTATGTATACATTAATAATACTTTTTTTTTTTTTTTTTTTTTATATATTTTCATAATTACTCGTAAAAATTGCCAAATACATATTTTTTACAAAATGTATTGCTGCTTATTGAACATTGATTCAAAACAGGCTACATAATACTCTGCTAATTACTATTATTATTTTGCAGGCTAATTACTTGGCGACAAAAATTTGACTGTATCATCCAACGATTTTTTCAACTGTACTCGAAAAACAATATCTATAACTCAATATTAATATTTAATTCACTATTTATCTTCGTAACATATATTTCATCTCACCTAGTAAATCTATAATGCTGAATAAACAGACAAAGTTAAATCGACGGACTCACACGCACAATTAAACTGGAGTATCAATCCATCATCTTTGGAACTGATAATCATAAGTTCAACTAAAATACCCTTTTGTCCACTTAATAACTCTTACCATAAATTACAATTTAGTTTCATAAGGAAGATGTTTTAAAGCTATATATGTCATAAGTCAACAATTTGTGAGTAACACTTCTCTTAAATGGAATTGCAATAAAGAGTTATGATGTAAAAAGTTGGAATTTACACATTATTACACAGAATGTTATTGCAAGATCGTTAATGGTTTCCAATAGTTCGTTTCATGTTTCAAGTCTTCAGAAGGATATAAAATATTCAACTTAACTCATTCGGCAGAGATGGTCTCTTTAAAAGAGTATTTTATATACCGCATGCCTAATTTTCATTTCAGGAAAGTAAACAGGATTATTAGACCTCGATTTTAGCTTTAAGACTATCTAATACCCAAAAAGTTTAAAAGTCCATGTTAATACTATAAAATGATACAAGAAAAACGTCAATTTTATTTCTACAGAAATGAGTTCAGAGTATATAAAACTGTTTTTGATTCCAATCCTGTTTGGAAGTAGCTTTGCTGACGATGGAATCTGTCACAATAACACGTATGCACTGATATAATGACATTTCCTTTTAAAACAGATACTTACTATTACCAGATGGGGCATCATAGCATATGCTACTATCAAATACTATATGTAAAAAATGTTATATTTTACATTATAAAAATACTGTAATCATTGATCCCCTTTGATGATTTCAGAGATACCGGTATTTCAACATGTTGTACAAGCTATATGTACAATGAAACGTTGCAGCAATGTGTAGGTCAGTATGGAGAATTTTTGTTTTGGTTAATGATATATTTGAATGTAGAGCTTAGTTGAGAAATTATTTGTAATGAAGCATAACATCCAATACATCTATGAGCTGTAACAATACCTTATGTGTTTATTGTTAACTGCCGTGATGTAGCTTGTATTGGAAGGTTCGGTGACAACTGCAGCCAAAGGTGTCCTCTCGGATATTATGGACGACGGTGTAATGACACTTGTAATTGTAATTTCACCGTGTGCGACGAAGTGACAGGATGTTTCAAAGCTACATCAGGCAAGTGATGTGTTGTGTAATACTTAGCTTTTTTGAAAATTTTATTTTATTAAGGTTTCGTTTCCAGCGGAAGACTTTATAGTGAATGTAATGTTTCTTATTATTTTTTTTCCCTTTTTTTGTCCACAAGATTTCTCAGAGATGGCTACATGGATTTTCTTGAAATTTTCTGGACTGATAGAAAATGAGAATATCTCTAGGTGTTTTTTTCATTTTTTCAGAATTCAGTTCCTGTCGTCCGGTTCCTGTTCCGCGACAAAAAGCCATGGACAATGAGATCTCAGAAACGATAAAGACTTGAACCTCCAAACTTTGAGGGATGATAGACCTATAGTTGTAGATGTGTTTAAACTATTTTGTTTTGCTTGTCGTAACTTCCGGTCCTCACCGGAAGCTCTTCAAAAATTATGCTTTTACGCATTTAATCTATTTTACGGAGAATTGAAATATAAGTATAAATGCTTACATATGTCATCTTTCCCATGTAATTAAACATAAAAAATCTACCTCCGGTGAGATATCTCAAATATCTCATGTAGCCTTTATACAAACAAATGTTTGAACAGCGAGATCTCAGAAACTGTAAGTGATCAAGACACGAAACTTACATGGATGATAGACATTTGAAAGAAGATGTGTTTAACTGTTTTTATTTTGTCAACAATAAAGTCCTGTAGTGTAATGGTTAAGAAATACTAACTTTCATTTTCATCGAACACTTCTGTTTGTCCGTTTCCTGTCTCGATACAAAAAAACTTGATTCCTGGAGATCTCAAAAACTTTGTCGGATGATAGACCTATGTATGTACATGTGTTTACACTATTTTGTTTTGTTTGGCGTCACCGGAAGCACTTCAACATTTTGTTTTTTTTTCATATTTTATTCATTTTACATAAAATGAAAATATCAGTATACAATCTTATATATGTCATTTATATAATGTTAAATTAGCAAATAAATTTTACTTTCGGTGAGATATCTCAAATATCTCTATGTAGCTTTCCTTTTTACAAATTTGATGTCCGCGAGATTTTTGTCATTGTAAGTGATTGAGACATGAATCTTTCATGATAGATAAAAAATTGATTGGGGATGTGTTTAACGGGTTTGATTTTGTCAACTGTCACTACCGGTTCTTACCGGAAGGGTTCAGACAAATCATGTTTTTAACAAGTTTAACTGACTTTCTTGGGTGTTTCATCTAGCCTTATAAACAGTGATGTATGCTATGCAAATGTACGAGAAATACCAGCTTTTGTTTTTATTAGTCACTTCCGTTCGTCCGTTTCCAGTCCCGAGACAAAAAATATTGTTTCAAAGAGATCTTAGATTTGGCAGAGACGTGAACAACCAAACTTTGAGGAAAGATTGACTTACGATTGTACAAATGGTTAACATTTTTGTTTAGTTTGGCGTTACTTTCGGTCGTCACGGAAATTACTTCAAAAATTGATTTCTTTTTCATTCTCGTTGTTTTACATGTAAGTAACGTCTGGATATATCATTCACAATAATTATCATATCCACTTTTTTTTTCTATGTGAGAGAAGCAATGTCTTACAGTTAAATTGATACATGTATATCAAAACGGAAGACTTATTTGTTGCTTTTGCAACAAGAGTCTAGTTTTTTTCCTTTTGTCGAGGGCAATTGCATGATTTTTTTTTCGCGTTCAGAATATTTATCAGACGAGTGTGCACATTGAGTGAGGAAATCTTGTGAGTAGAATCGAAAAACTGTTAATTTCTTCACCAACTAACACATAAAACATAATTATATATAAATATACTATGTAATTTCAAGCAGTGTATTTTAATATTGTTTGAATAATTGAAAACCCTAGGCCGTGGTGATCCTTAAATCTAACAGGATTGCTTTCTCTGTGAGGCTTGTTGAACATATCTATACCTGATACATGTATATGATTTATACGGTAAATATCATTAACAAGCTCTAAGACTAGGACACAATCGTGTTTCGGATAGTGTTATGTAATTTAGTTGATTTCTATTTTGTTAGATATTTCATAAAATTAATATATGCTTATGAAATTTTTCAAGAGTAAAAGTGTAGCAATAGCTAAGTACTTCGCCAATTTATGGTAATTAGGTCAGATCACAACGATTGAATAATTTTATTTTGAAAGAAAACCCCCCAGAAAATAATAAAAATATGTCAAATCTTAGCATAACTTTGTTTCATTATTTACGCTGATGATTTGAAATGCATTGCGTTCCTTTGAATATTGAATGTTTCTCTTCTGCACAAGATAAGGTCAGTATGGCATTTCGTACATTAAAACTTTAAAACATATGTACTTTTTTACGCAAATACTGTATTTACAAATCGGATTTTTAAAAAATATTCCTAAGTTTTTATTTTTCCTGTTTGTGAAACACTGTTTTATTTAAGCAAATACAAAATCTTTTTTCTTTGATCAAATGATTTGAATTTTGCATTCCAGATCAAACTGAATTACATGAAAATATAACATTCAGAGGTCTCTCTCTCTCTCTCTCTCTCTCTCTCTCTCTCTCTATCTCTCTCTCTCTCTCTCTCTCCCATTTTTTAAAACAGTTAAACGTAATGCAGAAACTAAACATTTTTATCATTCAGTATTGAAAAGAATGATAAACATCAACTTTTTAGGACTGTTTTCAAAAGACAATTTTCTTTTCGATTTCTTTTACATCCCATACCATGGATTAATCTATTTAATTTGCTGGTCATTATTTACTTTCTAGATCCGGTACTTGTAAATGATTAGAGTTGTTAATACTATACATTTTTTTCTAAATTTTGGTATAGAACTGGATTTGTGCAAACCAAAAGATTCAGGGTTGATTATGCGTCATACTTTGAGCGTATCGGTGTTCTTTCTTTCCCTACTGATTGGCATAGCTGTAACGATCGCTTGCAGGTAAGCTTTGTATTCACCATTAAACAAATACAATCAATTGCCAAGTCGTCTATCTTGATACATCTTTGCAATTCAAGTAGGGGTAAACATTATGCAGTTTTACGTATAGATACACGATTTATCGTACAAAAAGTCTATACTTACAGACTCTATTATTGTCATTTATTCAATATAGACTGGAAAGGAAAACCAAGACCAGAAACCCCGTTGTCAGCACAAAAGACGGCTTAATTCATGGTACAATATCTCTCTCTCTCTCTCTCTCTCTCTCTCTCTCTCTCTCTCTCTCTCTGACAGTGTGCAACAGATTTTAAGCATTGCAATTTCGGAGATCAACTTTATGTTTTGTAGATTGCAATACTTGCGCCGCCTCATCAATCTATATCAATGTAATACACCCCAGAACTACACCAGTTCGGGTCGTGGAACAAATAGACCAAACAGATTACTCGGGAATAAACTGAGGCTACATGCAAGGGACCATGGGGAGTCTTAAATTGTTTCCATAAACTACCAAAGACTGAAAGATTCCGAACAGAGTGTGTCTATGATTAACCGAATGACACTATAATTGATTTAACAAAGTATATGTTTACCATAAAAAAGTTCTAGTTGTGCTCGCAATAGCTGTCACTGTAACATTATAGATATTGATGTTGAGGTGGCTGACTTTTGTTTTCATTGCGCATGTTTTTGCGCAATCTAGTATAATACATGGTACTTATACCTTT
Source organism: Magallana gigas (assembly GCF_902806645.1). Taxonomy (NCBI): domain Eukaryota; kingdom Metazoa; phylum Mollusca; class Bivalvia; order Ostreida; family Ostreidae; genus Magallana; species Magallana gigas. Next base: position 57,836,941 of record NC_047564.1, read on the forward strand.
TAAAAAAATGTTTCGCTAACATTTATGAAAATGAACACAATAATTAAAATATAGTTAAAAATATTTAGATTTTTTAGCAAACATTTTACTTGCAAACAATATTCCCTTGTTTGGAAGGTGATTGTGATATTGTGCTTTCATGACGTTATGGTAATATGAAGATTAGTAAATGTACAATATTATAAAAAATAATAAAAGTAAAAAGGTTACCTATTGCAAATATCAGGGTAATTGTTCTGTATTTTTGAATAAATCAACCATACCAATTTGTATTTGTAATACGCAAATGTATCATAGCAAAATATGGTGCACTTTGATATGTTGAGAAGACCATTATAAAAAAGAACGTTATAAATCATATGGTAGAATTTGATATTTTTTACATATAAGGTAAAAAATGATATTACTAATGAAATATTACAATTTGAGAAAATCTCTATCAAAGCATTTTTAAAATCTGCTTCGAAGTACGAAAATTGACAAATCCTCTGAATCATTGTTGTAAATGTATCTGTATTTTGATATGGCCCCCAAACAAAACATAGACGGTAGATTTTCTTGAAACTTTGCAAGTATACTCGAATTTGTGTATAATATATAATCATGGTTTAAAATAGAAAGTTTTTCTATAATTGTTGTTCGTGGGCTTTCTTTGATAACTGTTTACAAAGCTTTTTTTTTATCATTAAACTGAAACTTTTTTTCAAATCAAATGTGTCCTTCCGATTTTTAGCGTTTTGTTTCCATCCTGAATTAAAGGGAATGTCTATTATTTCAAATTGATGGTTACTTGATATATATTGTAGAATTACAATGCAATAATTTTGATGGCATATTCAAACAAACACATGTATTGATAAATTACCGAGATTTATTCAGAATGGACAAATAGTAAATGTATATCCTGTTTTGATATCAATGGTTATTAAACATTCAATGATAAGGAAGGCTGGGTGGTCAACAAACTACTCATTAGATCTACTTTAATTAGGTAGTATTTCTTTCGTTATAAACGTTTATTTAGTTTTGAAGATTTCAAATTTTTAACTTTACAATTAAAATTTTCCTATTATCTATATTCAGAGACCTTTCTCTATGGAAAATTAATCGTGCAAAGAAACTCTTTAGCTGAGGCATTAAAACTGACTGCTGAGATTGGTAGCTTTGTTAGGTTTATACATGTATGCATGTACATGTATATGTATAAGAATGTAAAACTGATAAAATGGAAACTTCGTTTGTTATCTACATATTCCACCACTCTGCATCTAATGGTCTAACAATGTCGCTATTACTACAGACGTGATAGTTAAGTAAGCAAACAATATGTCTTATACATGACGAAAACCGAGAAATACGCTTAAATCCAGACCATTTTAATCCTATCCTCCAAGAGCTCAGACTGGTTTTGGTATATATATTCTGCCTGGGGTACGGACAGGGGTCATGGAGCCGTGCTCTGGTAGGTACCCAGTGGTTGTAGGTGGCTGTAGGAGGGGGCACGTGTCTCAATCACAACAGCCTGCTGATTCCTGTGGTTCAGCTGATTGTAAATGTCCTTTTCGTTGTCTTTGTTTATCGGTCCATTAGATGAACATCGGTTTGAATTGGCATCATATTCGTTCTCTTTGCTGGGTTTGTCTGCTGCATTGGCAATAGAACGCAGATTTTGCTAATACTTTTTATTAGGAGGGAAGCCATCCTGATGTACAGCAAAATAATTTTCATTACGATTTTCCTGTAGAATAAGATCGTCCTCCCTATGACCGCTAGGTTTGTCTGGGTTCATACCGAGACTCTTGTCGATAGCGTAGTCGTACTCACTCAAAATAGGGGGCGCCACTGGTTGATGGGGAAGAACTTCCGGGCCATTTCCGACATAAGAGTAGACATTTTCCTGTAAGATATAACAGCATAAGATATATTCCTCCAATGTTACAGGAATTAAATAGGAATTAAATAGATCATTATACAAACATTTTGTGTTGACAAAAACAAGGAATATATATAGACAATTAACACAATTTAATACACGCAATTTCTGTATTGAATCCCTCGGCGTTGTCACGACTGCGCTCCATTGTATGCGGTATGTTGTCTCGATTTTCATCATTTAATCTATAAAAATACGGTTAATATCAGATAATGTGAAGACATTTATTTTGAATATTAAAACGTCGTGAGAAAAAACAGATTAAAATCATTTTAGATTCATTCTATTTAGATTAAATACGAGCTGTGACAATAACATGCTAGGAAGTTTCCAGTATAACCAAAGTCGCTGCTTTCCAATCAGTACATCAAACACTGATTACACAGTTGGACTGTCAGTCAAACCGAAATTGAGATTTTTGTTATATCTTTTAACAAAATAAATCTTAAGGCTTACGGTTTTTGTTTTTAAACACTTTCCAACCACAAGTTATATTAACTTGTTTATTATCCAACAGAAACAAAATGAGGAAGTAAATTATTTGCTACAGTGTAGCCTTGAACACAAACACAGCAGACGCTTCAAAGAGGACAATTTGGGGTCAAATGTAACAGTTTTTCATCTAGAATGTTAGAGGGATGCGTTACCATAATTTTTCAAAAGACGATTTGATATTTTTGTAATTTGACATGCGTATGACTTACACCATAACCTTGCCTTTTAATACTAGCATTACATATTATAAAGACCTTATATTAAATTTAAATTTATATTATAAATTACCTTTGACGTCTTTTTCGATCAGACGTGGTACATATTGTCAAAGCGGCCACAGCCAGTAGAGCCCCGCCCACAAGAGAGGCACCAACGAAGGTGACCCCTGGGGATTAATTCACGTCATCACCCATGACGTAATACTCAGAGGACACAGTGATATGGGCCACAGACCAGTATGTCAAATAGTTCTGGTTCAGACAACGAAACGATAAATATTATTGATCATAGAAGAAATAGATGTCATCGATGTTTGTGTGTCCCATCCCTGTCAACACTATTAAGACCGGATGTTAAAGCTAAATTTGTCAATATGGTAGTTTTTCCTAGTTTAAAGTCCTTAGAAACCTTTGCACGTTTCCTACTAATTAAAGTACTCTTACTGGAACAAACGGTTTCTGTTCAGCAGTGACGTCGACAACAGAAACAGATTTATCTGCATGGGAACGTGTACATATATATTGACATGCATTCAAAACATGAAAACATTATCAAAGGGACCTATAAACGATTATAGTATTTTAAGTTTCTTTTTCAAGTTTTAAAGTCTAGAATGATAAATTGTTAATATGTGTTTTTTATTTCTAAATCATTTAAATGTCAAATATTGAGTTATTAGTTATAATTCTTATTATCGTGTTAACAATCATTAGGTCATAAATCCCAAGTATGACTGTAATTTACAACTTTGAGGCTAAAGTGTTGTTTATTCTTCCCTATAGTTGATAGATACGTATTTTGAAGTCGTTTCCAATATATAGTACATGTATAAGAAAATAACATATCTTTCCACAAACTTTACCCATTTCACAAATCTGAACAAAATTGACAAAATTTCAACATCAATAAATAACTTCAGTTGTTGAAAACAGATGACACTTCATTCCATTTTAAGCTATTAGCTCTCAAAGTTCAAAAGAACATGATACAAAGGATCCAGCTTAAACTTTCCTCCTTCTTTTCCAAAATGAATCCAACATATGCTGTACTGCATTTGATTGCAATGTTTTCTGGAATTAGTTTTTGTTTTGCTGAAATACAGGAGGATGGCGTTTGTGACAACAACGGGTACGTTCACTTCATTTTGTTTCATTTTATTATGTTACAAAAGGTAACACCATGAATGTCATCATAACGAGCAAGAATCATCATTTCTTTCAGAACCATTCCAACATGCTGCACGGGCTATATATACGATGGTGATATGAAGCAATGTAAAAGCAAGTGTCGTTGCGTGTATTCATTTAATCTTTAATTTCAGAAAATCGTTTGTGTCTGAGTTAAAAGCAAATCTCACTTCAAGGTTTACTGAAGGTTTTGTTGCCTGTTTTGTTTTCTATTAAAGTCTGTGTCGGACGATTCGGTACCGATTGCAACCAAACCTGTCCTACTGGACACTATGGGAGGGAATGTATCAAAAAATGTGCTTGCGATATCAACCTGTGTGACGTAGTTTTAGGATGTCCAACAACTGCAACAGGTGCACAACCACTTACTTATCAATTTAACGTCAATGTGAATGCATTGATAGTCCTTGTATATAAAATTTGATATCCTATTTTATTCATTTCAGAAGTGTGGTGTATATTACCCCTGTGATAAAACCTAAAAGTTGTTTAATCAAACGGGTAATGCTTTATCGATTACTTCCGGTTCGAACTATTTATGACATAGACCCTGGCTATGACGCTCAGTGCCAAATTTTGAAATATTTTCCACATAACTATATCTACTATAAAAAAGGGATTAAAGATGGATTTTGTCAAAGATTCAAATACTTGTAACAAACATGAAGCAAAACACAAAACTGTGTTGTTTATAAAACTGAAAATCACGTAAGCCATCAATGAGTTCACTCCTGACGACTTGATGAAAACATTACACTTTGGTTGTGTTTTTATACAAGAACTTACCGGAATAATGTCTCCCAACACTTTTATTTCACAACCACTATTCAGTAAACATCCTTAGTCTATATTTTCAACTTAAAATCATTAGGCTAGTGCTTGTTTTATAAAACATCAACAACTGTTCCTCATTCGAGTAAATTCAAACCAACGAACTTTCGCAAATTTTTGTACGTCAAAAAACTTGATTATTCAAGTCTTCTGATCAGTATTTCCATTTAATTAAAAAAGAGTAAGCTCGAAGAAAAATTATTCAGAGATAAAAAATTATTTCAAGGTAATTTCAGTTTGATTGATCTCCGAAATGACGTACTTAATTGTATTGCGCAAGGTCACAATAACTGCATAACACAACATTGCATCATTGTTTAAATCTTTGAATAAAAAAAATCAATTCGGGTCATATAAGGGGCTGACTCAAAAGCTTCATAATATAAATCAAATAGTATGAGATAAATAGAAAATGTATAATTGTGTGATTTTATATTTGCTTTATCCAACTCGTTGAAATGGTTATATTCGCTTGGCAAGCCTCGCAAATATATACACCATTACAACCCGTTGGATAAAGCAAATATAAAATCATACAATATAGATATCCTCTATATGTCGAGCTTCAGGTTTTAGGCTCAAAAACTTTTCAATAAATATTTTACTATTTTTTGTATACCAATGTATTCTGTAATCTACTTTGTTTTGAGCCCTGACTCCCGTTCATCTACAAATCCTTCAAAATAAACTATCGCATTTATTACGTACTGTTAATAATCTTTACTTTGTTATTAAAAGGGAAATACCAAAAAAAAATAAAAAAATAAAAAAACACCCCCAAAACAAACAAACAAACCCACGAGCGAACTTTGAATAATGTGACGATGAAGATATATTTTTCAGGTAAAGAGTTAGAAAGAGGGAATTTGGGATTGTTTGTACATCTTACATTGTCTTTTTCAGCATTCATCATTGTTGTTTTGGTTGGCGTACTTTTAAGAATGGCCTACAGGTACGATTGATTCTGATCGCAATGCATACACAATAATTTACTGTTGTTTAAGTTCATCTTTATAGAAAACGAAATCAGTACATCTGTATTTCGGTTGACAATAATTGGACAGGTCGTTTAACATAACTGAATATTTTGGATATAACATTTCAGATTGAATAGAGGAGCGAGGACAAGATACGATGCCATACAAAATAGAAGCGATAGAACAAATGGTATAACACTTTTTTGGTCTATCTTTTGTTTGTTTGTCTGTATGTACGTCTGTCCATCTGTATGTTTATTTGGCTGTTTGATTGCAATGCACGATATAACATCGAGACTTTGGATTTATTTTCAGTTGGAAACATGACGACAGCAGCATACACTAGTGTACTGTGTCCAAACAGATCACCTGTACAAGGTGTACAACAAAACGATCAAATGTATGGAGATATCGTAATACCGCAAGAACAAAATGAAAAAGAATTACATTAAATAGACCAAAGAGAGAACAGCTGGTGTGTTTAAAACAAAGTACTTGGTAATATTGAAAGTGGTCTTCGTACCATTATACTCAGTACATTCAACAAGTACATATATCTGTTACAGAAAGAAAGGAGAAGCACGATCTATGCCACCATACTGAACGTATAATAGAAGATTGGTATTATGTTCATAAATATCTTCATTTAAGTTTGATTTAAGACAAAACGCAAGTCAGATATTTTTCATAATATATCTTGTAAATGTAATGTGTAAATGAGTTCACTCGCTTCTTTGCTTTTCAATGTAAAATTAAAAGGCACACAATTTTTCTAATTACTGATTAGATTTATATTCAATATCAAAATGTCCCTACTTTGGGTATAATCAAAGATGAATCAAGAATAACAAATGATTGGCAATGAAGGATGAAAACCTAACTTCTGCTTAAATAATAGATATACAAGTTCCAAGGACAGGTTGGCTCTTTTCGGACCCCTAACCCTGGCACTTGCCACCTTCCCTGACAAACTGTCAGTAATGTGGTTTACAAACACCCCTAGTATACAATACCACACAAAAGAACAGCTTCGGCTCTATTCGGGCCACTGATCAAATTGTGTGGGCCCAGAACTTCAATATAAAATTTCCGTTTCCTTTTCCTTCAACTACTCAAACAGGAATGACCCCGAATCTCAGCTTTTCTCACTTTTATACACATGGGAGAGTCCACTTATTAATATTGATTTATACTAGAACAAAATTCAATTCTTTACATAAACTTTGCTTGAGCTTTTATCACAACAACTGTGACATCATTATTCTATGGTAAAACACAGAAGTAGTCAATTTTGTACTTAAAAATGTCAAATAGTAAAATGTTTCAAATTTGCCTTCTATAGCTAAAATGTCAATGAACAGTAAGTAAAATGTTTTCTTTATTTATTATTAGCTAAATGCCATATTTTGCAAAATTTCAAGATATCATGAGCTATCTATAAATCATTATATTGAAAGAGTTTCAATATGCAATCATTTGTTACATTTAATAGACACTTTTCATATGCCTGGCATGAAATATAAACTTGGTTCTAGTGTTTTACCGTATGTTTTGTTAAAAAGTTGGTGAAACCTGCATTACATCACAAATACATGTGTATCAGTTTCCAAACGTACCAATAATTTTATTTTGAAATAGTTATCTAATAACCAATAAGTACACTATATTCTGAAAATATGTTTATGCTGTTGATGACTGTAATAATTAAAATATATAGCTATGCAAAGTCTTTGTTTTTAATCCATCTTAAGGTAGTCCTATACTCGGCACTAAATGGGCTCAGTCATTAATAGCTTAGCTTTAAATGATAAATATATATTCTAGCAATACATATACAAAAGAAAATATGTATGTTTACATGCTAGTTTGTTTGTTATCACCTCTCAGAAGGGTGTACCCCTTTGCGAAAATTATTGACAATTATGAAATTTGCCAGACGTCCGTTTTTCCTAAAAATAATTACCAATTTTGGGAAAATTAGAACTGAACAGACAAAATAGAGTATAAATATTTATTTAAGCCATATCTCATCAATAATTTTGCGCAAATTTTTGTAAGTAAGTACGCTTTATGTACCTGATGTATCAAAATAGAATACAAAAAATGCAATGCTGGTATCGCGTTTGGTAATTTTGTTACTATTTTATGGGCTCAAACTTAAATTCATGGTGTTTATTCTATAGATTGACATCCTAGAAAAAAGATTTGGTAAAATAAATTATATGTTGACGGATTACTTTTCACGCTATAAGCTCCAAACCAAGTAGACCCTGAAGAAAAATCCGTAAAAATCACATTTTGCTACAGTTTTCTGCCTAGATCTGTCAACAATGTTAGATATCATTTAAACATTAATTAATTGACAATTGATTAAATTCGAAATAGCTTCTGTCTCTAAATTTAAACCGGTTTTAGTAAAAGAAAAAGAAAAATTCGGGGGGGGGGGGTCAAAACAAAGAAGATATAAGCATACCTGTGATCCTGGTTAATCAGAAACTTCGTTTTTCATTTTACTTTAACAGAATCGAGTTTCTCAACATTAATCATTTATATCTCTCATGAAATACATATATTACCGTTCTAATTGCTTATTATTGCCATTGTTTACAACAGCGATGTAGAGCAAAATCAATACCGGGTATCAAAAACGCTTTGTAAAAGTCGAACCAATATTGTAAAATCCGTATTATGACGTAGTGCGATACTCGGACTACTTTAAAATTGATAATAGCTTTGATGAAAAGACGATGAAAATGATATTCTGTGAATTTTAATTCTAATACAGGTATATATGCTATTTATTTGATGAAAAGTGTGCCTTAATAGATTTTAAGAAAACCCAGACCATCTGTTACCAAATTATCAATATTTATGAATTGGTAAATAATATATAATTTAAGAAAAAAACAATTAATTCTATATATTATCATCAAGACCAAAATTTGCACTTATTCATGAACAGTTAGGGAAGAAGAAGTATTTCAAAGTCCAGCAGGCTTGAAACATGTATTCATTCTGAAATTTGGTTTAGCACTATCAAGAGAAATAACTCCAAAATTGCAGCCATTCCATGTGAACTTGAAAAGTGTTGAAGCAAGTAAACGATTGGAAGTGTATTCATAGACCATACACAAAAAATAAAATAAAATATTGTATAAAAGTTAATAAAGATAGTCAAATTGTTGTAAAAGGTCTTTTTGGTTCAATTTTAGCATTGAAAGTACACGTTAACTGTCTTAAACTAAAAGCAAGATAGGAGTACGTGACAGATGTCCCGTCCTTTTACGTCATCGACATTAGCCTAAATATCGCTTTTATTTCAAGACAGTGCCCACTTTTTTGTTTACCTGAAACAAAATGACACACTTGTTGCTTCAAACATGCAAATTTCATTTTACTCATACGAGACCATGGAAACTATTTGTTCGCTGCAAAAAGCACAGGTTTGCAATGAAACATCCATATGTAAAAGTAGAGTGAAATATTATGCATATTTATGATAAAAAACTTGTAGATATCTACATACACAAATAGAATATTCGTTTTTTGTAAAAAAAAAAAAAAAAAAAATTTTACTATAAAACATGGTATTCTTGGATTTTATTATTTCTTATAGTGTCATAGTTTTTTGTTTAATGAATTAATTTATTTGTCATATATATATATATATATATATATATATATATATATATATATATATATATATATATATATATAGCACAAGGATATCACTTTTTATTGGAGCTCAACCGCCGCCCCGACCGAGGCTTGAACTCACGACCTCTGGAACCCATTCTCCTAGCAGTGAGCGGCCACCGCGCTCCCCCCTCGGCCATCTAGGCAAGACAAAAATTTTGCTTTCGATGACGAACGGAACCTAGCGCGCAGTCTTTTGAGATACGGTGGAATACAGTTAAACGACAATCTGAGAGGATCGGAACAATACACATTGCAGAGATAAATACATATACAAGCACAAACATTGCAATAACTCTCAAAAAGACATGTACCTGCCCATAGTGAATGATATAGATATGAAATAAAAATACTGAAAAATGATTGAAACGATAACATATCTCAAAATTTTGATCATTGACCTCATATTAAGTTTTGTTAATTGAGTGGATATGCATATGTATAATTGTATTTCATGAACATTAATATATCTCACATAATCTTGGTATGATTTTTATAATATGCTGTCATATTAACAAGCTCAAAACATCAGAAAATCAAGGTACCTTTTTTTTTAAACACATAGTATGCGCAGCATTAGGTTTAAGGTTTTTAAAAAACAGACAATAAGTTATACATATAAAACTCCTCACGACCGATTCTAATTATTTATACTATTGTACGAATTTTTTTTTAAGTTGACAAAAAAAGGTTGTTTTTGGTCAACTTCATGCAATCAACTATTTTTTAGTGTTGGTAAAATTAGCAAGCGTGATGTGCTTTCGCAATTCCAAACCTTTGCCCTTTAACTGTTTTTCTTCCTTTTATTTGCCCCCTTTCTATTCTTTTCGGGAACCGTAAACCTTATAAAGCATTTATATAGACATGGATGATAAAGTGCAGAAAAGCTATCTTAGCATAATGACATTAAATTGCCAAGGCTTAGGTGATATCAATAAAAGGAGGGACATTTTTAAAGTCTTAAAATCAAAAACTTATAATATATACTTTCTTCAAGACACTCACTTTGTTGAAAAGGAAGAAAGCTTGATAAAGGGACTATGGGGTTATAAAGCCTACTTTAACTCATATAAATCAAATTCTAGAGGAGTAGCTACTGTGGAATCATTAGATTTCGTGGTGGCTCAATTTTCGTGGAATTCGTGGGTACCTCTTATCCACGAATTAACATCCTCCACGAATTAATAAATTTAAGTAATAAAGTCATTTTTCGTTTTGTAGATATAAGAGAATACACGAAATGACGTCCCCACGAACCTGTAAAATTCTAGCAATCCACGAAAATTGAGCCCCACGAAAATTAATGATTCCACAGTATACTAATCAATAATAACTTTGATATAACAATACTCAATGAACATAAAGATAGTGATGGTAATTTTCTTTTATTAGATGTTACCATAGAAAGTCTTCCATTTTTATTAATAACTATATATGGACCAAATTCGGACTCACCAGCCTTTTACATAAACGTTCTTAATAAGATTCAAGATATTTACTCTAACCAGCATATAGTTATTGGTGGTGATTTTAATTTAGTTTTCGATAAGGACTTAGACTCCATGAACTATAAGAACTTAAATAATCCCAAAGCAAGACTCGAAGTCTTAAAAATTATGGAAACACTTACGCTAAAAGATGTATATCGCGAGCATAATCCAACTCTTAAAAAATTCACTTGGAGGAAAAAAAAACCCAATTAAACAGGCTAGACTTGATTTCTTTCTTATATCAGAATCTTTACTTAACTTATCTCTCTATGTAAAATATGAAAACAGTTACTGCTCTGACCATTGCCCAGTTGTCTTGTATGTAAGAACAAATGAATTTCTTAAAGGAAAGGGTTTTTGGAAATTTAACAACTCTCTTCTTAAAGACAAAGAATATGTATATCTTATCAAATAAAAAATAAAAAATGTAAAACAGCAGTATGCCTGCCCAGTTAACAATTTAGAAAATATTGAAACAATAGATGATAATATACAATTTATTATAAGTGACAAATCATTCCTAGACACATTACTAATGGAAATTAGAGGAAAATCAATATCCTATTCAACTTATAAGAAAAAGTAATCAACAGAACGAGAAAAGCAATTAGAGCAAGAGATTTTACTTCTTGAACAGAATTTTACAGTAGAAACAAAAGATGAATTATCAAATAAACAAACAGAATAAGAACTTATTAGAAAAAATAGATTGCAAGGTCAATGTATTAGATCAAAAGTAAAGTGGATAGAGGAAGGTGAAAAGCCATCAAAATATTTCATTAGCCTTGAATCGAGAAAATTTTCGAGCAAAATTATACCAAAAGTAGAAAAAGAAGATGGCTCCACTGTTTTTAATCAATTTGAAATACTAAATGAATTAAGAATGTTCTACGATAACCTTTATCAGAAGAGGGAAACTATAGATTCTGAAAACATTTACGAAAAATTAAAGTTGTATGACATTCCCAAATTAAATAAATAAGAATCTGATCTTCTTGAAGGCCCATTAAATAAACTGGAAGTCTATAACTTTTTGAAGAATATGAAAAACGATAAAAGCCCAGGGCCTGATGGGTTTACAAGCGAATTTTTTAAATTCTTTAGGAACGACTTATGCAGCTTTATAACAAAAGCCATAAACAATACTTACGAGTTAGGACACTTTACAGAATCAAATAAACTAGGTGTAATAACATGTTTACCAAAGGCAGGAAAACCAAAACAGTTCTTAAAAAACTGGCGCCTAATTAGCCTTTTTAATGTATTATATAAAATTGCTTCAGGTTGCATTGCTAATAGAATAAAAACTGTATTATATAAATTAATTAATGAAGACCAAACTGGGTTTTTAAAAGGTAGATTTATTGGAGAAAATGTTAGAATGATATATGATATAATGCAATATACTGAACAAAATCAGATCCCCGGCCTTCTAATGTTAATCGATTCTGAAAAAGCTTTTGATACTATCTCTTGGAAATTTATATACCAAACACTGGACTTCTTTAATTTTGGGATTTCAATCAAAAACTGGATCCAAACTTTTTATAGTGATATTAAATCTTGTGTTATACAAAATGGAATTGCCTCTGATTATTTTTTTCCTCAAAGAGGATGTAGACAGGGTGACCCAATTTCCCCATATCTTTTTCTGCTATGTGCTGAGGTTCTAGGGATTTTGATTCGAAATAATAAAGAAATTCGGGGAATTGAAATTGATGGTGTAGAATACAAACTTTAGCAATATGCTGACGACACTTCAATAATATTTGATGGATCACCTCAGTCCATGGATGGTATTTTAAGAGAACTTGATTATTTTGCAAGCATATCTGGTCTAAAAACTAATTTCTCCAAAACTAAAATGGTATGGATCGGAAGTAAAAAATTTTCAAAAGAAGTTTTCACCACTCGCGATGGAAGCTTGACTGGAACAACCCCACTTTTGATCTACTCGGTGTTCAATTTTCTGTTAATTTGAATGAAATGGTAGAACTAAATTACCCATCAAAATCTTTGGAAGTAACCCGTTTGATAAAGCAATGGAAATTAAGAAATCTTACAACAGTTGGAAGATTGACTGTCATTAAAACTCTGATAATACCAAAACTTAACCACTTAATCCTAACTATACCAAAACCTAGTGTAGAATACCTTCAACAGTTTGAGAAAGAAATTTACATCTTTTTATGGGGAGGCAAGGTCCATAAGGTAAAGAAAAACATTATAATTCAAGACTACAGATATGGGGGATTAAAAATGATAGACTATATGGAATTTGTTTGTGCATTGAAATCTACATGGATAAGAAGACTTATCCACTCTAATACAAAGTGGGTAAAACTTTTTGAATCAGAATTAGGATCAAAAATAGAAACCCTATGGGAAAAAGGTTCAGACTTTATTACCAATATTAGCAATAAGATAAGTAACAAGTTTTGGAAAGAAGTTTTATTAGATTGGGTTAAAATTGTTATGTCCTATAGCCAAAATGACATAAAAGTACTCAATGAACATATATGGTTTAATCCTAATATTAATATTAATAACTCATCAATTTTTATTAAGAATTATTTCAACTGTGGTTATAAATTTATTAAAGATTTGATGACAGAAGAAGGCAATTTTATAAGCTTTGAAACTCTTGAAAAACTCAAATGTTAAGACCAATTTTCTAGAATATAGGAGTTTGAAAGGAGCAGTTTTTGAAAGATTAAAAGCCTTAAATAATAATAAGGTAGAATATGGACCATTTATTCCAAATTTTCTCAGTAGTTTTTACAAACAAAGCAAAGGATGTAAGGATATGTATTATGTACTCATCGATAGCAAAAAAGAATCAATTCGTTCAGTAAAGAAGTGGACAGAAAGTGGATTTGCTTTTACAGAAATAGAATGGAATAATATTTTTGAACTCCCATTTAAAACCTCGAAAGAATCCAAATTTCAATGGTTGCAATTCCAGATTTTACATAGAATTTTGCCAACAAATGAGTACCTTTTCAAACTCAATATAATTGATTCACCAGCCTGCTCTTTCTGTAATCAAGATATAGAAACTATAGAACATTTATTTGTGGACTGTTTTCATGTCAAAGAAATATGGCTCTACTTTGAAGAATGGTTAAGAAGCATGTTTAATTTTATAATGACATTTGATAAAAAAAACTATACTTTTTGGTAAATTTAAAAACAGAAATATGTATAGACTTCAAAACATATTAATTCTTACAGTAAAACAATTTATTTTTGCCAGTAAGTATAAGAATGTCCCAAACCTCTCGACGCTCATGTTAAAACAAACAGTCACTGATAGAATACATATTGAGAAACTACTGTTGTTGAAGAATTGTAAATTTGCTGAGTATGAAAAGTATTGGCAAACTATTTGCGATTTATTATAAAATGTGTTTATAATAGCTGCAAGGAAATTGTAAGCAAATAATGACAAAAAATATGTCTACTTTTATGTATCCTCTTGCATATGTATGAGTTTTTGATAGATAGTGTTCCCCTCTCTTTCTCCACCCTCTTTCACCCCCCCACCTCATAACTAAAAATACTCCAACTTTCATGGGTGATAAAAGCAAGTTTTCAAGATTGTTTGTGCATATATATGTTTGTCTGTCAGTGTATACACCTGTCAGTACATGTGCTTTTTTATGTGACTGTATTTATATTATACTTATATTCTAAATCTCAAATGAAGTGAATATGTGAATGTGTATGCACTGTAAACTAAACATATAAGAAGATGTAAATAACTTGTACATGAAAGTTAGAATGAAAAAAAACAATTAAAAAAAAAAAAGTTTTGTTAATTGATTCAATAATGGATAAGGATTTGAAAACTGATAGAGGAAATTCGGACTGGAATATTTATAAAAATAGTCACTGAAAACGTATTGCTTTGTATCTATTTAGTGCCACTGCCATTCATAAACTATGTTTCATTTATAAAAGGGCTAAGCCATTTGTATTTTTTTATAATCAAGAAAATCTCAATCACAGCGTTAAAATTTAGTGATTTTTCTTTAATTTTCAAAACAATATTATATAACAAGCAATAGATAGTTTTTCATTATCATCAGTGGAATATTTTTTCATTCTGAGTAAATCATTAAAACTAAAATAAACTTATCATTCGGTCAAAGAAAAAGGATACGTAAACAATTAACATTTAGTTGCATGTTACAATAGTTTATGTATATGTACTTGTATATGACTATTGCATTCTTATTACCTGCTCTTTATTAAGGTTTATTTCTAGCATTGCAGTTCTTGAATTAGTCAGAAAGCAATTGTATGGATTTCTAAATCATTTATGAAATAAAACTTGGGTTATGGTAACATTCGCACATGGGCTAGAAAAAAGCACCCAAGAACATTTTTTCTCCCCAAAAACTATACAAACGTGGCTACACTCATATAGTTTTACAAGAATAAATTTAAATAGGTTTTAAAAATATTTCTTGTTTTTTCGTATACAGACTATAGAAACTTTAAAGAGAACGTATATTCACTGAAATCCAAATTTAGAATAATTGCATAATTGTCGCCCTGTTAAAATTGATTTGCTATCAACAGGGGAATAATTTTCCTGATAAACGAAATGTAACAAATTTATTTTCATCTTATTTTGCATTAAAATAAAATACTTTTAGAATTCTCACAGAATCCTTTTCTTGCAGCAGCAAAATTCAAATTTTAGAAATGCATCTCGTACTGTTTTAAATTTTGCAAAAAATATTATTTAGTTAGCTGACACGTACCGGCTTACTTAAAAAGGAATGGACAATTAAGGTAAGTAGAAATTTGTTAAATAAAACAAAGTTCAACGAGATAATGATATAAAATGATCAAACCTCGAAAGTTCTTCCTTTTATCCAGAATGGTTTTGATCTATGTTGGGATGCTCCTGATTGCAGGTCTAATTACAAATATTTCTAGTTCTGCTGAAGATTTAGAAGACGGAATCTGCGATGAGTACTCGTAAATTTGTTATATTCTTTGTAAAATAAAATTGGTCACTTTCTATCTGCTAGAATATCCTAGAAAATTAGATTGCGTGTGAAATGAGCAATGATGTTTTTTTTAGAATTATTCCACAGTGCTGTACAGGTTTTGTTTACAACGATACTTTAATGCAGTGCATTGGTAAGTACATGCATATACATTGTTTTTTTAATTTCCTTAAAGTGTCAATGTGAGAAATAAACGCAGTCTATCTTTACTGTTCAAACAGTGTAGATTTTGTTAGTGGTTTGCAAATATCATATATATAGCTTTTACTTAGTTATTAAATTTGATATGGGACAAAATCGAAGATCGAAGTACTGACCACGTATTAACCCTATAAGCCTAACTAAAAACCATGTACAAATACATCTTACCGACTTTTTTTCTTGAATAATGAATTAAATTATTGCAATTCAACTTTTACAAAAGTATCACATAGAGAATATATAAAAGAAATGACGTCTTAATACTTTGCGGATGTTGATGGGAAAGTTGCTCTAGGTGGCTGCATTTGGCCAGTACTAGTATTCTTCTGCCATATAAAATTTTACCCAAAATCTCAATTTTTTTTTATTCCAGCTTGTGTCGGAAGATTTGGTACAAATTGCAGTCAAAGTTGTCCCCTGGGGTACTATGGAAGACAGTGTAGTCAAACCTGTTCCTGTAATATCACCCTGTGTGATAATGTGTCAGGATGTTCGGAAGCTGCATCGGGTAAGTGGGTATGAATTAGGTGCCGGGTTGAAAGCAACACGTATTTAAAAGATATCAAATGAATAATTTATAGATTTGGACGAAAACGGGAGATCATCGTTAGGACTGTTTCAACAGCTTGCGTTGTCTGGTCTAGCAATCGTCATATTTGTGCTGATGATAATAATTTTGAGAGTTATTTACGGGTAAGAATGAACTTTTTAATCGTTCAAATGAAATTTTAAATGTCTTTATTTAAACTGAACAATAAAAAAGTACATCCGTGGGTTCACCCTCTAATATTGCATTAATATTTTAATTGTCAGTTGCAGATTGCAATCAAACATCAGGATAAAATTTGGTGATGGCAATAGTACAGGAAATGGAATGAATTGTACGACAAAACAAACTTTCTCTTTTTACTTCTATCTCTATGTCTGTCTGCCTGTGTGTGTGTGTGTGTGTGTGTGTGTGTGTGTGTGTGTGTGTGTGTGTGTGTGTGTGTGTGTGTGAGTGTGTTTCTCATTATAACGTCCAACTCAGACGCTTTATCCATTTTGCCGTTGACATAATTTTAGATGAGGGCATGGTGGCCAGTTCCTTGGTTAGATACTCTGATGTTGGTCACCCATTGAGGCCACCGGAACTAGTTGTAGAACAAAATGACGTTATATACGTAAATACGATGATGCTTCAAAAATTAAATAACAAAAAGTAAGTGTGAAAACGTTGAAAACTGTTTGTAGCATTTTAATCATTCTATATGACTTTAGAAATCTAGACGTTTAACCTTCAGATCCCCCCCCCCCCTAAATTATAAAGATTGTAATAATATCTTGTAAGATTTGTTAACGTCAATAATATTACGACATTTGTCTTTCTCATACTTTCATATTTATTAAGTTGTGATATTAGGGTGTTCGTGAACAATGACCTGTATTGCTGTATTGTTAATTTTTGCAGAGGACAGGATTGAAGCTGGTGATTTTTCCTGTGTGTATGACTAAAACTGAACATACGTTCCGTAGGACCTATGAAGCTTAACATAACATACAATTTGATTAGCCTTCAATTTATTACATGTGTTCTGTTGTGCGTAAAAAGAAATAATTTTTTTGGTGGAAATAAGGTATTATGAAAATGTCATTATTATGTTTGTTTCATGATTGTGAGTTAGAATGTTGAAAAACGTATTATACTGATTTAATTGAAATATAATTTACATCCAATTTATGTTCTTACTTTCTATTTAAAAATATATTGTTTATTATAAAGAGAAATGTTTTCCCACACTTTGCTACTACATGTAGTATGAAATTAAAGACAAACAAAATAAAATGAAACCGCAATTAAACACTGTTGGTTCTAAAATTTTCAATTATGTTTTGCTGTAAATATAATATGATAATTAAAGGTAATCCTGGAGAAGTGCATTTGTACTCATTTGAATATATTATATATGAAGTTCAACTTCTATGTTTTCGTATGTTAAAATCATTACCTAAAAAGAGTGGATTTATCAGGGGGTTTTTTTATTCGAAAGAGAACATGCCGCCAACATCAACGTTAATGCAAACTTAAACTGTCCTGCATATTGCAGTATATAGCAATAGATAGCATTATACATGTTTACGCCTGGAATTTTAAATAATAAAGCCCAATTTTTTAACATGTAATTACATTACAGATAATGCGGATATACACAGGATTTAAACCGTTATTTTTTGTATTGGGAAACAGCAGAAAGAACTGTAAATTATAACAAATGTAACTTAACGTGTTGTCCAAAATCAACATTATAAACAGCAAGAACAACAAGAATGTCAGATTGATATTATAATCAATATTTCGATTTGACTTGAAACCCAAGCAATACACAATGGAGCAAAATCCAAAATGTTTGAAATTACAAAGTTCGATTACCGGGCTATGGTATTTTACATAAGCAATAATAACACTTGTTTCTATCAAGTATTATACACGTAATAGGTTATACATTTGTGAAACCGTTAACAAATAAACGATTGTCAATTTTATTTATGTTTTATATTGTAGATGCAGGCAAGTCTTCTCTGTTTGGGTATATATTTTCACAGGTTATTCTCGTCAACAAACATTTAAGACAATATTTGAACTAAATAAGGATTTGTTTTTTTCTTATATTCAATTTTTTATCATCGCTTACTACGTGCTTAAACAAGACAAATAAAGACAGCTTTAAAATAATGTCTAATTTGAAGATTATTAAGGTCAACAATAATAAGAGAACGCGTGCCCACTTAACTCTTCTTTTAAAAAAAATAAAGAACATTGCACCGTATATGGTTGAAGGGTATTGTTGAAACATATCTTTGTTACCGCTGACGCACAGAGGGAGAGGGGTTGTGACTATCGAGCGAATGTTTAATTTCAACAGTTGAACTAATCTGCTCATTATTTTCAAATACAATTAAACATATAAAGTAATCACTATATTTTGCCCTTTTCACAGAATTATTTCAAAATGTTGCATTGATTAAAATCTTAGTTGTACCCTTTATGATGATACAATTATAAAATTATAAGAAGATACATATGCATATATTTATACTATTTAGCATCTTAAAAGTGCAGAGAGATTCATTGTCTCAATATATAAAACATAAAAAACCCTAAAATACACGAATCTGTAATGTGAATATTTCGTAGAGTGTTGGGGCATTGTCAAGCAGTATTCTCTCAATTTCCCTGCCAGATATTTAGAGTTTAAGTTGAATCAATGATTCTATGAGAAGTATATCAATAAAACATGTTGACAAAATCATACCTGGTGACGTCACAAGGACATAGTAATCAATGAATGTAAAAGTTGATTGGTTTGGCGCAGAGTCATTCAATTAAAAATTCGCAAACAAATTAGATATTATGTGTACACTGTCCCAAGATATCCTCTTTTTATCGTTTGCTTGATTACGTGATAGCTATGTATACCTCAATAATTTAATGATGTACATTAAAAAGTGTTAACGATTTCCAAGATTTTTTGTTGAAACGACCCGTATAGCTTGTCAGATTTCGATACATGGCTAAAAATTGTGATTTATAACGGGATTTTGTAATGCAGCGGACCCGGATAATAACGTTGAAATATTACGCAGGGTATTTCAAATGACTTGAATGGGGAAAAGATGTGAACATTCCCAATTGTAAATCTCCATAAGAAATTTGTTTTCGTTCCTATGAATTTTTTCGAGTGAAAAATGATAATGTGTCAATGAAGATATTTTTAAAAAATTCTATTTCATCGATTTCAATTGCTTTACTTTCTCAAATATGTCTATTTCTATCGAAAATGTGCAGCAGGAATATCTTGGGATAGACTATAGCACGAAATAGATTATCATATAACTACTACAAATTTTCTACACAAAGATCTATTTACCAATTGAGTTGGAATATTATGGGTTATGGGGTATGTCCTTGAGCCAGAGCAGTTTATCGAATGTCGTTTACTTTTCGGAGTTGTTAAGAATAATGACGTCATAATATGACATCATAGTGACTATATGCACTTAAATGTATCATCGAACACGTGCATAGGATAAACTCCACAAAATACATCCGTATGAATGAAACACTTCATTCATGCATTTGAAGTAGGTCATTTGCAGGAAATTGCCCCTATGCAGCCTTACCTCACCCGCTAAGGCTATTCCTCTTGAGTAATTTTCTGAACAGGTGTAGGACGCTTATTTTTAAGTAGGCTTGTTAATAAAAACAAATATCTGTTAAGGTAAAGGTTTTCCTCATTTATTGTCGTCAACAAATGTATCAACAGATTTCAAGACAACAATTGATTGAATTATTCGTTTATTTTGTAAAAGGACGAGTGCACTATGGTAATATGCAACTTCAAACTTTATTCGAGTTTTGTTCAGATGTAATATAATGCATAAAGAATTATAATATTTCAGCAAACGCGCCAATTGATCCACCAAGAGAATAATGCTGATTTAAATGTCTCCTCCTTCTGATTTAAATAGACACAATTCAAGTAGGTTCGGTTCGATTTTTCCGGATTTAGATTATTTTCAAGCATTTAAAAATCTAAAATTTTTTAACTGTATGCTAATTTTGGTAAATTTAGGCGTTCATATAAATCAGAAATATCCACCAGGGCTTAACTATTACGAAAAAACACAATTTGTTGATATCTTATACATAAAAACGGCACTGAAAAAGGGCCTATTCTCTATAGCTTAAGTGCACTTGTTCTTTGATATTATTTAATCATCGAACAATGATTAATTAAACAGGACGGAATTATACAGCTTTGAAAATATTGTCTAGTTGTTAGAGTCCATAAGTCAAAAAACTGATATAAAGAGAGATCACTAAACTTTTCCTTTTATTTTCATGATGAAGACAATTTTAATCTATGCTTTTACATGCCTTTGTGGAATGATCTTTGTCACTACTAACGAACAAGGGAATAAAAGTTGCAACTATAGAACGTATAAACTGAACTTTATTTATTTTACAACGATTGATAAACAAGTTCTACAACTTATATTAATATCTCTCGTTGGCACGGATGTTAGCGCGAGGGGGTCATTGGTGTGGGATGAAGCCGGAGTACCCTGAGAGAACCCACGTGTCCAAGCGGGCGACGCCATACCCTATCACATACTACCTCTGTCGATCACGGGGATCGAACTCGGGTCGCAGCGGTGAAAAGCGAGTGCATTGTCCACTACGCTACCTGAACACATGTATGTACAAATCCAGCTAATATATAATTCTTTTACAATGTAAGAATCTATACTACTATATTAAAATAATAGACTCGAATTTTTGAGCTTTAATACCGATAAATCGGAAGAGTACTGCCTTTTGTTTTAAATATTTTAAACATCATTGGTACTTGAAGATTACCAATTTGTTTTTATTTTTTCTCAATCAAGCTTCGTTAATTAATAATCAACGAAAATTCCTCAAAAAATTCCGGAAATCATCTGCATTTTTTGGATTTTACAATCTTGCGCATGCGCATTATATTCACGCTAAAGCACGGGGGCTCTTTATTTTATGTTTCCACAATATCACATTTGCATGGATAAACTTGGAAACGATAAAACAAATGCGTGTTAATTTTCATTGGAAATTTTTTTCTGTTCATCAAAGAAAATACGGGAGATAACACAGTGCATTTACTATAAAAAAAATCCCGAGAGTTTCGAATGTCAACAAAATGTGTAAAAAACGTTGTTGAAATATGTTGAATTATGCAAATATAGAATTTAAACTTTTCGAAGAAAGATATTTTCAGCTTCAAATAGTTTGTTGTGAACAATTTGACTGTTATTTTCAATGCAACTTTATGAATTTTCTCCAAAATCGTTTTGGAGCGATTCTGCAATTTTCTGCTACCTAACGAGTGTATGGGGACATTTTAACTGTGTTGAAGGCCTTTCCAGAAGCACAGTTAGATTATTCCAACTCAGCAGAGTGTATTGAAATTAATAGCATTATTGTAGGCTTAATGGTTATGCAAATGTCAACAATATACGATTTTTTCGATTTATCTACTTTGTAAATGCCCGATATCATATGCAATGTCAACCCGTGCACGCACGGGTCAAAGTCTAGTACATACTATAAAAGTGATCACTGTCTTTGTTTTTTTTTTTAGATTTCTCACAACGTGTTGTAGCAATGATGAAAACGTCAACATCCATAAAAATAATGATACAATTAGAAAAATTTGCAAAGGTTTGTTTGCATACATTTCCGCTTTATGTTATATAGTACTGATAGATTTATTGTCTAGATATTAAGATTTGTTTAACATAGAGAAACAAGAAATCTCTGGCTAAATTAAATGTGCCTTTCATTGTTTTTTTTTTGTCGTAGCCTGTATTGGACATCCATGTAGAAAGTGTCCCTGGGGATATTATGGAGAGAAGTGTAATGAATTATGTACTTGTGGTACTGAGCTATGCCACGATGTGTTAGGATGCGTAACAGCTGGTAAACAATTGCATGAAATATGTTTGATATGATAATTTTATTAACCTACATAGAAATCAATATCATTTCAATTGGTTAAAAAAGTATAATTCTAATGAAAATTTGGCAAACAGGCATTGTTTTATGTATTTCTGATATACGGTCTGCTTTCGGAGGTTTCTTGTATTTTATTTTCGTTTCTTTTATCATTTCTATTCGTACAGTTAACATAATACAAACGGTTTTGATTTTGGCAAACATTTTTCCGAATCATTTTTGAGAGGCAGTTTGGTTGTTTATTTATTTCAGCATTTTCGTTTTACTGAGCTTTACCAACATCGAACTGGGATAACTGCACAACGTCTTGCATAATTAAGTGAAGGAATACTTTTTATCATCACAAAACGTTGATACGTCTAATCCATTCAAGATATTTATTTTCAAAATGTTTTGTGTTTTGAAAATATTACCTTTTGATTTTACAATCCTGTTTTTCAACAGTATGTTAGAAACAGTGGAAACAATGTAATCATACTTCTTGAAGAATACATAATTTATTCATTTTTCCAGAGGACACTTCAACATCCGTAAATGAAAAGAACACAGGTACATTTTAATCAAAAGTATCTTTCTTAAATAATACATTCTCTTACATTTGCTTTATTATATTTTTAGCGCCTTCTTCATTTATTTATTCATTTTACATGTAAACAAATTTAACGTGTTATTACTTTCCTCATATTTTTGTAAAAACTTTTTAAACTGCATCCAAAGTGAAAATGACGAATTGTCAACCATCTTTAAAAACATAAAGCGAAATACGAATTTAAAGCAGAGCAACACGGACCTCTAAAAAGATAGAGGTGGGATCAGGTGCCTAGAAGAAGTAAGCATCCTCTCCCGCCGTGTTCTCATTTTCAAGATAATGAAAAACGGAAGAAACCGTAGTCAGTCCGGTGTATAAATAATGGTCTAACAAGTATGACAAATGCAGTCAGCATGTGTCCTAATGAAACATTGTACTTGCTGACAAGGTCAATGTGTCGACTACAGAACTTGCGTAAAGATGATTTAAATCGATGTTCTTGATATTTTTGTTCCAACAACTTGTTTGTAAGAATCATGACTCGTTTAATAAATTGATCGTATACAGAGCATGCTCTTGCATTACGAATAAGCTGATAGACATAAACCCAATAAACAGGTGATGATTGTATTTTGCTACATACGTAAAACCCCTTTCACAATTTGCGCACAAGCAGAAGCGACCAAATATTCGTGCGACCGAAAAAATAAGATATGAATCGTTAGTTGTTGCCGAAATAATCGCATATGAAAAAAGTATTCGTACCATTTTCGCACGAACTAAGCGAGCGTTGTGCGATGTAAAGGCATTGAATCTTGCGACATATCTTGCGTCTGTATGCGACTATTGTACAATGGAAGCATCTGTTGAAAAATAATACGATAGGATCACGCGAGAGACTAGGTGATCGGACGATTGAACGTACGCCAATGTGATTGGACGTGCGATTATGGGTTCCATGGTACGAATGATCGTGCGAGTCAGAGGTAGTATATACACCGCCAATATTCAGTAGACATAGTTGAAAGCGAGAAAATATGCCACCGAAGAAGATACAGATATGCAGCAGCATTTAATATTATACCTTAAAAAGTATTCGTACGAATTTCGCACGATCTAAGCGAGCGTTGTGCGATGTAAACGCATTGAATCTTGCGATATATTTTGCGTCTGTATGCAACTGTTTGTGAAAGGGGCTTTACATTTTGATGGCGAACATGTGCTAACTATTAAAAGGTCATTAATCTCCAACTACAAATATAATTGCAATACAAAATTTTGAAGCAGAAGTTTATTTACGTCTTTATTATTTGTAATATGCATTACAAAATATTATTCCAACAATTATAAATAGTTCTTGTAGACGCAAATATGTGAGATAAAAAAAACCCTAGTTAGTAATATAAGCGGAATCAATTGATGTAACATTACATTAATTTCAAATGAGTTATTGTGGCCTCCTGTACAAATAAACACATTGATTTCATTTCTGTCATTAAAGAAACAAATCATCAAAGATCAACACAATAAACGCATAAACATCCAAAAACCCTTTCCCCAGCCTTACCCATTTTTACCATGCAGAAAATCAACAAAATATTAAAATAATTGATATATTTGAAAGTTTTGAAAACAGATGAACCAACAATCATTATCAGGTTAAACTCTCTTACTCTCAAAGTTCAAAATAGAGATCAAAACCATCTAACTATTACGTTTCTTCCTTCTTTCCCAAAATGAATTCGAAATGTACGGTATTGCATTTGATCGTAATTTTTGCTGGAAGTATCTTTTGTTTTGCTAATAAACAGGAGGATGGAATCTGTAACAACAGCACGTATGTTTATGTTTTTTTTTAACTCAAATCTGAATTTTAAAAGTCTACGCTTTATCTATCTATCTATCTATCTATCTATCTATCTATCTATCTATCTATCTATCTATCTATCTATCTATCTATCTATCTATCTATCTATCTATCTATCTATCTATCTATCTGATTTTATCGGGCGTTAAATATCTTATTTTTAAGGATTACTCCAACATGCTGCCCGAATTATATCTACGACGATATTATGAAGCAATGTAAAGGCTAGTATGGTTGTTTAGTTAATCTTTAAACCTAACAAAACTGTAACAACAAACCTAACTTTAACGTTTACATAGGATTTGTTCTCTGTTCTAGCCTGTGTCGGACGGTTCGGTGTCCACTGCAACAACACTTGTCCTGAAGGTCAATATGGGATTGGTTGTAACAACAAATGTGCTTGCGATAACAACTTGTGTGACAAAGTTTTAGGATGTCCGATAAATGCAACCGGTACACAACTTAAACGATCTAAAGCCATCATTTTGTTTGCATTGATATATTTAACTTACATTTAATCAAATGTTGTGATGCCCCCATTTAGGCAAGCGTGAAAAAATATAAATCATGTAGATACATTATATGGCGTACATGTGTTTGAATTTCTTGAACCATTTATCTTAACCCGACTTTCACTAATCTGTCTTGTCTATGGTTCTGTCCCAATCTAAAATCTGTACATCAATTATTGCTTGAAAACAATTTCCTATATTAATAATAAACATTGTTTTAACATTAAAATACTGTTCACGAATTTGCAACTTGACTTACGTGCATTTTTTTCAGAGAATGGCAATCTTTTTCCAGTCATTGACAAAAAAAGACGATATTTGAGAATGATTCTACATCTTGCATTGTCATTATCAGCATTTATCGCTGTTGTCTTGGTGGGCGTACTTTTAAGGATAGCTTACAGGTATGGTTGAACAGGTATGGTTGAATATATATATATATATATATATATATATATATATATATATATATATATATATATATATATATATATATATATATATATATATATATATATATATATATAAACAGATATTAACAGATATTAACAATATTTTCAAAACAACATTTAAGATTAAAAAGGGGCGAGGGGACAAGAAACGATAGAAGTAATGGAACAAATGGTATAAACATTTTATTTATTTAATTATTGCTTGTTTGCCTGTCTGTATTTTTTTGTCCGTCCGAATGTATTTTGGCTATCGCTATCTATCTGTCGGTGCAAGATTTCACATCGAGACGTTGGATTTATTTACAGTTGGAAACATGATGATGGCCGATTCCTCGGCAGTATACGCTGCAGTAGTGTGTACAAATAGAACACCGATACAGGGTGTGCAACAAAACGATGAAATGTATGGAAACATTATATAGCTACCTGAACAAAATGGAAAACATTAGATAAACCAATAGGAGAGTAGCACGTGACATTTAAGCAAAGTCACCCTCGTACTATTTTATTTAACAATTATTCATATATCTGCTACAGAAAGAAAAGAGAAGCAAAATCTAGGAAACCATACTTAAAGTACAATATCTGAATGGCATTGTCTTTAAAAAATTCGGATTACAATATTAGTTTGAGTTCGATTTTAGACAACGTGTTATATTTGGTTAACTTTGATTGAGTTTTCATTCTAGCAATTGTGACATAAGTCTTCTATGATAAAATAAATGTTCAATGTTGAACTTGAAAATGCCAACTTGTAAGAGAAACGATATTATAATTGTTATCAGCTAAATGCTATATTTTGCAATATTACAAGAGATCAGGTGCTATCTATTACTGATTACATGTATATTGAAAGAGTTTCAATATGCAATTATTTATTATATTTGATAGACGTTTTTCATTTGCTGGCATGCATAATAATCTGACTTTTGGTGTTTATTTTCGTCTCATTTAGTAAAGTAGTTGGAGAAAGCTGCAAGACATGATAAGCACAGGCATTTTAGTTACCAAACATGCCAATAATTTTATTTTGAAATAGTATTCTAATTACCAATAAGTACACTATATTTTAAAAATATGTTTATGCTGTTGATGCCTGTTATAAATAAAATATATAGCTATGCAATGTCTTTGTTTTTAATCGGTCTTGAAATTAACAATTCTTTATCTTACCATCAAATTTGCACTTCAACATGTTCATTAATCGTTAGGGAAAAAGAAGAATTTCAAAGTCCAGCAGGCTCAAAATATGTATTCATTCTGAAGTTTTGGCCAGCACTAGCAAAAAGAAATAACTCTTAAATTGCAGCCATATAATGTGAACTGGAAAAGTGTTGAAGCAAGTAAACGATTGGAAGTGTATTCATAGACCATACACAAAAAACAAAATAAAATATTGTATAAACGTTAATAAAGATAGTCAAATTGCTGTAAAAGGTCTTTTTGGTTCAATTTTAGCATTGAATATAAACGTTGACTGTCTTAAACTAAAAGCAAGATAGGAGAACTTGAAAGATGCCCCGTCCTTTCACGTCATCGACATTAGCCTAAATATCGCTTTTATTTCAAGACAGTGCCCACTTTTTTTTGTTAACCTGAAACAAAATGACACAATTGATGCTTCAAACATGCAAATTTTATTTTACTCATACGAGACCGCGGAAACTTTTTTGTTTGCTGCTAAAGCACAGGTTTGCAATGAAACATCCATATGTTAAAGTGAAGTAAACTATTATGCACCTGTATTATAAAAACATTGCAGGTATTTACATACAAACATAGAACATTTGTTTTGTTAAGAGAAATTAATTTTAAGATAAAACATGGTATTCTTGGATTTTATCATTTCTTACAGTGTCATCATTTTTTTTAATGAATTAATTTATTAATTATATATAAATTTTATTTATAACAACCAGGATGCAATTATAACTAGAGTGAAAATTTATGAACACTTGTAAACGAATATAAAACGTTTTTATGTTTTCTTGATCTAAAATAGATCTATTAAGTTTCAATTTACAATAACAACCAGGAAGTCATTATTGTTAGCAGTGATATTCATAAACACTTGTAACCAGATATAAACCATGTCATTTGGAGTAAAATTAATCAAAAAAATTATTCTTAAAAAGAGGTTTCAATATTTCATTGATATTTGATCATGAATTTTTAAGAGAAAGTTCTACTGAAAACAATTATAAGTTATTCGTAGTTCTGAACATCGTTTTTAGTATAAATTTGTTTATTTTTTATATTCTTTAATAAAATAATGAATGGCGAACCATGCAAACACACGCATATGATTTATTAATGAGCCTCATAGAAGGTATGACGGAATGTCACTGACACATGTTGGTGGAGATTATTTGTTCAACGTCTTTTCAAGTAACATTTTCTCTCTCTTTTCTAATATCTACGATATCTTCATTATCATCCTATTTGGTGTTCTAGCTTTAAGTCATAAAACGTTAATGTATACATAAATCACAGGAACTGATAAAAATATAAACGGTTAGGCATCTTTATAAAATGAAGTTTTGATAAATAACTTTACGGAAAAAAAGAAGAAAATTATAATCCAAAATGTGTAATATAACGCAAAAATATCTTGAAATCAAATACCATGAATACTATACAGCAAATTTCAGTTGATTAGCGGTTCAGATTCATGAAAAAAAATTGATAATCCTATTGAATTTTACTCTCAAATAATTGAAAGTCTGTTAGATATGCACAACAAATTTCGATATGACAAGTGTTTTGTAATATATATTGTTAGAACATATCGAATTAGTGAACTCTTGGAATGACTATCAGGAAGATAGTTTGTTTGTATGAACGTTCAGGTAACACTTTAAAGCATTTAGAAACTATACTCTTTAAAGTGAAATTATAAATGATTTGTATTGCGTATGAGCTTCAAAGTTCGGCTAATACAGAAAATGAGATTTGATTATATCTTATTTGTTTAAAACATCTTGCGATTCTGTTTTGTACATACTCATACTGCATCTGTCTACTTGTATTCTATTTTCAATATAAAAACAAACATCTGATAAATAGTACCGTTATTCAACATAATTTTACATATTTTCTTTTGGTTTTACCTCTCTTTTTATTTACACAATCGTATGACACACACTTAAAAAAATACTGAAAAATGCTTAAAAACGATACAAGATAACATATCTCAAAATGTGGATCATTGGCCTCATATTAAATTTTGTTAATTGAATCAATAATGGATAGGGATTTGAAAACTGATAGAGGAAATTTTGACCGTAATATTTATAAAATAGTCACTGAAACGTACTGCTTTGTATCTATTTAGTGCCACTGCCATTCATTAACTATATTTCATTATTAAAAGAGTTTAGTCATTTGTATTTTTTTTACAATCAAGAAAATCTCAATCACGGTGTAAACATTTTGTGATTTTTGTTAAATTTTCACCAAAAAACCCAGCAATAGATAGTTTTTCATTATCATCAGTGGAATATTTTTTTCATTCTGAGTAAATTTAATCCTTAAAACTAAAATAAACTTATTATTCGGTCATAGAAAAAGGATACGTAAAAAGTTAACATTTAGTTGCAATAGTTTAATGATTACACAATCATTTATTTCAACATAAAAGTAAAATTCAAAAGTATATGTATATGACTATTGCATTCTTATTAACTGCTCTTTAGTAGGGTTTATTTTTAGCATTGCAGTTCTTGATATAGTCAGAAAGCAATTGTATGGATTTCTAAATCATGTATAAAATAAAACTTGGGTTATGGTAACATTCGCACATTGGCAGGAAAAATAGCACCCAAGAACATTTTTCTCCCAAAAAAACTATACAAACGTGGCTACACTCATACATCGTTTTTACGAGAATAAAAATAAATAGGTTTTAAAAATATTTCTTGTTCTTCGTATACAAACCAGAAACTTTTAAGAGATCGTGTATTCACGGAAATCCAAATTTAGAATAAATGCATTGCAAGGAACAAAAGACTAAAAGATAAAAGAAATGTAACACATTTGTTTTCATTTTATTTTGCTAAAAAAATAAAATAAATTTAGAATTCAAATTTTAGAAATGCATCTCGTTCTGTTTTAAATTTTGCAAAAATATTATCTAGTTAGCTGACACGTACCGGCCTACTTAAAAAGGAACGGACAATTAAGGTAAGTAGAAATTTGTTAAATAAAACAAAGTTCAACGAGATAATGATATAAAATGATCAGACCCCGAAAGTTCTTCCTTTTATCCAGAATGGTTTTGATCTTTGTTGGGCTGCTCCTGATTGCAGGTCTAATTACAAACATTTGTAGTTCTGCTGAAGATTTAGAAGACGGAATCTGCAATCGGAGCACGTGCGTAAAAAAAAATTGTTGCATTTTTTGTACAATAAATTGGTCACATTCCTTTTGTTAGAATTTCCTAAAAATTTAGATTGCGTGTGAAATGAGCAATGATGTTTTTTAGAATTATTCCACAGTGCTGTACAGGTTTTGTTTACAACAATACTTTAATGCAGTGCATTGGTAAGTACATGCATATACATTGTTTTTTTAATTTCCTTAAAGTGTCAATGTGAGAAATAAACGCAGTCTATCTTTACTGTTCAAACAGTGTAGATTTTGTTAGTGGTTTGCAAATATCATATATATGGCTTTTACTTGGTTATTAAATTTGATATGGGACAAAATCAAAGATCGAAGTACTGACCACGTATTAACCCTATAAGCCTTACGAAAAACCATGTACAAATACATCTTACCGACTTTTTTTCTTGAATAATGAATTAAATTATTGCAATTCAACTTTTACAAAAGTATCACATAGAGAATATATAAAAGAAATGATGTCTTAATACTCTGCGGATGTGACGGCTTGATATTGATGGGAAATTTGCTCTAGGTGGCTGCATTTGGCCAGTACTAGTATTCTTCTGCCATATAAAATTTTACCCAAAATCTCATTTTTTTTCATTCCAGCTTGTGTCGGAAAATTTGGTACAAATTGCAGTCAAAGTTGTCCCCAGGGGTACTATGGAAGACGGTGTAGTCAAACCTGTTCCTGTAATATCACCCTGTGTGATAATGTGTTAGGATGTTCGGAAGCTGCATCGGGTAAGTGGGTATGAATTAGGAGCCGGGTGAAAGCAACACGTATTTAAAAGATATCAAATGAATAATTTATAGATTTGGACGAAAACGGGAGATCATCGTTAGGACTGTTTCAACAGCTTGCGTTGTCTGGTCTAGCAATCGTCATATTTGTGCTGATGATAATAATTTTGAGAGTTATTTACGGGTAAGAATGAACTTTTAAATCGTTCAAATGAAATTTTAAATGTCTTTATTTAAACTGAACAATAAAAAAGTACATCCGTGGGATCACCCTCTAATATTGCATTAATATTTTAATTGTCAGTTGCAGATTGCAATCAAACACCAGGATAAAATTTGGTGATGGCAATAGTACACGAAATGGAATGAATTGTACGACAAAACAAACTTTCTCTTTTTACTGCTATCTCTATGTCTGTCTGCCTGTGTTTGTTTGTGTGTGTGTTTCTCATTATAACGTCCAACTCAGACGCTTTATCCATTTTGCCGTTGACATAATTTTAGATGAGGGCATGATGGCCATTTCCTTGGTTGGATACTCTGATGTTGGTCACCCAATGAAGCCACCAGAACTAGTTGTAGAACAAAATGACGTTATATACGTAAATACGATGATGCTTCAAAAATTAAATAACAAAAGGTAAGTGTGAAAACGTTGAAGACGGTTTGTAGCATTTTGATCATTCTATATGACTTTAGAAATCTAAATGCTTAACCTTCAGACCCCCCCCCCCCCCTAAATTATGAGGATTGTAATAATATCTTGTAAGATTTGTTAACGTCAATAATATTACGACATTCTCATACTTTCATATTTATTAAGTTGTGATATTTGGGTGTTCGTGAACAATGACCTGAATTGTTAATTTTTGCAGAGGACAGGATTGAAGCTGGTGTTTTTTCCTGTGTGTATGACTTAAACTGAACATACGTTCTGTAGGACATATGAATCTTAACAGATCATACAATTTAATTAGCCTTCAATTTATTACATGTGTTCTGTTTTGCGTAAAAAGAAATAATTTTTTTGGTGGAAATAAGGTAGTATGAAAATGTCATTATTATGTTTGTTTCATGATTGTGAGTCCGAATGTTGAAAAACGTATTATACTGATTTAATTGAAATATAATTTACATCCAATTTATGTTCTTACTTTCTATTTAAAAATATATTGTTTATTATAAAGAGAAATTGTTTGCCATACTTAAGTACTACATGTAGTATGAAATTAAAGACTAACAAACTAAAATGAAACCGTAATTAAACACTGTTGGTTCTAAGATTTTCAATTATATTTTGTCGTAAATATATATGATAATTAAAGGTAATCCTGGAGAAGTGAATTTGTACTCATTTGAATATATTTTATAAATATGAAGTTCAACTTCTATGTTTTCGTATGTTAAAATCATTACCTGAAAAGAGTGGATTTATCGGGGTTTTTTTTATTCGAAAGAGAACATGCCGTCAACATCAACGTTAATGCAAACTTAAACTTCCCTGCATATTGCAGTATATAGCAATAGACAGCATTATACATGTTTACGCGTGGAATTTCAAATAATAAAGCCCAATTTATTAACATGTAACATTACATATAATGCAGATATACACCGGATTTAAACCGTTATTTTTTGTATTGGGAAACAGCAGAAAGAACTGTAAATTATAACAAATGTAACTTAACGTGTGGTCCAAAATTTACATTATAAACAGCAAGAACAACAAGAATGTCAGATTAATATGTTAATCAATATTTCGATTTGACTTGAAACCCAAGCAATACACAATGGAGCAACATCCAAACTGTTGAAATTACAAAGTTCGATTACCGGCATATGGTATTTTACATAAGCAATAGTAACACTTGTTTGTATGAAGTATTATACATGTAATAGGTTATACATTTGTGAAACCGTTAACAAATAAACGATTGTCAGTTTTAATGATGTTTAATATTGTAGATGCTAGCAAGTCTTCTTTGGTTGGGTATCTATTTTCACAGGTTGTTCTCGTCAACAAACATATTAGACAATAATTGAACTAAACTAGATACGACCTCGTTACGAGTAACGAGTAGGTCTTCCGTCCGATTTTTTAGTTTAAATGATACCATGAAATATCGATACAATTTCAAAATTACCCCCCCCCCCCAAATTTGAAGATAAAGAATAAAAACCCTAATTACGTCAAACATGGGCCTGACCACGACTTTTTCAAACCGATAATGTAGAGATCAACAACTTTGATTTTATAATGCATAACAAAATATTTATCGTTTTCAAGTTATTCGTAATAGACTTTACGAGTCTCTTGGTCCCTAATTAAAGGGGCCAGCCCCTTTTTCTTGATTTTATTGGATAGAACTTTTGATTTTCTACTACTTTTGTCCTATATGTCTTAACAAAATGTCAACTGATAAAAAGATACTGATAAAAAAATATGAAAATTTTGATTCGAAATCTGTACCTCATTTTCGTGCCTAAGCAAGCTCCAAAAAATAGCTGGTGCAAAACAACTAAATAGTGCACAACTTCAAACCATGCTCTACCTATCCTCAAAATTTCAAAGTCATATCTCTAATAGTTTCTGAGATCAGCTCTGCACAAAATTGGTCGTAAAAAATTACAAAATCGACCGTAAATCCGGACTGGAAGTGACGACGACAAAATATTCAAAAACATATAAAATTCAGATAATGTCCCATCATCTGTGAAAAAATTGTTGAGATCAGTTGAGTTCTTTTCGAGAAATCGCGTGCACAAAATTTGGAAAAAAAATAATAATCAACAGTACGAAAACAATAAGGTCTTCCGTTGGAAACGGAGGACCTTAATCATGATTTGTTTTTTCTTATATTCAATTTTTCATCATCGCTTACTACGTGCTCAAACAAGACGAATCAAGACACCTTTAAAATAATGTCTAATTCGAAGATTATAAAAGTCAACAATAATAAGAGAAAGCGTGACAACTTAACTCTTCTTTTCAAAAAATAAAGAACATTGCACCGTATATGGTTGAAGAATTTTGTTGAATCATATCTTTGTTAATGCTGCGCACAGAGGGAGAGGGGTTGTAACCATCGAGCTAATGTACAATTTCAGCAGATGAACTAATCTGCTCATTATTTTCAAATACAATTAAACATATATAGTAATCACTATATTTTGCCCTTTTCACAGAATTATTTCAAAATGTTGCATTGATTAAAATCTTAGTTGTACCCTTTATGATGATACAATTATAAAATTATAAGAAGGTACATTTGCATATATTTATACTATTTAGCATCTTAAAAGTGCGGAGTGATTCATTGTCTCAATATATGAAACATAAAAAACCCTAAAATACACGAATCTGTAATGTGAATGTTTTGTAGAGTGTTGCAGCATTGCCAAGCAATATTCTCTCAATATCCCTGCCAGATATTTAGAGTTTAAGTTGAATCAATGATTTTATGAGAAGTATATCATTAAAACATATAGACAAAATCATACCTGGTGACGTCACAAGGACATAGTATTCAATGAATGTAAAAGTTGATTGGTTTGGCGCAGAGTCATGCAATTAAAAATTCGCAAACAAATTAGATATTATGTATACACTGTCCCAAGATATCCTCTTTTTACCGTTTGCTTAATTACGTGATAGCTATGTATACCTTAATAATTTAATAATGTACATTAAAAAGTATTAACGATTTCCAAGATATTTTGTTGAAACGACCCGTAAAGCTTGTGAGATTTCGATACATGGCAAAAATGTGATTTCTAACGGGATTTTGTAATGCAGCGGACCCGGATAATAACGTTGAAATATTACGCAGGGTATTTCAAATGACTTTTGCATGGGTAAAAGATGTGAACATTCCCTATTGTAAATCTCCATAAGAAATTTGTTTTCGTACCTATGAATTTTTTCGAGTTATAATGTGGCAATGAAGATATCTTTAAAAAATTCCATTTTATCGATTTCAATTGCTTTACTTTCTCAAATATGTCTATTTTTATCAAAAATGTGCAGCAGGAATATCTTGGGATAGACTATAACACGAAATAGATTATTATATAACTACTACAAAATTTCTACACAAAGATCTATTTGATAAAAAAAAAAAAAAAACAAAAAAAAAAACAACAACAACAATCAGATACTAGCCTCTGCATTTTCCTTGCATTATTTTTGTCAAAATTTAATAATAAACTCTTACCAATTGAGTTGCTAACATTGTTGCACTTATATCATCAACGTTTTGAATATTATAGGTCATGGGGTATGCCCTTGAGCCAGAGCCGTTTATCGAATGTCGTTTACTTTTCGGAGTTGTAAAGAATAATGACGTCACAATATGACATCATAGTGACTATATGCACTTAAATGTATCATCGAACACGTGCATGGGATAAACTCTACAAAATACATCGGTATGAATGAAACACTTCATTCATGCATTTGAAGTAGGTTATTTGCAGGAAATTGCCCCTATGCAGCCTTACCTCACCCGCTAGGGCTATTCCTCTTGAGTAATTTTCTGAACAGGTGCAGGACGCTTATTTTTAAATAGGCTTGATAAATAAAAACAAATATCTGTTAAGGTAAAGGTTTTCCCTCATTTATTGTCGTCAACACATGTATCAACACATTTCAAGACAACAATTGAATGAATTATTCGTTTATTTTGTAAAAGGACGAGTGCACTTATGGACCCCGGAAAAATAGGAAAAAAATAAAGATTCAAATTAAGCACAATTTTTTTTAGCTAACATCACCTATTGCTATCTAATCCATAAGAATCAGCAAGTTTTAGCGCTGAATTTACTGTATATAAAAAGCACGAAACTTTACAACATAGTAAGGATCAGCCGTCATTCGTGGTTTTGTATAGTAAATAAAGGACGGGCATTCATTCCAAAGCCTTTGTTTACTGTCAGTCTAACCGAGTACAAACTTGTGGAAAAGACAAAATATGCATTATGCATTTAGAAAACTACTGTGAAAACAAGAAGTTTGTACTACATTAGGCTGGTACCTAAAAAATGGAAAACGTATTAAGATTTTAAGTTTTTTTCTATAGCAAGCGAAAGCTATTACCTGTGTGACCCATGTTTGAACTCACGCATGGAATAAATTATTTCAAACAATCACGTGGGTTCTATCCAGGTAGGTGCTCACTGTAAAACATTGACACGTTTTAAATCAACTTTGTATGGTATGGAAAGTTTGTTTGATCACTATGGTAATATGCAACTTCAAAACTTTATTCGAGTTTTGTTCAGATGTAAAATAATGCATAAAGAATTATAATATTTCAG
Source organism: Magallana gigas (assembly GCF_902806645.1). Taxonomy (NCBI): domain Eukaryota; kingdom Metazoa; phylum Mollusca; class Bivalvia; order Ostreida; family Ostreidae; genus Magallana; species Magallana gigas. The sequence goes on from NC_047564.1 coordinate 57,873,332, forward strand.
CAAACGCGCCAATTGATCCACCAAGAGAATAATGCTGATTTAAATGTCTCCTCATTCTGATTTAAATAGACACAATTCAAGTAGGTTCGGTTCGATTTGTCCGGATTTAGATTATTTACAAGCATTTAAAAATCTTGAATTTTTTGAACTGTATGCTAATTTTGGTAAATTTAGGCGTGCATATAAATCAGAAATATCCATCAGGGCTGAACTATTACGAAAAAACACAATTTGTTGATATTTTCTTCATAAAAAACAGCACTGAAAAAGGGCACATTCTCTATAGCTTAAGTGCACTTGTTCTTTCATATTATTTAATCATCGAACAATGATTAAGTAAACAGGACGGAACTATACAGCTTTGAAAATATTGTCTAGTTCTAAGAGTCCATAAGTCAATAAAACTGATATAAAGAGAGATCACTAAACTATTCCTTTTATTTTCATGATGAAGACAATTTCAATCTATGCTTTTACATGCCTTTGTGGAATGATCTTTGTCACTGCTAACGAACAAGGGAATAAAAGTTGCAACTATATAACGTATGTACAAATCCAGCTAATTTATAATTCGTTAACCTTTTTAAAATGTAAGAATACATACTATGAAAGTGATCACTGGCTTTGTTGTTGTTTTTTTTTTAGATTTCTCACAACGTGTTGTAGCAATGATGAAAACGCCAACATCCATAATAATGATACACTTAGAAAAATATGCGAAGGTTTGTTTGCATCCATTTCAGCTATACATGTATATCATATGGTACTGATTAATTTATTGTCTAAATATTAAGACTTATTTTGGATAAAGAAACATGAAATTTCTGGCTAAATTAAATATGCCTTTCATTGTTTTTTTTTATTGTAGTCTGTATCGGACATCCGTGTAGAAAGTGTCCCTGGGGATATTATGGAGAGCAGTGTAATGAAACATGTACTTGTAGTACTGAGCTATGCCACGATGTGTTAGGATGCGTAACAGCTGGTAAACAATTGCATGAAATATTTTTGATATGATAATTTTATTAACCTACATAGAAATCAATATCTTTCAATCGGTTAAAAAGTACAATTCTAATGAAAATGTGGCAAACAGTCATTGTTTTATGTCTTGCTGATATACGGTCTGCTTTCCGAGGCTTCTTGTATTTTATTTTCTTTCTTTTATCATTTCTATTCGTACAGTTAACATAATACAAACGGTTTTGATTTTGGCAAACATTTTTCCGAATCATTTCAGCATTTTCGTTTTACTGAGCTTTACCAACATCGAACTGGGATTATTGCACAGCGTCTTGCATGATTAAGTGAAGGAATAGTTTTTATTATCACAAAACGTTGATGCGTCTAATCCATTCTAGATATTAATTTTCAAAATGTTTTGTGTTTTGAAAATATTACGTTTTGATTTTACAATCCCATTTTTCAACAGTATCTTAGAAACAGTTCAAACAACATAATCATACTTCTTGAAGAATACTTTGTTAAAAAAAAATGATGCATAATTTATTTATTTTTCCAGAGGACACTTCAACATCCGTAAATGAAAAGAACACAGGTACATTTTTATCAAAAGTATCTTTCTTAAAAAATACATTCTCTTACATTTGCTTTACTATTCTCTTACATTTGCTTTACTATATTTTTAGCGCCTTCTTCGTTCATTTATTCATTTTACATGTAAACAAATTTAACGTGTTATTGCTTTCCTCATATTTTTGTAAAAACTTTCTAAACTGCATACAAAGTGAAAAATGACAAACTGTCAACCATCTCTAAAAAACATAAAGCAAAATACGAATTTAAAGCAGAGCAACACGGACCTCAAAAAGGATAGAGGTGGGATCAGGTGCCTAGGAGGAGTAAGCATTCCCTGCCGACCAGTCGCACCCGCCGTGTGTTCATTGTCAAGATATTGAAAAATGGAAGAAACCGTAGTTAGTCCGGTGTATAAATAATGTTGAACAAGTATGAAAAACGGCAGTCAGCATGTGTCCTAATGAAACATTGTACTTGCTGACAAGGTCAATGTATCAACTATAGAACTTGCGTAAAGATGATTTTAATCGAGGTTCTTGATATTTTTGTTCCAACAATTTGTTTGTAAGAAGCATGACTCGTTTAATGAACTGATTGTATGTACAACATGCTCTTGCATAACGAATAAACTGTTGGACACTAACCCAATAAACAGGTGATGACTGTATATTGCTACATACGTAAGGGAAGTTGACGGTGAAAAAATTTAAATCATCACGTTTATCATAAAGTTTTGTTGTTAGGTTATCATTAACGTCTTTTTCTAGTAAAACATCCCGATATGAAACAGGTGTTTGGGATCTATGGTATCTTTTATTTCAAGCTCACTGGTATATATTGAGTTGACATAAGAGTGAAAGTAACAGTTGGTAATGAATAAAATATCATCAGTGTATATCTATATGTGGAGATGTAGGCTACGGCTTTTCTTGCGCAGGCTTGAATTCTGCTTTGTAAGAATATGAAATAAATCAGCCAATAGAGGAGCACAATTTGTGCTCATGGGAATTCCGACTGATTGTTGGAAGACATGATCTCCAAAAACTACATAGATGTTGTCTATCAGAAATTCAAGCATCTTTTATATGTTAACTTTATAGTACTTGTGTGAGTGTGTGAGCAAATGTGAATTTGTTAAGGAAATAACGCCCGTAAAATATGATTTACTTATTATTCAAAAGAAGAACGACATAGGGTGTGTATTCGGAAACCGAGTAATTTTATTTTAGGTTTTGCTCCTTTGTGTTTCAGGAATAATTTTGCAAATTTCTTTGTTTGCATCAATTTTCATCATAATTTTGCTGTTGGCCGTCCTTCTAAGAGTAGTTTACAGGTAAGCTTAATTTTACTTATATTACAGTATTCGCACAAAAGAAATGATTGTATGATTAAGCTCATTTTTTCATTATAAGTATTATTATATAAAGATAATATGAATAATAAATTACAGAGCGAGAAAGAATAACAGACGATACCCAGAAGTCTCCACTGGAAGAAGTGCATCAAATGGTTTGCTATGTTTCTTTTCTTTCATCATATTCCTGTTTTTATCGTTATAATGAATTTTCAGAGGTTTTGTATATTTTGCCATTTTTAAAATTTCAGTAGAATACATTACTAGAGATTCACCAGTAATCTATGCTGCCGTCGTGCGTCCTAACAGGAAACCGGTCAGGAGTGTGGAACAAAGCGACCTAATGTACGGAAAAATGCCAAAGCCGCAAACCTCAGATCAAGAGAGGTAATAAAATACAGAGACGTGCCTTGTTTCATTTAATTATTTACCTGTTTGCAAAGATGAAATTGGCCATTATACAGTACAATGTTATCATAACCTACGTAAAATAACTATGTATGAGTAAGCCAATGGGGGAAATTTCACAGTATAGGTTATTAACTTGACACCTTTGAAACACATCATTCTATTTTTAAGTGTCATGTGCACTTTTGTTTGGAATTAATTATAAATAAATGCCTAGTCAATATTTTGAACAAAGACGGTTTTAAATCATTTACTATCGGATATGACAAAGTGTGGACGTATGTAATTGGCTGAACAATTTCAACTGATAAATATATAAATAAATAAATAAATAAATATGTGATTATGTGAATATGGGGACAACGACTTCAACATACGCTTTATAATGTTTGGTCACATCTTTGCAATAGTTAAAAAGCAATTTTTTTTAGAAGTTTTAAAGTTTAAGAAGCATTGAACACGCTCAATGTATTACTTGTACTATATAAAATACGCCATGATATATACCTTTAAAGTGTATATTATGTTTAAATAATAACAAGCTGAAAACCATTGTTTTACTGTTATTTTTCATTTTTTTATGCATATTTGACAGGGACAACAAAGCGAAATGCCTTGATATCAACATCAGTAATAATCCTGAAGGTGGTAAAGTATTCATTATCCTAATAAGAACACAATTAAACAATTTAGTTATTTATTTTATAAGTAAAAGTATATGAAAAAATCTAACTGTTATTCTTACGAATGAATATATAATTTGTAATAGAGGGTCTGAAAATTGGTTTTTCGACAACCTACTCCTTTGTGAGAAATCCTGACAGGACATTATCACAGGATTTAGGACAGTGCGACCAGGCGTATGGGAACATGACAACGCGTGTATAGACAAACTGAGGAGAACATTATTCTTAATAGAAAACCATTGTAATTTAATGAATAAAAATATAGATGTACATTACTCTTAAAGTCCTGTGTGATATGTTATATTACATAACTTACTGTTTTGTCGTTCATGGATTTAATTTTGATTATATCTGTTTGTACATGTTGATTATGTAATATAGTATTTCGAGAACATTCTGATAGAATTTAAGAAACGAAATATAGAGGTGTATTTAGAATAACAATCTATGTGCTGCTTATAAAACTAAGATATAAATTATTCTTTGATTTCATCGTGTCTGCATTCATCCTATGTTGTTTTTTTTTCATTTTTCCATGAGTTGGATGTGATATACTCGTAGCAATAATTAAGAACATTTGCTACTTTCGAAATTATAAGAATGTAACATTAATCTTCTGCTTAATCACTAATCTTGGACTAGTTTTATAGTCTTATAAAAAATATTATTAAATACTGTTTTTAAAAAAAAAGATGATATTACGATTTAGTTCAATTGATTTCCTTCTTTTCATTTTTGAACAACAATTATTAAATGAATATGAAACAATTATATATGTGGATAATTGCTTGATATTCATTTAACTATGGGTTATATCGTGTATATTTCTATTTTTAAGTCATTGGCAAAGAACACCGTGGAGTCGCGGGAATGTGTACCACTTGTAATGTTCTTTTGTTATATACATACGCATATTTTATTGACAACTTTTAATACAACTTTGTTTTAAATCTCATTCATATAGAATTAACTTTTCTTTTGTAAACTGAGTGTAATTTTATGTTTGAAGCTTTTCGTTACGGGACAGGAAACGGACGAATAAAAGTGATCCCCTGTTTATTGCCATTTGTTTATTTTCGTTTATCTGATTGATGGTCTGATCTTAGGCTGGCGTGTCTTTGAATTTATAAAGGTTATTTCCTCCTGTATCCTGCTCTGAGAATTTTTGTTTTTGAGCGTTCCCCAAATTTTGGTTCCATCTAAAAGTTATTTCATTGGTCTTTTATAGAAAAAAGGGGAGGAGTTGTCAAAGATGAGACATTGATTATATTTTACATTCTCACTTTGAATTTAATTTTAGAATGTTCTTTTTAAATTGTGATTTTGAACTTCATTATACAACATATATAATATATTCTTAATTTTAAAACTGATTATTTTTATTTACGTTATATTACGTAACCAATATACGTAGTCACAACACTTTGACAATTTTTATTTTATACATGTTGCAATGTCAACTAGGAAACTACTTATGCCAATATACACAAGGTCGATAATACTCATCCATGCAAAGTCCAAAAGATCATAAATTACATGTAATCATGAATTACAAAGTTCGCTAATATATATTTATTCTATATAACCTTAACAGTATCAATTTGTGCAAGAAAATATTATCATTTATAATTTTTATAAAATTTACTCTATGTATGATGTACAATTAAAACACATGATGAAGATCAACTACAAAAATCGCACAGATGTTTTCGTGTTTTGAATTTGCCGGGGAACCGTTCCACAGTGCAGCAGCATCAACGTCAAACCGTCTATCTTCATATTGTTTTGTAAGGTTATGTATGTATGATGGCAACATCCCGTGAAGCGCCTCAAAAACAGTCGCAAGTAACTTAAACTGGATTCGAAATTTTACTGACAGTCATTGAAGAGAATTGAACACAGGGTTTTTATTATCATACGTCTTTGTCCAAGTTATAAACCTGGCCGCTGTATTTTTAATTCTTTGTAGTCTACATAAAAAACTCAAGCTCAAACTATAGAGCAACGCATTTACGTAATTTAGTCTAGAGGTAACGCGTGAACACACACTATAAGGTCTTGAACTGACTTGCAGGCATTTTCAGTGATGAGTTTTAAAACACAACAAAATTATTTAATCATTTTAATTTTTTTTAAATTTGATAGATCGTTTAGAAAACTGAAAAGTGTCAGCTATAATTAATGTTAAACATTTCACTGATACTTAATAATGCAAACATATCTTATTGTAATTGTGCAAGATTTTTTTTCAAGTAGGCGTGCTGAAAAAAGATATTAAATATTCTACTCTAACTTTAATTTTTAATGAATCGGGTTTTTAGTATTATTTGATGATAATTAATAGACAACTACGTGATCAAACAAGACGGAACGAGACGGCTTTGAAGTATTGTCTAGTACTAAGAGTCCAAAAGTCAGCAAGGATGGTATAAAGGGAGACTACACAACTTGTCCTTATTTTCAGAAATGAAATGAAGACCATCACGCTGTACGTGGTTGTGGGGTTTAGTGGTATCATCTTTATTATTGCTGACGGACAGAGAGAAGCGAATTGTAACTATAGAATGTATGCACAATATCTACACATGTTGTTGATTTTCCACTTTTCATTTACAATTACGTATACTTAAAGCGTTCTCCGGGTTCTGTCTTTTTTTCAGATTTCTATCAACGTGTTGTAGTGATGATTTGTACAGTATTCACAGTAATGATATATTTAATAAAATATGCAGCGGTATGTATGCCTCCAATATAGATATATCATACCGATATAAATAAATATATATCAGTATAATGCAATATTTTATATCCCGTTTAACCTTTCACCCGAAACTTTGGTTATATTACCATTTTTCTGTTCTAGCCTGTATTGGACGTTTATGTAGACCAACTTGTCCCCGGGGATATTATGGAGAACAGTGTAGTGAAACCTGTACCTGTGTTGCTGACATATGCGACGATGTGGTTGGATGTGTAAATACCGGTAAAAAATGCATCCGATATGTTAGTGAATTAAATCTTTTATGCGAAGAAAAATTATCTTTGAGTTGGTAAAAAGTGAAGTGAAAATTCCACAAACATTCATTGTTTAAGGGTTTTTTGATATACAATCCACATTTAAGATTACTCATGTCTAGTATTTATATTTTCTTTTTATATTTTTCCTCTTTTCTAATTTTTCTAATTGTACTGTAAATATTAAGCAGAAAGTTTTATTATTGGTAAACATTATTTTATACGATTTTTTCTGAGAAACAGTACAGTGTTTCATTTAATTTATTAATCCAGTCACCATAGTCGTCATTTGTATTGCTTTACTCTGTTGTCAAATTCCATGTTATTAACTGAGTCTTGTTTAACGGAGTGAAATTGTAATTGATGTTTTCTATATATCTAGATAATCTAAATTATATATATATATATATATATATACAGATATATATATATATAAACACAATATAATCCACAGTGGTCGGCGAGTTATAGATAAAAAGTAAAAAAGAAAACACGAAAAACGTTCAATAGAGCATAAACGCTTTCATTTTAAAATCTTCAGAAGCTAAATATCTCCAGAAGATAAAGCTTCGGAAGATTTTAAAATGAAAGCGCTTAAGCTATATTGAACGTTTTTCGTGTTTTCTTTTTTACTTTCTATCTATCTATCTATCTATCTATCTATCTATCTATCTTTCTATCTATCTATCTATCTATCTATCTATCTATCTATCTATCTATCTATCTATCTATCTATCTATCTATCTATCTATCTATCTATCTATCTAAAAAAATTATCATTTCTTGTTTAAAAAAAATTAACATTAAAATGAGTTATATATATATATATATATATATATATATATATATATATATATATATATATATATATATATATATATATATATATATATATTTATTTATATATATATTGGTATATGTTCTACGTTGTGTTGCTATAGACAATAAACACTGACTAATGAAGAAGTTTTTTTATTATATATATATATATATATATATATATATATATATATATATATATATATATATATATATCAAGAACATGGAAATTCACTTTTGATGGAGCTCTACCTCCGCCCCGACCGAGACTTGAACTCACGACCTCTGGAACCCATTCTCCTAGCAGTGAGCGGCCACCGCGCTATCCACTCGGCCATCTAGGCAAGACAAAAATCTGGCTTTCAATGACGAACGGAACCTAGCGCGCTGGCCGTGCACTACACAGTCGCTTGAGATACAGATGGAATACAGTTAAACGACAATTTGAGAGAATCCGAACGATACACATTGCATAGATACACACATATATAATAAGCACAAACATTGCAATAACTCTCAAATTGACATAAACCTGGCCATAGTGAATGATATAGATATATATAAAGCACAGGGAAATTCGTTTTTGTTGGAGTTCCACCTCCGCTCCGACAGAGGCTTGAACTCACGACCTCTGGAACCCATTCTCCTAGCAGTGGGCGCCCACCGCGCTACCCACTATAGTTCTTTTCAGCTGTTACGATTATCTTATGAATTATTTATATATTTGGGTACGAACGAAAGAACAATTAAGGACTGTTTCAGTATCTTGCGTTGTCGGTATCAGCAATTAAGTGCTGAGGAGCATACTTTAAAAAGATGATAGCAGGTATGTAAGAACTATTTTTTTTCAACAAAATCATTTTACCAATTTCTTTACTGTTAAATTGTAGACTGAAAAGAAGCATCGACTAGTTTCGATAATGTCTATAGAATACAGTTTACACCTATTCCTTCTAATCTTCTCTCTCTCTCTCTCTCTCTCTCTCTCTCTCTCTCTCTCTCTCTCTCTCTCTCTCTCTCATATCAAAAAATAATAATTGAGTGGCTTGATGCATTTATCAATGACTATTTTTTTTAGATGAAACAGACAATGGCGAATTTCTAAGTTAAATACTCTGATGAAGGATACCCGATTAAGTCTCCGGAAGATGGTGTAAAACTTAACGACAAGTTATTCGAATGTTTTATTCCTTTTCCTTTTTTCTTCTTCATTTATTACAAATTAAGGTATTCGATGTATAACCACCATATGTTGTACTTAATTAATGAATGGTCCGATATTCCTAATCATGATATCATTTTAAAGGTTTTATCAAATAAAAATACTCCACCAAATGAAATTTCAAAATTTTGATTATGGTCCAACTAATTACACTTTGAATTTTGCATTGAAGTCTATGGGCAACATATATTTTATTAAGATATTGTAAAAAGTAACTTAAAATTCTTAAAACTCTCTTGGTTAATACATGCATAAACTTTCTCTCTATTAAAGTATGAAATAAAAGGAATCATTGACCGCAGATATTTTGACGAAATTAAAATTTTCTTTTTTTCATCAAGGGGAGATAACTCATTAAAACATGTTAAGGTGCAAAATGACCGGCTTCTTATATGTCGTCAGTCATGTAAATTTGGTTCATTTCACTTTCATTGTTATCTAGCAATACATATTTAACTAGTTTAAAATGATTCAAAATTGTTCAATATCCCTTCAATTTACATTAGATACCTGAAGATTTTACAATCAAAAAGTAAATTTGAATAGTATTAACATTGTAATATTGTTAAGAATAAATTGTTGACAACAATAATAGGAGAGTCACAAACATAACATGTGGACTATACCTCTCTTTTCTTATCAGATTTATTTAGTGTACAATTGGATGTTGCCCAACAACTACCTTAATTTGTGCAGATAACATGATGATCCTCTCCGTGTGTATGACCCAAATTACACTCTAAAACGAAGTGTAAAACAAAGTAATCCAATTGGTCTTCCAACGTTGAAAAAGTTTATTATTTTTGATTTTATGGATATATAATTAAAGTGCAATTGATGTTTTCACTTTCTTTTGTGATTAATGTTAACTCAAGAACAGACAATTGCTGATGTTGGTAAAGTTTTATTTATTTTATTATATTGATATGCCATTAAATTGCAATCAATGTTTTTACTTTCTTTTGTGATAAATGTATTATTAATAAACAGATAATTGTTGGAGTTGATGTTTTTTTTTCTTTTAAAGATCAGCAATACACCAAGCATAATCAAAAGCAATCAAATAAACATTCATGAACAAAACACAAACGGGTGCTAGCGTCTACGATTATTCATGTTTGCCGGAGAAAAATTTGACCAGAGCCACAAACACCAATATGAAGAAAATAGTGGACATATACTTCTACCATTTTAAAGTTAATTTCCTCTATTTATATCGAAATGCTTAACACCTCTACGGTGTTAGAAAACGGTTTTAGAAATGAAAATGAAAAAAGATATTTATTGCATCGAAATCAATGAAGAGTTCAATCATGCCACATCTAATATCAGAAATTGTAAATTGTAAATCAAATGACTGCATATAAAGAAGGACAGGGTTTATTCTCTCTGGAAACTAAGATTGTTTTAACAAGCCATAAACCAAGTCTGATACATTAATATCAATGTGACTTTTTCGACGTTATATTGATTAACTTGAGAATAATTTGACTTATTTGTGAATTTAAAGCATTAAACATAACGAAGCTCGTATGTACTACAAAATTGAGTCCAAACTTACACAACTTAAAAAGGTTAAAATGAACAATACTGTTTAAATAATAGATGACGCAAATCACTTTAAGAAATTAATTTTTAGTACAAATGTGTACACTGTAAAGAAAAACCATTCGGAGGGAAATTCATGTATAATGGATCTCATTTCTGAAACATACGGTATAAATGCAGCACGAGAGCTGAGTGTGGAGTGCATGGATGGCGTAAACTTGGCGTCACGCTGTACATCTAAGAATCAATATCATCTCATTTATATATGCAACCAAGGAGTAATGTGCAGGTAAAAAATCTATACATCTATTAGCGATGCTTGTTTCAAATATTGGCTTTCAAAGAATTATTTTTTTTTATACAAATATATCCTTTAGAAAGTTAAAAACTTTAACAACAACAACAATAGCAAACAAAAACAATCGGCCTCGTCTCATATATTTAAATATATGAACTTAGTTGGAATGATTTGTTCATTTGAATGTAAACAGTAAGAATTTATTTTGTTTCTTACTATGTTTTCATCAATGTACGTTGAACACCAATGTTCGTGGATTTCGTTATTTAGTTGATCCAAGAACTTAAGTGTTCACTGAAGTGTAATTTCTATTAATATTTGTATTGACAGGGTCATTGGCTACGAATCTAAGTACCCTCGAAACTGTGATTTTCACTTTATTTACAAAATTGATACCCTTTAATATTAATTAAACCACAGTACTTTAAATGTGCGATTTCTTCTTTTGCAAAATTTCAATACAGTAAATCATTTTGTACTCATGATTATCTTTGACTGGTCTTAAACATTTTTAAGGGTTTTTTCAATGCCATGTTTCGCATTTTGACAGCATCCATAAAATATGCTCTTGAATGAGATTAATCAGCCTTATGATTAAGAGGACATAATTTTTTACCTGTTCATGATATCATTTCAAACTCAGTAGAATTTGCAACTTTGCAATATCGTATTTACTTGCAGTGAAACATGAATAAAAATTATGAATAACAGATTCAGGTTTTACTTTGAGAGATCAAGAGCTACCGGAGTTTGGAGTTCGAAAGTTCAAGGGTATATTTACTTGGTTATATAGAAAACGATCAGTAACGTGATTTCACTTCGAGTGATCAAAGTTTGAGACATCGATAGTCTCTCTTATCCTAATGAAGTTATAAATCTTCATATAATAGCACAGATGAAAAAAAATAGACGAAGAAAAACTTGAAATGCTACATTTACAGGTATCACCGACTGTAGCATAACAGAAGACCAGTTTAGGGTAATGTTTTATTTCATCGTCCAACCTTCTCGCTTCGAATTAAAATTCTTTACTTTGTATACCAGAAGTCAATATTTTTTAAATAGATCGTTGTTGACCTTAATATAAAAACAAAATTATGAAATTGTGTTTTTCTAAAATTTCGCTAGAAATTAGCATAATTTTATTCTACTATTATAGGATTTTGATTACGTAAAATGGGTTCCATCTTATGACCACTCGAAATGTTGATCAACATTACTGATTTTATAAATTTCAAAACATCAACGAAGAAAATACTGATTCAGATATACACGTGACAATACCACTCATACAAATAATTTACTTTGGAGCAAAGTCCAACAGGTTTTGAATTACATGTAATTTTGAATTTCAAAGTTTGCTTATGTGTGCTATACTAAAAAATCTTTAAAGTACCAATTTATTGAGAAAATGTTTATTTGTTATCTATTCAAACTCAATTTGTGCTTTTCAATTAAATTGATTATTAAGTACGATTAAAATGATAGTTTTAATTTTGTTAAATATTTTAGATACTGATACTCTTGATAATACAAACACATTTATTGTTAACTTGAATGTGCAAGAAACCGTTTTTTCAGGAAGGCGTAATACATAGAAGTTTTACCAGACTTACTAACGTCGATAAAAAAACATTTTAAGACAATAATTATAAAAACAATCAGTTTATCTAATAATAATTAATAGGGGAACAATACGTGATTAAACAAGACGGAACTACACAGCTTTGAAGTATTGTCTAGCTCTAGCAGTCCAAAAGTCAACGAGAATGGTATATAGGGAGACTGCTCAACTTTTCCTTATTTTCAGAAATGAAGACTATCGCACTGTACATGGTTGTAGAAATTTGTAGAATCATCTTTGTTACTGCTGACAAACAGGGAGATACGGGTTGTACCCATAAAACGTGTGTACAATACTTACCTACATATGTTGTTATTTTATCACTTTTCATTTACAATTACAGGTGCTAATAAAAGGTTAACTTGTATTTTTCTTTTATAGATTTTAATCAATGTGTTGTAGTAATGATATTGACAGTATCCACTATAATAGTACAATTAATAAACTATGCAAAGGTATGTATGCCTCCTTTAAAGATATATCATGCCGATATAAATAAATTCAGTATAATTCAATATTTATATAATGTTTTATATATAGAAACCAAAAACCTTTTGTTATATTACCGTTTGATTTGGTTTAGCCTGCATTGGACGTTTATGTTCACCAAATTGTCCCCACGGATATTATAGACAGGGGTGTAATGAAAACTGCACTTGTGATGCTGACATATGCGACGGCGTGTTAAGATGTGTACCTGTATCTACTGGTAATTAAATGCATACTCATATACACATGAATCATGTACTTTTTTAAAAACGTACTTTATTTTTCTGCATATAACTTAATTATCATTATTATATTTAAAAAAAAACGCACAACAAATCAAAACAAAACAGATATGTTTTTTGCAATTGTAATATACATTCTGCTTCAGGAGGGTCCTGGTTTTTTTTTTGTCTTTATTCTTTTTACGTAGCGTTTTCTTTGTCTATATTTACTGTGAATATATTTAGATGGTATAAATTTTAGCAAACAATAATTATAATTTAACTATATATTTCTGAGAGACTGGCTAGTTCTTTTTAAAAATGACGTCGACATTAAGTTTAAATGATCTATAAGTAATTTGCGTATCTACTGGTAAAAATGCATCTATTCTTGGAAGAAAAATTATCCTTTAATTGGTAAATTGTCCAATGAAAATTAAGCAATCATTTATTTTTAAAATTATTATTGATATACATTCGCCTTTCAAGTTTACAAGTATTTTTGTATTATTAAAATTTTCCTTTTCATTTCTTTTTCTTTTTGTACTGTGAATGTTATGCAAAAGGTTTTAATATTGGCAAACATTATTTTATCTGTTTATCTGACGAACAGTACAGAGTTTGATTTAATTTGTTTATCCGGTCATCAAAGTCGACATTCTTAAGCTGCTATCAAATTGTCTGTTATTTATTGAGTCTTGTTTAACTGAGTAAAGTTGTTACTGATGTTTTCGATGTATATAAATATTGGAATATAAAAAAGTGGAAACAAAAGAATAATTTTTATAAAAATTTCAACAAAACGTGACTTTGTATATATATATATATATATATATATATATATATATATATATATATATATATATATATATATATATATATATATATATATATATATATATATATAATCCAAAATGAGTAAAGTTAATCCACACAAGTATCAAATAATAAAAAATAACCGGCATCTTGTCCGCCCCGACCGAGGCTTGAACTCATGACCTCTGGAACCCATTCTCCTAGCAGTGCGGCCACTGCGCTCCCCACCCGGCGATCTAGGCAAGACAAAAATCTGGCTTTCAATGACGAACGGAACCTAGCGCTCTGGCCGCGCACTACACAGTCGCTTGAGATACAGGTGGAATACAGTTAAACGACAATTTGAGAGGATCGGAACGATACACATTGCATAGATACACACATATATAACAAGCACAACTATCAAATTGACATTTATATCTATATGGGCAGGTATATGTCAATTTGAGAGTTATTGCAATGTTTGTGCTTGTTATATATGTGTGTATCTATGCAATGTGTATCGTTCCGATCCTCTCAAATTGTCGTTTAACTGTATTCCACCAGTATCTCAAACGACTGTGTAGTATCAACAATTTATTACAAATACGTAAGGCATAGGCATAGGTTTCAATCGGTACACTTCAGCTGATAAAAATATCACATGAATTTTTCTTTATATATTTGATCCAAACGAGAGAACAATTAAGCATCGTTTTAGCAGCTTGCGTTGTCTGTATCAGCAATTAAGTGCAGAGGATCCAACTTTAAGGAGACAATTACAGGTAAGTCAAAACTGAATAACACAATTATTATTAGAATTCTTTTACTTTTATTTATACATATTTTTTTTTCAACAAAACCTTTATATTGCTATATCCAATACAATCAAACTGTTTAAATTTTTTTTTACTTATCTGTACAAAGTAAAGCATTTCATGTGTCTCGGCATCTTATGATCTGGCGATGAAAATGCATTTGATGTTTATTGCAGACTGAAAAGAAGCACTGACTAGATTCAATGATGCCTATAGAAAAAACCCCGAGTATACACCTCTCTCTCTCTCTCTCTCTCTCTCTCTCTCTCTCTCTCTCTCTCTCTCTCTCTCTCTCTCTCTCCTATATCGTGCTATGAATAATTGAGTGGTTTGCTGCATTACTATATTTTTAGATGAGGACACACTGGCAAATTCCTAAGTAAGATACTCTGATGAAGGGTACCCGATTAGGTCACCGAAACATGATATAGAGCCAAACCACACGGTATACGGGCATTTGAGAATTTTATTCCATTTCATAATTTTTGACAAATGAAGATTTTACCACCAAAAGTAGATTTGAATGGTATTGTAATAAAATTTTTAATAAATTGTAGAGTATAATAATAGGACAGTCACAAACATAACATGTGAACTGTGCCTCCCTTTTTTAAAATCATTTTATATTCATTAAGATTACAATAGGGTGTTTCCTAACAATAACCTTATTTTGATGCAGATAACATCATGATCCTCTTCATGTGTATGACTTCATGTGTATGACTCTAAAACGAAGTGTTAAACTAAATAATCAAAATGGTTTTGAATTCCAAAATTGAAAAAGTTAATTATTTTAATTTTATTGATATATAATTAAAGTGCAATTTAAGTTCTCATTTTCTTTTGTGATAAATGTATTCTTTATAACAGACAATTGTTGATGTTTGTAAAGTTTTATTATTTCGATTATATTGATATATGATTAAATTGCAATTCTTTTGTAAAAAATATATTCAAAATAAACAGACAACTGTTGCAGTTGATTTTTTTCTTCAAAGATCATCATTGCATCAAAAATAATCAAAAGCAATCTCATGAGCATTCATGAACAAAACTTCAAGTGTTGTTGGATGCTTGAATATACGATTATCCATATTTGCCGGAAAAAATATAACCAGAGCCACCAACACCATGAAGAAAATTGCGAACGTAAACTTCTACCATTTAGAAGTTAATTTCCTCTTTTTATATCAAAGCGCTTAACACCTCTATGAACGGTTTTAGAAATTAAACTGAAATAAGATATTCTTAATTTCCCCGAAATCAATAAAGAGTTCAATCATGCCACATCTAAGATCAGAAATTGTAAATAGTTATTGAAAATCAAATGACTGCATATAAAGAAGGACAGGATTTATTCTCTCTGGAAACTACAGTTGTTATAACAAGCCATAAACTAAGTCTGAAACATCAATTCCATTGTGTGAATTTTTGTGATCGGCTTCGGCCGATCACAGTTGTGTTCATATGAGGCATCCGGCAAATTTAACTATTTGCGCACGCATGGCGCCTTGCACTATTTTATTTACTATATAATCACAATCTTATTTTAATCTATAAATAGACTACTATAAACGTTACTCTTTTTATTTTACCCTGAAAATAAAACATTTTTAGGGTTACATACATAGAGATTCAAATCACGTTTTTTTCACATATGCGTAAGAATATTAGTCGGAAGTATGATTCGCCTATTAAGTGTAAAGTTCATTCATGCCTTGCCATTTCGGAAATCATTAAAACGGTGTTATATATATTTTACCGCATGTAGCATATATTATATAATCATGCCGATCATTCCTTTAAAAGGAATACTTGTTTCGACGTTATGTTGGTTAACTTGAGAATAATATGACTTATTTGTGAATTTAAGACATTAAAACAT
Source organism: Magallana gigas (assembly GCF_902806645.1). Taxonomy (NCBI): domain Eukaryota; kingdom Metazoa; phylum Mollusca; class Bivalvia; order Ostreida; family Ostreidae; genus Magallana; species Magallana gigas. The sequence continues at coordinate 57,890,053 of NC_047564.1, forward strand.
AACGAAACTAGTAAGTACTATAAAATTGAGTCCAAACTTACACAACTTAAGGTAGTATGAAACACCTCTGAAATTATTTATTTGAAATATTTTCTCAAATACACAAAATAATGACTTAATATTATGTAAGAAATAATTTCAGTCCATTATCTTAAGAAAAAAATAATATGTATTACGGTGCAACCGTTGGGGCGAGCGCAGCAGGTGATCAAAAAATGAATTATGATAAATCAATCAAAGTATTGACGTAAAGTAAATGAATTTGAATGCAAAATAAAATAAAAATACCTATTTTTTCCAGTAAATTTTCATTATTCATAATTCATAAGATATTTTATTTATTCATATACTGGTCGCACGCCAGTATAGAATTATCTCAGATAAAATGTTGTTGAATAATAAAGATTTTAACATAATGTACATTGCAGTTTATTTCCTCTTTTCTTGCAGCAGACATTTTTCTTAAACTTACATATAAAAATTGACTTATCACAGAGTCCACCCTCCCTCGTTTAAAAAAAAAAATCAAATTTACATATAAATAAATTTGTTGATCATATAAGGAAAATGGATCCCCCGGGAGCATGTAATAAATAGCAGTGAAAATAAAGAAACTTTTGACTAGCTAAAGAGCTAAAGGCATACTACGCACTCCCAATTCCTCATCACGATTAGAATTTTCCTGATTTTGAGAATTTATTTTTTCTTTTTGCTTGTGAATATTTTTTTGAATGATGTTGCCACGCCCCCTTTTAAAAAACGTTCACGGAAATTACCGTAAATATAGTGAAAAAAATAAATGTGAGCATTTATCCAAATGAGAGCAAGTTAGAGCTGTTTCCTATCTCTGAAGAAATGTCCAGATTCGTTAGCTCTGCAAGATTTTGAGAAGATTTTGGTATTTATATTTCAGCAGATTTACAATAGCTACTTAGAGTAGTTTCCCCTTATTGTGACGTCAAAGTTCACGTCGGTCAAGTGTCGTCTGTCCCTTTGAAACCACTCTGAAAAAAAAACTACGCGAAAAATACTGTTTTGTTTACTTAAAAAATATGATGTTATGGAAATTACACAATTTATCTGTTTCTCAAAAGTTTCACTTTGATTCTCGCGAGATGGTATTCAGTCTAGTGAGATCGAATGATATTGAGGAATTGCATTGTGGGTCGAAATTTACTGACGCCGAAAAATTCTGTCGAATCAATGTGTAAGAAATACATTGTGACTCACTCGAAAGGACGATAACTGCGTTAGTCTTATATAATGGAATTTGCGTTGTGTCAGCAGTAACAATTAATGCATGTACTTTTCTCGTGAGATTGTGAAAATGGGAAACCATAATTACAGGGAACTACTGGGACGATTAAAACAAGGCATTACAGATCCAATTTGCTGACGCCAAAAAAATCTTTTGAATGAATGTGCAAATAGTCCAAATTTTCTATGAACACACGCCTTGCCGGTAGAACTCGCTTCGCGCCGGTGCTGCGCGCCGGCATGCTACGCTCGCTATAAATCATACCCATCAATTAATCAAGGCCCAAAAATGTTGAGATACAACGTATTTCGATAATTTTGAAACATACATTTGGATGGTGTTCATATGATTTTTGTGCAATTTAGCCTTATATCATTTAAAAATGCGTAACTTGTGTTCTTTTCAAAGTAAAGACCTCAAATTTGAAAACAACCACCATCAGTGCTTAGGCTTTATGTCAAACAAATTTTAAGGTCATATCAACAGGTCAAAGGTCAGATTTGATGATGTCATCTAGGATTTTTTTCAATTTATACTCCGTCAAACATACTTAAACCTTAATTAATCTAAAACCAATGGTTAAAATTTCTTTATTTTGATATTTTAATTACAGGGTCATGACAATCATGCTGTTAAATTTCATTCAAATTTGAATTATACATTTTCTTTTTAGAAACTGTTAAGTGCTGCAAATTTTCGTCTTAAAATAGTATTCATAAGCGTTAGTTTTACATTATATCGCATGAGAAATTATCTTGAGTTACCAGTTAGAATTTATTTCAGTTTCTTTAAGTTACAAGAGGGTCTCCTGTTTATATAGCAGCACAAATATTTGTAATATCTTGAAAAATAACATAATGGCATAGAAAATTATAACAATGACTATTTCATTTTACACTCAACTGAAAGGAGCTTCCAATGGTAGGTTTATGGCAATGTGGGCAAAAATTGTGAGGTCGGATTTTTTTTTCAAATTTTACGTATTAAAAGATTTCATTCCATAGAAAAACATATATAACTTTTAGAAAAATTGAATTATAGGAAAAATTAAGCTTATCTGTTTTGTACTACCTTAAAAAGGTAAAAATGAACAATACTGTTAACATAATAGATGACATAAATCACCTAAAGGAAGTAATTTTAGTACAAATGTGTACACTGTAAATAAAATTCACCCTGAGGGAAATACATGTATAATGAATCGCAATTTTGAAACATACGGTATAAATGCAGCACGAGAGTTGAGTATGGAGTGTAAGGACGTCTTATACATGGCCTCACGCTATACGTGAAAGCATCAATATCATCTCAATTTTATATGCAACCAAGGAGGCAAGTGCAGGTTAAAAATCTATACATCTATTAGCGTTGCTTGTTTCAAATATTGGCGACCAAAGAATCAATTTTATTTTATACAAATATAACCTTTAGAAAATTAAAAACTTTAACAACAACAACATCAAATAGCTTCGTCTCATATTTTTAAATATTTGAAGTTAGTTGAAATGCTTTGTTCAATTAAATGTAAATAGTTAGGATTTTTTACTCTGATTTTTACTCTGTTTTCATCAATGTTCGTTGAAAACCAATGTTCGTGGATTTCGTTATTCAGATCTACGAAATAAATTGTTTATTGAAGTTTAATTTCTATTAATATTTGTATTGACAGGGTCATTGGCGACGAATCTACGTACCCTTGAAAATGTGATTTTTACTTTATCCACGAAATTGATACCCTTCAATATTAGTGAAACCACAGTACTTTTAATGTTTTAGATAGAATCAAACCAAGTTTATGCGCGTTTTGTATTTTTGAAAAATTTCAGTACGGTAAATAATTTTGTATTTTGTACTCATGTTTATCTTTAATTAGTCTAAAACATTTTTAAGGGTTTATCATTATTTATATTTCGCATTTTGACGGCATCCATAAAATATGCTCTTGAATGGGACTAATCAGCCTAATGATTCAGAGGACATGATATAATAACTCTGTTAAGTAGAACTTGCAACATTGTAATATTATATTTACTTGCAATGAAATATGAATAAAATTAGGAATAACAGATCCAGGTTTTACTTTGAGAGTTCAAGAGCTATATGAGATTATAGGTCGAAAGTGCAAGGGTATATTTGCTTGGTAATATAAACAAAGATCGGTACCATGATTGCACTTCGAGAGATCAAAGTTTGAGCCATAGATATTCTCTCTTATCCTGATGAAGTTATAAATATTCATATAATGACACAGAAGACAAAATAGAGGAAGAAAAACTACAAATGACACATTTACAGTTATCACATAACAAACAAAAGACCAGTTTCGGGTAATGTTTTATTACATCGTCCAACATTTTAATTTCTGGCTTCGAATAAAATTTTTTTACTTTGCCTTCTAGAAATCAATATGTTGAAATAGATCGTTGTTGACCTTAATATGAAAATTATAAAATAGTGTAAATCTAAAATTTTGTTAAAAAATACAATATTATTCTGCTATTATAGGATAATCTTTTTGATTACGTATAATGGATTCAATCTTATTACCTCTCCAAATGTTTTTTAACATTTCTTATTTTATAAATTTTGAAACATCAACGAGGAAAATACATATACATATATGCACGTGTCAATACCACTCATACAAATAATTTACTTTGGAGCAAAGTCAAAGAGATTTTGAATTACATGTAATTTGGAATTTCGAAGTTTGAATATGTGTGCTATACTAAAGAATCTTTAAAGTACCAACTTTTTGAGAATATATTATTTGTTATTTATTCAAACTCATATTGTGCTTGTCAATTAAATTGATAATTTAGTACATTAAAATAGATAGTTTCAATATTGTTAAATATTGCTCTTGATAATGCAAACACATTTATTGTAACTTGACTGTGCACAAAACTATTTTTTCAAGAAGGCGTAATAAATTGATGTTTTACCAGGCTTACTAACGTCGATAAATGTGTCAACATTTTAAAGACAATAATTATAAAAACAGTCAGTTTATTTAATAATATCTAATAATGGAACATTACGTGATTAAACAGGACGGAACTACACAGCTTTGAAGTATTGTCGAGTTCTAGCGGTCCAAAAGTCAACAAAAATGATATAAAGGGAGATTATTTAACTTTTCCTTCTTTTCAGAAATGAAGACCATCGCACTGTATGTGGTTGTCGGTTTCAGTGGAATAATCTTTGTTATTGCTGACGGACAAGGAGATTCGGGTTGTGACCATAAAACGTGTGTACAATACTTACCTAGATATGTTGTTGTTTTATCACTTTTCATTTACGTATGCTTATTTAAAGTTCACTTGGTTCTATATTTTTCAGATTTCTATTAACGTGCTGTAATGATGATTTTTACAGTGTTCACTATAATGATACAATAAAAAAAATATGCAGTGGTATGTATGCCTCATTTATAGATATATCATACAGAGATTAATAAATTCAGTATATTGCTATATTTTATAGAATGTTTTTTGTACAGAAACCCGAAACTTTAGTTATATTACCATTTGTTCTGTTCTAGCCTGTTCTGGACGTTTATGTACACTAAAGTGTCCCCATGGATACCATGGAGAACAGACTGAGTGTAATGTGACCTGTACTTGTAATGCTGACACATGTGACGATGTGTTTGGATGTATAACTACAGGTAAAAGGATTCATAACCTATGTTCATCATGTACTTTCTAAAAAGCTTGTTTTAGTATTCTGTATCAGTTGTAACTTTGATCCTTGGGGAAAGTACTTACATAGGCACATCCTGATGTCCAATCCTACGGTGTGCTTATTATTTGCAAAATAAAATATTTGTTTAATTAAAAGTTTATTTGTAAAAAACTTGATTATTATTATCATATTGGTAAAAGACCATTCATAATTTTTTCTTTGGAAAATTGTATTATACGGTCTGCATCCGACGTTTGCTGGTTTTATTTTTTTTCTTTATCTTTATTTACCGTGAATATTTGAGATAGTTCCAAATTTTTGTAAACAATATTTGTACATATTTCTGAGTGACTGTCTATTTTTTTTTTTGAAATTGATATTCAAGTTTAAGTGATCTATTCTAACTTGGAACTAAGTAAATTGCATTGCAAATGTTCGTTGATTTATTATCATTGTAATTGCATAAAGTTGATAAGCTTAATCAATCCTAAATTTTGAGTTTTCAAATAATCATCATTGTCTATAATTTGAAAATAATTAAATGTAACTTCACAATTTCACTTCAACGGTATTTTGGAAAAAAATAAAAAAACATAGTCATAATCGTCAGGAAATACTTTATTCAGACAAGTTGTTTAATAATCAATTCATTCATATTTCCAGAGAAAAATTTAAGATCCGTAGATGAAAGGAGCACAGGTACATCAAAAGACTCCTGTTCCGTCAGAAAGTCTCATCTCTCAAATTTGATATGCCCAACTTTAAGCGCCGTCTTCATTCGTTAATTTATCTTACTTTGAATTAAAAGTTGGTACCGACTTCACTCATATACACGCACATGTAAAAGCTCTCTAGAACCTCACAGAAAGTATACATCTTTATTAATACCCTGTAAAAAAATCAAATTTGAATAGAATATGTTTCAGTATGTTTAGTTAAATATGTTGAAATTGTAAGCAGATGCAAGATGTTTCCCGCAAACAATCTTCCCGTCTGTACGTAGTTAATTGACCAAGTCCAACTCTCACCAAAGTCTCACAAGTTTATTTGGATCGTATAGTGGTATCAAGCTTATGTAATTCCGTTCTCATCTAATTCAGTTCTGTTCTGTTCTGAATTGCTAACAATGTACATGCATATATATACCCTTTCGGCTGGGACAGACAGTTTCGGTTACTCATGACCACCTGCGCTGGTCATGAGTGTAGATTTAGTGAGTAAATTCCTAAACAATATTTTAATTCTAAATTCAGTATCAAAACTGTCAAACTGTCCATCACAGCGTCGGGGGATGCGGGCTTACAATCTCCCGTATCAGTACAAAGCATGAGTATAGGTTAAAAGGTTAACAGAAAACATGTACTTCGTGACAATTATACAAAATCAGATCTCCACAGAGTCTGCAAATATGACAAACATAGCATTACTGTCCTACACCTGGACATATGACATCATGCTGCTGCGCAAATAATTTCCAAAATATAATTTCCCAAGGACTTTCTAACATAATTATTGACATTTTAATGATTGCGCAGTTTGCATAAACAGCTTACATGTTTATTTCATAGTACTTAACAAGGTCATCTGTTTACATGCGTCCCCCAAACAAAAGAAATATCCCAAGGGAGATTTCTTCTGCCTGGTGCCCAGAGCAGGAAAGTGTCCTTGATCTCCCCTAATTCGGATGAACTTTCCAGCGACATACCAGTTAGAAAATCTCTTTAAGAGGTAGCATCAAGTCACATCTTTCCTTTTCTGGCTAGGGACAACAAATAAAACAATCAAGTACGATCAACTAATCAAGATGAACAGGATTAACACTTAATAAAGGTGATCAGGATGTAAAACGTGTTAGCGGTGATTCATATACATATAGGTGATCAGGTTATATAACTTGTTACATGTGACCAGGATATATACACAATTCAAACAGTTACATAAGCCGTTACATAATATCTATGCATCTCAAACAATGTAATGATCAATAATGACCAGGATCAAACAATCATAGTCACATATTTTACAGTTCAATATGTCTCTCAGTTCAATATTATGTTGGGAAGTCCGTGCTTCAGGATCGACACAGCTATATGGCGTACTTCCAGGAGAATCCTTTTCGACTTCGTCACTAGGTCTCCCGTGGCAACGTGTCCAACTACCACCACAGCAACTACACAGTTTTCTAACATTCTTATATTTCCTAACACAAAGTCCTATCATAATTACCAAAGCCAAAATTAAACACACATAGAACCAAGGACTTTCCACCCAAGACGAAGATTTCATGGGTTGCAAATTATTTATTGGCAATTCCGCCATAAGTGAATTCATAGGGAACACTTTAATATGTTTATAAAGTCTTAAGACATTAGATCATGAAAACCTGAGCAACTTTGTCCCATACTCAAGATGTCGATCGCAAAATTTGATTGTTTTTACCAACTATCTTAAATTACTTACAAAAATTAGTGTTACAGATTCTTTACTAAGTCGCTGTCTCATGTATTTCGTATATATGTTAAATCTATTCAAATCTGCATTTACATAAAAATAACCGAGGTGCTGAGTCCGCGTTTGCTAGTCGGCGTATCTCAACACATGTTTTAACGTCACAGGGGGTCATCCTGTCATACCTTTTTAAAAGCGCGCAATATATACAAAGCTAAGCTCATTCAAGATTATTTACATCTACAGTCGGTTACGAGTGGCGCCCTCCCTTACGACACTAGTAGAGGTAAGTTCTCCTCTAATGCTTATCGTGACCACATCGGTTCTATATCACTCAAATCATAACTTAGTATATCCAAGGTTGCTGTTAATGTATTTCTTCCGAACCTTATTTTGATATAAAGTTCATTAGGGGGCGTCAATCTCAATTCCAATAACTCAGATTCTGACATCTGAAAATAAAGATACTTTATCTATCCTATTACTAACTGCTTTAAGACAGCTAAACAATCCTCTTTAAATTTATTTTGTTTATTCAATTTACGAGGTTTAGGGATTGGTTTTCGCTGCTTAGGGGTTGGGGTGAAGCCTAGACCTATTTTAACTTCATCTACTTTCATATCTTCATTCAAAAGAACTCTAAAATTATCTAAGGGAATTTGTGACTCATCGAAGGGTATTTGTGACTCGGGGTGCTCATTTTCAGACTCTGACTCATAGTCCTCAATTGTCTCTTCTGTCGATTCAGTGTTTTGTTGTTGATCATCCATGATCTTTTGGCTCTTATTCGTTGTTGAAGTTCTGCTAAAGGGATATCTTATTCATCGGAAGATTCTTCTCTTTCACGTTTCTTAAATTGAATTTCTCTTTCCACTAGTTCTGGTTGTATGTCTTCTTCTTCAGAAGAATCAGATTCTTTTTCAGGTGGTATCACATAATGTCTTCTTCTTAAAGTTCGACCATCTTCAGCACTTCCTTGCGAAAACGAAATGGGCCAATGCGAGATGTCAGCCAACCTTAATTGTCGTGCATGGCACTTGGTAGTTGCTCCTGTCAATTGGTTCTTTATGACGAAACTTACTGGTCCTTTCTGCTCGATGATTCTGAAATACGGAAGCCATTTCTTATCTAATTTATTTTGTCTCTTATTATTCTTTAGGTAGACTGGATCTCCTACTTGAAATTCTTCGTCTTTACTCTTCTTATCTGCTTGATCTTTTTGTTTTTGCTTAGCTTCTTTCATGTTTTTATGTACTAACATGAAGGCTTTATGTTGTTCTTGTAACGCAATCTTATGTTGGTCTTCTCCCATATATCTTCGTCGAGGTTTCAACAAGGTATCCAAAGGTTGTACCACGTCTCTGTTATACATAAGATAGTACGGAGAGAATTTTGAAGATTCATTGGGGTGAAATCGGATTGCGTCTAGCGTTTGGTTAAGATGAATATCCCAAGTTTCTGCACTGTCTACCAACTTTTTAGCCATGACATCATGTAAAGTCCTGTGGAATCTTTCTACTTTGCTATTTCCTTGGGGACTGTAATAGGACGTAGTTATATGATTGATGTTAAGTTCCGTTAACGTCTCTTCTACTTTCTTGTTGACATTTTCCGTTCCATTATCCGTAAGGATTTGTAAGGAACAACCATATCTTGGATATATTTCTTCTAGTATCAAGTGTACTATATTGTCTGCTGACTTGTCGGGTACAGGAAAAGCTTCTGGCCATCCAGAATAGATGTCGATGAATGACACTATGTATTTATTTCCTGATAAAGATGTTGGGTATGGTCCAGACAAGTCAAGTCCCATTTTAGCCATAGGAAAAGGTGGTATATCCGTTTCTTGCAATGGGGGTTGATTTTTCTTGTTACTTCTGGTCTGACACAGAACACACCCTTCTATGTAGGAATGTAACCTTTTATACAGGTTAGGCATATAATATTTCTGTCTGATGACATCGTAAGTCTTGTCCACTCCCATGTGTCCGAGTGCGTCATGATATTGTTGCACCACTAAGGACTCTAATTCTCGTGGTACGTACAAGCGAAGTCTTGGGCATTCTGCGTCTCCGTCTGACAGATAGTACATCATTCCATCGATTTCTAAGAACTTCTTTTCTTCGGTTATTGTCGCAGTTCCTTTCCTGAGTCTATCTTTCAATTTCTTTATATGTTCATCGTTCTTTTGACTTTCTCTAACGTCAATGTCTTTTGGGAGGTCGATGAACGGCTTAAGTAATTCATCAGGCTGCTTTACTTCACATTTGGCTAGTCTCTTAGGTGAGAAGGCGTTTGAATTTAATACATTGATTTCAAAGAAGTTAATTTTCACATCTGGTTCATCACAATTGGATTGATCTTCCGTTTCATCATCTTTTCCTCCAGATGGTACTCTCGACAAAAGGTCAGCACAGCAGTTGAATCTGCCTTCAATGTATTCCACTTTACAGTTGTATCCAGCAATACTTAGTGCCCATAATTGAATCTTTTTGTTCTGCGTCGGAGATTCTAGGATATACTTCAATGGTTTGTGGTCTGTCCTTATGGTAAACTGAGCGCTGTGAAGATAGTGATCTAACTTCTGTAAGGCATAGTGTATGGCAAAAGCTTCTTTTTCAATAGTTGACCATTTCTCTTGAGTTTTGCTTAGCTTATGAACAAGGTAGTATATTGGTTTATCTTCTCCTTCATCAGTCTTCTGCGTGAGACAGGCTCCTATGCAGTTGTCACTAGCATCGGAATATAAGATGTAAGGTTTATTGGTGTCAGGGTATGCCAATAATGGTACTACTGTTAGGCTTTCTTTTAGGAAATCAAACGCTTCTTGACTGTAAGGTGTCCATTTGAATCTGGCGTATTTTCTTGTAAGGTCAATCAAAGGTTCTGCTATTTTCGAGAAGTTGGGGACGAATCTTCGATAATAGCTGCACATTCCTATGAAACCACGAACCTCCCTGACAGTAGTAGATGCAGGTAACTTCTGTATAGCTTCTACTTTCTTCGGATCGGGTTTAACTCCGTGTTCATTGATGATGAAACCGAGATACTCTGTTTGTTCTTTAAAGAAACTGCACTTTTTCAACTTTAATTTCAATCCGTGTTGTCTTAAGCGATGGAATACGTCTTGGATATGGCGTAGGTGGTCTTGTGGTGTTTCAGAAAATATCAAGATGTCATCCAGGTATGCAATGGCAAACTCCTCCTGTCCCTGAAGAACTATGTTCATCAGTTCTTGAAAGACTGCCGGCGCGTTACTCAACCCGAATGGCATCCGATTGAACTGAAACAATCCTTTGTGGCATGCAAAGGCTGTCTTTTCCTTACTAGAGTCTTCTAGTTTTACTTGCCAATATCCGCTTTTAAGATTTAAGGCTGTAAAGTACTTGGCCTTTCCTAGCAAGCATAAGATGTCATCTATTAATGGTAATGGAAATGACACTGGCTTCACAATCTTATTTAAACTTCTAAAGTCAACACACATCCGATCTGATCCATCTTTCTTTTTCACTACCACTAAAGGGAATGACCAAGGTGATTGGGATCTTTCTATTATCTTGGCTTCCATCATCTCTGCTATCGCCTTATCTATGATTTGTCTCTTATTTAGGGGGGCTCGGTAAGGTCGATTCTTTATAGGGTGATGACCTTCAGTGTCTATCTTCATCTTCACTGTTTCCGTAACTCCAAGATCACTATCCTTTTTGGCGAATAAGTCTTTGTTCTTGTTTACTAGTCTTTGTACAGATTGTTCAAATCTTTTTGGTACGTCAATCTTCTCATTGGTATTTCGTCCGGAGGATATTTCTAAGATTTCCTTGGGGTTAACACTGGTAATACGGCCCACAATATACCCTCTTGGAATCTTGTAACTCTTATTTGACTGGTTTACGATGATCAAGGGAATTCTTCCGTCTTTGCGAACTTCACAAAGAGAGTCTTTTAAATAAAGTCCTGGTTCCTCCATGATACAGTCATTGTCTATACAATTCACTTCAACAAAGTCACTCTCTTGAGAAGGATATTTGTTATTCACTTTCGCATAAAACACAGTTACAGTATTTGGTTTCACAAATAGTTTCTTTGGGGTTCTCACAATTGTTGAGATATGTAAGTCTTCTTTGAGTTCCGCGTATGTTTTACCATTTATACGCATGAGTCCTAAGTCAAAATATAATCGAACATTGTTCTTCTTGAGCCAATCGCGGCCAAGAATCAGATTCCGATTGAGTCCCTTTGTCACATAAAGCTTATGTTCTAACGCTAAACCTGAAATCTTGAAAGAAATATTTACGTACCCTATCGCAATTAAGGAATTACCATTTGCTGCTTGAAGAGTGGGGATGTCATTTTCACACAATTTAGGGCAAGGGGATAAGTTATCACACATTTTCTTGCTGATTAAAGATACAGCAGCACCGGTATCTACTAAAGCTCTGAATTTATTTTTACCTATCTTTAATAAACAACTACTGGGATTGTTGGTAAAATTAATTTCATATCTAGGTCTTTGTTTAAAGTTCTTTCTTCGGGCTTCAACGAAGGAAGAACATCTTAGTTTTCCTGATTTTGTTCATTAAAAGAGCGAGGGTTGTATCCTAAAGTCGATCTCTCATTGTTTTCATTCTGAGTGTCGCGTGAACTATTCTGACGACCTTTCATTCTCCCACGGTTTTGTTGCGTTCTCTGATAGCTACGCGAGCTCCAACAGTCAGCACGCACATGACCTACTTTTCCGCAGTTCCAACATTCCACAGGTGAACGGGGGCTCCGTTCAACAGTATGTACAGGCCTGTTTTGATTGATTGGTTTATTTATTTGGGGGCGGGACCTAACCTGAGGTTTGTTTTGTTTACAGAATCTGGCTCGGTGGCCTGTCTTTTTACATTTAAAACATCTGTTATTTCGCGCATGGTCGATTTCCATGGGCTCTTCATGCCGAATGTCTACCGGCGCGGGATTGTCTAAGCGATCTCTGAAGAAAGGAAAGGTAGTATCAAAAGTAGGGTTAATTAAACCATTACTTATATTCTGTCTTTCGGTTATATCTGACCCTCGAATGGCAAATCTCTGTCTTAAATTTTGTTCTCTCATAGTAACTTGAATCGCTGATTCTAAGTCTTTCGGATTCTCTCTGAGAATTTTCATTCTTAGATAATCAAACGTCAGTCCGTCACAGGAAATGTCAACCAATTGTTGCTGCACTAAAGGGTCTTTAATTCTATCTTTGCTATACGCGTCTTCCGCGATTTGTAATAATCTTTCAGCAAATAATTGCACACTCTCGTTAGAGTTTTGTCTTGTTCTGTGCATTACCGCTAATGCATGTTGTGGGTCTGTTATCTCAGCGAATCTATTTTGTAATGAGGCCCTAAGATCATGCCATGATGGCACTTCCTCGTCTGCTGCCGTTTCGTCTAGATATCTTTTTATAAAATCTCCCACGACCCCTTTACTAGTTACATAAGCTAACATCGGGATTTCATGCTCTGGTTTTCCTGACATTAATGCATATTTCTCTACCTCTTTAAGCCACTGTTTAAATTTTCTGGGGTCCCCCTCAAACGGAGTGATTACTGAGGACAAGGGTACTGATTGAGCGGCTGTTACTGCCCTCATTTGACTCATAAAAAAATCTTTTTCGTCATCCAGCTTCGGATGTCTGGGTTCACGGAACTGATATTCCCTGGTTTCATGAAATGATTCCTGACTACTTGATTGGGATTTATCTACAGAACTTTTACCCTGTTCCCCTCTATCTTGACCTAAACTTGCCATACTTTGTTCCAACTGACCCATTTGTCTTCTAAACTCTTCTTTATCATAACCAGTTGCCATGTTAGTAGTTGTTCAAATTACCACTAAAAATAGAAACGATAGCGATATGTAAAAGGATTCTTACCTTACGAAGTTTTCTCAGACGTGTTCCTTATCCTTTCTTGTACTTCGCCTTATCCTGGTCACGGCACCAAGAATAACTATGTAAGCAGATGCAAGATGTTTCCCGCAAACAATCTTCCCGTCTGTACGTAGTTAATTGACCAAGTCCAACTCTCACCAAAGTCTCACAAGTTTATTTGGATCGTATAGTGGTATCAAGCTTATGTAATTCCGTTCTCATCTAATTCAGTTCTGTTCTGTTCTGAATTGCTAACAATGTACATGCATATATATACCCTTTCGGCTGGGACAGACAGTTTCGGTTACTCATGACCACCTGCGCTGGTCATGAGTGTAGATTTAGTGAGTAAATTCCTAAACAATATTTTAATTCTAAATTCAGTATCAAAACTGTCAAACTGTCCATCACAGCGTCGGGGATGCGGGCTTACAATCTCCCGTATCAGTACAAAGCATGAGTATAGGTTAAAAGGTTAACAGAAAACATGTACTTCGTGATAATTATACAAAATCAGATCTCCACAGAGTCTGCAAATATGACAAACATAGCATTACTGTCCTACACCTGGACATATGATATCATGCTGCTGCGCAAATAATTTCCAAAATATAATTTCCCAAGGACTTTCTAACATAATTATTGACATTTTAATAATTGCGCAGTTTGCATAAACAGCTTACATGTTTATTTCATAGTACTTAACAAGGTCATCTGTTTACAAAATATTTATATGCATCCAAATGAATTTATGTAGGAAATTCAGGGTTTGTAAAATACTCATCACCCATTCTTCAAACGAAGGACTATTTTAAGGTGTGCATTTGGAAACAAAAATAATTATATCATTTTAATTTTTTTTGTTCTTATTATATAATCAGGTAAACCTTTAGGCTACATGCGTTGAGTGTTTGATAAATAACGGTAACTACAATCCCATTATAGACGAGCAACAAGGAAACCGTTAGGAATGGTTTTAAAAATTTCGTTGTCTGCATCTTTATTCATCATAATCGTGTTGTTAGTGGTACTACTAAGTGTAGTTTACAGGTAAGACACATTTATTATAACCACAGTTGTCGGACTTATATAGAAATCTATGTGTGCTTTACTTCTTTTTTTGTACGTAATTAATACATATATATGATGATTTGAATACAACATCACAGAGCAAGAAAAAATAACACAGGATACCATACAGTTTCCACTGAAAGAAATGCATCAAACGGTTTGTTTTTAATCCTTTCTTTCCAAATCTTCCCTTTTTTCTTAAAACGGTGAATTTTATTAAAGGCTTTGTATATTTTGGTATTTAATTTCACCAGTGTCTTCAGATAACATAACTAGAGATTCACAAGTAATCTATGCTGCCGTCGTGCGTCCTAACAGGAAACCAGTCAGGGGTGTGGAGCAAAGCGGCCGAATGTACGGAATTACGCTTAAGCTGCAAAAACCGAATTGAGGGAGGTAAGCATTTTTTAAAGACATGCTTTTTTGTCAATCTTAGAAGTTTACAGTTTTCAAAGATTATGTTGGCCACATGTCAATACAACTTTCCTGTTATTGCCCACATGTTTTAACTTTAAGTATGATTAGGCTTCTGAGATACTCTCAAATATTATTGGCCATAAATGATTTTGATACACACTATCTTTTTTTTATATTTCTTCAGCACTTTGTCTTGAATTGAGAATTGTTTGTTCATAGAATATGAACAAACTTTAAATTTATTTACTGAATGCATTTTGCCAAGACGATGTCAAGGATGTCTGTTAAAGATTTAAAACAGAAAAAGTTCATTTTGTGGACATACGAAAACGAACGTTTGGTAAGAAATCTTATTTGAACTAGACGCCGGATAAGCTAAAAAGAATCACACGAAGTCCCAATGAAAGTCTTGAGATAATAAAAAATCATTGGTTTTATGAGTTTCTAGAGAACACATTATATTATTTCTTTTTATGTGACCTATGTTTCAATAATGGCCATCTGAAAACACTTGTGTTTACTGTTTTTCACCTTTCAACGCATAATCAATAGGAAAAAGAAAACGAGAAAGTCGAAATTCAACACCAGTAACAATGCAACATATGGTAAAAATTTTTCTCTACCTTCTTCTTAACATATCTACGAGGGGCATTCAATACATAATGTCATTGTTACAAACATAACACAATAAGATATTTTTTGTTGCTTTCAATGGTAAGTTCAAGATACTCTCTTTTAGCAGACACAAATAATTTCATCCGATTTTGTTCAAGCTTTAAATGCATTCATGTAAGGATTATTGGGAATGTCACGAAGAAGTCGAATGTTGCGAATTCAAGACATTGGTCTCTTCCTTACGTAATGTTTCTTAACTTTCTTCAGTAAATAACTTTTGTGGACATATCCTGTGATTGAACGGCCTTTTTGAAAAGCAACTTGAACTACAGGACCTTCACGTTTTACTTCGGCATCGTTTTGCTATAACAGGGCGTTTTGCCTTTTTAATCAACCATATCTTGCCATCAATTTTCCTCTGATGTTCAATATGATGTTTCATCACCTGTAAAAAAATTCCGATAAACGCAGTCCATTGCAATTTTTGTAGAGTTTAAGTATTTTTTTTTTTTTACACATTTTAACCTGCAATCGTTTTTGTTTTTCTGTTGATAATTGAGATATCCATCTTGCACTAACCTTTCGGAGACCATGGTGGTCTCTTAAATTGTACATCTAAATACTGTCCTCGATGAAAGGCATACTAAATTTGCTATCTGTTTAATTGTTAATCGACCATTATTATTGTATTGCATCCGTTGAAGCCGTACGAGGTGCTCTAAGACGTTGCTTATCCTTAATATCTATTTGGCCGTTTTAAAGTAAGCTGACCCACCTATAAATGTGTCTCAATGGCATTCACTTGTTTCCATACACATTACACAGTTCTTTGAAATTTTCTTTCGAGGCTTTACCTGGCCTGACATTTTTTTTATGTAGCTTTTCATTTCAGCCTTATTGAATGATGACTTAACAGTCATATTTTCATACAGTGTCAAAGGAGTATTCGATGATAAAACGTGGTCAGATAAACGGTCATGAATAGAATGTGAACCAAGTTATTCGTTAAAAGAAATTCAAAAACCAATTAAAATCACTATTTTATGGAATCGATTAGTTACATTATTATTATCGAACGCCTCTCGTAACAGCTTTACTTTTTGCAAACAATTTGCATTTTTTTAGTTCATTGCTTAAATCATATGAAGAATTATTATTGCTATTCTTACAAATAAATATAAAAATTGTAGAAGGTGAAAAAAAATGGTTCCCCGGCAACCTACTCCTTTGTAGAACATCCTAACAAAACTTCACCCCTGGATGTACGAAATCCTGACAGGGCTTCATCACTGGATTTAAGACATCATGACAGGACTTCATCATCTGATGAAGGACAGTATTATCAGGAGTATGGAAACATGACGATGTGTTAGTAGGAGAACCAAGGAGAATATTCGTTTAAAAATAGTTACAATAAAGATGTACTTTACACTCAAGGTCCTGCGTGATGTGTTTGATTTTATAACGAACTGTTTCGACTTTCATAAATACAATATCTGAATCACAAATATGTTTGTAAATATAGAAATACTCATAAATATAATAAAGTATTTTGATGTCATTCTGATTAAATGTAAGAAACATAATGTGAAAAAACGTATAATTAATGATCATACATTTTTTGCCTTTAAAACTCACAAAAATGTGAATGTTATTTTCTAATGACTGCATACATCTTATTGCTTATCTTTTATATCCATGGGCTGATGTGGTATTTTAAAAATAGAGGGACTAATCGTAATGCAAATATTTGTATGTTTAATTCAACATGTGTCATTCGTTTAATATTATATGCTAACCTCCTCAAAAATAAGTTTACTTATCTGGGATAGGCTTTGTACTCTAATATTATGCATATAGTAATAATTACTTGTAATAATTGTTAATTTAAAAAATATTTATTGATGATATATTCATTTATCATTTAAAAAAATAAATCATTAAATGAATATAAATCATTTTTAACTAATGAGAAAACGTGTCACGTATATAATTTACTAAACATAATGTTTTTTTTAAATTATATTTTGGTAAATATTACAAATGGTTTTGACTGTAAGTTTGTAATTTCGAAGACTTGATTATAACATAGAACAGATAAGTTTAATATTTATTCAACTTAGAAAAATATGACGTAGGTTTGATCAAATAAATTAATTACTGTCGTTAAGTAAGTAATAGAAATTGCTTGATGAAAATATGTTTTATTTGCTTTTTTTAATCGTTTTAATAACGTAAAGCGGGTTTCTCGTTTCGTGGAAACTTTACTTTTGCTACATTTAATCTATTGTATATTGAAGCTCATAAAAATGTTCTCATCACTAAATTTGCATCCTTGCATATACCCTTTTTAGGTACTGTTTTACAATGTTATCATATGTGTCCGCTAAGAGTCATGGTGTATGAATAAACATTTGATATTTATTCAAGCTGTCAAAGGCATCAAACACGTCTTAAAACGTGATTCGATTAATGTGATCACAGGATTTGATAACGTCATTAACCAGTTTATGCGAGCATCAAGAGGAAGTTTTTAATGTTGGTATTTGCATTAAATTAAAAAAACAATATTTTTTTCTAAATTTATTGCTGTTTACTGAACATTAATTCAAACCAGACTACATAAAACTTTGCTAAATATTGTTTTCAGACTAATTACTTGGCGACTAATATTTGACTGTATCATTCAGCGATTTTTAACTGTATTCGAAAAACAATCTCTATAATTCAATTTTGAAATGTTACTCACTATTAATCTTTGTAACATGTATAACATATCACCTAGAAAATCTATAATACTGAACTAACGTACAAAGTTAAATCGACAGACTCACCTACGCACAATTAAACTGGAGTATCAGTCAATCATCTTTGAAAATTAAAACCATATATTCAACTAAAATATCCTTTTTGTCTACTCAATATCTCTTACCATAAACTATGATTTAGTTTTAAAAGGAAGATGTTTTAAAGGTACATATGTCATAGGTCAACCGTTTATGAGTAACACTTCTCTTAAATGGAATTGCAATAAAGAGTTATGATGTACAAAGTTGGAATATACACATTATACAACAGGATGTTATTGCAAATTCAATAATGGTTTCCAACAGTTCGTTTCATGTTTCAAGTCTTCAGAAAGATATGAAATATTCAACTTAACTCATTAGGCAGAGATGATCTCTTTATAAGAGTACTTTATAGACCTCATGCCTAATTATCATTCCAGGAAAGTTAACAGGATTATTAGACTTCGATCTTAGCTTTAAGACTGTCAAATACAAAAAAAATTTAAAAGTCCATTTTAATACTATAGAAGGATACAAGAAAAACGTCAATTTTATTTCTACAGAAATGAGTTCACAGTATATGAATCTGTTTTTGATTCCAATCCTGTTTGGAAGTAGCTATGCCGACGATGGAATTTGTGACAATAACACGTATGCACTGATATAATGACATTTCCTTTTAAAACAGATGCTTACTATTACCAGATGGGGCATCATAGCATATGCTACTATCAAATACTAAATGTCAACAAAGTTATACCGGTATTTAATTTTACTGTAACCATTGATCCACTTTGATGATTTCAGAGTTATTCCAACATGTTGTACAAGTTATATGTACAACGTCACGTTGCAGCAATGTGTAGGTCAGTATGGGAAACTTTTGTTTTGGTTTATGAAATATTTGAATGTAGAGCTTAGTTTAAAACTTATTTGTAACGAAGCATAACATTTGATACCTCTATGAACTGTAACAATAACTTATGAGTTTGTTGTTAATTGCCGTGATGCAGCTTGTATTGGAAGGTTCGGTGTCAACTGCAGCCAAAGGTGTCCTCTCGGATACTATGGACGACAGTGTAATGAAACTTGTAATTGTAATTTCACTGTGTGCGACGAAGTGACAGGATGTTTAAAAGTTACACCAGGTAAGCGATTTTTAAAATTCAATAATAAGCTTTTAATAAGTTTTTTTTTTCGCATTTAGAATATTAATCAGACGATTGTACACGCGGAGTATTGAGGAAAACTAATCTCTTCACCAAACAACACATATAAAATCGTGTTTAATACGTGATTTCGAGCAGTGTATTCTCATTGAATTGTATGAATATTGTTTGAATAATTAAATCAAAACCCCTGGAAATAAGTGGTGGTGGTCGAATCGGAGAGCATTGCTCTCTCTGTGAAGGTTGTTTTATATATCAATACCCAACATTTGATATATACAGTAAAAGTTATTAGACGCTCTAAGAATATCAACTGAAGATCAAACTAGGACACAATCGTGTTTCGAATAGTGTTATGTAGTCGATTTGGTTCCTAGTTTGTTAGATATTTCATAAAACTAATATGCTAATGAAATTATTCAAAAGTCAAAGTGTAGCAAGAGCTAAGTACATCGTCAATTCATGGTCTTTAGGTCAGATCACAATGATTAATTTAATGTCGTAAGAAAAACAATTCCAGAAAATAATAAAAATATGCTAAGATTTTAGGATAACTCTGTTTCCTTAATTACGCTGATAATTTGATATACATTGTGTTCCTTTGAATATTGAATGATTCTCTCCTGCAATAAAACTGCCCAAGATAAGGTCAGTATGGCATTTCGTACATTAAAACTTTATAACATATGTACCTTTTTCCGCAGATACTGTATTTACAAATTGGATTTTTAAAAAAAATTCCTATTTTTTTTATTTTTTCCTGTTTTATTGTAAAGCAAATACATAATTTTTGTTGTTGTTGATTACATGATTTGAATTTTGCATTCCAGATCAAACTGAATTTTATGAGAATATAACATTCAGGGGTATGCACTTCTCTCTCTCTCTCTCTCTCTCTCTCTCTCTCTCTCTCTCTCTCTCTCTCTCTTTATTACTTTTTTTAAATACAGTTAAACGTAATGCATAAACTAAACATTTTTATCATTCAGTATTGAAAAGAATTGGGACTGTTGTCAAAAGACCATTTTTTTTTACATCGCCTACAAGTTGCAAAGATTAATGTATTTAATTTGCTGCTCATAATTTACTTTTTAGATCCGGTAATTGTAAATAGTCAGAGTTGTTAATTCTTTATATTATATTTTTTTTTGGGTAGAACTGGATTTGTGCAAACCAAAAGATTCGGGGTTGATTCTACGTCATACTTTGACCGTATCGGTATTCTTCTTTTCCCTACTGATTGGCATAACTATGACCATCGCCTGCAGGTTAGCTTTGTATTAACCATAAAACAGACACAATTAATTTCCAAGTCGTCTATTTTGATACATCTTTGCAATTAAAGTAGGGGTAATCATATGCAGTTTTACTTATAGATACTCGGTTTATCATGTAAGTACTCAATACTTAAAGACTCTAGTACTGTCTATTACTGTCATTTATTCAATGTAGACTGAAAAGGAAAACCGAGACCAGAAACCCCGTTGTCAGCACATAAGACGGCTTAATTTATGGTACAGTCTCTCTCTCTCTCTCTCTCTCTCTCTCTCTCTGTGACAGTGTACAACAGATTTTAGGCATTACAATTTCAGAGATCAATTTTATGTTTTGTAGATCGCAATACTTGCGCCTCGTCCTCAATCTATGTCGATGTAATACACCCCAGAACTACACCAGTCCGGGTCGTGGAACTAATAGACCAAACAGATTACTCGGAAATAAATTGAGGCTACAGGCAAGGGACCATGGGGAGTCTTAAAGTGTTTCCATATACTACCAAAGGCTGAAAGATTCTGGACAGGATGTGTCTATGATAAACCGAATAACACTATGAATGATTTAACAAAGTATATGTTTACTACAAAACATTTCTAGTTGTGCTTCGCAATAGCTGTCACTGTAACAGTATAGATATTGATGTTGAGGTGGCTGACTTTTGATCTCTTTGCGCATGTTTTTGCGCAATCTAGTATAATACATGGTACTTATACCTTTTAAAAAAATGTTTCGCTACCATTTATGAAATTAAACACAATAATCAGAATATAGTTAAAAATATTAAGATTTTTTAGCGAAAAATGTTTAAAGTAAAAAGGGTACCAATTGCAAATATCACACAAAGAATTATGTTGTTCTAAGAGTTATTGATCTATATTGTTTAATGAATCAACAGTTCCAATTTACATTTGTAATACTCCAAATGTATCATTGCAAAATATGGTGCATTTTGATATTTTGAGAAGACCATTACAAAAAAGAACGTTATAAACCGGATGATAGAATTCGATATTTTTTACATATAAGGTAGAAAATGATATTGCCAATGAAATATTACAATTTCAGAAAATCGCTATCGAAGCATTTTTTAGAATCTGATTCGAAATGTGAAAATTGACAAATCTTTGAATCATTATTGTAAATTTATCTGTATTTTGATATGGCTCCAAACAAAACATGGACGGTAGATTTTCTTGAAACTTTGCAAATATACTCGAATTTGTGTATTATATTTAATCATGGTTTAAAATAAAAAGTTTTTCTATAATTGTTGTTCGTACGCTCTCTTGGATAACTGTTTACAAAGTTTTTATCGTTAAACTGAGACTTTTTTAGCTCACCTGAGCTGAATTTTCTGATCAAAGTTTGTCCGTCGTCTGTCTGTCTGTCTGTCTGTCTGTCTCTCCGTCTGTAAACTTTTCACATTTTAAACTTCTTCTCTAAAACCGCTTATCCAATTTCAACCAAATTTGGCACAAAGCATCCTTATGGTAAGGCAAATATAAATTGCAGAAATGAAAGAACTATCTTTATTCAAAGCTGAGAAAACCTCGAAACTGCAGAAAAAGGGGCTGCATTTTTAAAAATCTTCTTCTCAAGTCAAATTCAACGTAGTTGAGCATAAATTATCCTTATGGGAAGAAAAATATAAATTGCAAAAATTAAGGGCTAATTCTGTTTCAAATTTGAGTAATTTACGGAAATGGTGATAAGACAGAGAGAATGAGGGTCAATCAGTTTAACTTCGGGTTCGGTATTCCATATCTCAAAACCCTCTTTGAAACAAAGAATCGGCCATTTTGAACGTATAAGAAATGGGTCAATCTGACAAAGATGATTTTGGTTTTTGTGGAACAGTTTGCGTGCGTAAGGAATATTTGAAACGTGCAAGATACATTAATGCCGATTTTGTGAAGTAAATTGAGATTAAATATTCCAATGCGTCGACAATTTCACCTTTGATGGTGGTTTTAGCTTGTTTTGATTTTCGTTTCGTTTTTATGAATAACGGTTTGAAACTTAAGGGAACTATCGCCTGTAATTTGTACGTACCAATCAAATATGGACATCGGAAGGTAAGACAGCTGACTGTTACTTGCGGAAATAAGATGCATTAATAGGTACGGTACTTTAACAACTAGAATACAAATTTTAATGGTTTAACGGTATGGTTTTTGCGTAATAGTTTTAGGCTAATTGTAAGTATTTTCTCGTCTTTTCAGTCTAAACGGAGATTAATTTTTCTGATGGAAATACGAAGTGCGTGTACATGTAGCAGAGACATAAATAATTGTTAGCTCACCTGAGGTGAAATATACAGAGAAATATCTTTAGAAATATTCTTCTCAAAAATCAATCGGCCAAAAAAGCTGTTACTTGCGTGGAAGCATCCTAAAGTAAGAGTATAGTTTCTAAATGCTTTAAAGTGTTACCTGAACGTTCATACAAAGTATTTTCCTGATAGTCATTCCAAGAGTTCACAAATTCAATATGTTTGAAAAATATATATTACAAAACACTTGTCATACTGAAATTTGTTTTGCATATTAAACAGATTTTCAAATATTTGAGTCTAAAATTCAATAGGATTATCAACTTTTTTCATGAATCTGGACTGGTATTCAACTGAAATTTGCTGTATATTCTTCGTGGTATTTGATTTCAAGATATTTTTGCGTCATAGTACACATATTGGATTATTATTTTTCATTTTTTCCGTAAATTTATTTATCAAAACTTCATTTTATAAAGATGCCTAACCGTTTATATTTTTATCAGTTCCTGTGATTTATGTATACATTAACGTTCTATGACTTAAAGCTAAGCATAGGATATTAATGAAGCTATTGTAGATACTCGAAAAGAGAGAGAGAGAGAGAGAGAGAGAGAGAGAGAGAGAGAGAGAGAGAGAGAGAGAGAGAGAGAGAGAGAGCGCAAATGTTACTTGAAAAGACGTTGAACAAATAATCACCACCAAATTTGTGTAAGGGACATTCCGTTATACCTTCTATGAGGCTCATTTATAAATCATATGCATGTGTTTGCATGGTTCGCCATTCATTATTTCATTAAATGATATAAAAAAAACCAATTTACACTAAAAACGATATTCAGAACTACAACTAACTTATATTGTTTTCAACAGAACATTCTCTTAAAAACTCATGTTCAAATCCATCTTATTCTTTATCTTATCATCAAATTTGCACTTCAACATGTTCTTGAACCGTTAGGGAAGAAGAATTATTTCAGAGTCCAGCAGGCTCAAAACATGTATTCATTCTGAAGTTTTGGCCAGCACTAGCAAGAGAAATAACTCCAAACTTGCAGCCATACAATGTGAACTGGAAAAGTGTTTAAGAAAGAAAACTATTGGAAGTGTATTCATAGACCATACACAAAAAATAAAATAAAATATTGTATAAACGTTAATAAAGATAGTCAAATTGGTGTAAAAGGTCTTTTTGGTTCAATTTTAGCATTGAATGTACACGTTAACTGTCTTAAACTAAAAACAAGATAGGAGAACTTGAAAGATGCCCCGTCCTTTCACGTCATCGACATTAGCCTAAATATCGCTTAT
The DNA here is from genome assembly GCF_902806645.1 of Magallana gigas. Lineage (NCBI taxonomy): Eukaryota > Metazoa > Mollusca > Bivalvia > Ostreida > Ostreidae > Magallana > Magallana gigas. Next base: position 57,914,267 of record NC_047564.1, read on the forward strand.
ATTTCAAGACAGTGCCCACTGTTTTTTGTTAACCTGAAACAAAATGACACAATTGATGCTTCAAACATGCAACTTTCATTTTACTCATACGAGACCTTGGACACTTTTTTGTTCGCTGCAAAAGCACATTCGTTTTGTTAAGAGAAATTAATTTTATGATAAAACATGATATTTTTGGATTTTATCATTTCCTACAGTGTCATCATTTTTTTTAATGAATTAATTTATTAATTATATATAATTTTTTTTATAACAACCAGGATGCAATTATCAATAAAGTGAAAATTTATGAACACTTGTAAACGAATATAATAAGTGTTTTTGTTTCTTGATCTAAAATAGATCTATTAAGTTTTAATTTACAAAAGCAACCAGGAGGTCATTATCGTTAGCAGTGATATTCATAAACACTTGTAAACAGATATAACCCATGTCATTTGGAATAAAATTGATCATAAAATTATTCTTAAAAAGAGGTTTCAATGTTTCACTGATATTTGAACATGAATTTTTAAGAGAATGTTCTATTGAAAACAATATCAGTTATTCGTAGTTCTGAATATCGTTTTAAGTGTAAATTGGTTTATTTTTTACACCATTTAATGAAATAATGAGAGGTATGTCCAATGCACGATGTTTTATCAATATTGTCGACATCGCAATGCTGGCCAATATCGAGTAGACATTGTGTTAATATCATATTAACATAACTATTAAGTTTGCATTTGCAACGTACCATTTATATCCTATGTACATTTTCGATATCGCAATGTTGACCAACATCGAGTCGACCTTGTGTCCACATCGTGTGTCTTGCTTCCTATTAACTTCGTCAACATGGTTGACATCGCAATGTTGATCGATATCGGGTCGACATCGTGGCTACATCGTACATCTTCTATCCTGTTTACATTGTCAATATCGCAATGTTGATCGACATTGAGTCGATATTGTGTATACATCGTGTGCCTTCTTTTCTGTTTACACAGTTGACATTGCATTGTTGATCAACATCGTGTAGACTTCGTGTCTACATCATACGTCCTATTACTTGTTTACATCGTCGACATCACAATGTTTATCGACATCGTGTAGACAACGTGTCTACATCGTACCTCCTATATCCTGTTAACATCGTCGACATTGTCGATATAGCAATGTTGACCAACATCGTGTTCCTTCTTTCCTGTTTACATCGTCGACATCGCAATTTTGATCGAATTCGAGCCAACATCGTGTCTACATCATACCTCTAACACATGTATATTATGTTTAAATTGTCGATATCGCAGTGTTAACCAACATCGAGTCGACATCGCAATGTTGATCGACTTCGAGTTAACATCGTGTCTACATCGTACCTCTTATATCCTGTTTACATCGTCGACATTGTCGATATCGCAATAATGACCAACATCGAGTCGACATCGCAATATTGATCGACATCGAGTCAACATCGTGTTTACATCGTACCTCTTATATCCTGTTTACATTGTTGACATCGTGTCTACATCGTGTATCTTCTTTCCTGTTTACATCGTTGACATCGCAATGTTGATCGACATCTAGTCAACATCGTGTCTACATCGTACCTCTTATATCCTGTTTACCTCGTCGACATTGTCAATATCGCAGTGATAACCAACATGGTGATATTCTATATGTCTTACAATGTATATTTCTACTTGCGATATAGACAATGTAAATTCAATATTGGTTAAACATCGTCGACATTGCGATGTCGACAATGTCGACGATGTTAACAGCAAAGAAATATTGGCAATGTTGACGATGTAAACTCGATATCGGTTCAACATCGTCAACGTTGCGATGTCGACGATGTAAACGGCAAAGAAATATCAGCAATGTTAACGATGTAATTCGATATCTGTTCAACATTGTCGACGTTGCGATGTCTACAATGTCGACGATGTTAACGGCAAAGAAAGATCGGCAATGTTGACAATGTTAAATCGAGATCGTATCAATATTGTATACATCGCGGTGTTGACGATATCGAAAAAGAAATATGTATTGGACATGAATGAATAATGAATGGCGAACCATGCAAACACATGTATATGATTTATAAATGAGCCTCATAGAAGGTATAACGGAATGTCCCTGGCACATGTTGGTGGTGATTATTTGTTCAACGTCTTTTCAAGTAACATTTGCTCTCTCTCCCTCTCTTTTCTAGTATCTACAATAGCTTCATTATTATCCTATTTGGTGTTCTAGCTTTAAGTCATAGAACGTTAATGTATACACAAATCACAGGAACTGATAAAAATATAAACGGTTAGGCATCTTTATAAAATGTAGTTTTGATGAATAAATTTACGGAAAAAATAAAAAATTATAATCCAAAATGTGTAATATGACGCAAAAATATCTTGAAATCAAATACCACGAAAATTATGCAGCAAATTTCAGTTGATTACCAGTCCCGATGCATGAACAAAATTGATAATACTATTGAATTTTAGAGTCAAATATTTGAAAATCTGTTTGATATGCAAAACAAATTTCAGTATGACAAGTGTTTTGTAATATATATTCTTCAAACATATCGAATTAGTGAACTCTTGGAAAGACTATCAGGAAGATTTGTTTGTATGAACGTTCTGGTAACGCTTTAAAGCATTTAGAAACTATACTTTTTAAAGTGAAATTAAAAATGATTTGTATTGAGTAGGTGATTCAAAGTTCGGCTAATACAGAAAATGAGATTGGACTATATCTTATTTGTTTAAAACATCTTGCGATTCCGTTTTGTATATGCTCATACTGCATCTGTCCACTTGTAAATTATTTTCAATATAAAAACAAACGTCTGATAAATAGTTAAGTTATTCAACATAAGTTTGCATATTTTCTGTTGGTTTTATCTCATTTTTTATATACATATTCGTATTACACACGGTACAAAAAATGTTGAAAAACGCTTAAAACGATGCAAGATAATATATCAAAAATTTGGATCATTGACCTCATATGACAAAATGCACGTGTGATCGGTCAGCAGAGGATGCGCACTCCTCGTAGGCACCTGATTCTACCTCTGTTTGAATTTGTATTTCGTTTTATCGATTTTGAGATGGTTCACGGTTTGTTATTGTCATTTTTTCATTGTATTGATTTCTAAATCCTGTATGAAATAAAATGTGTTTCCATAGTAACATTCGCATATGGGCTGGAAAAAAAGCACCCAAGAACATATTTTTCTCCAAAAAACTATACAAACTTGACTTCTATCATACATTGTAATTACAAGAGTAAAAACAGATCCTTTTTTTGAAATTTTTCTTGTGTTTCGTGTATAAACTAAAATTTTTAAAGAGAAACGTGTATTCACGGAAATCCAAAATTAGGATATTTGCATAATTGTCGGCCTTGATCTGTTATCAACGGGGAAGTAATTTTTCTGATAAAAGAAATGTAACACATTTGTTTTTATCTTTTTTTGCATAAAAATAAAATACATTTAGAATTCTCACACAATCCCGCTCTTGCAGCAGCAAAATTCAAATTTTAGAGATGCAAATCGTACTGTTTTAAATTTTGCAAAAATATTATCTAGTAAGCTGACACGTACCGGCCTACTTAAAAAGGAACGGACAATTAAGCTAAGTAGAAATTTGTTAAATAAAACAAAGTTCAACGAGATAATGCTATAAAATGATCAAACCTCGAAAGTTCTTCCTTTTATCCAAAATGGTTTTGATCTGTCTTGTACTGCTCCTGATTGCAGATATATTTACAAATATTTGTAGTTCTGCTGAAGATTTAGAAGACGGAATCTGCAATCGGAGCACGTGCGTAAAAAAAAAAAATTGTTGCATTTTTTGTACAATAAATTGGTCACATTCCTTTTGTTAGAATTTCCTAAAAATTTAGATTGAGTGTGAAATGAGCAATGATGTTTTTTAGAATTATTCCACGGTGCTGTACAGGTTTTGTTTACAACGATACTTTAAAGCAGTGCATTGGTAAGTACATGCATATACATTGTTTTCTTAATTTCCTTAAAGTGTCAATGTGAGAAATAAACGCAGTGCTATCTTTACTGTTCAAACAGTGTAGATTTTGTAAGTGGTTTGCAAATATCATATATATAGCTTTTACTTGGTTATTAAATTTGATATGGGACAAAAACGAAGATCGAAGTACTGACCACGTATTAACCCTATAAGCATTACTAAAAACCATGTACAAATACATCTTACCGACTTTTTTTCAACTTTTACAAAAGAATCACATAGAGAATAGATAATAGAAATGATGTCTTAATACTCTGCGGATGTGACGGCTTGATATTGATGGGAAATTAGCTCTAGGTGGCTGCATTTGGCCAGTACTAGTATTCTTCTGCCATATAACATTTTACCCAAAATCTCAAATTTTTTCATTCCAGCTTGTGTCGGAAGATTTGGTACAAATTGCAGTCAAAGTTGTCCCCAGGGGTACTATGGAAGACGGTGTAGTCAAACCTGTACCTGTAATATCACCCTGTGTGATAATGTGTTAGGATGTTCGGAAGCTACATCAGGTAAGTGGGCGTGAATTAGGTGCCGGGTTAAAGCAACACGTATTTAAAAGATATCAAATGAATAATTTATAGATTTGGACAAAGAGAGATTATCGTTAGGACTGTTTCAACAGCTTGCGTTGTCTGGTCTAGCAATCGTCATATTTGTGCTGATGATAATAATTTTGAGAGTTATTTACGGGTAAGAAAGAACTTTTTAATCGTTCAAATGAAATTTTAAATGTCTTTATTTAAACTGAACAATAAAAAAGTACATCCGTGGTTTCACCCTCTAATACTGCGTTAATATTTTAATTGTCAGTTGCAGATTGCAATCAAACACCAGGATAAAATTTGGTGATGGCAATAGTACACGAAATGGAACGAATTGTACGACAAAACAAACTTTCTCGTTTTACTTCTATCTCTATGTCTGTCTGCCTGTGTCTGTCTGTGTGTGTGTGTGTTTCTCATTATAACGTCCAACTCAGACGCTTTATCCATTTTGCCGTTGACATAATTTTAGATGAGGGCATGATGACCAGTTCCTTGGTTAGATACTCTGATGTTGGTCACCCAATGAAGCCACCGGAACTAGTTGTGGAACAAAAAGACGTTATATACGTAAATACGATGATGCTTCAAAAATTAAATAACAAAAGGTAAGTGTGTAAACGTTGAAGACTGTTTGTAGCATTTTAATCATTCTATATGACTTTAGAAATCTAGATGTTTAACCTTCAGACCCCCCCCCCCCCAATTATAAAGATTGTAATAATATATTGTAAGATTTGTTAACGTCAATAATATTACGACATTTGTCTTTCTCATACTTTCATATTCATTAAGTTGTGATATTTGGGTGTTCGTGAACAATGACCTGTATTGTTAATTTTTGCAGAGGACAGGATTGAAGCGGGTGATTTTTCCTGTGTGTATGACTAAAACTGAATATACGTTCCGTAGGACCTATGAAGCTTAACAGATTATACAATTTAATTAGCCTTCAATTCATTACATGTGTTCTGTTTTGCGTAAAAAGAAATAATTTTTTGGGTGGAAATAAGGTATTATGAAAATGTCTTTATCATGTTTGTTTCATGATTGTGAGTTAGAATGTTGAAAAACGTACTACACTGATTTAATTGAAATATAATTTACATCCAATTTATGTTCTTACTTTCTATTTAAAAATAAATTGTTTATTATAAAGAGAAATGTTTTCCAACACTTAGCTACTACATGTTGTATGAAATTAAAGACTAACAAAATAAAATGAAACCGCAATTAAACACTGTTGGTTCTAAAATTTTCAATTATGTTTTGCTGTAAATATAATATGATAATTAAAGGTAGTCCTGGAGAAGTGCATTTGTACTCATTTGAATATATTATATAAATATGAAGTTCAACTTCTATGTTTTTGTATGTTAAAATCATTACCTGAAAAGAGTGGATTTATCGGGGTTTTTTTTATTCGATAGAGAAATGCCGTCAACATCAACGTTAATGCAAACTTAAACTGTCCCGCAAATTGCAGTATATAGCAAAAGACTGCATTATACATGTTTACGCCTGGAATTTTAAATGATTAAACCCAATTTATTAACATGTAACATTACAGATAATGCGGATATACACTGGATTTAAACCGTTATTTTTTGTATTGGGAAACAGCAGAAAGAACTGTAAATTATAACAAATGTAACTTAACGTGTGGTCCAAAATCAACATTATAAACAGCCAGTACAACACGGATGTCGGATTGATATTTAAATCAATATCTCGATTTGACTTGAAACCCAAGCAATACACAATGGAGCAAAATCCAAAATTTTTGAAATTACAAAGTTCGATTATCGGCATATGGTATTTTATATAAGCAATAATAACACTTGTTTGTATAAAGTATTATACATGTAATAGGTTATACATTTGTGAAACCGTTAACAAATAAACGATTGTCAGTTTTAATGATGTTTAATATTGTAGATGCAAGCAAGTCTTCTCTGTTTGGGTATATATTTTCACAGGTTATTCTCGTCAACAAACATTTAAGACAATATTTGAACTAAATAAGGATTTGTTTTTTTCTTATATTCAATTTTTTATCATCGCTTACTACGTGCTTAAACAAGACGAATAAACACAGCTTTAAAATAATGTTTAATTCGAAGATTATTAATGTCAACAATAATAAGAGAGAGCGTGCCCACTTAACTCTTCTTTTCAAAAAATAAAGAACATTGCACCGTATATGGTTGAAGGGTATTGTTGAATCATATCTTTGTTACTGCTGCCGCACAGAGGGAGAGGGGTTGTAACTATTGAGCGAATGTACAATTTCAACAGTTGAACAAATCTGCTCATTATTTTCAAATACAATTAAACATATATAGTAATCACTATATTTTGCCCTTTTCACAGAATTATTTCAAAATGTTGCATTGATTAAAATCTTAGTTGTACCCTTTATGATGATACAATTATAAAATTATGAGAAGGTACATATGCATATAGTTATACTATTTAGCATCTTAAAAGTGCGGAGTGATTCATTGTCTCAATATATGAAACATAAAAAACCTTAACATACACGAATCTGTAATGTGAATATTTTGTAGAGTGTTGCAGCATTGCCAAGCAATATTCTCTCAATTTCCCTGCCAGTTATTTAGAGTAGACATAGTATTCAATGAATGTAAAAGTTGATTGGTTTGGCGCAGAGTCATGCAATTAAACATTCGCATACAAATTAGATATTATGTATACCTGTCCCAAGATATCCTCTTTTTACCGTTTGCTTAATTACGTGATAGCATGTATATCTTAATAATTTTATGATGTACATTAAAAAGTATTAACGATTTCCAAGATTTTTTGTTGAAACGACCCGTAAAGCTTGTGAGATTTCGATACATGGCAAAAATGTGATTTCTAACGGGATTTTGTAATGCAGCGGACCCGGATTATAACGTTGAAATATTACGCAGGGTATTTCAAATGAATTTTGAATGAGGAAAAGATGTGAACATTCCCTATTGTAAATAGAAATTTGTTTTCGTACCTATGAGTTTTTTCGAGTTAAAAATGGAGTCGCTAACATTGTTGCACTTATATCATCAACGTCATGGGGTATGCCCTTGAGCCAGAGCCGTTTATCGAATGTCGTTTACTTTTCGGAGTTGTAAAGAATAATGACGTCATGATATGATATCATAGTGACTATATGCACTTAAATGTATCATCGAACACGTGCATAGGGTAAACTCCACAAGATACATCGGTATGAATGAAACACTTCATTTATGCATTTGAAGTTAGTAGGTCATTTGCAGGAAATTGCCCCTATGCAGCCTTACCTCACCCGCTAAGGCTATTCCTCTTGAGTAATTTTCTGAACAGGTGTAGGACGCTTATTTTTAAGTAGGCTTGGTAAATAAAAACAAATATCTGTTAAGGTAAATGTTTTCCCTCATTTATTGTCGTCAACAAATGTATATACACATTTCAAGACAACAATTGAATGAGTTATTCGTTTATTTTGTAAAACGACGAGTGCACTTATGGGCCCCGGTAAACCTGAAAAAAATAAAGATTCAAATTAAGCACAATTTTTTTTTTAGCTAACATCACCTTTTGATATCTAATCCATAAGAATCAGCAAGTTTTAGCGCTGAATTTACTGTATATAAAAAGCCGAAGCTTTACAACATAGTAAGGGTCAGCCGTCATTCGTGGTTTTGTATAGTAAATAAAGGACGGGCATTTATTTCAAAGCCTTTGTTTACTGTCAGCCTAACCGAGTACAAACTTGTGGAAAAGACAAAATATGCATTATGCATTTAGAAAACTACTGTGAAAACAAGAAGTTTGTACTACATTAGGTTGGTACCTTAAAAATGGAAAACGTATTAAAATTTTAAGGTTTTTCCTATAGCAAGCGAAAGCTATTACCTGTGTGACCCATGTTTGAACTCACGCATGGAATAAATTATTTCAAACAATCACGTGGGTTCTATCCAGGTAGGTGCTCACTGTAAAACATTGACACGTTTTAAATCAACTTTGTATGGTAAGGAAAGTTTGTTTGATTACTATGGTAATATGCAACTTCAAACTTTATTCGAGTTTTGTTCAGATGTAAAATAATGCATAAAGAATTATAATATTTCAGCAAACGCGCCAATTGATCCACCAAGAGAATAATGCTAAATTAAATGTCTCCTCCTTCTGATTTAAATAGACACAATTCAAGTAGATTCGGTTCGATTTTTCCGGATTTAGATTATTTACAAGCATTTAAAAATCTTGAATATTTTTAACTGTATGCTAATTTTGGTAAATTTAGGCGTGCATATAAATCAGAAATATCCATCAGGGCTTAACTATTACGAAAAAACACAATTTGTTGATATTTTCTTCATAAAAACAGCACTGAAAAAGGGCCCATTCTCTATAGCTTAAGTGCACTTGTTCTTTCATATTATTTAATCATCGAACAATGATTAATTAAACAGGACGGAACTATACAGCTTTGAGAATATTGTCTAGTTTTATGAGTCCATAAGTCAATAAAACTGATATAAAGAGAGATCACTAAACTATTCCTTTTATTTTCATGATGAAGACAATTCCAATCTATGCTTTTACATGCCTTTGTGGAATGATCTTTGTCACTGCTAACGAACAAGGGAATAAAAGTTGCAACTATAGAACGTATGTACAAATCCAGCTAATATATAATTCGTTAACCTTTTTAAAATGTAAGAATACATACTATAAAAGTGATCACTGGCTTTGTTTTTTTTAGATTTCTCACAACGTGTTGTAGAGATGATGAAAACGCCAACATCCATAATAATGATACACTTAAAAAAATATGCGAAGGTTTGTTTGCATCCATTTCAGCTATACATGTATATCATATTGTACTGATTAATTTATTGTCTAAATATTAAGACCTATTTTTGATAAATAAACACGAAATTTCTGGCTAAATTAAATGTGCCTTTATTGTTTTTTTCATTGTAGTCTGTATCGGACATCCGTGTAGAAAGTGTCCATGGGGATATTATGGAGAGCAGTGTAATGAAAAATGTACTTGTAGTACTGAGCTATGCCACGATGTGTTAGGATGCGTAACAGCTGGTAAACAATTGCATGAAATATTTTTGATATGATAATTTTATTAACCTACATAGAAATCAATATCTTTCAATCGGTTAAAAAGTATAATTCTAATGAAAATGTGGCAAACAGTCATTGTTTTATGTCTTGCTGATATACGGTCTGCTTTCCGAGGCTTCTTGTATTTTATTTTCTTTCTTTTATCATTTCTATTCGTACAGTTAACATAATACAAACGGTTTTGATTTTGGCAAACATTTTTCCGAATCATTTTTTGAGAGGCAGTTTGGTTGTTTATTTATTTCAGCATTTTCGTTTTACTGGGCTTTACCAACATCGAACTGGGATTATTGCACAGCGTCTTGCATAATTAAGTGAAGGAATACTTTTTATCATCACAAAACGTTGATGCGTCTAATTCATTCTAGATATTAATTTTCAAAATTTTTTGTGTTTTGAAAATATTATGTTTTGATTTTACAATCCCATTTTTCAACAGTATCTTAGAAACAGTTCAAACAACATAATCGTACTTCTTGAAGAATACTTTGCTAAAAAAAATGATGCATAATTTATTTATTTTTCCAGAGGACACTTCAACATCCGTTACATTTGCTTTACTATTCTCTTACATTTGCTTTACTATATTTTTAGCGCCTTCTTCGTTCATTTATTCATTTTACATGTAAACAAATTTAACGTGTTATTGCTTTCCTCATATTTTTGTAAAAACTTTCTAAACTGCATACAAAGTGAAAAATGACAAACTGTCAACCATCTCTAAAAAACATAAAGCGAAATACGAATTTAAGGTAGTCCATCCATAACTATCATATTTCATATCTAATAAATTGCAAGTTTGATCACTAAAATCTTAGTGTGATTTTAAGGGGTTTATTAAATAATAAAGTTGCACCTTTGAAATCTTTAAAAAAATCAATTTTAATAAATTTATCATATGTTGAAGTTAACATTGAAGTCTATGGGAAAAATGCATTTTTAAATATATTTCTTTAGTACAAGTAATTTTCTCACATTTCTCTTGGTAAAAAGTTGCAAAAGCTTTCTCCGTATTCGAATATGCTAAAATAATTCATAGTTTACCATACATATTTTCAGAAAATGATTTTATCAATTTTCCTATAGGGCAGTCAACTCTTTAAAAAAGTTTTAAGTGCACAAAGTTCATTTAATTGACTACATACATACACCCAAGTTTGGTCTATGTCAGCCTTATAATAGCTTTAAAATATGTATTTGATGTAGTATAGATCAATCAAAATTGTTAAGTTCACCTTAGTTATGGATGGACTACCTTAAAGCAGAGCAACACGGACCTCTAAAAGGATAGAGGTGGGATCAGTTGCCTAGGAGGAGTAAGCATTCCCTGCCGACCAGTCGCACCCGCCGTGTGTTCATTGTCAAGATAATGAAAAACGGAAGAAACCGTAGTTAGTCCGGTGTATAAATAATGTTGAACAAGTATGAAAAACGGCAGTCAGCATGTGTCCTAATGAAACATTGTACTTGCTGACAAGGTCAATGTATCGACAATAGAACTTGCGTAAAGATGATTTTAATCGAGGTTCTTGATATTCTTGTTCCAACAATTCGTTTGTAAGAAGCATGACTCGTTTAATGAACTGACTGTATGCACTTGCTCTTGCATAACGAATAAACTGTTGGACAATAACCCAATAAACAGGTGATGATTGTATATTGCTACATACGTAAGGGAAGTTGACGGTGAAAAAAATTAAATCATCACGTTTATCATAAAGTTTTGTTGTTATGTTATCATTAACGTCTTTTTCTAGTAAAACATCCCGATATGAAACAGGTGTTTGGGATCTATGGTATCTTTTATTTCAAGCTCACTGGTAAATATTGAGTTGACATAAGAGTGAAAGTAACAGTTGGTAATGAATCAAATATCATCAGTATATATTAGAATATAAAATAAATCAGCCAATAGAGGAGCACAATTTGTGCTCATGGGAAATCTGACTGATTGTTGGAAGACATGGTCTCCGAAAACTACATAGATGTTGTCAAGCATCTTCTATATGTTAACTTTATAGTACTTGTCTGAGTGTGTGAGCAAATAAAATGGCTTTAAACAAGGTAATGTTTAAGATTTCCCATGACAAGGTAAGAATATTAAAAAACAATTTAAGAAAGAAACAACTGTCGATGACATAAATAAAACTTAGATTTAATTTGTCATGGGAAATGGTTGTATAAATCATCTGTTTAGATGTTATTGATTTTGGTAAGATTATGTGACCTCAAAGTTCCTAATAATCCTTTAGAGTTTTTAAGTTTCCACATCTGATTAACACCGCTTCTGGAGTACAATGTTGCCCAGTACTTTGAAAGTTTTCCTTCACTACTGGAACCTGCTATCTATATAGGTTTTTAAGGATTTTTGTAAAGTTTTGGAATCCAGTATAAATATAGAAAATAAAATTCATTTTTTTTTATGGGAATATTTAAGATATCCAAAACCGATTTATGATTTTGAAGTATTTCCTGTTATGAGTGTAAAATTACCATATGTAGAATTGAAACCCAGTTATCTTAAAACACATTTAATATAATGTGCCTTGCAAACAAATACAATGTTGTTACATGCCTTGTCTCACAGAGACCAGTACATACTGATCGTGTATTCTATCTAGTTTTCTCACTTCTATTTTATTGAAAACAGAAGGATAGCGGGTTTTCATGTGGCCATTAACTGAAAAAAGAACTTTGAGGAATATATGAACTTGTTTAGCTAAATAAATAAAATATCAATAAGTATGAATGTGAATTTTTTAAGGAAATAACGCCCGTGAAATATGATTTACTTATCATTCAAAAGAAGAACGACATAAGGTGTGAATTCGGAAACCGAGTATTTGTTTTTAGGTTTTGCTCCTTTCTCTTTTTATGTAATTAAGGAAACATTTCGGCTGCAGGTTTTTGTACTTTATAAATAACGTTTTCATTTATAATCAAGTTGTAGATTTGCAAAAATACAGTCGAAAACATTTAGGAATAATTTTGAAAATTTCTTTGTTTGCATCAATATTCATCATAATTTTGCTGTTGGCCGTCCTTCTAAGAGTAGTTTACAGGTAAGCTAAATTTTACTTATATTACAATACTCGCTCTAAAGTAATGATTGTATGATTAAGCTCATCTTTTCATTATAAGTATTATTACATAAAAACAATATGAATAATAAATTACAGAGCGAGAAAAAATAGCACACGATACCCAGAAGAAGTTTCCACTGGAAGAAGTGCATCAAATGGTTTGCTATGTTCCTTTTTGTTCATCATATTCCTCTTTTTATCGTTATAATTAATTTTCAAAGGTTTGGGTATATTTTGCTATTTAATTTCACTAGAATACATTACTAGAGATTCACCAGTAATCTATGCTGCGGTCGTGCGTCCTAACAGGAAACCAGTCAGGAGGGTGGAACAAAGCGATCTAATGTACGGAAAAATGCCAACGCCGCAAACGTCAGATCAAAAGAGGTAATAAAATACAGAGACGTGCCTTGTTTCATTTAATTATTTACCTGTTTGCAAAAATGAAATTGACCATTATACATTACATTGTTATCATAACCTACCTAAATAACTATGTTTGAATAAGCCAAGGGGGGAAATTTCACAGAATAGGTCATGTACTGGACACCTTTGAAACATCATTCTATTGTTAAGTTTCATGTGCACTTTTGTTTGGAATTAGATAAATGCCTGGTCAATATTTTGAACAAAAACGGGTTTAAATCATTTACTATCGAATATGCCAAAGTGTGGATTTATTTAATTTACTGAGCAATTTCAAATTATAAATAAGTAAATAAATAAATAAGTGAATAAATAAGCAAATATGTGAAAATGCGGACATCGACTGCAACATACGCTTTTTAATGTTTGTTCACATTTTTGCAATAGTTAAAAAGCATTGTTTTTAAAAGTTTTAAAATTTAAGAAGCATGGAACAAGCTCGATGTATTGTACTATGTAAAAGACGCCATGATATATAACTTTAAAGTGTGAATTATGTTTAAATAATAGCAATCTGAAAACCATTGTTTTACTGTTTTTTTTTCCACTTTTTAATGCATATTTGACAGGGACACCAAGGCGAAATGCCTTGACATCAACATCAGTAATAATCAAGAAGGTGGTAAAGTATTTATTGTCCTAATCAGAACAAAATTAAACGATATAATTATTTATTTTATAAGTAAAAGTATTTGAGAAACTCTAACGGCAATTTTTACAAATGAATATATAATTTTGTAATAGAGGGTCTGCAAATTGGTTCTCCGACAATCTACTCCTTAGTGAGAAATCCTGACAGGACATTATCACAGGATTTAGGACAGTGCGACCAGGCGTGTGGGAACATAACAACGCGTCTATAGACATATTGAGGAGAACATTATTCCTCATAGATAACCATTGCATTTTAATGAATAAAAATATAGATGTACCTTATACTTAAAGTCCTGTGCAATATGTTATCTAACATAACTTATTTTTTCGACTTTCATGAATGTAATTTTTTATCATATTTGTTTGTACATATTAATTATGTCAGAAGTGTAATGAAGTATTTCGAGAACATTCTGATAGAATCTAAGAAACGAAATATGAAGGTGTATTAAGAATAACAATATATGTGCTGCTTATAAAACTAAAAAATAAATCTCTCTGTAAATTCATCATGTCTGCATTCATCCTCGTTTTTTTCCCATAAGCTGGATGTGACATATTCGAAGCAATGATTTATTAAGAACATTTTCTACTTTCGAAATTATAGGAATACAACATTACTCTTATGATGAATCACTTATCTTGGACAAGTTTTATTTGGTCATATTAGTACTGGTTTTATTTAATGTAATATAACGCTTTACATAAATTGATTGTCTTTGTTTTATTTTTTAGACAAAACATCAAATGAAATGAATATCAAACAATTAACCACTTTGAAGTTGCGATATGTATATTATCCACGTCTTGTCTAATTATATTTTCGTAAACAATACAGTATGTAAGTGAATTAGCATTTTCATTGTTTGCATCGATAACGAAACACGTCAAGTTACATTTAAAGGGGCATGGTCACGATTTTGGTCAAAAATTATTTTTTCGATTTTAATGTTTACAATGCTTCAGTAAGGCAACCAAACGTTGAGTGTCATTTGTTAATTTATAAACTTCGCTATGTAAACAAAGCTTGTGTTTACATTTGAATGTTGAAGTGAACAATCCAGTTTAATATCTCAAATGAAAATGTTAATCGTTAGGAACTTTTATTTGTGCTTAAAATGAATAAAAAGATAGACAAATCAGCTTGAAAAAGATTTTTACTGGCACGAGCCTTGTTTACATGACGAAGAATTGTGAGCCCTGTATCTTGCTTAAAACTGATCGACTGGTATCCAAATTTCATTTGATCATTAGAAATGCATTCATAAAGCATTCTGAATAATAAAAACAGAAAAATAAAATTTGACCAAAATCGTGACCATGCCCCTTTAAAAATGCGTGAGCTACTGTGGAATCATTAATTTTCGTGGGGGTCAATTTTCGTGGATTGCTAGAATTTTACAGGCCCGTTGGGACGTCATTTCGTGTATTCTCTTATATCTACAAAAGGAAACATGACTTTATTACTTCAATTTATTAATTCGTGGAGGATGTAAATTCGTGGATTAGAGGTACCCACGAATTCCACGAAAATTGAGCCACAACGAAATCTGATGATTCCACAGTATATTGTGTTTAATTCTATTTTGAAGTCAGTGGCAAAGAACATCGTGGAATCGCAGGAGTCTAAGTCACTGTGAGGACCACCTGCTATCTTCTCTTTGAAAAACAACTATATAAATTTCTGTTTATTTCCCTGCAATCTCACGGCTATTTTAGAACTTTTACAACACTGTGGAAACGAATCCTAGTGTGTTAGAGTCTTACTAAATTCAGGCAATCTTAGAGTTAAGCTATGATTAATATTCCCAAACATAAAAAATATAATGTAATAGATATTACATACTGTAGTTTCCTTATATTACAAGAGTCATTCATTTTGCGATTCAAACATTTTTCATCAAATCGCGAGAATATAAACACGAACACATGACCAGTTTGCGGGTAAAGTATTACAAATATACACAAGGTCGATTATACTCATACATACAAAACACTTTGGCGTAAAGTCCAAGAGATTGTAAATTACATGTTATCATGAATTTCAAAGTTCGCTAATGTATACATATTTTATATAACCTTAAAAGTATTAATTTGTGCAAGAATATATTTATTCATTGATTATTGATAATTATTATAAAGATTACTCTATGCAT
This sequence comes from Magallana gigas, assembly GCF_902806645.1. Taxonomy (NCBI): domain Eukaryota; kingdom Metazoa; phylum Mollusca; class Bivalvia; order Ostreida; family Ostreidae; genus Magallana; species Magallana gigas. The sequence goes on from NC_047564.1 coordinate 57,930,307, forward strand.
GTGTATGATGTACAATTAAATCATATGATTTAGATAGATAATTAACGGACATAATATATTATTATAAGTCTAAACAGTGAGAAGAATTACATTACTTAAAAAAAAAATAATAAAACCACGAGTCCTCTACACGATATCAATAAAATGGTTACAGTGTCAATTATTAAAAGGTAGGTTAAACAGATGAGCCTAAAGTGATATTTAAAAAGAAACGCACATATGTTGTTCGTGCTTTGAATTTGCCGGGGAACCGTTTCACAGTGTAGCAGCACTGCAACCTCAAACCGTCTATCTCCATGTTTTTGTATGGTCATGTATGCATGATGGTAACATCCCGTGAAGCGCCTCAAAAATAGTCACAATTAACTTATACAGGATTTGAAATTCTTCTGGCAGCCATTGAAGAGACATAAGCACAGGGGTTATATGATTATGTTACTTTGCCCTTGTTATAAACCTGGCCGCTGTATTATTAATTCTTTGCATTCTAGATAGCTCGAACTCAACCTATAGAGCAATGCATTTACGTAATTTTGTCTAGAAGAAACGCGTGAACACTCTATAAGGTCTTGCACTGGCTTGCAGACATATTCAGTGATGAGTTTTCGAATATGACCAAATTATTGAATCATTTTGATATTTTTTCTGAATTGAATAAATCGTTTAGAACATAAGATTTGTTTTCAAGTAGGCGTGTTGAAATGTTCTACAGGATTCACTGTCATTCTTTCGTCGATAAATGTGTTATAACATTCAAGGACAATATCCTTTTAATGAATCGGGTTTTTTGGCATTTTATAAGAAACGAATTTAATTTCTTCCTATGTTATTCGATATAACATAACTTTAGTTTAGTTAGTTTACGCCTTAAGTTTATAAATCGCGAAGCGGTTTATAAAAAAGCGTAAACTGTTCCAAGTTATGTTATACTCGTATAACATAGGAAGAAATTAAATATATTCCTTATAATTTAATTGTTTACTATTTAAATTAGATAACAAGGCCCATTAATTAGTTAAAATATGTTAATTTGTACAAAATTTAAACGTAACCTCAAGCGGATTAATACGTTTCGCTCGCGCGCGTCTTATTGTTACGTAGGCAAGTTATGATATACGATATATATGAATTTATTTAGCCAATCAAATGAGGCGTTACAATCAGAATTAAATTATTTAATAATAATTAATCGAATACTACGTAATCAAACAGGACAGAACTAGACAGCTTTGAAGTATTGTCTAGTACTAAGAGTCCAAAAGTCAACAAGGATGGTATAAATGGAGACTACTCAACTTGTCTTTTTGTCAGAAATGAAGACTATCGGGCTGTACATGGTTGTGAGATTCAGTGGAATCATCTTTGTTATTGCTGACGAACAGGGAGATGTGGGTTGTAACTATAGAACGTATTTACAATAGCTCCATATGTCATTGACTTTCCGTTTCTCGTTTACAATTACGTATACCTATTAAACGTTCACTGGGTTCTATCTTTTTTCAGATTTCTATCAACGTGTTGTGGTAATGATTTTGACAGTATTCACATTAATGTGACAATTAGAAAAATATGCAGCGGTACGTATGTCTCCTATATAGATATATCATTACGAGAAAAAAAGATTAAATATAATGAAATAGTTCATATAATGTTTTACAAATAGAAGCCCGAAATCTTTGGCTATATTACCAGTTTTTGTTGTAGCATGTCTTGGACTACGATGTAGACCAAAGTGTCCAGAGGGACATTATGGAAAGCAGTGTGATAAAACCTGTACTTGTGATGCTGACGTATGTGACGATGTGTCAGGATGCGTCACAGCTGGTAAAAATTCATGTGATAAGTGTTCTAACTTAAAAATTACATCTCTTCTGCATTGAAAAAATAACTATTTATTGGGGAAGGGTCTAGTGAATCGCGAACAATAATTGTTTTATGTGTTTTTTGATTAGGATTTTAATTTTGATTTCCTCTTCATAAGATTATTAGTAACTATTTATTTGCAATATTTTCCTTTCAATTTCTTTGTTCATACCACCTATACTGTAAATACCATGCAGAAAGTTTTGATATTTGCAAACATTATTTTATCTGTTTTTCTAAGGAACTGTACAAAGTTTCATTTGAATTTTTCATAAGCCAGTGACCATTTTCGACATTTTCTACACTGTTGTCATATTTTCTGTCATGCATTGAGGCTTGTTTATTTGAATGGAATTGTAATTGATGTTTTTGATATTTTTTTTATATTAACAATTCTAAACAGAAGAACCATTTATGATTAAAAAATTCAACATAAACGTAACTTTACATTTAAGATTTTGATGTAGATTCACACAAACGTATTATATATATTTTAGGTTTCAAATTTGATATTATAACGTTTTCTTTCATTCTGACCACTTTATTTTACATATAGTATGTATTCTGACAACTACATTGAAAAAGAATGTGTCAATCATTTATGACAAATACATGAAGCATATTTGTTAATGGGTAATTTTTAGCTAATACGATTTTTAGCTAATACGATTTCAAATAATTTTGCATATATTTTGATACAAACGAGAGCACACCTCTAAGACTGTTTGCGTCAGTAATCAAGTGCTGAGGATAAATGCTTTTAAGACATGCTTAAAGGTATGTAAAGGCTTAATATTTTATCAAAACAATCTTTTTAACTATGTTTTTACTTTATTTTATCTAACACGATCTTTTTAACAAGCAAAAACGTTTTATTTATTTCATTTCTAGCAATGAAAATACATTTATATTTTAATTTGCAGACTGAAAAAATGGACAAATTTTGATAATGTTAATAGAACAAGACCGAGTATAATTTTCTCTCTCTCTCTCTCTCTCTCTCTCTCTCTCAAATCATGTCATTTACAATCAAGACGTTTAATCCATTTGTTTTTGACATTTTAAGATGAGGACACAATGGTCAGATCTCTAGCAAACTACTCTGATGTAGGACACCCAATTAGTGGACTAGAACATGGTGTTGAAAAAAGGACACAGAATACGGGCAATTCAATATTATCATTCCATTTTTATATTTTGACAAATTAAGATTTTACCAGCGGGAAGTAACTTTAAATAGTATTGACTCTGTAATTATATCATATATGAATTGTTGATAATAATAATAAGACAGTTACAAACATAACATGCAAGATGTACCTCTCTTTTTCTCATAAAGTTACATTCCTTTAGTGTACAATTCGAAATATTCTTAACAATGACATTATGTTATGGCAGAGAACATTGTGATCTGTTTTAAGTGTGTGACCCAAACTTGACTCTAATAAGATGTGTAGAGCAACTGTACTAAATGACCGATGATCTTAAAATCCAATGTTAAAAAGTTTATTTTGCTTTTTTTGAAATATAATTAAAGTGCAATTAATTTTATTATTATTTGTTTGTTAAAAAAGAAGCAGATCCATCACAGAAATGTAAAAAAAAAAATGATGGACTAATACTTCCACTTATTTGTTTCCTCTTTCTATGTCAAAATGCTTAACACCATTAAAACCGGTTTAAAATAAAACTATAAAGCCAGGTATGAAATCAAATGACATGATTTATTCTCTTCAGAGAGTCAGTTTGTTATAATCATTGATATACCATGTCGGAATCGTTGATATCAATATCTAATTGTGGATTTTTTAGAAAAGATTTATTGGTCATTTTTAAAAAAAGAATTTGACTTATCAGCTTAATTATTAAGAAAACAGAATTTGATACCTGTTCATAATATTAAACTCTGTAAAGTAGAACTGTCTATTTTGCATAGTTTATGGTTTACATTGGATAAAGTATGAATAAAATTATGAATAAGGGGATCGATGATTTACTTCGAGAGATCAAGAGCCTCGAGAGATATATATGTTTGGTTATATATATAAAAAGATCGGTACCATGACTTCAATTCGAGAGATTGAAGTTTGAGCCATCAAATGTCACATGTATGTCAATTGTCATTCTACATCGGATGAACACATCCATTATCATATAAAGGCATAGGAGAAAAAAGGCGGAAGCAAAACTTCTAATGCTAAATTTACAGATATCAGCGGCTGTAGTTTAACAAACAAAAGACCAGCTGCGAGATATGTTTTATTACATCGTCCAACATTTCACCTTCTCGTTTCGAATTAAGGGGGATGTGCAGTCACTTTTACATTTGAGGATAAGAATGTAAAACTTTCTTGAACTGGCTTGTTTCTACCCGAAACTGGCCAAAATGTTGCAAAATGATTTAAAAACAATAAATATGAAGTCCTACATGTCATTTTTATTTTAAAAGTATGCATACAAGAACGGGAAAATTCTTTTATACTCACTCAGAACAGCTGTCGAACAGTGCAGCTACTAAAGATCTGAAAAAAATATGAAGGGGGTTCAATTTTGCCCATTTAAATAGTATTTTTGCTTCAAAATAGGGTACTCTATTTCAATCAGTCAGCATGTGTCTATGAAGACACATTGACGTTATATTTTCCTAGAAAAAAATTTCATATACATCTTTATATCTGTCCCATGGAGGTTTTTTAGTTAAATAAGTAAAAATTAAAATTATATTTTTAGAAGTAATTGTCTCAAATTGAAAATATTTTTGCAATGTACCTCCATCGACACAGACAAATGTGTCCGGTGATTTTTAGGCCCATTTTAAAAATAGGGTACCTTACCTTGAGAAAAAGTTACAACTTACATCAGCAAAATTCAAACTTATTCTCAACAAATGGTTGTAGAGAGGACACCAATGGACCCCCTTCATATTTTTCCAGATTTTTAAACCTCCAAAATAAATCTGTTCCTGCGCAGTTCGACAGCTGTTCTTAGTGATTAAAAAGGCATTGTTCTGTTTTGGTATTCATAATTTTTAAACAAAATGCATGTAGAACTTCATATTTATTGCTTTGATATTTTTAACAACATTTTTGGTCGGTTTTGGGGACAGAAACAAGCCAGTTGAAGAAATGTTTACATTCTTATTCTCAAATGTACAAGATGGCCACGCACTCAAGGTTTAACTTTGCTTACTAGAACTCAGCATTTTGAAATAGAATGATCATTGTTGACCTAAATTAAAAAAAAAAAAATTAAAAAACTGTCGTTAAAATACATTATTTTTGTAATATTATAGGATAATCTTTTTAAATATTATAATATAATAGGTTCAATCATATGACCACACGTAATGTTGTTTAACATTTCTGATTTTATAAATTTTGAAACATTAACGAGGAAAATACTTAAACCAATATACACATGACAATACCACTCATACAAATAATTTACTTTGGAGCAATGTCCAACAGGTTTTGAATTACATGTAATTTTGAATTTCAAAGTTTGCTTATGTGTGCTATACTAAATAATCTTTAAAGTACCAATTTTTTAAGAATATATTTATTTGTTATTTATTCACACTTAATTTGTGCTTTTCAATTAAATTGATAATTTTGTACAATAAAAATGATAGTTTTAATATTGTTAAATATTTTAGATACTGATTCTCTTGAGAATGCAAACACATTTATTGTTAACTTGACCGTGCAAGAAACTGTTTTTTCAAGAAGGCGTAATAAATTGATGTTTTACCAGACTTACTAACGTCGGTAAATGTGTCAACATTTTAAGACAATAATTATAAAAACAATCATTTTATTTAATAATAATGGAACATAACGTGATCAAACAGGACGGAACTACACAGCTTTGAAGTATTGTCTGGTTCTAGGAGTCCAAAAGTCAATAAGAATGATATAAAGGGAGACTACTCAACTTTTCCTTCTTTTCAGAAATGAAGACCATCGTACTGTACATGGTTGTGGGTTTTAGTGGAATCATCTTTGTTGCTGCTGACGGACAGGGGGATGCGGGTTGTGACCATAGAACGTATGTACAATATCTACCTACATTTCTTGTTGATTTCTTACTGTTCATTTACAATTACGAACACTTATAAAACCTTCTTTGGGTTTTATCTTTTTCAGATTTCAATCATTGTGTTGTAGTAATGATAGAATCCACTATAATGATACGATAAATGAAATATGCAGAGGTATGTAGGCCTCCTATACAAATAAAGCATACCGAGATAAATAAATCAGGTATAATGCAATGTCTATATAACATTTATCTAACGAAACACGATGTCCTTGATTGTATTACCATTTGTTTTGTTCTAGCCTGTATTGGACGGTTATGTACACCAACATGTCCCAGGGGATATCATCGACATCAGTGTATTGAAATTTGTACTTGTGATGCTGACGAATGCGGCAATAAGTCAGGATGTGTAACTACTGGTAAATGGATGCATACTCTTTGTCCATTCAGTACTGTCTTAAAAGCTGACTTTATTATTCTGTATAGAACTTAATTATTTTTATTATGATAGGAAAAAATCATGTTTTTTGCAATTGAAATATATGGTCTGCTTTAGGTGGTTGCTAATTTATTTTGTCTTACTCATTTTTGGTAACGTTTTTTTTATTTATGTTTACTGTTAATATTTTTAAATGGTTCCAATTTTCGTTAACAAGATTTAATTATAATTCTGAGAGACTGACTTTTATTTTTAAAATTGACATTGGCATATAAGTTTAACTGATCTATTCTTACTCGGAAAATGAGAAAATTGCATTGTGTCTTGCAAAATTTGGTGAATTAGTAATAATTTTAATAACAGAGAGTTGGTATGCCCGATCAATGGGTTTTGAGTTTTCTAATGATTATCAATAGAATTGTCTATGATTAGAAAATATGTATTTTTTTTTACTTTACAATTTCATTTATCCAACGGTATTTAAAAAACCCATAATCATACTTGCCAAAAAATACTTCATCCAGGTAGGTTGTTTCATAATTAATTTATTCATTTTTTTTAGAGAAAACTTCAACATCCGTGGATGAAAAAAGCACAGGTAAATGTTTATCAAAAGTATCAAGAAATTGTTGTCTTTCACATTTGCTATACCTATCTCTTAGCGCCTTTTTTAATCGTCAATTCATTTTACTTTGAAATTAAAGTAAGTTGCTACTGACTTTTTTCTTGTATAAATAAATGTAAAAACTCACTAAAACCTCACACGTATACATCATTATACATGCATTGTAAGATTTTAAACTTAAATATAATATGTTTCGAATATATTTAGTTAAATTTGTAAACATATATAAGCATTAATATGAATTTATTCATGAAATTAGAGGTGAGTGAAATATTTCCTAACTCATTCTTCCAACGGAGGCACATTTTAAGGTGTGCGTTTGGAAACAGGTTAATTTCATAATGTTATATATTTATCATTTCTATATTTGTTATTATATTATTAAGGAAACCTTTAGGCTACATGCGTTTAGTGTTTTATAAATAACAGTAACTACAATCCCATTATAGACGAGCAACAGGGGAAACCGTTAGGAATGGTTTTAAAAATTTCGTTGTCTGCATCATTATTCATCATAATTGTGTTGTTAGTGGTACTACTAAGTGTAGTTTACAGGTAAGACACATTTATTATAACCACAGTTGTCGGACTTATATAGAAATCTATGTGTGCTTTACTTCTTCTTTTTTTTACATAATTAATACATATATATGATGATTTGAATACAACATCACAGAGCAAGAAAAAGTAACACAGGATACCATACAGTTTCCACTGAAAGAAATGCATCAAACGGTTTGTTTTTAATCCTTTCCTTTCTCAAAACGGTGAGTTTTATTAAATGCTTTGTACATTTTGGTATCTAATTTCACCAGTGTCATCAGATAACATAACTAGAGATTCACCAGTAATCTATGCCGCAGTCGTGCGCCCTAACAAGAAACTAGTCAGGGGTGTAGAACAAAGCGACCAAATGTACGGAAATACGCTAAAGCTGCAAAAACCGAATCGAGAGAGGAAAGCAATTTTTTCAGACATGCTCCAGAATCAATCTTAGTAGTAAACAGTTTGCAAAAATTAAGTTGGCCATATGTCATAATTATACTATCTAGTAAATACTGAAAACTGATTGGTTAAGACGCAGCTGATAATCCATTATAATACCCTCAGCGTTAGCACCACAGTTGGCAACAGGTAACACTATATTAATAGTGCCTGTTTGGGAGGGTAACTGTTGAAATTGACACCCCGAGAAAGCCATTGTCAACCGACGCGAAGCGAGGGGTGTTAATTTCAACAGTTACCCTCCCAAACAGGCACTATTTATTTTATTATACTGAATGTCTTAATTTTAGAGAAAATTTTACTGCTTTTATATAAAAATGACATGAATTATACGGCAAACCGCACGCGCATAATTTACGCGCATGTAACAATTCGTTGTGTTACCCGTTGTCAAGTGCGTTGCTAACGCTGAGGGTGATAGAACGGATTATGAACTGCGTCTAAGACAATCAGATGTCAGTATTTAACATGAAAGTATAATAAAACGAATTGTTACATGCGCGTAAAATATGCGCTCATTTTTGTTTCTTGAGCACTTTGTTTTGAATTGGGTAACTGTTTGTTCATTGAATTTGAACACACTTTAAATTTATGTACTACTTGTGTGCCTCTTGTCAGATTTTAATGTCTGTTTAGCGATTCAAAACAGAAAAATATGTAAATACACAAAAAAATGTTTCATTTTGCGGACATAGGCAAACGAATGTTTTTTTTAAGCTAGATGCCTGGACGAGCTGAAAAAAATCACAAAAAGTCCCATTCAAAATCTTTTGAAATCATAAAAAACATCGAGTTTGTGAATTTTTTAAGAAGTTATTATATTATTTCTTTTAAACGTGAATTTTCTTTCAGAAATGACCATATAAAAAGACTTGTGTTTAATGGTTTTTTTTTTTTTTTTACCTTTAAACGCATAATGAACAGGAAAAAGAAACCAAAAACATCTAAAATCCATACCAGTAACAATGCAACAAATGGTAAAGAATTTTCTCTCGCTTAATCTTAAATATATACGATGAGCGTTTGATGAATAATATCATTGTTGTTACAACAATAACACTGTAAGAATTTTTTTGTTATTTTTTTATGGTTACCTTCAAAATACTCTCTTTTAGCAGACACGCATAATATCAACTGATTTATCTAAGCTCCAAATTCATTCAGATAATGTTTTTGGAAAGGATATATTTATAATAGTATACTGATAAATCGCAGAGCCAAAACTTAACTTGAAGCATACCTTCTTCATAACAAGTGTTTTTTTTTTTTTACTTTAAAAGGGATGATGGGTCAAACACATAAGCCTTTTCTTTTTCCAAGAAATAAATCTCACAATCTGTGATTTATGTTATAATGATATCTGTATACATGTCAGGTGATTGATCGATCCTTTGGAATAGCAACTTTAACTTCAGGATCTTCACTATTGAAGAAAATTGTGTATAATAATTTCTTTGTACTGTCGCATCGTTTTCCTATAACAGAGCTTCACCCACATCTTGTTATCAGTTTCCCTCTGAGATTCATAATAATGCATCCATGTTTCGTCACCTGTAACAATTTCCGTTAAACGTAGTCCATTGCAATTTATGTAGATTTTAAGTAGTTTTCTACACATTTCAACCCGCATTTTGTTTTTATGTTAAGGTATCAACCTTTTAGGGGCCAAGTTTTTTCTTTATTATAAATACTGATTATTTATATTATAATTATAAATTATAAATACTGTTATCAATGAAATGCCTACTAAATTTGCTATTCGTTTAATGGTTAATGGAACATCATTATTGTTTGCATTTGTTGAAGCCGTACGAGGTTCTCCAGGACGTTGCTTATCCCTTAAGTCTGTTTGTCATTTTGAAATTTGCTGACACACCTGTAAACTTGTCTCAATGACATTCACATGTTTCCAAACATATCACACTTTTCTTAGAAAAATTTCATAGAGTCTTTACCTAGTTTGACAGACGGTTTTCTGTAGCCTCTTTTCAGCCTTATTGAATGATGACTTACTAGTCATATTTTCATACCGTGTTTCGAGTTATATATCAGCTTCTTAAAGGAGGTCAGATAAACGGTAATAAATACAATATAAACCAAATTATGCGTGAAAAGAAATTCAAAGATAAACTGAACCCTGTGTTCTATGAAATCTGACTAGTGACATTATTTATTGAACGCTACTCGTATCAGCTTTACTTTGTGCACTCGATTTGCATTGTGTTATAGTCCATTACTTACATTATATGAGAAAATATTACTGCTATGTTTACAAATGATTATATAAATTGTAGAGGAAGGTGTAAAACATGGTTCTCCGGCAACCTACTCCTTTGTGGAACATCCTAACACAACTTTACCACTAGATGTAGGAAATTCTGACAGGACTTTATCACTTAATGTAAGACATCCAGACAGGGTTTCATCACTGAATAAAGGACATCCTGACAGGACTTCATCACTGAATAAAGGAGATCCTGACAGGGCGTTATCACTGGATGTAAGATATCATGGTAGGACTTTATCATCAGATGGAGGACAGTACGATCAGGAGTATGGAAACATGACGATGTGTTAGTTGGAAAACCAAGGAGAATATTCGTTTAAAGAAAGCAAGACCTAAGATGTACTTTACACTCAAGGTCCTGCGTGATGTGTTAGATTTCATAACGAAATGTTTCGACTTTCATGAATATAATTTTTGAATCTATAATATGTTTGTTAGAATATATTAAGTCATAAATATAATGAAGTATTTTGATGTCATTCTGATGAAATCTAAGAAACATAATGTGAAGATACGTATAATTAATGATCATACATTTTTTGCCTTTAAAACTCACAAAAAATGTGAGTGTTATTTTCTTATGACTCCACACGTCTTAGTGTTTTTCTTTTATATCCATGAGCTGAATGTGGTATTTTAACAATAAAGGGACTAATCGTTGTGCAAACATTTGTATGTTTAATTCAACACGTGTAATTTGTTTGATATTATAATGCTAGCCTAAATGCTAAAAAATAAATTTACTTTTCTGGGATTGGCTTTGTACTCTAATATTTTGTATATAGTAATAATATTTTGTAATTATTGTTAATTAAAAAAATATTTATTGAAGATATATTCATTTATCATTTAAATAAATAAATCAATAAATGAATACAAATGATTTTTAACTAATGAGAAAACGTGTCACTAAATAATTTACTAAAAAACTTTTTTTAAAATTATATTTTGGTAAATATTACAAATGGTTTTGACTTTAAGTTTGTAATTTCGAAGAATTGTTCATAACAAAGAACGGATAAGTTTAATATTTATTCAACTTAGAAAAATGTGACGAAGGTTTGATCAAAAAAAATAATTACTGTCTCTAAGTAAGTTATAGAAATTGCTTGATTACAATGTTTTATTGTTTTTTTTTCAATCATTCTTATAAGGTAAAGCAGGTTTCTCTTTTCATGGAAATTTTATTTTGGCTACATTTAATCTATTGTAGAAGCTCATAAAAATGTTCATCACTAAATTTGCATCCTTGCATATACCCTTAGGTACTGTTTTACAATGTTATCAACTGTGTCCGCTAAGAGTCGTGGTGTATGGATAAACATTTGATATTTATTCAAGCTGCTAAAGGCATCAAAAACGTCTTAAAACGTGATTCGATTAATATGATCACAGGTTTTGATAACGTCACCAACCAGTTTATGCGAGCATCAAGAGGAAGTTTTTAATGTTGGTATTGGTTATTTCCATGAAATACACATTTTTTTCTAATCTTATTGCGGTTTATTGTACATTGATTCAAACCAGACTACATAAGACTTTACTAATTATTATTTGCAGACTAATTACTTGGCGACAGAGATTTGACTGTATAAGCCAACGACTTTTGAACTGTGTTCGAAAATTTATGTATATTGTTCTATTTTGAAATGTAACTCACTATTAATCTTCGTAACATATAAGTAACATCTCACCTAGTAAAGCTATAATACATAATGAACATACAAAGTTAAAACGACGGACACACACGCACAATTCAACTGGAGTGTCAATCGATCGTCTTTGAAATTGATAATCACATATTCAACTAAAATATCCTTTTTGTCTACTTAATAACTCTTACCATAAATTATAATTTAGTTTTATAAGGAAGATGTTTTAAAGCTATAAATGTCATAAGTCAACAGTTTAGGAGTAACACTTCTCTAAAACGTTATTGCAATAAAGATTTGTGATGTGCAAAGTTGAAATATACACAATATACAACAGGATTTTATAACGAAATCGTTAATGGTTCCCCATAGTTACGTGTAGTGTTTCAAGTCTTCAGAAGTATATGAAATATTCAACTTACCTCATTAGGCAGAGATGGTCTCTTAAAAAGAGTACTTTGTAGACCTCATGCCTAATTTTTATTTCAGGAAAGTAAACAGGATTATAAAACTTCGATTTCAGCTTTAAGACTGTCTAATACAAAAAAAGTTTAAAAGTCAATTTTAATACTATAAAATGAGTTCAGAGTATATGAAACTATTTTTAATTCCAATCCTGTTCGGAAGTAGCTATGCTGACGATGGAGTCTGTGAAATTAACACGTATGCACTGATATACTGACATTTCCCTTTATAAACCAGCTGCTTACAATTACCAGATAAAGCATAATAGCATATGCTATTATCAAATACCATATGTAAACAAAGTTATATTTAAAATCATAAATTACTGTAATCATTGATGCACTTTAATATTTCAGAGTTATTCCAACATGTTGTACAAGTTATCTGTTCGATGACACATTGCAGGAATGTGTAGGTTAGGATGGAAATTTTTGTTTTGATTTATGAAATATTTAAATGTTGAGCTTAGTTGAAAAAATATTTGTAACGAAGCATAACATCTAATACATCTATGAGCTGTAACATTAATTAATGTGTTCATTGTTAATTGCAGTGATGCAGCTTGTATTGGAAGGTTCGGTGACAACTGTAGTTGGGAATGCCCCCTCGTGTATTATGAATGACGGTGTAAGGAAACTTGTAATTGTAATTTCACCGTGCACAACAAAGTGACGGGATGTTTAAAAGTTGCATTAGGTAAGCGATTTTTAAAATTTAATACTTAGCTTATTTAAAATTTGTCTTATTCTCTTTCGAGAGCAATTGCATGATTTTAATTGTTTCGCGTTTATAATATTCATCAGACGAGTGTGCACACGGGGTACTGATGCAAATTGAATCAAAAACTGTCCATTTCTTCATCAACCAACTCATAAAACAATGTCTATAATATGTGATTTCAAGCAGTGTATTCTTATATTGTTTGAATAATTAAAATAAACAAACCTAAGAAATAAGTGGTGGTCATCGAATCGGAGAGCATTGCTTTCTCCGTAAAGCTTGTTACACATATCAATACTCGATATATGATATATACAGTAAAAATCATCAACAGGATCAAAGACTATCAACTAAAGATCGAATTAGGACACAATCGTTTTCGGATAGTGTTATAATTTTTTTCTTCGTTCCTGGTTTGTTAGATATTTCATAAAACTAATATGCTAATGAAATTATTCAAAAGTCAAAGTGTAGCAACAGCTAAGTATTTTGTCAATTTATGGTCTTTAATTAGGTCAGATGACAGCGCCTGACTAATTTAAAGTCGTAAAAAATAATCCAGAAAATAATAAAAATCTGCCAAATTTTAGCATAACTCTGTTTCATTATTTACGCTGATAATCTTAAATACATAAAAATGTTTGTGTTCCCTTGAATATTGAATGTTTCTCTCCTGAAACGAAACTACTATATTAAACAAGATAAGGGCAGTATGACATTTCGTACATTAAAACTTTGAAATATGTGTACTTTTTTACTTACAAATCGGATTTTTAAAAAATATTCCTATGTTTTTATTTTTTCCTGTTTGTCATTTCTCCTGAAATGAAACTACAGTATTAAACAGGTGAAGGTCAGTTTGACATTTCGTACATTAAAGCTTTGAAATATATGTACTTTTTTACATAATCTTTTGAATTTTACATTCAAGATCAAACTGAATTATATGAGAAAATAACATTCAGGACTCTCTCTCTCTCTCTCTCTCTCTCTCTCTCTCTCTCTCTCTCTCTCTCTCTCTCTCTCTCTCTCTCTCAAAATGACTTTTTATACAGTTAAACGTAATGCATAAACTTAACATTTTTATGATTAAGTATTGAAAAGAAGGATAAACATCAATTTTTTTGGACTGTTGTAAAAAGACAATTTTCTTTTTCTTTTCTCTATATTTTACATCGCATACCAGTTCAAAGGATAAATTTATTTAATATGCTGGTCAGTATATACTTTCTAGATCTGGTACTTGTAAATTATCCGAGTTGTTAATACAATGTATTTTTTTATTTATTATAGAAATGGATTTATGCAAACAAAAAGATTCAGGGTTGATTCTACGTCATATGGCTTAGCCTCCCCCCTTTTTTGCAAAGTTAGACCTAACCATTACGCAAGTAGCACAAGGGGTGGGTCAATACCCCATCCCAGTTTTGTTGCAGCAAACGTAATTGTTCCCAAATTTACAGTTAAACCTTATTAAGAATGAAATATTGATAATGATCTTGTAAATTGGAAATTACACTAACGGCCTCCCCCTCCCCGGATTAGAAATTTCTTTCATGATTTTGGGAATTTATTTGATAAGTAAGATTCTTTTTTTAGTTATAGGTATAAAACTACCCCTCCCCCCCCCCCCTCCATACACACACACACACGGATTAGGATTTTTAGGGTTCTGAGAATTATGTTCTTTTTGTCAAGAGAAGATTTCTGATGTTTAGTCTACCCCCCCCCCCACTTGCAAATTGCTTCCGACGCCACTGAATTCACTTACCTGGAATTGATTGTGTACGCTCATATTCATATATTGATAATGACTTGTATTAATTGTTCATTTCAATAAAAAGTATTGATGATTTATCATTTTAATAAATAAATTAATAAAAGAAAATGAATGATTTTGAACTAATGAGAAAATGTGTTAGTAATGTGTTTTATAAAAAACTCTTTTTTTAAAAATCAGATTCTGGTAAAAATTACAAATGCGTTAAGTTTGTAATTTCGAAGAATTTACTTTTACATAAAACCGAAATGTTTAATATTTATACAGCATAGAAAAATGGGACGGAGGTTCGATCAAGTAAATCAATTACTGTCTTAAAGTAAGTGGTAGAAATTGCTAATTTCGATGATGATATGTTGTTGTTTTGTATTTTGTTGTTTTTGGTTTGTTTTAATAGTTCTTATAACGTAAAGTTGGTTTCTCTTTTCGTGGTGTAACTTTGGCTACATTTAATCTATTGTAGAAGCTCTTAAAAATGTTCATCACTAAATTTGTATCCTTGTATATACCCTTAGGTACTGTTTTACAATATTATCAATTGTGTTCAATATTTATTCAATCTGCCAAATGTATCAAAAATTTCTTTTAGCGTGATTTGATTAATATTGTTCACATAATTTAATGACGCCACCAACCAGTTTATGCGATCATTTCGAGGAAGTGTTGAATGTTAGTATTTCTAAATTATTGTTTTTACTGAACAATGAATCAAATCAGACTACATTATATTTTGCTAATTATTATCAGAACTAATTACTTGGCGACAAATATTTGGCTGTATCATCCAATGAATGCATTCGGAAAAATGTATGAGGTTCAAAATGTAAATCACTATTAATATTCTTAATATATGTAATATATCACCTATTCAAGCTTAATTACAGAATAAACGTACAAAGTTGAATTAAAGTACGCACACACGCACAATTATACTGGAGTGTCAATCAATTATCTTTGGAATTTATAATCATATTTTCAACTACAATATCCACTTTTAACAACTCGATAACTCTTACCATAAACTGTAATTTAGTTTTATAAGGAAGATGCTTTAAATGTATATATGTCATGAGTCAACACTTTGAAATTTGTGAGTAATACTTCTCTAAAGTGTTATTGCAATAAAAAGTTATGATGTATAAAGTTGGAATATACACATTATACAACAGGATGTTATTGCGAGATCGTAAATGGTTCCTCGTGTTTAGTGTAGTGTTTCAAGTCTTCAGAAGTATATGAAATGTTATCAACTTAGATGATCTCATGAAAAAGGTACTTTGTAGACCTGATGCTTAATTTCCATATAGGAAAGTAAAAATGGGTTATTAAACTTCGATTATAGCTTTTGGACTATCTAATACCCAAAAAGATCGAAAGTCAATTTTAATACTATAAAATGATACAAGAAAAACGTCAATTTTATTTCTACAAAAATGAATTCAGAGTATATGAAACTGTTTTTGATTCCAATTCTATTTGGAAGTAGCTATGCCGACGATGGAATCTGTGACAATAACACGTATGCACTGATATACTGATATTTCCCTTTAAACCAGCTGCTTACTATTACCAGATAAAGCATAATAGCATATGGTACTATCAAATACTATATGTAAACAAAGTTATATTTAAAATCATAAATTACTGTAATCATTGATCCACTTTGATGATTTCAGAGTTATTCCAGCATGCTGTACGAGCTATATGTACAACGACACATTGCAGCAATGTGTAGGTCAGTATGGGGAACTTTTGTAATGGTTTGTTGGTTGAAAGTTCGTTTTTTAGATCTTAGTTGAAAAATTATTTGTAACAAAGCATGATATTTTTTACCTAACATAAACTTGTGTTTTATTGTAAATTTCCGTGATGTAGCTTGTATTGGAAGGTTCGGTGTCAACTGCAGCCAAAGTTGTCCTCTCGGATATTATGGACGACGGTGTAATGAAACTTGTAATTGTAATTTCACCGTGTGCGACGAAGTGACAGGATGTTTAAAAGTCACATCAGGTAAGCGATTTTTAATTTTAATACTTAGCTTTTTTAAAACTTGCCTTATTTCTTTATCGACGGCAATTGCATGATTTGTTTTCCCGCGTTTATGATATTAATCAGACAAGTGTGCACACGGAGCGCTGATGAAAACTTATGTCTATAATATGTGATTTCAAGCAATGTATTCTTATATTGAATATTTCAAATCAAAAACCCTGGAAATAAGTGGTGGTCATCGAATCGGGGAGCATTGCTTTCTCTGTGAATCTTGTTGAACACATCAATACTCGATTTATAATATATACAGTAAAAATCATTAAAATGTCTTTAGACTATCAACTAAAGATCAAACTAGGACATAATCGTATTTCGGATAGTGTAATGTAATTTACCTGTTTCCTGGTTTGTTAGATATTTCATAGAATTAATATGCTAACGAAATTATTCAAGAGTCAAAGTGTAGCAAGAGCTAAGTACTTCACCAATTCATGATCTTTAGTTCAGATCACAACGATTGATTAATTTTATATCGTAAGAAAAAAATCCAGAAAATAATAAAAATATGTCAAATTTTAGCACCTTACACTGATAATTTGAAATGCATTGTATTCCTTTGAATATTGAATGTTTCTCTCCTGCAATGAAAACTACTGTATTACACAAGATATGGTCAGTATGGCATTTCGTACATCAAAGATTTAAAAAAATATGTACTTTTTTACGCAGATATTCTATTTACAAATCGGATTTTTAAAACAAATATTCCTATGTTTTTATTTTTTCCTGTCTGTTAGACACTGTTTTATTGGAAAGCAGATACATAATCTTTTTTCCTTGAGTACATGATTTGAATTTTGCATTCCAGATCAAACTGAATTATATGAGAATATAACATTCAGGGGTATGTCTCTCTCTCTCTCTCTCTCTCTCTCTCTCTCAATGACGTTTTCAATACAGTTAAACGTAATGCATAAGCTTAACATTATAATCATTCAGTATTGAAAAGAATGATGAACATCAACTTTTTGGTTGCATCGCATACCAGTTCCAAGAAATAATTAAAATATTATATTTGCTGCTCATTATTTATTCTAGATCCGGTACTTGTAAATGGTCAGAGTTGTTAATACTAAATATATATTTTTTAAATTTTGACATAGAACTGGATTTGTGCAAACCAAAAGATTCAGGGTTGATTCTGCGTCATACTTTGACCGCACTGGTATTCTTTCTCTCCCTACTGATTGGCATCACTGTAACCATCGCCTGCAGGTTAGCTTTGTATTCACCACAATACACACGTAATCAATTGCCAAGTCGTCTATCTTGATACATCTTTGCAATTTAAGTAGGGGTACTCTATATGCAGTTTTACTTATCATACAAGAACTCTATACTGACAGACTCTATTATTGTCATTTATTCAATATAGACTGAAAAGGAAAACCGAGACCAGAAACCCCGTTGTCAGCACAAAAGACAGCTTAATTTATGGTACAGCCTCTCTCTCTCTCTCTCTCTCTTTGAATTGAACATATTTTTTATTGAATAAATCAAAAGGATAAGACACAAGTTCTAAAACTTAGATAGTCCAAATTTTTAAAGATAGTCCATACTCTCTCTCTCTCTCTCTCTCTCTCTCTCTCTCTCTCTCTCTGAGACAGTGTACAGCAGATTTTAGGCATGAAAATTTCAGAGATCAACTTTATGTTTTGTAGATCGCAATACTTGCGCCTCGTCCTCAATCTATATCGATGTGATACCCCCCAGAACTACACCAGTTCGGGTCGTGGAACTAATAGACCAAACAGATTACTCGGAAATAAACTGAGGCTACAGGCAAGGGACCATGGGGAGTCTTAAATTGTTTCCATAAACTACCAAAGGCTGAAAGATTCCGAACAGAGTGTGTCTTAATAACCGAATGAAACTATGAATGATTTAACAAAGTATATGTTTACCACAAAAAAGTTCTAGTTGTGCTTCGCAATAGCTGTCACTGTAACATTATAGATACTGATGTTGAGGTGGCTGACTTTTGTTTTCATTGCGCATGTTTTTGCGCAATCTAGTACAATACATGGTACTTATACCTTTTGAAAAAATGTTTCGCTACCATTTATGAAATTGAACACAATAATCAAAATATAGTTAAAAATATTAAGATTTTTTAGTGAAAAATTTATTTTTTCAAACAATATTCCGTTGTTTGGTAGGTGACACTGAGATTGTGCTTTCATCACGTTATAGTAATATGAAGATTAGTAAATGTACAAAATTAGAAAAAATAATGAAAGTAAAAAGGTTGCCCATTGCAAATATCAGGGTTATTGTTCTGTATTTTTAAATAAATCAACCATACCAATTTATATTTGTAATACTCCAAGTGTTTCATAGCAAAATATGGTGCACTTTGATATTTTGAGAAAACCATTATAAAAAAGAACGTTATAAATCATATGGTAGAATTTGATACTTTTTTTTACATATAAGTTAAAAAACGATATTACTAATGAAATATTACAATTTGAGAAAATCTCTATCAAAGCATTTTTTAAATCTGCTTCGAAGTGCGAAAATTGACAAATCCTCTGAATCATTATTGAAGATGTATCTGTATTTTGATATGGCTCCCCAACAAAACCTAGACGGTAAATTTTCTTGAAACTTTTCAAATATACTCGAGCTTGTGTATAATATTTAATCAAGGTTTAAAATAAAAAGTTTTTTCTATAATTGTTGTTGGTGCGCTGTCTTGAATAACTGTTTACAAAGTTTGTGTCTTCAAACTATTTTATTCAAATTAAATGTGTCCTTCCGATTATTAGCGTTTTGTTTCCATCCTGAATTAAAGGGAATGTCTATCATTTCAAGTTATAAGTTACTTGATAAATATTGTAGAATTATAATGCAATAATTTTGATGGCACATTCAAACAAGCGCATATACTGATAAATTACCGAGATTTCTTCAGAATGGACAAATAGTAAATGTATATCCGTTCTTGATATTAATGGTTATAAAACATTCAATGAAAAGGAAGGTTGGGTGGTCAACTAACTACTCATTAGATCTAGTTAAAAGATTTAGATAGTATTTCTTTCGTCATAAACATTTATTCAGTTGTGAAGAATTCAAATTTTTAACTTTACAATTAATTTTTTTTCCCATCATCTATATTTCGAGATCTTTCTCTACAGGAGGTTGATAAAGTCTAAAAATGGCCATGACCATCTAGCCTTCTTAAATCTGGTAGTTAGTCTACACTGTACCAGTACCCCCTTCTGATTACCATGCATCTGATTAAGCAATCCCCTTCATCCTCACCCTCTTAGTGTAATTTATAGCAGTGAATTCATTTCAGGATCACCATTCTTTGAATGGAAAATAAATCGTGCAAAGAAACTATTTAGCTGAGGCGTTAATGACAATTAAAACTGACCGCTGAGATTGGTCACTCTGTGAGGTATATATGCATGTATAATTCAGAATGTAAAACTGATAACATAGAAACTTCGTTTGTTATCTACATATATACGTATTCTACTACTCTGCATCTAATGGTCTAACAATGTCGCTATTACTACACACATGATAGCTAAATAAGCAAACAATATGTCTTATACGTGACGAGAACAGAGAAATACACTTATATCCAGACCATTTTCATCCTATCTTCGTAGAGCTCAGACTGGTTTTGGTATATGTATTCTGCGTGGGGTACGGACAGGGGTCTTGGAACCGTGCTCTGGTAGGTACCCAGTGGTTGTATGTGGCTGTAGGAGGGGTCACCTGTCTCCATCACAACAGCCTGCTGATTCCCGTGGCTCAGCTGATTGTAAATGTCCTTTTCGTTGTCTCTGTTTATCGGTCCATAAGTGTAATTAGATGAACATCGGTTTGAATTGGCATCATATTCGTTCTCTTTGCTGGGTTTGTCTGATGCATTGGCAATAGAACGCAGATTTTGGTAATACTCTTTATCAGGAGGGAAGCCATCTTGTCCTACAGCAAAAGAATTTTCATAGCGATTTTCCTGTAGAATAAGGCCGTCGTCCCTATGGCCGCTAGGTTTGTCTGGGTTCATACCGAGACTCTTGTCGATAGCGTAGTCGTACTCACTTAAAATAGGGGGCGCCACTGGTTGCTGGGGAAGAACTTCCTGGCCATTTCCGACATAAGAGTAGACATTTTCCTGTAAGAAATGACAGCATAAGATATATTCCTCCAATGTTACAGAGATTTGATAGATCATTATACAAACATTTTGTGTTGACAAAAACAAGGAATATCTATAGACCATTTACACAATTTAATACACACAATTTCTGTATTGAATCCCTCGGCGGTGTCACGGCCGCGCTCCATTGTATGCGGTATGTTGTCTCGACTTTTGTCCTTTAATCTATAAAAAATACGGCTAAAATCAGATAATTTGAAGACATTTATTTTAAATATTAAGCGTCGTGAGAAAAAAATTAAAATCATTTCAGATTCACTCTATTTAGATTAAATACGAGCTGTGGCAATAACATGCTAGGAAGTTTCCAGTATAGCCAAAGTCTCTGCTTTTTTTCTGGAGAACATCAAACATTGGTTACACAGTTGGACTGTAAGTCAAAGCGAAGTTGAATTTTTTTTTATCTTTTAACAAAATAAATCTTAAGGCTTACGGTTTTGTTTTTAAACACTTTCTAACCACAAGTTATAAATAAGTTGTTTATTATCCAACAGAAACAAAATGAGGAAGTTAATTACTTGCTACAGTGTAGCCTTGAACACATATAAACACAGAGAACAGACGCTTCAAAGAGGGCAATTTGGGGTCAAATGTAACAGTTTTTCATCTAGAATGTTTGCGGGATGCGTTACCATAATTTTTCAAAAGACGATTTGATATTTTTGTAATTTAAAATTGACATGCGTATGACTTACACTATAACGTTGCCTTTTAATACTAGTATTACATATTATAAAGACCTTATATCAAATTTAGAATTATAAATTACCTTTGACGTCTTTTTCGATCACACGTGGTACATATTGTCAAAGCGGCCACAACCAGTAGAGCCCCGCCCACCAGAGAGGCACCGACGAAGGCGACCCCCGGGGATTTATTCACGTCATCACCCATGACGTAAAACTGTGAAGACACAGTGATATAGGCCACAGACCAGTATGTCAAATAGTTCTGGTTCAGACAACGAAACGATAAATATCATTGATCACAGAAGAAATATATATCATCGATGTTTGTGTGTCCTATCCCTGTCAACACTATTAAGATCGGATGTTGAAGCTTAATTTGTCAATATGGTAGTTTGTCCTAGTTTAAAGTCCTTACAAACCTTTGCACGTTTCCTACTAATTGAAATGCTCTTGCTGGAACAAACGGTTTCTGTTCAGCAGTGACATCGACAACTGAAATAAATTTATCTGCATGGGAACGTGTACATATATATTGACATGCATCCAAAAATTGAAAACATTATCAAAGAGACCTAGAAACGATTTTACCCCAAGCTTTCCAAGTTTATTTTTTCAATTTTTAATGTCTAGAATGATATGGTTAATATGGGTATTTTAATACCTAATCATTTAAATGTCAAATATTGAGTTATTAGTAATAATTATTATTAATGATTACATATCTGCTGTATTTATGAACCCATTGAATGAGTTTATTTTGGTTGCCAATTAGTTAAAATTGATTTAATTTCCTTAATGTACAACGTGTGTAAACCATAAATGCGTTTTATTACAATAAGGTTGCTATAGAAAATGTCAGAGATTTTTATTACATGCATTTGGGTATAATTTTATCCAGATCAGGATCATTTGCTAAAGCTAAAAAAAAAAACATTTGTGTGGACGGGCACAGAAAGCAATGTACAGTGTTATTAGAAAATAAGACAATTTAATTTACCAGTCGATTGTCAATTTGACTTATTTGATAAAGCTGTAGCTCCAGTGTTATTGTATGGGTGTGAAATTTGGGGTTACGAAAATATAGAAGTTATTGAACGTGTACATTTGAAATTTTTAAAATATGTTTTGAACTTATTAAAAGTAGTACACCATCCTGTATGGTTTACGAGGAGACAGGCCGTTTCCCTTTATGTATTATACCAGAATGGTTTCCTACTGGTCAAAATTATTTACAAACTCTGAAAGCAAAATTGTATCTGTTTTATATAAGTTTTTGGTCTTGCAATATCAAATGGGGAAAATGTCAAACTCTTGGATTGCATGTGTTAAGAAATATTTTAGATATGTGTGGTTTTTCAAATATTGGTCCGAACAAAATATAGTTTATGTAAAGTGGATTTCTGCAATTGTAAAACAAAGCTTACAAGACCAATATATCAAAAAATGGTCTAGTGAAATTAATGACTCGTTAAAATGGCAAATTTACAAGATTTTTAAGAAAAATTTTAGCTATGAATATTAAATAAATATATTGCCACATAAGCTCAGAGAGATTTTTTATAAAATTTAGAATCTCAAACCACCATCTCCCTGTGGAGACTGGGAGATGTGAAGTATTCCTTTAAACCAAAGAATGTGTCGATTGTGTAAATCAGGACAAATTGCTGACGAATTCCATTATAACGGTATTCTTGAATGCATGTAAAGAGCTATTGACATTAGACATAAATAGCTTAATGATAAATACTGTTCAGCGCCAAATATTATTAAATTTTGTGAACTGAAATCTTGTTCAAATGTTACAAATCTGAAAAAAATTATGTTATTTTATTACCAAAATATACAGTCCATAGGCGTCGAAACCGGGGGGGGGGGGGGGCTTAGCCCCCCCCCCCCCCCCCCCACTTTTTTTTACAAAGTTATACCTAACCAATAGAAACATAGCATGATTGAGGGTTCAGCCCCCCCCCCCCCACTTTTTCTCGCCGGAAAGATTATTAAGGTCTTCCGTTTCCAACGGAAGACCTTGTACTGATTCTGTTGGAAATTCTTCATTATTATTTTTAGGGTCTTCCGTTTCCAACGGAAGACCCTCTTGTTATTCTTCGGTTTCTTTTTCATTAGGGTCTTCCGTTTCCAACGGAAGACCCTCTTGTTATTCTATTGTTTCTTTTTATTATTATTATTATTATTATTCTTTTTCTTTATTTTTCTGACTTTTTTAAAGCTTAATATCTCAAACAGTTTTCAACGGATTTACATGAAACTTTCAGGGATTATGAAGCATCATTGTCCCTTAAAGATGCTAAATTTTTAACTACAACGTCACTTCCGTTTTTACGTTACGTCAATTTTTAAATTTAAAAAAAGTGATTTTGTCCAGGGCGTTTTTCAAAAACGCTTTAAGATAGAGACTTGGAATTTTCTGTGTTGAAGCATTGATCGTTTTTATTTGGACATAAGGCTGGAATTTAGTTTCCGTCACCTCCGGTCCAAACCGAAAGTGTTTTAAAATTTTCGAATTTTCGAATTTTTCGTTTCAATTTCAAATGTTTATGAGGTTTGTAGTGTTGGTCATGCTGAATACAAAACTGAAATCCGTTTGAAAATCGGACGATGCATTACAGAGATATCGAGGTTTAAAAATTGATTTTTCTGGAAATTTTGATTCCGCGTCCTTGGTTTGAAAAATAGCGTAATGTTCAAAGTAAAATTAACTCGTACCAAAAATAATTGTTAAGTCGTACCTGAACACATTCGGATTTTTTTTTTCAGTCGTTCTTAAAATCGGAAAGGTTTTTGTTAAGTCGTACTTAAAATCATTCGTATTTTGTCAAGTCGTACCAGGAATATTCGATTTTTTTCATCTTTTTATTTTAGTTACTCTTGTTATTGGTTTAAGAGCTCTGCTTCTTACAGGAACTTCAAGCTTTACTTTCGACATTAACGGAAGACCCACTCGTTGCTTTGCAACGAGCTTTGCTCTAGTTATTATTATTATTCTTTTTCTTTTCTTCTGACTCCTTTTTTGCCTCATAACTCAAAAGGTTTTTAACCGATTTTGATGAAATTTTCAGAGATATTTGCAAGTTGGTGTCCCTCAAAAATGTTAAAGTTTTAAAGATAACGTCACCTCCGTTTTGACGTGACGTCATTTTTAAAAATTTTAAAAAGTCATTTTGTCCCGGACTTTTCTAAAAAACGCTTTAAGATAGAGGCTTGAAATTTTCAATGGTTATGATTTGGTCGATTTACCTCTGTAATAAGGCTCGAAATGAAAATCGGTCACTTCCGGTCGAAACCGGAAGTGAAACAAATTTTTCGAAAAAATAAATTTTCTGATCAAATCAAAAATGAATATGTATTTTGTAAAGCTTAATAAGCTGAATCTAACACTGAAAACCGTTTTTAAATCAGACGATGCATTACAGAGATATCTGGGTTTAAAAATTGATTTTTCCGGAAATTTTGATTCCACCTCCTTGGTTTAAAAAATAGCGTAATGTTTATAGTTAAGTTAACTCGTACCAAAAATAATTGTTAAGTTGTACTTAAACACATTCGGATTTTTTTTGTTAAGTCGTTCTTGAAATCAAATTGGTTTTTGTTAATTCGTACTTAAAATCATTCGGTTTTGTTAAGTCGTACCAGGAATAATTCGATTTTTTTCATCACTATAGTTTAGTTACTCTTGTTATTGGTTTAAGAGCTCTGCTTCTTACAGGAACTTACAGCTTTACTTCCGACATTAACGGAAGACCCACTCGTTGCTTTGCAACGAGCTTTGCTCTAGTTCTTCTTCTTTTTCTTCTAGACGTTTCTTTAAACTGTAATATCTCAATTGTTTGTCATTAGATTTTATTCAAATTTTCAGGGTTTATTGTAAATGACAATAGCTTACTATAGCAAAAAACATGGTGAAATCGCTTCTTCCGGTCTTGAGTTATTCCCCTTTGAATATTTTTTTAATGGGTCTCGTGTACCTGCAAAGGCTCCGAGTAGATCCGTAGCAAGTAGTTTTCATTAACAAATCTTTAATGTAGACATCTTGAACGTTGTCCTCCTAGTTTTACATGTTTGATTAACACACGTATACTGCTTAAAAAATTACATCGAAATTTATGTTTCAAAAAATGTTAAATTTTGCTTATATCTTTGCTCAATAACTTTTTAGCTGTAAATTTTTTCTAGACACATATAGAATAAAAGTTGTGCAGAATATTTAGAGCTTTCATTTGATATCATAAAAAAGGGGCTAGCCCCTAAAATGAGGGGTCTAGATTCCTTAAAAGTCTTTGCTTCATAACTCTTAAACGGTAAATTTTTCGATATGGGCGTCGCTGCAAAATATGTTGTTTGTGACTTTATTGATCTCATAAAAATGTTTTTGTGTTCGGGTATTGCATAATATGAGGGTAAAAAGTAATACGTCTTGACCAGTACTCGCGGCAATTTGGCCAAGTTAACGAATCTCTCCCTCGCCCGCGGCCGAGAAAATCGGTCACCATGGTCGCGGCTGGGCTACCTAGCGGTCAGCGGTTATCTAATACACGAGAGTTGCGTCTCTCATAAATGAGTTTATTTAGTCGCGAACTCAAATTGTTTTAGTTTTGATTACACATAACAGTTTATGGACTAAAAGATTGGATGTCAATTAAGAAATCGTTCAGTTAATTAATAAAAGCAATGTCATTCTCAATCTAAAGCAATATCAGACATAGATCAATTGTGGGTTTTAAGTTTAAAATAAAGAACTTCTGTTTGATAGAATATGGTCATTATACTGCAAACTTTTCAAATCTTCCTGGGTTCTGAGCTGTGCGTGTCTGTGCGTTGTACCTTTACGTAATCTATCCTTCGTCCACGGCCGAGAAGATCAGCCACGGCTGCACTACTAGCGGTAAGCGGTTATCTAATAAACAGGATTCGCCTCCGCGACGCACACTTAGATGAAGATGAACGTGTTTGAGTTTATATAGCCGTAAATACAAGAACTGTTTTAATTTTATATTATAAAAGTTTGTCCATCTTGTATTTATTTAATTAAACATTTGAGTGTAACTGAATATTAATAAAAGATATTACTCCAAATCGGAAACATAGTCAGACATAAATTAATGGTTGGTTTGTATATCTAAAACATTTTAACCCCCCCCCCCCCCCCCAAAAAAAAAAATATTAAATGATGATCATCCCTCGCACATGGCCGAAAAATTCCACCGCGAGTGGACAAGTGATCTGCGGTCGGCTCGTGTTCTTCTACATGTACCTTATCACGCGTTCATGTTTCATATTTTGCACGGATGGAACTATATTTTATTATGTTTTCAACTATTATATAGATTAATGACGAAAATAAATGAATTTATTTTACTTGTACAGTTGATTAAGCATTGATTTAATTATACGATAGCGTACAAGGTAGTTTAAAAATCAAATCAAATTATAATCAAAGTTCCATGTTACATGTTTGCGGTAGGTGCTAGCACGATAAAAGAATGTCCTGAATTGTCCTAAATTGAGGCATTTGATGATTATTTAAAAGAATATTCACATGAGTTTTAAACAACTTAAGACTAGATTCTATCAGTCACATATTAATCACTCTGTAGTTTTTCTACATGGTTGTTCGTTTCAGTGTGGAAGCGAACTCAGTGCTGCGTTCCCCCCTCCTCCCGCCCCTCTGACAAGTGCTCGCGCTGGATTTTTTTAAATTGGCGAAAAGATATCCAGATCTGTCGAAAATCATTTTTGGTGACTTCTTCTTATGTGTAACATTTTCTCCCCAACGTGTTTCATTTTCCCACCCGTGTGTTTATTCGGTCAGTCTGTGTTAAATCATTCGCCACGTGCAACCGAAAATCTTGTGTCGCTTCAGCGCACACAACTCAGAACATATGTAATTGAGTAACAGTTGGAAGGGTTCTTTTATAAACAATAAGACTATTATTCAAAAACAATCATCTTCGCATCAAAGATGTGAAATCGTAACCTAAGAATGTGGCTAATAAATTAACCTGTTGAACACGCTAAACTTTTATGGTTATGAACATAATAATTCATAATGTATTATAATTAAAAGTTTGAAGACAAAGAAAATTTTGTCCTTGGGAAATACGACTACATTAAGCAATGCAGTCGATCACCATAGAAATCATCAAAGTACTGCAACTGTCGACGGATTTCTTATTTCTTTGAAAGACCATGATAATTCACTTGACTTGCAGACTATAATATAGCGACATATCTGTATCCCAAAAATATATGCGCTTCTCAAAGTTACACTTAAGTGAGATAGATGTGCGTTATTGGGAATTTTATTTATTGCTAATTGTATGAAAATTGATTTAAAAAAAAACAAATTTTATTTGAAGTTGTGTATTATGAGGTTGTAATGCAACTTAATTTACTTACAAGGTTAGCTACAGCCAGTGGAATATAGGTGGCTTTTATGTGAACAATGAATACCCAATATATTAAAATACAAGATAAATAGTTTCCAGAACTATAATGCTATTATGCTTGTGTATCCTCATTTGTATGGCTGTAGGTGAGGAGGTATAGGTGTATCGATGTACATACAATGTTTGACTGCACATACGGATTCCGGACCATGGCTACAGACGATACCAATGATAGTCTTTTAATACATCAATGCACAGTTTGATATAGAAACTGACCAGTTTCATAACTTCTTCGAATTTCTCTAACACGGACTGTCTAATTCCTTCCCAGAATTCCAATTTACGCAAGCGCAATTGAAGTTTTTTTTTTAATTTAATTAGTCAACCCAATGACATAAAAATAAGGATTTTGCATATTATTACATCGTCGAGAGAAGTAATATTCATTTCTGTAAATAAGGTTATTTAATTCACATTACATAGCGGTGTTTCTATGAAACAGCACCATCTGGTGTAAAATTTAGATGCTTGCTTTTGCATAAATTCTCCTGCTCATCTTTTTTTTAGCGGATTATATATTATTTTAAATGTCCAAATCTATTCGTATCATTAAATAATAGACGACACACATTTCCCTGTAGGAAATCTCAAAGATGCCATCAATTTTGACAAATTACTAAATTTTGTCAGCACGTAACAATTTTAAACTTGCAAATAGTCTTCAAAAATTAAGAAAGATTTAAATAAACAAGTTATCTTAGAGAAAAGGTTACGTGTTTTGTAGGCGGGTTAGGTTTTTAAAAAAAACTGCAATTCCTGACATGAATCATGAGTACATACTGTTTATAACAATGCTTGCTACCCTTTGAAAATTTAACTCGCCATTAAACATCTCACTTTTCATAGAATTTTTGAAACGATTACACAGACTGTGTTCGACAAATAGTTTTCCAAAAACATTTTCTTCCTGTCTTGTTCAAAACACATTTTATATACAGGTTTTCAATCACGACACGTTTTTATAACAAAAGCGGAACTGAAAGTTTAGTCATTATAATCGTTTGACACCATATCACATATATTTTTAACCCGCAGCAACAACGGAAGACCTACTCGTGGCTTTGCCACGAGCTCTGCTCTAGTTGTTCCTAAATTTACCTTGAAAGATTGAGAAGTTAGATTCAGAAGCATATAAGCCCCCCCCCCCCCCCGATTAAAGGAAATTTGGTTTGGGTAAGTAAGTTTTTTGTTTTTCTTTTTGGAAGTATAGGTATACCCCCCCCCCCCCCCCCCCCCCCCCACGGATTAGGATTTCCATGATTTTTGGAATTAATTTTTTCTCAATATTTCTGAGGATTAGTCTAGCTCCCCCACTTTCAATTTGCTTCCGACGCCAGTGCAGTCTGATATAATAGTCTGTCCTCCATTATTATACTTTTTCCTATTCAAGTTCATTGTATATATTGCATATTTATGCTAATTACTATTTATCTACTACTTATCTATTCATTTATAAAATGTACCTCTGACTTTTGAACTTTATATAATGATTTACCTCAGGTACCATTTCATGGTTTGCGCGAATAAACTGAATTGAATTGAATTAAATTGTTTGGTCCTAAAAATGCTCTCCTCAATTGTACTGAAAGTTGTAGACTGTGGTAAACACTATAATTGTTTTCAAGGTAATTAAGAAAAAAATTAGTTAGATTTAGAACTGCAAATCGTCACCTTCCCGTAGAAATAGGAAGGTGGAGTAGTGTTCAAATAAGTTATTGTAAATATGTTAGTTTTGATCATGTACCTCATGTACCAATCTATGGTTTGGAGCCAAATAAACTGAACTGTTTGCGTTCAACGAATTTGACCTCTATATCACTTCTAATGTTCAAATTTTGATCAAACATTCAAAATGTCCAAGTACACAATATTAATTCTATACATCAAAATGATGATATCTTTTAATCAATTCTGATCTTGAATCGTGTCGAGGTTCTCTATTTTTTCGTTTGCATCTTTAATTGCGATGTATTATACAATTTTAATGTTTCGAATGTAATGGTTGTCTCAAAAACTGTATGATGTACATACATTTGAAGTGAAGAAAATTGTTTTAAAGAAGATTTGGTGATAAGACAGCGCAAATGCCGGTAAAACAACGATTTTATTTTTTTCTATATACACAAACTAGAAAAAGCACAATTTTAAACTAAATTTAGTTTTGAATATTTAAAAAAATAATGCTTGGTGAATTTTTTCGTAAAATATGAAAGAGTATTTCAAAGTCATACATTTTATGTTATGATAATTGATAAAGAATATGTGTGCCCTTTGTACATGCAGTATAAAAATCCGGAATTTTTCCATTTGTTAGAACAAATCTTCTTTTACTACGCATTGTTTATATCCCGTTTTTATTTTCATAAAAAACACGTTGTGAAATTTGTTCGAATGCTTCGATTATAATGTTAAAGGAAGATATGGATAAGAAAGAGAAAAAGGCAAATCCAAAAGCACATAAAAGACTGATAGATAAAAACGTGAATGAGGAAACTGTCAATTACTATGTACGAATAGCAGCGACACTAGATGAGGGGTTTGAAGGAGACGAAGACAGAGGTACGTAAATTGTTGATTGTTGTCGTCAGTTTAGAATTACAAACTCTCCATGAACTCCGTTTATATGGATTTTTTTAAATTGAATACCAGTAATACCAATAAGCTTTTAAAACAAATCTTTGACATTTTTCATCCCAGGGAATGGATCTTGTTTGGACATTGGTATTTTTATGATATAAAATAAAAATATAAATTTTAGTACATCTATTAAAAGTGAAAGAAGAGAGGGTCTGGGGCAATACATGCCTGATGGTTTAGATTTATCCTGGGCAGAGTCTGGGGCAATACATGGTTTAGATTTATTCTGGGCAGACTCCTAAAATAGAGTAAATGGAAGTCAATATTCAAAAATAAAAATACCCTGAAAATGGAGTTTTTACCGTGAGTTTTGTTTCCTGTTTTTAGTCACTACACTGTTAAGAACAACACTTGATGATTTGCTTAGTTGGCACTTGTAAAAACCTTGTATACATTGTAATAAGTCATATTATATTTTTAAAATGCCACCTTTATTACCATTATTTCCATCTATCCTTTATTTCCATCAGACTCCATACTTCCAAGTTTTTACTTGAAGTCTGATTTCTATAAAAATTTTCAAAAAATTGGTAATTTTCTAAATCATGAACACTTGTGAATTTTAAGTTTTTTATTTATTTATTTTTCCTGTTGTTCTCTAAAACATTTCCACATTTCTTTTGAGATATAATTTTAAAATTAACTATTTATGTATCATTATGATTATCTATTTTCCCCCCACTTCTGAAAGTTTGTACTCTACTTTTTATTCACATTTTCACAGAGAAGGGAGGTAACCTACCATAAATTACATTAGCTACAAAATAGAAGTTGAGGAAATTGAAATGCATGACAGTGACAAATGCCCTGTTTTCGAGTCTGCCGAGACTGCTTAGCCCCAAGTACTAAGCCTTTAAGTTGCTCCTTGTAATTATAAATCTCAAATATTTGTATAACTGTACTTTTAGATTTTGTGAGGGGTTTTAAATACAATGTAATGTTTCTGTTTTTATAATCGTATCATCTTGGGCATGTTGAGTTACTACCTCATACTTTTCAAACTGTTGGTTCATTTAACTTAAATCAGCTTTCAGTTTACATAATGTACATAAAAAACCCTGCTTATATTATTGCATTGTTAATTTTACTCATCTAACCTTACTAATGGATGAATATGTATATAAACATGATGAATTGTTCATTTTTTGACTTGTCCTGTTAATTTGTGCATACACATAATTTTTTTTTGTAGAGCTTTTCTTACGGAATGTATTTATTCAACTTGAAAAAGAGGACATTCACGTGTTTATGCATCCATCACTGCAGGATGTGTTGGTTAAGCTAACAGAACTAAGTAATGTCGAACAAACTATAAAACTCCTCCAGATTCTGAAAGATAACACAGCAGAATTATTAAATGATGGAAAAGCCAGGAAGGTCATGTGTAGTCTACTCCTACAAGTGGCGGAGTTTTCTGGTGGAGAGAAATCTAAGGAGCAGCAGGAGCACTTGGAGGAGCTACAGGAAGTGTTTCTTGAAATTTGTCAGAGTCTGAAGAGGGATGTGGAGAATGTCCTCGTGGTCAAGACTGTACTACAGGTTCTGAGTGGCCATGTCAACATGTCAGCTAAAGATATTGGTATGTCATTTAATGATTCAACTATGTTTTATGATATTGCCACCTTACATTGTATTTAATGAATTAGCAGCAGTTGTAAACAGATTTCTAATTCACATACATTTTTTTCTGCAGTAAAAATCATAAGGCATATTGAATTGATTTTAGGAATGAAGAGAAATAAAACAACATGGAACTATACTCCTCCCACAGAATTTATTCAAACATTTCATGAAATGTGTGAGGAGATTTTTAGTTTGGATGACATTCAAGGTAAGAATTTT
This sequence comes from Magallana gigas, assembly GCF_902806645.1. Classification (NCBI taxonomy): domain Eukaryota; kingdom Metazoa; phylum Mollusca; class Bivalvia; order Ostreida; family Ostreidae; genus Magallana; species Magallana gigas. The sequence goes on from NC_047564.1 coordinate 57,963,051, forward strand.
CCACATGTAAATTTAAGATTAGATGACACAAGATGAAGTCATCAAATGTAGAGGAATTTTATGAATATCATTGTTAATCTGGTATCAGTACATCAGCTTCCATGGAAAATTTTATACCAGGATTTATTTATCACTTGCATTTTAAGTCAATACCAATTTTGTTGAAGTAATAACATCCAATCTGAAGCCTAAATGCTATCTAATAACATTTATAAATGATTCTAAAACATTTTGAATTACAATTTTAACAGTACAAGATAATTACTTCTTTTCCTCTCTATATTGTTGATATTCTTGTTGGGCCAGGGGCAAGCTGGTATAAGAACAGAGACAAGTTGGCAATGTGTGTGGTTGAGGCAGCTTTGATCATGAACCAGAGTTGTACTTGATTACTTATTGAAGACCTAAGGATAGTAATGATATATGAGAAATCTTGATTTGATGGTTATCAGAGAATAGATGTAAATCTCCAGACATACTAAGCACATAAAACTAAATATACATGTATATGAGTGTTCTCCAGAAGTGCGAAACAGATGTCTCTTAGTTAATGATTGAATACAATGCACATCATTGAATATGTAATGACATGTTATTGAAATACATAACAATATGGTAAATTTACCATAAGAAATGTTGATTTGCTGGTTACAGAGAAGGTGGAGCACAACAAGGCCAGCATGGTCCTGACCCACGTGTTCCCTCTCCTCCACAAAGTGGACACGCCCACCTGTCACAAGTTCATCAGGAAATACCTCACCTTGTCAGGAGTCCTGACCGACCACGAAAAGTGAGCCTTCTTATTGATAAGTAAAAATAAAGTCTATGTATTTAATGTATTGTGTTAGAATTTTATGGGTTAGTTAAATGTCTATATAAATAAGAAACAAAATAAAGAAATAAGGAAATTTAGCAAACTCATGATAATAAACAAATAATTAAAGCAAACTAATTTTGCATGCTGTTTTCATGCCATTTTAACATAAGGTGCTATATTTGTTGATCTTTTTATAAAAGGTTTCAATGGCGTTTTATAATACTAATATCTTTACACAAGTTCATAAGGTCTTAGTTGCTTGGTGTAGTATAATATCTTTATACTTGACCAAGTTTCAGTTGCTTGGTATAGTTCAATCTCGTTATACTTGACCAAGTTTCAGTTGCTTGGTATAGTACAATCTCGTTATACTTGACCAGGTTCCAGTGGCTGGTGTCTGACAGCAGAGGGTCGTTCCTGATGCAGGCAATCATCGAGTGCTGCTCGGACGAGATCTACACCGAGCTATACTCATCCGTCTGTAAGGGGCACCTGCTGAGTCTGGCCGTCCACCCTCAGGCCAACTTTGTCCTGGAGAGCCTCATCAAGGGCGCCAAGGACAAAGAACAGGTATCACTTATGTTACAGTAATACATTGTGTAACAACAACTGTATGTGAGGAAAAATAATGGCTGTAGTACACTGTGTAACATTATCTCGCAGTGCCATGCATAGTAAACCTCATGTAAGTAATTGATTTACCAGAAGAATTAGATGGTGTTGTTTACATTGCACCTGTAAACTAGGAACTGTGTATTATATGAAAAGATATTAAGAAAAAAAAATCAAGTAAAATAATTCAAAGCTGATATTGGTCTCTTATTTTCGAAATTTTGTTTTCAGAAAGACTCCTTATTCATCCATTATATAAATTTATCTTAATTTTAAGTTTTATATGTCATTGTAAAAAAATACAATAATGATTCTTGTGAATGGTGTATTCACATAAGATTCACAAGAGGCACAGTTGACTGAGTTTGTTGTCTTAACAAGCCATCCCTGTGGTTTTGTTTGTAGTTTGAGGAGATATTTGTGGAGCTGAAGGAGAACTTTGAGGACATCCTGGCCTTCAACCATCTGAGGGTCATCACCAGCCTAGCCAAGGCTGCCTGTCAGCTAAAGACCTGTCAGATGAAGCTAGTGAAGGTAAGATCAGCTCAAGACTAATGAACTCAAGGTAAAATCAATTAAAAAGACTAGCAAAGGTAAGATCAGTTAAAGACAAACAAAGGTAAAATCAGATAACGACTAGCAAAGGTAAGATTAAGCAAAACACCTGTCAGATGAAGCTAGTGAAAGTAAGATCAGCTATAGAATAATGAAGGTAAAGTCAGTTTTGTAGACTAGCACTGGTACGATCATGTAACCCGGGGTATTTGGGTCGGTCTTAAGTCCGTTGTGGATATAAAGTTGAGATGTATTCAGTTTACTTCTTTATTTGATGTAATAAATTACAAAATAGGTATAAATAAACCCTGCAATGAAATAAATGTGAGTTAGGAAAGATAACTCTTACAAGCATGTAGTTTTGACAAAATATGAAAATATTCCTCTTTACAAACTAGACTCAAAAATATTTGTGTCTATATTTAAATTATCTGCTTATTAAATAAATAAACAATAATAATCACATCTGTATAAATAGAACTGTACGTTATCATGTCAAACTTATTTCACATGAGTTTATGATTAAATTGTAGAAATATTAATCAGTTTCATAATACTACTAATACTATGATATATATTTATATATAACTATACATGAACTAAGCTTAAACCATGTTTAAACAATGCTTACCTCACATGAGGTGTAAAGGTTGATTAGGAAAATTATTCAGGATGTAAAAATAATACTGTAGTTGATTATCTAAATTTAAGAAAATAAAATACACTTACAATGCTTTGTACTCATTGATCAGACTGAATTTTACTATTAAACAAACTTTCTGATATTTAGTCATTTCATTTCTAAGCCAATTATATAATATCTTAGATATCTTTATAAATAATCTCACAATAAAACTGTATATAAATATAAGGTAGTATAAAAAAATTGTAAATTAACTGACCTGATAAAGAATGTAAATTTCAAGTAGACACAAGTAGACTTCCAAATAGGAACTGGTTTAACAAAGAAATTTCCCACTAAAATTGTCACATGACCAATAAAGTAACAGCTGACCAATTTTATCCAATAGAAATACAGGAATACAGAAAAAAGGGTATTCCTTATAGATATAGATTTTGCATTGCCAGAGTTAAGAATAACAAATGATAGGTCTCTTACATTAAGGTTAGATAGCTGTATTAAATATTTTTGTTAAATATTGCATTGACTAAATAATAATAATATAAAAATAATACACTGTACCAATATTCAAATATTTTCATGTTAGAAAAAGATTTGAACATAATCACCAAAATTATGCAATAATACATATAATATAATAAACGTATTTAATTCATGAAATTTCGCTCTACCACAATCAGTTAAAGACTAGCAAAGGTTAGATTTAGCAGAAAACCTGTTGGTTACTGGTGAAGGTAATATCAGTTTAAGACCTGTCAGATAAAGCTAGTGAAGTTCAGATCAGTGTAAGACCTGTCAGATGAAGCTAGTGAAGTTAAGATCAGTTTAAGACCTGTCAGATAAAGCTAGTGAAGTTAAGATCAGTGTAAGACCTGTCAGATAAAGTTAGTGAAGTTAAGATCAGTGTAAGACCTGTCAAATGAAGCTAGTGAAGGTAAGATCAGCTAAAGGCTACCTAAAGAGCTAGAAAAGGTAAGATCACTTGAAGACTTGTCAGTTGAAGTTACAAATAGTTGAAATTAGAGAGGGTAAAATCAAGCGGTGAATAAATTGACCGACTGGAATTGTTTGAGTGATGCTTTTTCTTTTATCTGTCTCTGCATTCTTTTTGATAAATGTAGTACACTGTGGTTTATGTATAGAAGTTTCTCTAAGTTTTCATTGACCTAGTTATAGAATATTTGACTTTTTTCCTTCAGTTTTCGTTGACCGAGTTATAGAATATTTGACTTTTTTCCTTCAGTTTTCGTTGACCGAGTTATAGAATATTTGACTTTTTTCCTTAAGTTTTCATTGACCTAGTTATAGAATACTGTGAAATCATTAGATTTCGTGGTGGCTCAATTTTCGTGGAATTCGTGGCTACCCCTCACCCACGAATTAACATCCTCCACGAATAAATAAATTAGGACTGTAAAGTAATATTTCCTTTTGTAAGTATCAGAGAATACACGAAATTACGTCCCAACGAACCTGTAAAATTGTAGCAATCCACGAAAATTGGCCCCAACGAATTTTAGTGATTCCACAGTATTTGCCTTTTTTACTTAACTAACTAACTAATTAAAATTTATTTATTTAAAAATGATTGATAAACAAGTTCTACAACTTACATTAATATCTCTCGTTGGCACGGATGTTAGTGCAAGGTGGTCATTGGTGTGGATTGAAGCCGGAGTACCATGATAAAATCCTAGCGGGCTACCACCATACCCTTTCACATACAGCCACTGTTGATCTCGGGATCAAACTCGGGTCGCAGCGGTATTAAGCAAGTGCATTGGCCAATGTGCTACTTGGACACAAATTTTTTGCCATCTATGATTAACTAACATGAGAAATTGAATGTCTTTGTAGCATTTATTGAGGGCGTTTCACTGCTTTGAGCCAGAAGATCGACAGATAATGTTTGTTCCACTTCTGGCCACCCTGACTACTTATGAAGTGTATTTTGGAATTGAGGAGGGTTCAGACAAACCAGAAAATGAGGTGAATTATCTATGGCACACTGAAGGACCCAATAAAATGAGTTTTATCATCTCTCTGCTTAAAAAAGGTGTAATTATACCCGCACTTTCTAAAGAAAGTTCGGGTATATTGTTGTTACCCTGTTCCGTCCGTCCGTCCGTCCGTCCGTCCGTCCGTCCGTCCGTCCGTCCGTCCGTCTGTCACGTTTTACTTTCTCAAACTGCTCTTACATCTTATAAACCAGCAAACTGAACTCTTGGAGTTTGATTTGGGGTATCATGTTGTTTTGTAAAAAGGTTTCAAAATTTCTCTGTTAGTCCTGGGGGTCAAATAATTGGTAAAAAAAGACGTTTTTTCACAAAAAACCTTCTTCCTCGAACTCCTCCTACATTTTCAACAGTAGACAAAACATCTTTTGGAATATGTTTTAGGGTATCCTATAGATGCGCAATAAGGTTTCGGAATTTTCAATTTTGTCCTGGGGGTCATTTAATGGCTGAAAAATGACGTTTTTTTTACAAAAAAACTGGTTTCAAAAACGTCATTTTTTTTTGGCAGTAGCCAAATGACCTTCTAGAATATGATTGGGGGTGTCATATTGAGGCGTGATCAGGTTCCAGATTTTTTTTTTTTATTAAGGGGATCAGTGGGCAACAAAAAATGACGTTTTTTGGCCAAAAAAATATGGTTCCCAGAACTCCTCTTACAACTTTTGGAGTAGCTACGTCATCTCTTGGGATATAATTGGGGCTGTCCAATAGATGTGCAATAAGGTTTTAAAAATTTAAATTTTATCCAGGGAGTCAGAAAGTAGCAGAAAATTGACGTTTATTACTAAAAAACAAAACATTGATCCAAGAGCTCCTCTTATGATTTAATGGATAGACAATCATATCTTGGGATATGATAGGGACTGTTATATAAATGTGCAGTAAGGTTTTAAAAATTTAAATTTCATCCAGGGAGTCAAAAAGTAGCAGAAAATTGACGTTTATCACTTCAAAAAAAACATAGATCCTAGAAATCCTTTTATGATTTAATGGATAGACACATCATATCTTGGGATATGAAAGGAACTGTTCCATAGATGTGCATTACAGTTTTGAAAAATTAAATTTAACCCTGAGGCCCATTACCTACCGGTACATACCTTTTGATGCCCTTTAAGGATCAAGAATATATATGGTTAAGGGGTGGGGATCTCAACCGTTTTCGAGATATTCGTGCACTTCCTGTTCAAGGTGGGTCATGACCACCCCCAGGGCCCATGACCTACATACCGTTTGATGCCCCTTGACACAAGGAACAAGAATATATATGGTTTAAGGGTGGGGATCTCAACTGTTTTGAAGATATTAAGGGACTTGCTGTTTGAGGGGGTCAGGACCACCCACAGGGCCCATGACCTACATAACATTTGATGCCCCTTGACATCAGAAACATGAATATATATGGTTTAGGGGTCATGATTATAACAGTTTCTGAGAAATATAGTAATTTCAAATTCCTGGGGGGTGGGGATGACCCCTGGGGTCAGATCTAATAAACCCTATATATTGTCAGTAACAGCCAATATATGATTATGAAAACCCTATATTATTATCTTTGTCCGTTTTCCATTTACAATAGAGTCTACGATTCTTCCTACAAGGTTCAATGTTAGACCCCACACCCTTTTGACACCCCCCTCCCCCGAAAAGTGGTTGTCTAACCCAAAATGAGAAAAATCAAACCAGGGTGCACAACTAGATAATATGCAGGCCTATCATATCCTAGAGTTTTGTACAATTCTGTTCAGCCATCTCTAAGAAACAAGTTCAGAGCAGGAAAGAAGAAAAAGAAGATGAAGAATAATAATACATACATGTATTAAGAACCGTACAAAAACAATAAGTCTTCAAATTTCATTCGGGAGACTTAATAATAAAGATTAAATAGAGATAGGATCATCAAACATCAATAATTTAAAGATAATTGACAATTTCTGATTCTAAGGGGGTCAGGATGACCCCTTAGGAACATGACTTATATGCCATAATGATCTGATGCGCCTGCATGACCTAAGGAGGAATAATATCTTTGGATTAAGGTTGGGATTGTTTTTATGATATTTAATAATTTCAGGAAGAGCACTTGGGATCATGACCTACATACCATCTTAAATGCTTTGAACAAAGAAACAATAATATAATATGTACATGATATATGATTCAATTTAAGAACACAGATATCGATCAATCATCTATGTTTTGTAATACTTCCTATGTATATATACATGTATATGTATTAGTTTTTGTTTTGTTCTATACTATTCATGTTCATGACTGTAGTATGGCTTAGTCTTATTTTAAATTACATTAAAAAATTGTCAAATATATGACTTGAAACCCCCACTCCCAAACAAACTCAAATATAAACTGTTATCCCCCCCTCACTTGTCGAATGATCTATTAAAATTAAAATATAATTTGGGTGTCTAAAAACTTACATAAACTGGTAAAAAATGTTATTCTTAAAAAAATTATATTACACCTTGCATAATTGACAAATGATCTATTGAGATATGATCAGAGGTCATATTTCTACCTTGGGGTCAATAGTTAAGTAGTATTCATCGACAAGTTAAAATTAATAACAATAAATTATTCAAATTATAAATGTTTATATCCACATTCACCCCCCCCCCCCAATCTAATTTGGTTAAAAAGATTCAGTCTTCTTAATACATTCTTACTTGTGTACAGTAGCAAATTTTAAATCATTTCTTGATTGCTTTAATTTTCTCTTGTGATTAACATTTTGGAAATTGCATGCTTAATTCAATTTTTAAGATTTATAAACAAAATGTTATATGCATCACTTCCATGTGTATTCGCCTATTTGGGGCAATTGTAAAGTCTCCTAAACAAAGCAGTGACATATCATTAGGCTAGGAATTACCCACATGGATCAAACACTACTGTATAACATATGAATAAGATAAAATACATTATTATGGGGGTTGGGGGTTAAAGACAACACCTGGGGGTCATTAATGTACTTTACACCATTTGATGCATCATGCATGCATGCATAATGACATTAGAAGATCTTAAGTTTGTATTTTCCTGTTTCGTGGGGTCAGAACAGTCCCATAAGGTCATGACCTACATTGTATTTGATGCATTATAATACATTAGGGAAGAAATACTCCTTCCTTCCTATTATAACTCATATAAAAATGATAAGTGTCTACACCTACTTACATGTAATACACAAATTTAATAAGAAATTGTTTATACAGGGTCAATATGGGGTCAACTCAATAGTGCATGATCATGCAGTCTGACAAATAAAAAAATAACTTTTGCAACTAAAATGACAGAAACTTTACAAATGCGAAAAGATAGGTAACGATGATAAGCTTATTTAAATATTAAAAGATGATGATAGAGTATGCTGTCAAAGGGAGATCACATTTAGAAAGTGAAAGTAGAACTTATATATGCATGCTGGCATCTTATTATATTGCGCTACTGCTACTACATGTATTGTGCTTACCTAAATTGGTCAACATCATAATGATAATCCAATTAAAACACAATAATGAATTCCTTTAGCTGATCTTAACCAGGGGCCTAATCCTTTTCTGCATACGGAAAACACAGTGTATGGGTGTTGCTAAAACGCGGAACGGAAAACGGAACGGAATGGAAAATATCATCACGTTTATCGATGCTTAAAAAGGGTATAGACTGGCCAGAAACGATTTACTTTTTATCTTTTATTTATATCTAATGCATGATTATCAACATGTTGTTATCTTATTAATATTCATATGAATGTCTATCAATTATAGCATTGTATTCATTCGGCTTTAGTTGAGTACGAAACGGAAAAATCAAATGTATACGAATTGTGAAACATTTACATGATTAAACGAGCAAATTAGCTATAACTTTTTACTTATTTTTCTTATATGGTATTGCTGGCATATCAGCGTAACGTACGCAGTTAGTGAAAGCGTTTTATGCGTGTTTTGAGTATTTTTATATTTCTAATATGATGATGTACATGTATTTACTTACATCAAAATTGAATTGTCGGTGTTCCAGACGATCTTTTATCATACAGACGATACAGTATCATTGAGATGGAAGAAAAAAAACCCGTAGGACTGACGACATTAAAAATTAAAATACAGAAAACATTAAAATACCCGGTAATTTGTGAAACTAGTATTTTTAGCAATGCAATTTTGTTTACGTTTGCATTACTAAGCAGTTGTTTATTCCAGCAGCTACATACATATGATCCGAATAGAGAGCTCTAGACGTTGCCTAATTTGATTTTACGATTATATATTGGGACTATAGTATGTCTATCCCAAAATAATAATGCAGCACATTTGGACGATTTATAATGGAAAATGTTGACATCTTTTCTCCATTTGGAAGTCACTCAGAAGACCTTGCACAATTTTTCAACACTATAATCCGGGTCTGTTGAAATGCAAAACCCCGTAGACTTCTTTGTTTTAGCCGTGTATTTATACCAGCTGATAAGCTAGAGAGGACGTTTTAAAGAAAGAATAATGAGAATGTGTAATGCTTCTAAAAGAGAATCGCTTGAACCCTGAGGTATACATAAATATACAGCCAAAAGTGAATCGAGGATATTTTGGGACAGAATATAGTGGTCAATGCATGTACTGTTAATTTTGAGGAAATAAATATTCTTGAATAAATAATATAATATTGCTAATCTTTCAAAAAAAAAAAATAAAAAGGCACATAAAGTATATCGTTTTAGCATGATTAACAAATAAATGAGGTAAATAACATTAGATAAGATTTTCCGTTTTCCCTTCCGTTCCGCTTTCCGTTCCGTTTTCCGTTCCGCGTTTTAGCAACACCCATATATGTATACACGTGAACCCATCTAATCGAAGAGCTGGGTAAAACTAGTACCCGCTAATGAGACATGCAGACCTGTGTTGTGTACGAAACTTCAGACAAAGATCATTCATTTGTAACATGCATGTATTTTTATGACCTATTTTTCAAATCCACTTGCACTATTTTATTAGGTAAATAACAGCTTTAAGGTGGTGCAGGACACCTGCATATTGTGATGTACATGTATACTTTCTATTGAGATAAACAATAAAGTATATCAAATATTGATTAAATATTTACCCCCCAAATAATGTTACCTAACATTGAAGCGCAATGGGTTTGAGCGTTTACATGTCTGTAAGAGCATTGGGGTCCAAGGTGTATTTTTGGTACTTTTACAATTGATATAAATGAATTTTCATGGGGAGGGGGGGGGGGGGGGGGGGTCTGGACCCCTCCCTCCCACCCCTTCTCTAAATCTGTGCACACGATGATGTTCATGTAGGCACACAGAAGCAAATCTAAAACCGGCAACTGCCACGGGGAGGGGGCATAATTTAATTTTTAATTTTGTTTGTAATAATTATATAGACCATTATACTTTCTATGACATTAAATGTTAAGATAATTGATTAACTGAAAATTCAATGCAAACAGTTCTACTCCAAATTGCACATAAAGTGCTGCTCATGTCACGATGTGTATTATCATATGGGAAGGGATCTCATCCTTCAGTTATGAAAATTATAAATTTTAATTGTATTACCGGAGCTTGCATATAGCCTTCATTTTTAATTAAACTGGTACAAAACAGTGTTATTTTGGGGCAAACACATGGTGCGGGTATTACTGTCTAATGATAGCATCTAGTTAATTCGTGTTATGGCTTATGTTCATGATCAAAATATTGATTTTATGATCAGTAAGAGTTTCCAACTAATTACAATGTACATATACCTTTTCTTTAATTTCCATTGGGTCATTAAATATTTATTTTTATCTGATTTAACCAACCACTGCAAATCCATTGATTTGTTAATTTTATTTAGAGAATTGGCCATCTGTAGGTATCAGGACTGAGTTCATGTAATGTAAATTTCAGGACTGAATATTCATGATGAAATATCAATGAATACGATCTAACTATAAAGTAATTATTTGAGCAAGAAGCATCTCTCTTTATATATATATATATATCAGGGAAATTTCAAATAGTATTTTGAGGCTTATTTTGTGTTCTAAATGAATTTTCATTGTAATGTTTTTTTTTCAGAATCCAACACTAGGGAAAGTGAACATACATGGGTCTCTCATTTTACAAACATTACTTGAGTTTAAGAATCCAAAATATGTTGTAAACAGTCTACTGCACATGACCCCGAAGAACCTGCAGTGCCTGGCCTGTGACCCCTCAGGGAGTCACATAATGGAGGTTTATTTCAAAAGCACCACTGTCACAGAGAAAAATAAAGCAGCAATGGTTGACAAATTACAGGTAATTACCATAGTATATAGTTGAGATATTATTTATACAGTCCATATTATGTTGGACAAGTTATAAGAATGGCTAGGGGTATTATTATTCATTAAAAAAATCCAGACTCTGATACCTTTTGACAGAGCTTTGAAAGCAATGTGTCATTTGCTGTGTTTAATTCAAATGCTGAGAAATACCATGCCAGTGATGGATAGCTGACTGTTGCACTGTTTTACATTATTCAGTGGTCATGGTGACTGCTTTGTTTTACATTATTCAGTGGTCATGGTGACTGCTTTGTTTTACATTATTCAGTGGTCATGGTGACTGCACTGTTTTACATTATTCAGTGGTCATGGTGACTGCTTTGTTTTACATTATTCAGTGGTCATGGTGACTGCTTTATTTTACATTATTCAGTGGTCATGGTGACTGCACTGTTTTACATTATTCAGTGGTCATGGTGACTGCTTTATTTTACATTATTCAGTGGTCATGGTGACTGCTTTATTTTACATTATTCAGTGGTCATGGTGACTGCACTGTTTTACATTATTCAGTGGTCATGGTGACTGCTTTATTTTACATTATTCAGTGGTCATGGTGACTGCTTTGTTTTACATTATTCAGTGGTCATGGTGACTGCTTTGTTTTACATTATTCAGTGGTCATGGTGACTGCTTTATTTTACATTATTCAGTGGTCATGGTGACTGCTTTGTTTTACATTATTCAGTGGTCATGGTGACTGCTTTGTTTTACATTATTCAGTGGTCATGGTGACTGCTTTGTTTTACATTATTCAGTGGTCATGGTGACTGCTTTATTTTACATTATTCAGTGGTCATGGTGACTGCTTTATTTTACATTATTCAGTGGTCATGGTGACTGCTTTGTTTTACATTATTCAGTGGTCATGGTGACTGCTTTGTTTTACATTATTCAGTGGTCATGGTGACTGCTTTATTTTACATTATTCAGTGGTCATGGTGACTGCTTGGCAACTTGACTTTCATTCTGAGTAAGTATGAATGGGGAACATTGAAAAGGATCTTTGCTTTTCTTATTAAAAATAAGAATGTGACAGATGAAAAACAAAAGATATCTTGCTAAATCCTTATGGTTGGGTTTCTGTTAATTTATTTAAAAAATTTTTTTGCAAATCTGTCCATTAAAACGAGACGTTTGGAATATTGAAATTGTACACAAGTTGCAAACTGGGTTTTTAATAGCTGCAATAATATAGCCCTCTCCCGATTTTTCCAGTAAACATCAGATATAAAAAATTGGAGAGGGCTACATTATTGCAGCTAGGTTTAAAAAAAAGTTGAGAGATTATCTCATGATAAAAAGCAGAAACAAAGAAGAAAAAACCCATAATGTATTGCTTTTCGAAATAACTACAGAGTAATCAATAATTGAATATGTATAAAAGTTTTTTTCATAACATTGTGCCAGGCTTGTTGTCTGTGCATCAGTATGTTTGTCTGTGTGTCTGTCTGTCTGGCTAAAACCACAGCAAACGTTTTTACAGTTAGATACATCTGTTGATTTAAATCTACCAAGTATTATTCCCCCTATTTCTTTCGGAAACTTATACTAGTTAATTCATAGCTCTATAGAAACAGTCAGACTGACATTTACACGCCCCATTTGTCGATTGGTGGAAATCTACAGCGACTGAAACTGACAAGATACTGACAGGACTGAAATTTTCTACTCTTTCCTACTGATTGTTTTAAATTTCCATTTTTTTTAATCTCCAAGTTTTCAAAAATCTACTAATATAAAGAAAATATTTACTGGTTTTGAAAATCAAAATCTACATTTGCCTCTCCTGTTCTAAAGAATAAAATTCAGAATTCAGAAATAAAATTTATTACAGATCATTTCACAGCAACTTTTTTATTAGTTTTAATTTCTGGTGATTTTCTCAACTTGGGGTTGGGGAAGGGCAAAGTCTTATTACAAATAATTTAACTACAACCAATGACTAATGATGATTTAATTATGAATTGTGTGCGTCTTATAGTTGTGACTTTTATTGAATAGTAATTTTATAGTATCATGTTGTACATGCAGTCCAGGTCAGTAGAGAAATTATAACCAACCCTGTAATACAGGGTGTGACTGTTATTTTAATACTCTCAAACAATAAGTATACAAAAATCCAACCAAGATATTCAGCTACATCGATTAGTTAGAACACAAGCCTGTTCCCTTCAAGAGTGTAGCGCAGTGTGGTTTGTAAATAAATGTTATTTATGTCTCTGGTCACGTCACACCATGTAAACAAAAAACACACGTTGACATTCACACATGGACAGAATGCTGTATGATAAATAAACAAACACACACACATAATTAAAAGCCCCGAAACAGTAACATTTATTACTTACACTAGTTACACACATGCAAATGTATTGGTTTCTTTAAGAAGGTTGTCATTATAAACAGTATTTATTCCTTTTTAAGGAATATGGGCTTTCGACTTTTACAATAATTGAACCACCAGTGCAAGTTTCTTTTATGTAGATGTGCTTCCATTATCAATCGCTTTATTTGACACTAGGATGTACCAGAGATATTGTTTTCTTTGAGTATGATATATCTTTGATACATGTATTAGTGTCTCTGACATATGATATATCTGTATTAGTGTCTCTCACAAAGATATTTCATAAATGTTGGTATCTTTGACTAGGATATCTACAAGTATAGCTTCCTGGACTACGAAATAAATGTGGGGTTAATTGTCACTCGGTGATATACTTTAAAATTAATCTTGGTTTCTTTGACTAGAATAAACTACTGTGCAGATGTTATCTTTTTAACCAAGATGTACTCACAGATATTAGTTAATTTGACTAGGATTCACTACAAATATTGAATTTGGTTTCTTTGACTTGAAAATACTACAAATGGTTTATTTGACTAGGATGTACTACAAATATTCAATTTGGTTTCTTTGACTTGAAAATACTACAAATGGGTGTATTTGACTAGGTTGTACTACAAATATTCAATTTGGTTTCTTTGACTTGAATATACTAAAAATGGTGTGTTTGACTAGGATGCACTACAAATATTGAATTTGGTTTCTTTGACTTGAATATACTACAAAAGGTTTTTTTTTTTACTAGGATGCGCTACAAATATTTAATTTGGTTTCTTTGACTTGAATATACTACAAAAGGTTTATTTGACTAGGATGCACTACAAATATTCAATTTGGTTTCTTTGACTTGAATATACTACAAAAGGTTTATTTGACTAGGATGCACTACAAATATTTAATTTGGTTTCTTTGACTTGAATATACTACAAAAGGTTTATTTGACTAGGATGCACTACAAATATTCAATTTGGTTTCTTTGACTTGAATATACTACAAAAGGTTTATTTGGTTAGGATGTACTACAAGACATAGCCTGTAGTTCCTGTGGGTCCTGGATAATTGAAACCATGTGGACAGAACTCCCTCTCCCTCAGAAAACAGTCATTGTTAAGGCTCTAGCCAAGCATGACAGACGCTTAGCAGGTGATCAATATGGTCGATTCATCCACAGACACTGTGGTGTGTCCACGTATATCAACAGTGTCAGGAACTGGACACAGATGCAGACCAGCAGTCAAAAGAAACGAAAGATGTTTGAAGACATACTTCAAACCTCGGGTCAGTTAAATTATATACATGTATAGTTTCCCCCGTTTCGAACTATGTGTGATACCATGTGATACAATTTATATAAGTTATATTATAATTTTATGCAATAACATTTCGGGAAAATAGCAGCTATTTGATTAAATGATTTTTGATAAAACTAACAATCTTGCAAAGACAGCCGCTAAATAAAACACGTTTAAGGTTTTTTATGTGCTGAAAAGTTAGACATGCTTAATATTATTCTAGAGGTTCCATAAAGTTATGTTATAAGCAGTTAGTGCAAATTATGAAACAATAGTTTTCTAAAAGATGATTGTTATTTAACTTGATTGTTTATTATTTTATGTTTCAGGTACAAAGACAAAGAAAAAGAAAGAATAGTTTTGTAAAAAAAAAAATGACCTAATAAAACAGATAAAGAAATTATGTTTTGATGGATCTCTTTTTTTCCCTCAGAATATGGTTGATTTTTAAAAACATATAACAAATATACAACATTTAAAGTTTTTTTGAAAGACATATGGATTTCTTAAATCTGTTGATCATCTTTTGTCTTCGGTTAAGTAATTTAAACAAGAAAAATGGATTCTCTTTACTTTCTGTTTATAGCCACCATTTGAAATACAAACGGATGTAATCTACAATTCTAACAAGTTATTGATCGGTCGAAACCTTCAGCAACATAAGAAAAATTGCGGACTGTAAGAAATAATCATGCTGATGTCAGAGTCAAATATCTATATTATACGACTTATCTTTTTCTTCTATATAACGTACTGATGTGCATTAACTATCAAAACTTTAGTTACATTGTACTTTACTTACTCTTTACGATCACTTCATCAGTTAAAAAGAGAAAGATGTGAATATGTAAACAATTAAATGCCTTTTTTGATGATTTATGCGAACGCAGTATAATTTTTTTCTGCAATGTCGTCATCTTAATATCCCGCACGAATCACAATATAAAGCATTTTATTGCTTAAATATTCCTCTTCGATCATGTTTGCAGGGATGAAGTTTGACATGCACATTTCATTGACATTGTAAGGATCCGCCCAACTCTAGTCAGTTCTTATTTAAACTAATGTTAAGTTTTGGATAGCCCCCCCCCCCCCTTCTTCTAAAATAATTTAAACATGACAATTAACAATAAAGTTAAGACGTTCATTTCTTTCATCTGTAATTTTAAATTAGATAGAAGCTGCCGACTGGCTATGTATTATGTATAACGACTGACTTCAAAGAAATTGAACAAATGTATTTAAAAAGAACAAGGAAAAACGATTTGGATTTCTATGATTGGATTTGAATGTGACGAAACCCTACTTCGGGGACTATTTTGTTCATTGTACTAGAACTTTTAAGTGAAGTTGTTTACATATTTATCATAAATTAGAATCAACATGAAAAAGGTAAGTTTTACAAGTAAATGTAAAAACATTGCCGTCCAAAATGATATTAGTTTGGAGTATAAATATTTGAAGAAAATTGTAATTAACATTCTTGGATGATTGGTACATGCATAAGATAACTGATGTTCTAGTTTTAAAGTAGTCTCTTTCTACTTGACGAGGTATATAACTCACGCACATATTTAAAGAAAATAACCCGAACGTTAGTGTTACTAAAGAAACGAAGAGAATTTTATTTCTGTTCATTGCAAATGGAGTATTGAAAGCAACAGAGAACGGAGTTTAACTCCAACCACTAACAACGGTATTTTATTTTGTTTTCAAATGATTATCTTAATTTCTTTTTCAGATGATTTTTTTTTCATGTATAGTCCTATATATAGTATTATTATTGTTATTATATTAAGGTATTATATCACAGCAAGCGCTGTTGGTATGCCAGGAGTAAATGTTATACTATCTCTGCCCTATATATGCAAGTCATTTTTCCGTCAAATACCGGTATGCCGACATGCAAGATAAATATATTGACATGCAAAAAATTGAATTGTAATTAAATGAGAACTATAAAAAATCTCAAATATTGCCCAAATGTGACTTCAAGCATGCTAGATGCTTCTTGTTTAAGTTGACATGCAACTTATTTATGTCAACATGCTACTTGGTTATGTTGACATCAACTTAGTTATGTTGACATGCGAGATAAATATGGTACCATGCAACTAATTTATATCAGCATGCAACTTAGTTATGTTGACATAAAGCAAAATATACAAAGCAACCAAATTCAACCTGACACAAACAACCAATAAAAACCAAGATCACAAATATCCACTGACCAACTCATGATCAAGCACTGCCCTTAGGGTATATGTACAGGTGTATGAATTAAAATAAAGGGTGGATCTAACTTTTTATATGTATACTGTTTAGATTTAATAACTTTATGTATTTATTCAAATCAACAATTTTCATACTCTTACATTAAGCAACTGGTTTTTTTTTTTAAAAACCCTGGCTTTTTAAAATCAGTTTTGCTTCCTAAAGGTATCGATTGTTCCAACAAATGATCATGCAAAAATATGCTCAACGCATTGGCATGCCTTCTTTTACACTCCCCAGGTTTTGATATTGTGATAAAATAACCAGATAAAAATCTTTCACAGAGAATTGTTCAGTTTGTTTGGTCAACATGTTTATCTCGAATGTGAACGTAACTTAGTTGCACGTAGACATAATAAATTGCATGTCAACATATTTATCTTGCATGTCAACATAAATAAATAACATGTCAATATGTTTTTTTTTACATGTCAACATAACTAAGTTACATGTCAACATGTTTATTTCGCATGTCAACATAAATAAATTATATGTCAACATATTTATCTCGCATCTCAACCTAAATAAGTTACATGTCAACAAGTTTTTCTTGCATGTCAACATAAATAAGTAACATGTCATCATGTTTATCTTGCATGTCAACTAAAATAAGTAACATGTCAACATGTTTATTTTGCATATCAACATAACTAAGTTACATGTCAACATATTTATCTGGCATGTCAAACTAAATAAGTAACATGTCTACATGCTTATCTCGCATGTCAACATAAATAAGTTACATATTAACATGTTTATCTTGCATGTCAACATAACTAGATTACATGTCAGCATGTTTATCTGACATTTCAACATAAATAAGTTACATGTCTACATGTTAATCTCTCGAATGTCAACATAAGTAAGTTATAAATCATCATCTTAATCTTGCATGTCAACATAAGTAAGTTACATATTAACATGTATATCTCGCATGTCAGCGTAAATAAGTTAAATGTCTACATGTTAATCTCTCGCATGTCAACATAACTAAGTTACATATCAACATGTTTATCTTGCATGTCAACATAACTAAGATACATATCAACATGTTCATCTCGCATTTCAACATAAATAAGTTTCATGTCAACATGTTTATATCGCATGTCAACATAAATAAGTTACATGTCAACATGTTTTTCTCGCAGGTCAACATAAATAAGTCACATGTCAACATCTTTTTCTCGCAGGTCAACATTACTAAATTGCATGTCAACATGGTTTTTTTGCATGTCAACATAACTAAGTTACATATCAACATGTTAATCTTGCATGTCAACATAACTAAGTAACATATTTACATGTTTATCTTGCATGTCAACATAAAAAAGTTTCATGTCAACATGTTTATCTTGCATGTCATCATAAATAAGTTACATGTCAACATGTTTATCTCGCAGGTCAACATAACTTAGTTACATGTCAACATGTTTATCTCAGATGTCAACATAAATAAGTTACATGTAAACAAATTTATCTCGCATGTCAACATAAATAAATACTTGCATAAGTTAACGTAAGGAAGTTGCATATCAACCTATTTTTCTGACATGTTAACATATACAAATTGCATGTCGACTTAAATTAGTAGTATTTTTTAATACTTCTTTAAGAATTATTGTTACCTGAATTCATCATTTATATGCATTAAAGAGAAAAAAGCCCTTTTAATTATCACTTATACAATCAATGCCTCCTCTTGCAGTTTTCAAGATAGGAAGCTGTTCTTTTGCAGATCAATTGTACATATATCAGAGGTGTGCAATTCTATGATTTTGATTTTTATAATTTTGGGGAAAATACAAGCAATTGAACTTTGTCATGTTTTTGCAGAAAATTGCATATAGGGTACCACTATTCTACGAATAGTTCCATCGACATTTTTCAAGATTTTTAATAATTTCTTTTGCTAAGGAAATTGTTCTTTTGCAGATCAATTGTACATACATCTGAGGTTTGCATGTTGCTAGGATTTTGATTTCTGATAAATAATGAAAAATACCAGCGGTATTGCATATACAGTACCACATTTCTCTGGATGGTAGTGCACATCAATTTATAGCTGACAAATTAATTATGGATACTGTTCACAAAAAAAATTGATTTTCTGTAACCACAGCGTTTCTCTTGTTCTTGAAATTTGTCCAGCAGTATAACCACAATTATTATGTATTATTATCCATATAGATGCAACGCTGCTTAATGAAAAGAAAGGTCCTCAAAAAGTTGTTTTATTTAGTTATTTTTGCTGATTTCGTTGCAAAATCCAATATAAAAAATCTGATAACTGTTTTAAAACCAAAAAAGTACTTTTTTAAAGATTGACATAATGGACAAATATTGATACATGTATCTTTAAATGTTCCTCCTGATGAAATGCTGATCTTGATTAATTAGGTGGGACTCTTAAAATAATGTAATTTACAATTTATCGAATTTGTCGAACATTCCACTCTATAAGCGGTTCTTTAAATCATTTTAAAATAATTTTGAAAGAGCATACGGGATTATAAATAATTTTTCTAAGAGATTTTATAAAATTAATGATTTTACATTCATTTTGAACACTTATTCAATGCCATAAAAATTATTACAGTCTTATTATCGGAAATAAATTCTCATGCTTATTTGCTTGCTGTTAATTCTAATATTCGGTGTATCTGGGATTAACACTCTATAAGCGGTTCTAAAACATCATTTCAAAATAATTTTGAAAGAGCATACGGGATTATAAATGATTTTTTCTAAGGGATTTTTATAAAATTAATGATTTTACATTCATTTTACTTTTTTTTCGTTAAACTTCAATTGTTCACATTTTCGGATTAGAATAATTTTTTTTACATCATTTGTCCGATATTTTTTATGGCTTTCGTGTTCTAAGTAAATATAAATGACTTCAAGCAAGTTTTGGATTCTGCTGATGGAATGTAGTTTACTGGTAAAATGAAAACGATTGCAAAACAGTTTTGAATTGGCAGCTTTTTTTTTTTGGAATTTTGGATTTTGAAGATTTAAGAAACACTTAAAATTCAAAAGCTAATATATAAGGTCAATTGTTTTGTACTAGAACTTAAAAGAAGGATGGGGCAAATACCTACTTATTTACATATGTGCTTATTTCCTTTTCCAGAGTGATTTTTGGTTATGAATATCAGAATTTGCGAGAGACAATAACAGCACCATGTCTGCAGTGGTCATCTCATTTTTGTGCATCACTTTATTAAAAGGTAACTTATCTTCCTCTTACGTGCCTCAATTTGACTCGTCATAACAAGGTTCCATTGTACCGCTCTTTTCTAGGACTTCGTTTGCTTATGATTGTTAAAGGTATTGTAAACTTAAATGTTTTACGGCGCTACCGTTGGGACGAGCGCAGCAAAAATTGCACAGTCATATCTTTTAGAGAGAATCGATCAGTCTGTAAAACGTAATTTGTGTTTACTAGTAATTTGATCTAAAATGTAAACAATAAATTTTCTTCTTTTTTTTTTTTTTACCTTATTGTTATTTGACTCTTTTCCCAGGTTCATGATTATTTTATATATGGCTTTTTGAAACAAATACAAAAACTCACTTATAATTTTGATTGCATCATCGATTTCCTTTTCCTGAAAACTGAGTTATTTTAATTGAATAATTAATGTGTTCAATCATTATTGATTTTGATAAAAAAAATTGTTTCGAAAAAGAAATCAATGTTAATTGAATTAAACTATTAAGTCATGCTTTTTTAGTTGACAATTGACCTAAAGCAATAGCTTGAATTGGATTTTTAAGTTTCAGTTGCCAAATCTGTTTACATTGTGGATTAATACTGAACAGTTTATTATACATGTAAACATGTGTAGGTATTAGATCTAAACCACAAGTAAATGTCATGACAAAATTTGTACGAGTCAATTCAATAACTTTTATTAATGTATTTTTCTCAAAGTTAAATGTAATTAATTTAATCAAATTTTCAAATTTATTGTAATTTAATAGCGTGCCAATGCCTTTGTAATGATGTTTGTTTTTACATGTAATTGAGGGTTTTAAGCATGTTATTGTAGTTTAATAAATACTTTCAAATGTAAATTAGCACATCCCTGATATTCAAATCACATATCACTTTAAGATAACATACCGGTATACAGGAAAATTATGGATGTTTCCTTACAATTACACATTTGGTTATATTGTGTTATCAATCTATTCTAACATTATGAATCGTTTAGAATTAGATGCAATTTTGATTCGATCAACACCCAGCTACGTAAGTAATTGGACACCGATGACAGCCAATTCTCCTACCGCTAAAGTGACCCTCCGGCATGACCTTCAGGAAGATCCTGCTTACGTCAAGGTCGAGGCACGGACAGAGAATGGGTTTATATTTCCCGCGTTTGGATCCGCCCAGCAGGATGACGACACTGGTGCTATGTATGGGGGCGTGGTGTTTGTCTACAACAGTACTCATGTAGACCTGTTTGTTCCTGTTCGGAATAATGGTCCAACCTCAGGCCAAAGGGCCGCGATTTATACAGGTTATTGATGCCAATATTTTATCGGATTGTTATCTGTAGGTTTTTTTTGACTGAATTTGGAGTATTTAAAGCGTTCAATCTATACAATTCAGATGGAAATTGAAAGGAAACGTTCAGCATTCTCCCACACCCACACTACTTGCATTCTAACAAATAAAAAAAACCGTACAAATAAGAAAAATGAATTCGATCATGTTGATGTAAGAGAACACATTAAAAAAGAATGAGTTCTTTTTTTTTAATGGAAAAAAATATGTCATTATAATTTTTTTTGCTTAATCATCTGCTGTTTATATCTTAAATAATATGTAATATTGTGATTGCGTGGTAAATTTTAGGAGACCCTTTGTCATGGGCCGGACCGTATTCAATTCCACGGATTTACATGTCTGTGATAGTAAGAGCAATGGTATGGAGATCACGTGACCTACCAGCTCCCTCGTGGAATGGAAGTCTACAGGCGACTGAAGGTATGCTACCCTGGGTGGTTATTATTGACATATTCGGCAGATAAGGGGTACGTTCATTTGTTTGATATTAATTGATTAAATTTAATATTTTTTTTTTGCATAGGCGATTGCATAAATGCTACCCTGGAACATTCTCTGATGAAATATCCTGATATGCTTGTTGTAAAAATTAAAACAGAAAAAGGATCGTATCAGGGGCAAGGTTTGTAAAAACGTTTTATCGTGTAAATATGCTAAAATTTTTGAATAATAGTTAAATCTTTTATTATTTTATGAGACCAAATGATATTTATTAAGCTTGGATACTAGGGTTTTACTGTCATAAGATAAGTTATAATAGTATATAAATGGTGCCTGTTTGGGAGGGTAACAGTTGAAATTGACACCCCGAGAAAACCATTGTCAACCGACGCGAATTTTGTTATACTGAATGTCTTAATTTTAAAGAAAACACCACTGCTTTTAGATAGGAATAAACGTGAATTCTAATAAAAAAATAAGGCGAACCGTACGCGCATGGTTTTCGCGCATGTAACAATTCGTATTGTTATACTTTCATGTTAAATACTGAAATCTGATTGGTTTAGACGCAGTTCATAATTTTTTCTATTACCCTCATCGTTAGCAACGCACTTAGCAACGGGTAACATTAAAAATTGTTACATGCGCGAAAATTATGCGCGTACGGTTCGCCGTTGAATTCACGTTATTCCTATGTAAAAGCAGTTGAGTTTTCTTTAAAATTAAGACATTCAGTATAACAAAATAAATAGTGCCTGTTTGGGAGGGTAACAGTTGAAATTGACACCCCGAGAAAACCATTGTCAACCGACGCGAAGCGAATTATTTATATAATGTTACCCGTTGCTAAGTGTGTTGCTAACACTGAGGGTAATAGAACAGATTATCAACTGCGTCTAAAAAAGTATAACAATTCAACCTGTTTAACCCTAGTATGATTTTATCAATTCCGTTTTTTCTTCTTCCGATATAATTTATATATATTAATATAATTGAGTAAATACAAATTAAAATGACTAATTTCAACCCTCAATACTTTTTCTGCTATATTAAATTCAATGCATTTTAGCTTTGCTTTCAGTAATACGTGTTTTTGCTTCAGGTCTTGCGTCGACAGGTGACAGTCTAACAAGAGCCGCTCAAGTCGGAGGGCTCCTTTATGGGTCGAACGAATCACATGTACGTTTATGGACACTTTGCGACATAACTGAAAGTTATAGTGGTAATTTTTATTGCCAACGCGTTTTAAAAATATCTTGGTTATATAATTCAAAAATATCTTGGTTATATAACTCAGGCGCAAACATTCAATACTATTGTGTATTATCATAGATTCTGACCACGGGGCCCACGTCCAATTTATAGCTACAGAAGAGTACAAAACCCTTGTATGTCAAATAAACTGATGTTTATGTTCTTTAAGGTTTGAGCTTGCTGTCGGTTTCTGATGGATGGGGACAGCGAGGCATGCTTTTACGAGGATTTCACGGCTCTATAACAGTCACTGCATGGGATTTACATGACCGTTCTCAGAATCAAGTCTTTAGTAGATTCAATCTTAATGACGTTGAATCTTCTTCCTATGGAATAGATTCAGTTCATTTACCATCATTTGATGTGGTTAATGTACAGGTAATGGGAAAAAAGTACATTTAAATCAATAATGCGATGCTATTAGAGAGATGTGTTACTGGATGAGTTGCGTCTTGGCAAAGAACTACATGTAATGTCCCTCAAACTTGACAACGTCCCTAAAACTTGACAACTTTATTTTATGTAGTTGGCAATTTTTATTGCTTATTAATAAAAATTATGTGCGTGATGCGTTTTCATACGTACTCGAATAGGTTTCGGGTCACGTGATCAGGTAATATAGATAGTAGGACCATGCGGTGGCATGGTACTCTAACCTCGCTATAGCCAGTTGTGATTTAATGTAAAATAGCAGATAATATGGAAAGCGTTGATTTTGGGCAGACATATGTTAATATGTATTTTTTATTAAAATAAAATTAACGCTTGTGAGCAGCGTACCTATGTAATTTAGCACTTTATTGTTTTATATTCGGACGAACGTAGTGAAGGAGAATATAAGTTATAATTTACGTCAATTTTGAATGACAGTGAAAACGCATGTGTTTGTCTACTTATAAAAGTTATCCTTAATCTGTAAATTACAATAGTGAATTCCCTCTCGTTACAAAGATATAGATTTTTAATTGTTTATTTTTTTTGCCAGGAAAATAAACCTTTTCATGAATATTGATGAAGGAAGAGCGAAACCGACCTCATTGCGCATGTCCGCGGAGAACTAGGTGGTCGTTATTGTTTGCCTAATTAAATATCCAACTTGATTTTTAATATGCTTAACAGTTGTCAATTTGAAATACATACATGTATAAAGAGTAAAATACGTTTGTCATTCACGATACCCTTACTTCTGCATTAACACCTATAGGATCTATAAATAGCACATAGGGGAAAAACACAGGTCTACGTCATTTTTTTAAAGGAAGTATTCATATCTACTCACAGGCTTGTATTTTTTTTCTTTTGTTTTTACTCGTATATCGGACAAATTTCCGCTTTACTGAAAATATCCTTTCCTGTGTGAAACCATCACAATTATGAAGATGTTGACCCTTCACCAGTTGTGGTATGATAGACTAAATTTAGCTGTCGATATCACGTGGTAGATTGATATTCACGAGGAGGCATTACTTTCCTGGCAGGAAAATAAATATTTTTTATTGTTTAATATTTGATATATTTGTTACGTGATCGAATTGAGCATTATAATTAACAGCATAAAGGTAACTTTTATTAGTAATCAAACACATACATTTTCCACTTTATTCAAAATTGACGCAAATTATAGCGTGTATAGCTTTAACAAGTCAGTGTCAATAACTTAGTTCTGCCGCTTTACAAGGCCAGTATTGATAGTATATTCATTTTTCGGGTGGTATCATATAATATTGATTTGTAGAAAATAAATATTTTAAAAAGTTTTTTTGAAGGTGGCACAACACTTTTAAGTGTCTTTATGGGTGTTGATTTTAATCAACTCTCCTATGCAGTTACTCGGACAAACCGAAAGTGAAACGGTGTTTGGACCTCAGCACAAATCATCGCTGCTGACAAGACTTAGTTCATGAAAATAATTGATAAATTCGATGTAATGTATGCTAAAGCATTGTTTTTCAAGGAAACTTATTTATAAATACCTTAAAAATAGTCAGATTTTAAATGGTACGAACAATTTAGATATTTTTTGTAGTCGTATGTATTCCTACGCCAGAGTTCAATATAGTCTCGTTCAACTCGACGCTCTGCTGTCTCCGTAAATCTCCGACAAGCAGAGAGTCTCTCTTCCTTGTCGGAGATTTACGGTGTCAGCTGAGCATTTGGTTGAACGAGACTAGAGTTTAATATTGCTTGGATCCAAACAATTTTCGAGAAATATTTCTATTACCGATACATAGTTTGATTGAATAAATTTTATCTTTAAATATTATTTAACATGATTCATATGGTGGTTCCTCGACATTCTAGTCGAAGAAGTCCAAAAATTCATATTATAAAGATGTGCGTAATTCAAATACAAATTAGAAACTACATGTACTTCTCATGCAAAATAACATATCATTGATTTTAAAATAAATAAACATCGACAAAATCAACTCCCGTCAGTTCTTCAGTACTTTGATTTTAATTTGTGATTTGTTAAGCTTCACATTTTGGATGGCGCAAACAAGGATTTCCGGTTTGATGGCGTCGGTTCTGTGATGAATGAAGCTCCTTTATATGGAGGACTTGTGTACGGTTACAACGATTCCATGGTAGCGATCTGGGTACCCACCTCTTTTAAACGAAGCAATGGAAAGGCGGCTGTTTTTATGTTGGGACAAGTATGGGGATGGGCGTTCAAGGCACAGGCGACGAACAATGTAGATATAGTTGTCAAAGCTACAGATATACTTGGTAAAAAGCACTTGTAATGTAAAAAAAAATAGCTCTTTAGCAAACATGCATTTATGGTTTTAAAGATTTAAGTTCATTCATGGCTTTTAAACGTTGCCGTAATGTTTCTCAGTATACACAGAATTAGATTTGAAATATGTCAGTATTTAAGTATGTACTTACTAGTATAAACGCGGGGGAATATGTCTGTTTTAGTGCCAATCTGTCTTCTTGATTTTGATTTATCCACAACCATTATAAACATCACATCAAAATATGAAAGACACAACGCCTCTGTCTTTGCTGTTGGCGACACGTTGAGTTTACAGTGTTTACCGGGATACCGTTCTGTGGAAGTTAACAGTACTATAACGTGTGAATCACACAGCGGGGGTAGCTGGAACCCTGAACCCATCATATGTGAAGGTAAACAGTAGGAATATTATATGTTGACGATAAAGGCTCAGTGAGATTGAAATATACAACAAAGTTCTAACATTACCTTGGTTTCATGAAATGATTAATAACTAACCATTAAAGAAAAATGAAAGATATTTTCAAAGATTCGCAGTATGGTAAAATTTAAACTTGTACAATAAAACAGCACGAAAGAGTAAAACGTGATGTTATATTGGTACTAAGCGTTACAAAATATTTTGAAAGCCATCACTTGCCCTAGCCCTGTAGTACCTAACACACAAGTCATTCACCTGAACGATTCTGTCGGTGGAAGTGTTACTCTGTCCTGTGTGGCTGGCTTTGACCACGTGGGAGGGAACCTGGAGCGCACCTGTCTTGACACGGGTACCTGGAGTGGAGTGTCGCCGATTTGTACAGGTACGATGTTGTTTAAAGAATATACATATAAATACTGGGGAATCACTAGAGTTTGTGGTGGTTCAATTTTCGTGGAATTCGTGGGTACCCCTCATCAAATAATTAAAAATTGATCCCACGAACTTTAAAACTAGCGAGTTATGAAAGTTCTTCATTTCTTTCTTTAAAACCTTCCGCAACAAAATATAGCCCCTTACTAAGCTCTATAAAAATGTAATATTTTTAACACAATTTTATTCAATAAAGTTTATTTGACATTGCAAAAAATAAATATTACACTAAATTTAATATGGGATGCAGAATTTTCAGACTAGATGTGATCCAAAATGGCTACGCAAGACCTAAGGAGCGAACCTCTTTTAATTGTTTTGTTAATAAAAAAGATTATCTATCACACATTTGGAGACTTGGCAAAACCGTTTGAAAGTGTAAAAGGGCGAAAATGGGCAAAAATAACGTTTCATATAGTATACACTGGACAAACGCTAATTTTTTGTGACGATGTATCAAATTTCATATGAAAAAAAAATAAAAATGTTGTTTCCTTTTTTTTTTTTACATGGCTATAGGATGTTTTTGTCAATGCCCAATACACAAATGGGACGGAAATATCAATGAAACAGCATGGCTACTGCAACGAATACAAGAGTTGAAAAATCAACTACCAATCTCGAGAAATTCTACAACTAAGGCTATGCGTCGGAAACATTGTGCGTACGACCCACGTGCCTCTGCCAATGGGGTAGGAGCTACTTTTGGGGCTGGACTTCTAATTTCCATTGCTACTATCCTCATAATTAGTGATCTACCAATACTGATGTTGCACCTTAAACAAGCAAAGAACAATTTTATATAATTTACTTATTCGCAAATGCTTGTGAATAAGAATTTGAAAAATTGCTTGGATTGGACACCATACTGTTATTTTAATGTCGCTTTGACTTGTGTAAAAACCAGGACAAGGAATGGAACAGCTTTGTTTCAAAAGTGCCACTTTTAATTTCACTAGCCTTTTTCTGTTTCTATAGTTATATTTTGAACATGCAAACAGTCTAAAAACCAAGGTGCTTCTGCCATTTTTGGTTGGATTGACAACTTTTCTCCCTTAATTATTCAAAAGTTCACTCTTATTTGAACTCCTAAGAAATCCGTACACATTTTATTTTCGACGAAATAAACGAGATTTCACGAGATACACAAGATTACGCATGAAATATGACTAAATGGTCACTTAAATAACAGAAATGGTATATCACGACAAGACAGTTACCATTTAATACCTTCCTTTATCTTTGTATTTATTTCTTTCAAGTTAATTGTATGAAACAGGAAATCCCTGTTTAATCTTTAAAAGCTCATTTTACGTCTACTTTGGCTTTGCTGAATATTTTGTTTTAATTTCACATCAAGAATTAAGATGGAATAACACATCATCACAAAATGGATGGCTTTTAATCGAAACGACATTTCGTTTTATTAAAAGGATTTTATTGACGGAAAAATGTAACTTACTCCATAGCCGAAGGGATTGTGATCCCTATATTTCAAGTTAGAATCCCTAAGTTGCTTTTGTTGTCACTTATTGAAGTTAATTTTTAAGATACTCATTTGTTATCCCAAAACTGCAAAATTTTCGCTTATTTGACATAAGTACAATTATTTATCATTATATCTTTTTTATTCAAATAATTTACTGTTAATTTCAGGTGTGTTATTCCACCATAACTTTTTAAAACTTGTTGATAAAGAATATTCGGTTTCTTTGAAGCTATTAACAAGTACATTATCGTCCCGTCTAATGTCTAAATATGATCATAATTACCTCAATCTTCTTTGAGGTATAGCATGTAGATAACATGCGTTTACCAAACTGAACTGAAATGTGTTTTTCATTTTCAATTATTATTGTTAATCATTTTAAGCTGTCAGGAACTTTTAAATATGCTGCGTTACTCTTTCCTCTCGAATATATGAAGTTTTGGATTTCTAATCGTTAAGCGTATCGCTTCACTACTGTCACATGAGATTCACTGCATTAAAGTATATTATATTAGTTACCTGGAAACGTAGCATTGACCCCAGATACATTTAAATGTGTGTTTTGAAAGAAAAAGTGAAAGTGAATCAAAAAGACACTTTATAAAACAGACTGAAATCCAGTGTGAACAGTGGAACATTAAAAAAACTGTCTTCTTTTTTCTTTTGTTATGTGACGAATCAGGTCATACCAATTATAGAAAATAGGGTAGTACAGGGTATTTCCATGGTAATAGTCTGTTCCCCCTTGGAAGTAAAGATGGAATGTGCCGAGGCTATATAAACAGCGGTAGTCGGCAGAATCAGAGAGTGTGATCACAGCAGCCAGACTGAGAAGATCTCTAGGAGCATAGAGTAAGTAAAGGCTACGTAATAGGGCGGAATAGGCCATATTAGATTAAAGGCTACATAAGGCTGAAGAAGCCTCATAGTATAGGTTGCGCCAGTTGATCAACCACCGTAGCTTTGACACTCGGCAATAAAGGCTGAATAAGCCTGTACACCAGTGTCAAAGGGAGCTGGGGAAATCAACTGGTTAGAGACCTCAGGTGAGTAGCCTGAACCCTTGGTTATGCCAATTGTCTGGGGGCATTGGTAAAGGGGTAGTTTGGTAGCCTGGGCTAGTGGTCGGGGGACATTGGATTGCAAGTTTAACAAGGGGAAACTTGTGGTTGATTTGGGCTTAGGTAAATCCCTGTGAAATTAATATTTTGATTTAAGTACCAATCGTCGTAAATATCTTGATTTAGTAAATTTATTAAAATAATCAGCGTAAATATATTGATTCAGTTCGTTTTTAGCCTGAAAGACAACAGGCCAATTTATAATAAAATGCTCTGCAGAATCCCGGGTGTAACCGGGTACGTGTCCAAATAAATAATAGCAACCGCTCGGCTGGACACACGTTACATAATTTTTGGTGGCAGCGGTGGGATTCTGCAGATCAGGGAAATTAATTTTTGTTGTTCTGATATTTTCTGGTACTTTAATAAAGGTTATGTGTGTTTATATTTTATTGTGAATAATGGCAACTGCTGACTTGGAACGAGAATTGACGGCTCTACATGAGGAAATAAGAGAGCTAGAAACAAGTATCCGACAGCAAGGAAATGTCATGCATTCAACGCCAAGGCCTCGCGAAATGGAGATTCGTAATAACTATGACTCGGGAATTGCCAGTGGTCGACCTTCTTCGATTATTCCCAGGAGCCCTTTGGCTGACCATTTTCCTGATGTTAGACCCGATAGACAATTTGACCATACTCGTCCCAAAGTAAGGTTTAATGAGGAAATGGATACCATGGTTGAAACAAATAGGTGCGACATTGGACCTGTGGTGAATAATGGCAATGTTACTGAGAGGCGTTATCGCAGACCAACTGTCCAAGGAAAAGAGACGGAGACTCGGAGGTTTAATAGACGGGAGGTCAAAGCGGCAACCTATGATGGAAGTGGTTCATGGTTGGACTATAAGACCCATTTTAATACCGTTGGTAAACTTAATGAGTGGACAGAAGAGGAGAAAGGTTTATTTCTCGCAGCATCTCTTCGTGGTCAAGCTCAAGCGGTCCTTGGAAATTTGCCAGGTGATAACACCGATTATTACTATCTGGTTCAGGCATTAGAAGAACGATTTGCCCCGCCCAACCAAACAGAGTTGTATAGAGTTCAACTGAGGGAAAGGCGGAAAAGAGCAACAGAGACCATCCCAGAACTAGGACAAGCTGTTAGACGACTGGCCAATCTTGCCTATCCAAAAGCCCCATCTGAAGTGCGGGAAACCCTGGCCATGGAACAATTCCTGGATGCTTTGCCTGACTCGGACATGAGGATAAGAATTAAACAAGCTCGTCCAAGGGATTTAAATGATGCCATAAAGCACGCCGTAGAATTGGAGGCATACCTTAGGGCAGAAGACAAACGAGGTTATCGGGCCTACCAACACCAGTTGATGACTGATACAACAGCTGGTGAGGAATCTTTCAAGATAGAGTTGAAGGACTGGATGGCATCAATAGAAAAGAATGTGGCAGATATGAACAAGGAAATACAACAGCTCAGAAAGGGCGAAGGCCAGTCTGATCGAAAGCCTTTCAAATATTCACCTGGACCAGGTAAAACAATGGATGCAGTTAAATGTTACGGGTGTCATAAGAGAGGACATTATAAAAAGAACTGTCCAGAGAAGGACAAGGGTATACAAGATAATAAAACTTCAGAAGAGCGGGATACTGTGAAAAAGTATGAACATAAGGGGTCAAATGGTCATTTGACTGGAAGACTTGGTTCATGCTCAAATGAAGCGGGAATGTTAATATATGCCATGATTAATGGTGTTAAAGTGAAAATGTTAGTGGACACAGGGGCCACTGTCACCATGTTGTCGTCAGTATCAATGAAAGCCGTAGGAGAACATTGTGAAGTACAGGTTCAGGAACCTGGCATGAAAGTGTTTACTGCTGATGGTGAAGAATTGGCACTGGAAGGGAAAGTAAACGTTGAGGTGGAAATAGGGAACCATGTTGTAAAGACGTTAGCTTTGGTAGCCGATCTTCAGGTTGAGGGTATACTGGGGTTGGATATGATCAAGCGTTTTGATATGATCATAGATACGAAACATGGTGTATTGTCATTTCAGGATGAACGGATTCCAGTGCTTTACGAAGGTAAATTTGGATGCTTTAGGGTAGTGGCCAAAGAAACGGTCAGCATACCCCCTCGAAGCGAATTAATTGTACCCGGGAAAGTGTGTACCTTGGATGATAGAAAATTACAATCAGAAGGTATTGTAGAGTCTAAAGAAAGGGAAGACACAAATAGGCCACTGACAGCCAGAACATTTGTCCGACCTCTTGAAAACATTGTACCTGTTAGGTTGTTGAATGTAGACCCTGAGCCAAAGGTGGTTTATAAGAATACTGAAATCGGTCAGTTTCAAGAAACAGACGCGGTGAGCTCAAGTGACTCGTGTAATTTAGCAGAGCGGCATGACATTGAACAGTTGTATCAAGACTCTGTAAAACATCTTTCAAAGACACAAGCCAAGGAAGTGAAAGCTTTTCTGTTGCAGTACACATCGTTGTTTGCCAAAAGTAACAATGATCTTGGGAAAACCAACATTGTGAAGCATAAAATTGATACTGGGGATGCGAGACCCATCAAACAACCAGTTCGTCGTGCTCCGGCCCATCTGTCAAAGGAAATTGAAAGGAATATTGAGGAAATGTTGGAATACAATATCATTGAACCTTCAATAAGCCCATGGGCCTCGCCAATTGTGCTAGTGAAAAAGGAAGACAATTCCTATCGGTTCTGTGTAGATTACAGGCGTCTTAATGCTAGCACAGTCAAAGACGCATATCCTTTGCCCAGGATTGACGAATCCTTGGAGCAATTGTCCGGATACAGTTGGTTCTCTACCTTGGATATGTTTTCTGGGTACTGGCAGGTAGAACTTGACCCTGCAGACAAAACTAAAACAGCGTTTGCCACTCGCAGAGGTCTCTTTCAATTCAGAGTAATGCCGTTCGGACTCTGTTGTGCACCTGCCACGTTCGAAAGACTTATGGAAACGGTATTGGCTGGATTGCAATGGGACATATGCCTAGTCTACCTGGATGATATCATCATAATGGGTAAAACATTCGATGAAATGATGGTAAACTTAGGGAGAGTGTTTGACCGACTTCTGTCTGCTGGATTGCGGCTAAAGGCCAAGAAATGTCATTTGTTTCAAAGATCTGTAAAGTTCTTGGGCCACGTTATATCAGAAGAAGGAATAACCACAGATCCTGAAAAAATTGAAAGTGTGAGAAACTGGCCCGTACCCTCCAATGCAAGTGAGATAAGATCTTTTCTTGGCCTCTGTGGGTACTACAGGAAGTTTATAAAAGATTTCTCGAAGATTGCTAAGTGCCTACACAAGTTGACTGAGAAAGGAAGGCCTTTTGTCTGGGATAATGATTGCCAGGTTGCGTTTGATTTGTTGAAGCATAAACTCACAACATCTCCAGTTTTAGGTCATCCTGACCTTAGTAAAGAGTTTATATTGGATACCGATGCTAGCAGGGATGCAATCGGGGCTATACTTTCTCAAGAACAAGATGGTCACGAGAAAGTGATCGCATATGCAAGTTGTACCTTGTCGAAGAGTGAAAGGAGTTATTGTGTCACTAGGAAGGAGCTCTTGGCGGTTGTCCATTTTGTTAAAGGCTTTAGACATTTTCTGGAAGGACGACAATTTCGCCTAAGAACGGACCACAGTTCACTGAGGTGGCTAATGAAGTTCAAAAACCCGGAAGGCCAACTGGCGAGAAGGCTAGAGGTGCTTAGTACATATGACATGTTGATTGAACATCGACCTGGAGCTCAACATCAGAATGCTGATACTCTCAGTAGAATTCCTTGCAAACAGTGTGGTTTCTTTTCTTCGTGGGATCAAGAGGATATGCCTGGGTCTGTCAATACCATTACTAAGAGTGCAGAGGAAACCAAATTGCCAGATGACATATCTTTGAAAAATATCCAAGAAAAAGATGCGGATATTGCCTTAGTCATAAAATGGTTGAAGGGAGGGATCAAACCAAAATCAGAGGATCTGGCAGGAAAAAGTATTTTCGTCCGAGAAATTGTGGGACAATGGGACATGCTACTCATCAAAGATGACTTGCTCTACCGGAAATGGGTAACTGGACAAGGAAATGATATATTTCAAGCTGTTATACCAGCCAGAGAACGACGAAAGGTACTTTACTTTTGCCATGATTTTAAAGGTTCTGGGCATTTAGGTCATAAAAAGACACTGGAAAAGGTACGAAGCAAATACTATTGGCCTGGATGCAGAAAGGATGTTAGAACATACGTTGCAGGCTGCGAGACGTGTTCGAAAAGAAAAAGTCCAAACGTTACCAAGAGAGCTCCAATGAAAGTTGTAGAAACTGGAATCCCCATGGAAAGGGTAGCTACTGATATTTTAGGGGAATTGCCAAAGACAGATAGGGGTAACCGATATATATTGGTGGTGTCTGACTATTTTACGAAATGGACAGACAGCTTCGCCATGCCTAACATGGAAGCTCAAACTGTTGCAAAAATATTGGTTGAAGAAGTCTTTGCAAAACTTGGAGTGCCTAGGATACTTCATTCCGATCAAGGTAGGCAATATGAAAGCAATTTGTTCCAAGAACTTTGTGCCTTACTCCATATCGAGAAAACAAGGACGTCACCTTACCACCCTCAAAGTGATGGAATGGTAGAGCGGTTTAATAAAACCCTAGCCACCATGCTTAGTGCTTATGTGAACGACCATCAGACAAATTGGGATGAATCTCTTCCATATGTTATGCAAGCCTATCGGTCAGCTGTTCATGAGACCACTGGTTATACCCCGAACTTCTTAATGCTAGGCAGAGAGACAACTACACCCTTAGATCTCATGTACGAATTACCAGGAGATTTGAAAATCACACCTAGAAACCAATGGGTTTGGGAGTTACAGGAACGCCTAGAAGAAGCCCACAGTATAGTAAGAGAGAATACAAAGCAAGCGATGTGTCGACAAAAGACATACCATGATCGGAAGCTTAGCTTTGAAAAGTTTTCCCCTGGTGATATAGTTTTTGTATATTTTCCAGTTAAGAAGGTTGGTAGATCTGCAAAATTGACATCTTTCTGGCGGGGACCTTACAAGATTTTGGGCAAGTGCTCAGAACTTAATTATAGGGTAGATTGTGGACAAAGGGGTAAAGAACAAGTTGTCCACGTAGATCGGATCAGACTTAAACATCCCCAATTATTAAGGGGAGAATCCAGTCAGCTGGATGAGTTAGTTGAGCGGGAAAGTCCGAATGACATCGTGGAACTGAAAGAACCTGATGTTGTAGATGACTTTGATAGTGAGAATAATCAGATTGGCGACCAAGTGTCAGAGTCGACTTTGGGACAACAGTGTCCAAATGATGAGCGTTTGCTTGGTCCTTCGAAAAGGGAAAGACGTCCTCCTAAGTGGATGTCAGATTATATTAGAGATTAGTTTAGTTTAGATATAGAGTTAGATAAACATGTGGAAATCTGTATTGTTGATAGCTGTTGTTATTAGAAAGATAGTTTAACATCTGCATTATTGTTTTTTTTTGTTTTTTTTAGGTTGCAATGCCAAAGACGAAGATCACGTTAAACAAGGGCAGGAAATGTCCATTCTGTCCTTACCGGTTCAATAGAGATGACGAATTGGCAAAACACATCGGTAATTGTAGCCAGAATCTCTTATTTTGTAACTATTGCGATTTTAGTTCTACTACCCCCAAGAATCTGAGAAGGCATCTCAAGAGGCAACATGACATTGGTGAAGAAAACAGTGGCGAGGCAGACGGGTTGAATCTGAGTAGCGCTCAGTGTGACGGCAATGAGTCAGATGCAGAATCTTGGGTCAGACAGGACCCCGGGGACCTCCAAAGCGTACTACAAGAGGATATAAGTGATGGTGAAAGTGATAATGATGACTCAGCTGAAGCGAGCAGCAAGAAGAAATCCATGAGTTCAAAAGAGTTGCAGCTTGAAGAAGGAAGAATCTACCGGAAGCCAACTAGGCCGTTGCCTGTAAGTGCTCCAGTAAAAGCTGCGACTAACGTTGTTACTCCGCCTTGTGAGCCAGCCGCGGACAAACCTTCCTTTGAAGACAAAGAGTGCCAAACTGATCCACTGTACTTTACTGAAAGTGTCAAGATCATCACCAAATGGATAGAAGAGGGAAAACAGATCAAGAAGATCGAGAGAAAGAAACTGTTGTGAATGGTTGTACATTTTAAATGTCAAAATGAATATGCAAGAACTGGATTCTAAGAAAGATATTCTTGAGTCCCTATTGTTTGAAGCTTAATAAAATTTAAAAAAAAAAAAAAAATAGTTGTATTCATACGGGACGTATGACTTTAAGGGGTGGGTGATGTGACGAATCAGGTCATACCAATTATAGAAAATAGGGTAGTACAGGGTATTTCCATGGTAATAGTCTGTTCCCCCTTGGAAGTAAAGATGGAATGTGCCGAGGCTATATAAACAGCGGTAGTCGGCAGAATCAGAGAGTGTGATCACTGCAGCCAGACTGAGAAGATCTCTAGGAGCATAGAGTAAGTAAAGGCTACGTAATAGGGCGGAATAGGCCATATTAGATTAAAGGCTACATAAGGCTGAAGAAGCCTCATAGTATAGGTTGCGCCAGTTGATCAACCACCGTAGCTTTGACACTCGGCAATAAAGGCTGAATAAGCCTGTACACCAGTGTCAAAGGGAGCTGGGGAAATCAACTGGTTAGAGACCTCAGGTGAGTAGCCTGAACCCTTGGTTATGCCAATTGTCTGGGGGCATTGGTAAAGGGGTAGTTTGGTAGCCTGGGCTAGTGGTCGGGGGACATTGGATTGCAAGTTTAACAAGGGGAAACTTGTGGTTGATTTGGGCTTAGGTAAATCCCTGTGAAATTAATATTTTGATTTAAGTACCAATCGTCGTAAATATCTTGATTTAGTAAATTTATTAAAATAATCAGCGTAAATATATTGATTCAGTTCGTTTTTAGCCTGAAAGACAACAGGCCAATTTATAATAAAATGCTCTGCAGAATCCCGGGTGTAACCGGGTACGTGTCCAAATAAATAATAGCAACCGCTCGGCTGGACACACGTTACAGTTATGACGTCATGAATTCTCAATAGAAATGAAATTGATCGTGCAGAAACATGGTGTTTGTTGAGGACCCCCCCCCCCCCCCCCCCCCCCCAATGATAGTACATTGTTTCCCAGTATTTAAATAGTTTTCGAATATACATCAGGCACGTAGCATCGGGGGGGGGGGGGGGGGGGGGCAGCCCCCCCCCCCCCCCCACTTTTTTGGGCAGCAAAGATTTTTCTTAAATTTACAATGGAGTTGCCCCCCCTACTTTTAAGGGACCATGTAAAAATGAGAATTGAAGTTACTTTAATTTTCCCTTCCCCATCCCCCCCCCTCCCCCCACGGTTTAGGATTTTGGAAAATAAATTTTCCCGTTTTTTATTGGGGTTTTTTGGCTGTCAAGTTTTTTTGGTGCCCCCCCCCCCCACTTTCAAAAACGATGCTACGTGCCTGTACACAGATAAATTAATTTAATATTTTGGATCGTAATACACTTTTTGAGAATTTGTTAAAGTTAGTACTTTACAATGAAATAGTTTTTCTTCAAATTGTGCTTTGTACCAATTAAAAACATCTAAGGCTACCTTTTTTTAAAACGAGTGGGTATTAATCATTTCTCTACCTCTGACAAGAATGGCGTCGACCAACTAATGATGTATATTGACTTCAAATCCATTACAGGATTATGTGACACCAAAAAAGACCTGTGAGACAGAATCTTTTTTAAAATTTGTCAAGAACTCGTATCTTTGGTCCTAAATAGGTTAATTTTTTATCATACTCGTAAAACAACATACGGTTTGATACCTATTAGAAATGTTCGTACTTTTCCTCAGCTTTGGCTAGAATTTACTGAACTTGTATCATTTTGTATTCGGTCAGACTAAATGATCCTGTGATTTCGTATACAATAAAGGTTTTATAACAGCTAGTTTTAGAATCATTTTTAAACAACCATCTCCTGTTTTAAGTGTGCTTTGTATATTAAGCAGAATATAGGCCTGCGCAGAGAGAGGGAAACGCGGTTGACTCCACGAAAAAAAGCTTCGCTAACCTTGCGACTTTTTCTAACCTTTGCATGAACAAAATTTACATAAAATTTATATTAATTTACTGTTATATTTTTATCATGTTGAAGAAACAACAACTTGTTAGACAAAAAGTTTACTGAAAATTTAATAACGAGATAAAAATATATTGTGTAATGTCCTCGATGGATTACACCGATATCAGATTAGTATTTTTCTATTTCTTTAAAGAAATAGTTTATTTTCATAGTTCTTTTGAATACTAACCACCACAATTTATCAATTATAAAGGTTTTACACACGCAAAAGACCAGCAAAAAGTTCAATCTTGTTGAGGTCGAGCAGATTTTTTTCACGATAAAGATTACGAAGTTTATACGCAAAACATGAAAACTGCAATCTTGCTTGATGTAATGACTCTGGACTGTGTTTCGCGAACATGTTAAATTTTCTTTCGTTTCCAAAACAACTCCCAGGAAACATGAAATCAAGATGTGGATTCCCTAGGAAGAAATGCGGCAGGCTTTCGGCATTTAAACTACGACGAAGAAACTCCATTAAATATCCCAATGCTTCTGTTACACTAGAAATAGTTGGTTCCTGTTCACGTATCGACAAAAACAATATACCAAAATGACATAAAATTTTCAGATGGTAGGAATGCAATATATTTCTGAGTTTATCGGTTGATTCTGGTTCAAATTGTCGCAATGACCCTTTCAGCACTATACATGCCGTCATTATATAAAGTTGATTTAGATTTTTCTGCGCAATATCAAATATACATTTCTCATACCCACAAGATGAATTTCGCCATATTAGGTCTCCATCTTCGGACGAAATATTTAGATCCCCTTCCTTAAGCCACTTTATAACACCATATCGTTCACAAGATACAACTCTATCGTTATCGGCATAGCACGTATACGTGTCAGTTGATAATAAAAAACCTGGAACTAAGTCAATTTCGACATTCACTTCGTTTAAATCTGACGAATCTTCATTATTATATCCAGAATCCAAAAGATTTTTAAAATCATCAAGCCCATCTTTACTTTTAACTTTAATTGTTATTTTCAAATTGGGCGACTCAGGCTTTACCACTATGGAGTATTCGTTATAAGTATTTTTCGTCACTTTCTTTAATCGTATATTAAACCTGTGTTTGACTTGAGCAAGAATGGAAGTGAAAACTCTTGTCTGAAGATTTCTTGCATTTATATATGTTTTTTCGTTTTCACGATAAAGTAAGTTGTATTTTGCGCCCCACGATGAAAATTTCAAATGATTTATGATCTCCATCTTTATAAGTCCGGGTATTGGAGACCCATTCGCGTCACAAGTGACTCGTTCAACCATGCACACATCTTGTATGTAAAATGGTAAAAGCAAATCAAATTTCAGTGCATCACACACCTTTAAACCCTCCCTTGAGCTTCCTTGCTTTTTCAAAGTACCTCCAATATGAAGTCCTGGGAACCGATCGTTCGCCACTTTGACCATCTCGCCAACAATGACCTCTAAAACCTTGTCAACAGTTTTACAATTCAACTCCCAGTCATTTTCATTTATGTGAAAAAGAAATTCGTCTAAAAACTTTTCTATCCTCTTGTCTTGAATTCCAAAGCAAATTATTGGCTTTCTCCACTCGTTGAAATTTCGCCCAATCGCTGATCTGTAACAAGCGCATGAACATTCACATAAAATTAAATGCTCTAAACAAGTTATGTTATTGTTATATCATTTATTTAGGTAAAAAATGATTTAATAATTAATATGAATTATAAGACAAAGTAAAAATAAGATGCCTACCAAAGGTAGTTTACGTGCAAATGCTTTAATCAAACTATAGACATCAAGACTACATAACAGTGGTGCCGATAAGCTCATTTTCGTTACATTGATATTGTATGAAAATGTTAATTATTTTCTTCACAAAATTGACCGGTTCCCTTTCATTGAAATAATGAAAACATCAAGTTTTGTCATATGTTGTATTCACATACAGAAACAACAAAGTAAATGTCAAAGTTGAACTTTCTGTTTTATTGAGAATTTCTTTTGATAATTTATGTTTACAGAATAAGTAATTAAATGCCTGAGTGTTTTTGTCCTAGCATGCGCGCGGGAGATGCTCTTGTTGGGTGTAAGACAATACTGTAACTGTATTATTTTTCAATTGCCTAAAAACAAATAAACGCTATAGTCATCACTGGAAACAAGAGAGACACATTAAAATTATGCCTCATTATTACAATCCCAGGTTACTCGTCATTGATTGGTTTAAAAAACAAAAGAAACCATCAGGAGACTAATTTCACTAAAAATAAGGAGAAGAAAAGAAGATTGTTAACATTGGAGATTAAATGCGAACATATTCAAAATTTTTGCTTAGAGGTTATCTGTTATTGAGAATTTGACCTCTTCTGTATAATCGTATGTTGTTTAATATTTGAAGATGTATTCCCCTAAGAAAAAAATGTATGACTTGATATATCAAGAAGTTGGATGCAA
The DNA here is from genome assembly GCF_902806645.1 of Magallana gigas. NCBI lineage: Eukaryota > Metazoa > Mollusca > Bivalvia > Ostreida > Ostreidae > Magallana > Magallana gigas. Next base: position 58,003,028 of record NC_047564.1, read on the forward strand.
TTTTCCAAGCGTCCGATTATTAATTCTAACAAGTGTAAGATCTCAAATAAATTATACCCTTGAGTAAGATTTACATACCTATTAAAAGATCCTGTTTTAATTCTTGTTTTCCACAACAGATGAAGAATAAAAGCAGCTAAACAAAACAATACGAAAATTTCCAAACACAAAACAAACAAGTCTACGTCGTGAAGTCTAACTCTACTCATCGCCAATTATTTCTAGGTCCTTTGTCAAAGTCCTCTTTAGGTTATTAGTTAGCGTATATTCCTGAATAAAAAAAAATACAAAATATATTAAAAGCATGAAAAAATGACAATAAAAAACTGTCAACCATCTCAAAAATCCATTAAACGAAATACAAAATCAAAGCAGAGCAACACGGACCTGGTAGGATCAGGTGCCATGGAGGAGTGTCCTCTGCTGACCGATGTCGTATAATTTAAGGCCCGCCCCGTAAAGTGGTCCGGCCGAACTTTTAATGTTAACATTTAAGGTCCGGCTTTCCCTTATAAGAAAAGGTCCTACCCGTAGTCATTTATTTAAGTTAAATAAATTGATTATTCTCTTTTGCTAATGTACTTGTATCTTAAAGATGTCTGTGTTTACATTATCCAGTCGGCCATGCGTATGGTTTACGTATGACCGTATTACATATGTATTGTAATAAATTACTTTGTGGAATATCAAATATTGATAACGGGTTAGATTTTGACCAATTGTTTAAGAATATGAAAAAAAGAAAACCAGGAGTATTTTGTCGATAATTTGCACACACCATGTAGTCCATTTGTTTTTAAATCTCTTCCGGTGTGTATGTGTATAATTAGCATATGGTTTCACAACAGATGCCTGTTCAACAGAGCGAGCGCTCGCGAGCGCTCGCCAAAATTCCCTATACCCGCAACATAAATTTTGGCGAGCGATCGCAAGCGCTCGCTCTGTTGAACTCGCCTCTGGTGAACACGGCAATCGCAACTTCTCGGGCCTTTCCGGCAAGCTCGAAAAAACACCTCGAATGTAATAAAATCACCGGATATAGAATTTTATACAAAATGGAGTCGCTTCCCATTAAAATAAGTATCGACTAGACAGTCTTGTATGTCGCTTCTGTGTTATATTTTAGTGTATATCGTTTACTTTAAAAAAGTATAGCTCATATCTCAACAGATCGTAAAATGTATTCTATTTATTTCAAGTTTTACCAAAAAAAGGGGGGGGTTGTCATGGACGCCTAGGTAATACATTCGAGGTGTTTTTCCGAGCTTGCCGGAAAGGCCCGAGAAGTTGCGATTGGTGAACACGGGTAAAAGAAGCCCTGCAGGCATTCACACCTGTGCTAATCAGAATACACCCCTAAGCTGAGAAAGAAAAAAATGTCTCCGCTGTCAAGTGTTCTTCGCAACTAGATTGTCTCTTTAGCTTGTGCTTTGTTTAATTTTCAGTAGATCAGAAACATCCGCCGTGTGCTCTTTGTCGTAATCGGGGAAAAGCAGAAAACTCGGTAGACAATTAGGTAATTAATTATGGACGATAATGAAAATTCATAATTAAATTATATACAATGTACTAGATATTGCCATGCACATATTGGGAATGAGACATGCCGTTTTAATTTATCCATAGATCATTTAAATATTAGCATAATAGGTTATACTGTATTCAATCGTTACTGCTGATACTTTTTAGAAAAAAATTAGAAAGATACTATGATCAAAATATACATCATCGCAACAACAACAACAAAACAGATACACCATACAAAAAAATTTAACCAAAACAAACCACATAAAAACAAAATAAAAATAGCACAAAAAACCTCGACTAATAAATCAAATATTATAAAATGTAAAAAAAAAAAATAAAAAGCAAAAGAAAAACGAACACTGAGAGTTTAAAATAAACCAAAACAACAAGCTCCGTTTCTCAGGACTAAAAAATATACCATTGTTTAGAAACACGCAACGAGAGGTAGATTGCATTTAGTATACGATTCGGCTACAATGTAGCGTTTTTGCAGACATCATTTTTAATAGTATACAATATTTTGTTAAAATTTTCACAATTATCGGACAAGCAATTTTTAAAAGAATTTTAGTTATTTTACACTGTATCAATATAATTTTTGTGAGTTATTGTGAACATCTCGCCCCCAAGTTATCTTGACACCAGTCTTAGACAACTCTCCCAATACAGGTCTTATCGCCCCTATTTTGAAATATTGTTTTCCCCCCCAAAATGTGTAATACACCCCAACAGTTGTTTTGTCTCGTATATTAAATCAACCTCAAAATGATGAACATAAACATATTTCTTGCAGAGTTTGTATAGCACTTTTCATTAAAATTGAAGGAAAATAACAATACACTTTGGCATGCTACCCTGAACATTTTTGAATATTTATTCATAAACAAATTATAAACATCATATTTCAGTTGAGATAGAAAATCTACTGCTTAATTTTTTAAACAATATTATTCTATTACTGGAACGGCCTCTTCAATTATGTATAACCAAAAAATTGAAATGATGCAAAAATATTTTTGAAATGGTCCCTACTAAAAATCTTATTCTATTTAATGTTACTCTTTGATTTTAATACATCTTTAGTTGCTCCAACTCCTTAGAAAAATCTGATGAAAATCACCTGTAGAAATAAATTAGGTCTGTCGTCCTGAAGGGGAATGTGCGGCCATCTTCTACATTTGAGGATAAAAATGAAAACATTTCTTGAACTGGCTTGTTTTTGTCCTAAGAACTAGGTACAGTATATGCCAAAAATGGCCCTATCGCTAAATCGAACGATATTTTACTAAAAGGTAGACATTAATATGTAACTTCATGAAATAGAACAGTTTTGATAATTTCTTCATAATTTTTGTGTGTGCCACTGCTCAAATAGTGTGTCATTTTAGTCATGTTATAATGACGTCGCATTTAGCATCGTAACGTTATACACGTAAGCAATGGGATTCATATGAATCACCCCTCATAATAGTAACGTTAAATAAGACGTTAAGTTGTATAATGATCATTATTATGTACATATAAATATAATTTATATCTATTCACGGTAAATGAAAAGTCCAATATCTCGTGTGCTTCTGGAAAGCTCAAATTATAGTGCTCCATATTTAAATCAATGTTAACACATCTGCCTTTACAATTACGTAACATCATTTATACATTCTCTTTTGAAAGGGTTGATATCTTTTTTAAAAGAAATAAATATTGTAAATTATTATTGTCTTTAACAATTAAACATTATCTGATTAATTTCCGTATTTCAATTTGCATCCAAACTACTTTCGTTAGGATTTAGGCTCGTAGTGTAGTTTCAAAATACGAAATCGGGATTTTCTTGAAAAGGTAACAACTTTTTTTTTATTGGGTGTTTGTGTCTTCGCATTCACCAGCATCAACGATGAGTTTTGTTAGAGATATGCATGCCTGAAATCGTTGAGTATAAATGCATTTATGCCATAAACAATCGGCTTGTTTTTTTCATCTTGCACTTTCCGATCATATTCAGAATTTTTGTGTCCCCTGAAAATATAAAGCGTCGCCGTAATCGATTTACTTAAACGGGTTTTTTGGGTTGTTTTTTTTTTTGTTATTTCCGAAAGGCAAACAAAGTTGCGATCAGTAGTTACCGTTGATATTTCTATATAATTTAAATTAACACTTACCCGCGGAAACCATTACACATATTCTAATTCTACAAGTTGTCGTGTATGCAAATTATGCATACAAGGACAGGACAAAGCATTTCAAATTATTGAAACAGCTGTCGAATTGCACAGCTACAGACTTATTTTGAGGATTTAAAATAAGATCTGAAAATTATTAAGGGGGTTCATTTGTGACCTCTATAAAACCATTTGTTGAGAAAAAGTTTGAATCTTGCGCATTTATGTTATAACTTTGCCTCAACATAGGGTACCATATTTTTATCAGTCGGCATGGGATCTATTTTTAAAAACAAGAAAAAAAAGTAAATGTAAACTCAAAACAATCCGTGTTGAATTTGATATACATTTTATTGGGAAGATGTTTCAGTTAATAAGTACAAATTAAAGTAAACTCTCTTTAGAAGTGGGGTAGAGGTCCAAAAAAAAGTGATCGTCTTAAATAAAAAGCTATACATTATGTTTCAATGAAAATGTATCCTAAATGTACCGCCATAGACACACACAAATTTTTAAATCCCATTTTAAGTATAGGGTACTCTACTTTGAGACAAAGTTACAACTTAAATACGCAAGCTTATAGAGACCTTTTACTCTACAAGTGGTTGTAGAGAGGACACCAATGAACACTCTTCATATTTTTCAAAATAAGTCTGTAGCTGTTCAGTTCGTTAGCTGTTTTAAGTGATTGAAAAAGCATCGTCCTGTTCTTGTATGCAATAATACTTTTCAAACAAAAAGACATGTAGGACTTCATATTTATTGCTTTAATATCTTTTGGCAACAGTTTTGGCAAGTTTCGGGCAGAAACAAGCCAGTTCAGGAAATGTTTACATTCTTATCTTAAATGTACAAGATGGCCGCACAAACCCCTTAAGGAAAAACGTTTGATTAAAATGAATAACAGATTAAAAATCATAAAAATTCGCTAATTACAAATGAATTGATAAATAACTTGATAAATTCAAACTGAAATTGAAAGATTTGTATATATATAAAAAAAATATTCAATAAAAACAATAACGTTGTAAAAAATATAGAAAATTTACTGTTCATTGAGATGTATGTAGTATGTGATAAATTTGTACAACAAATTAAAAATTATAATTTCGCTTCAATGGGGACGAGTTGTCCTCAACAGGGGGGAAGATGTCTTCTGTTGTAGACTGTTGCAACTAGTCTTGTAAAAGTGATGTTCTTATTTCTTTGTGAGATATATTGGACAAAAGTAAGTATGCAATAAACAATTAGATATTTAAGTACTTTAACCAACTTTATACCAGAACAATCTGGTTAAAATTGTATTTTACGGGTATTGTAGTATATTGAAGTAATGCTATTTTTACGTGGTCTTTGTACGGAAACCTTGGCAAATATTTAAACAGGCACCTGTATCTAATTTAGTCAAACTTACTTCTGTTTAAGGTGATACGGGACATCTGTCGATAATAATGTTGATTAAAGTACATTAATATTGAAATACTTCTATCGGTTTAGAATTTAGCGCTACGCTGTTAGGTGACAATTTCGGAAAAGAAGCTAATTATCTAAATTATTATATAATTACACTTCATTTTATTGTTTATTTCGATAAACAATACGTCACAATATGGAATATCTCATACATTCTAGTAGGAAAATGAGCTATACCTCATTTTTTTAACTATCTTAACAAATATTAGAAAAATAGTGACATTGCTAGATCATTGCTCATTATTTAGACATAAATCAATGATATTACTTTGCTACAATCATGACAGAAAGAAACATGTAACTTACAACAGGGCCAAAGAATAGCTATGGAATATAAAAATTTCGTTTTGAAAACTGTGCAATGAAAAAAAGTAAGCGCGTTTCCTTGAGAAATCTCAAAAATAAAAGGGGAATTCTGAATTATTAAAACATCGTCTGCAATGCGTACATTCTAACAATGTTTTGACAAAGTCAGTTTAATCTTTGCTTTATCAAATGTTGGTATTGTTCAAATGAACCATCATAGAATAAAAAAACGAAAGTGGCATGCAATACACAATATGGTATACATTAAAATTGAGATTTAAGACAAATTAATATAGTTTAAAATTATTAAGCTTTAACAAAATTAAGCATTAATCATCATGCGTTTAAAGGCGATGGTGTTTGTTAGTGTTTTAATATTAGAGAAAACGAAAGTGCATACCTTTTCCAAGCACTATGGCAACGCTGGCATAAGTATGGTGTGTCGATGTTGTCTTAAATAATGATTTTAGATCTTGTCGCATTAGCCAGAACGAGATAGAAGTGTTGTTCCGCGTTCCTTAAATTTTTTTGACAAATTTGATGTATCTTTTGACTTTACATGAATTAGTTCTTTGCATCAGAAATTTGTTAGAATAAGTTTCTAATTTTTTAAAAATGTTCTTCCAATTCAACGTTTTGTTCTTGGGAATGTATTCATTAAGTGCTTGTATTTCGTGAATGCACGCTAGTATCTACCCACCAGTATTGACATTGCGACATGTTCTACCTGCTTCACCTAGACAAGCGTCATGGCAGTTTTCAAAACCGACAAATAAACTTTGAATATATCAGAAGAAATAATTTTAAATAAATTAAATAAATGACATTTTTATCCATATCTTAGCGTTTGTGTGACTTTTGGGATAACGAAAGTTAGGTAGAAAAGGGAATATGTGGGCATTGAATGTATCTTCAAATGGCTTCATAATTTGTTGTTAAATTGATCAACTTGCTGTTTATCCAGTCATCGGTTAATTTCTATCAACACTCTCGCTTTCATCACAGACTGCTTTATATGTAATTCCACGCCGTTTTTAATCGATCTACAAATCCGGAAGAACATTTAAAGTTTAAAACAAATCGTCAACCTCACTTTAGTTCCTTGATCGCACTCTTTAACGTTTTTTGGAATAATCACTGAACTCAACCGCTTCAATTACTGCTGAACGCTGCTTGTAAATCATCGTCAGCATACTCGGGGTTATCCCAAAATGTTCTAGTAAGCTTTTTTCAGATTTAGGCTTTGTTTTCTTATCAATAGCTTTAACTAGTTCGTATTTAGTATTCAAAGGTAAAGTTTTTCTTTTTCTGAAGGGTTCCCATTTTACCTGTAGCCTCAATACGTCCTTATGAAGGTCGAAAGCAAGGATTCAACAGTGAATAAATTAAAACGATTGTAGAATCTTCCTACAATGATACACGAGGAACCAGGCTCAACAAAGTAGGAACGGAAAATACACAACAAGCATGGCTGGGTAAGAACATCCTGGGGCAAATCTTCAGCACAGTGGTCGAGAAAATGCATATATGTATGAAAGTTACCAATGGGGCCGTCCAAAGTAGAAGCAGAACGTACGTAAAAGAAAACAGCAAGCAGTGTGCTAAAACAAACAGGTTTCGGGAATTAAGCGCCCGACAATCTGATTCTAAATTATTTTTCCGGACGTGATGTTTCATCCGACACTGGCACTGAATAGGAAACGTAGACACTCATGGTCACAATATAGCCCGTCTTGTCCACCTGAACCACATTAAGGATGAATAATACGAGCCCGGCATGTCTGTCAATGATGTTGCTATACGCTATGTATTTGTGCTTTACTTGAAAGTATAACAGTTATGGAAAAATAACATATCCTATCGGTAAATATAATGGGGGTAATATATGAAAAAATTAATTTTAATGCGAAAATTTCGTTTAATGCAATACTAAATACTTTCGTTTATTTAGTGACTATAGTTCCGGTATTGCTTAAGAAACTTGAGTATTGAGGTACTTCATAAAGAAATTGATCAATGGTATAGAATCAATATTTAATGTTGAAATCGATTGAAAATTTTCATGATTGTAAACATTTATATTCAACTGATGATCAAACCAAAAGGGATGATTTTTAAAAAAAATAAATACAAACAATTATTAAGGAAAAACAATTAATGTATGCGGTGGTTTTTGACTGATGTTGGAATGACAAACCAGATAAAAGTAAACATTAACTGGTACTAAATTAACTAAACTTATTGATGCATGGGATACAGAGCATCCCGAATCAAGGTGTGATACTTGGTGCAATACTCAAGATAAACATTTCAGCAGAAAATTCAAAATACTATATTTTCATGAGTAAAATCTTTTGCTTCTAGCTTGAAAATATTATTAGAAGAAAGTTGCGTTGAATTTTGTAATATTTTTTAAACATACAAAGATTAAGTTATTAGAAATTGAATATATAATTTTTTGAAAAACAAAGATATTATTGCAAAATTAGTAAAAGACCTAGATTCTAGATTCTAAACAAATGATTAGGAACTTTTAAATGCAAAGTCGAAGAATTTTTATCTTATATGCAAAGCGCAAGCAAAAAAAAAAAACATGAGAGAAAAAAAAGCCTCAATCGAAAAAAGATTTTAAAAAATTGAATTTAGTCAACATAATACCATTTTTTATGAGAATTTAATAACTTTAAAACATTGAATAGCCTTTATGACAAAAAGATACAGAAGGTCCAAATAAGGTCTAAAGCAAACTCGATAGAAGATGATGAACGGAATACAAAATATTTCTTAATCTTGGAAAACCAAACCTCGAATATAATTAAAGAATTAAAACCATCAAATGGAGTACTTGTAAATACTACAAACTCTATTCTAAGAGAACTGATCAACTATGACAATAATACATTTATTTAAACAGAAAGATTTTGGTTTATCAGTATTAAATGATATTATTAATAACTAGATGCTGGGTGCATGTATCTACGGCAAAGTGGTTGAAAAGCAACCGTTTTTTGGGTGTTTATTGATATTTATTCGTATACAAAGTGCCTCAATTCAAAATAAACAAAAAAAAAAAAACCCACACATTACAAACCTTTTAACAATTGGTTAAACGACGACAATTGTTGTATATCGTAATAAATGTACTTATCTTTATTTATAATCAAGGAAAGACTTATCTTTTTCATTACTATGGTACCATTTGATGTAATCAATGTTTTATTAGCCGTTATTATTCCGTATTTTTATTACTGCAGACAGAACGTCATGGTACACTACAGTTGTTGTTACACTTTTGTGAAGATTGTATAGCTGATATTGCTTTTCAAACAAAATGAATTAATAATCTTTTGTTTATCTTTCTATATATATATATATATATATCCCAAATCGTCATACATGTAACGGTTCTGTAAAATAACACTCTGCATAACGTTTTTGATGATTTTTATAAAAAACAATATAAAAATAAAATATAATACAATGCTGTTTGGACAGAAAAATTGTGGTTCATAGGTATTAAATGACATTAATGCAGTAACACCGTAATGATGGGTGCATCGCATATTAGTTGCATGGAACCATGTTTTGATGTCTTTTGAAATACATAAAACTAGATATTTCACTAATGTTATGTATATTACGCCATACTTTCTACACATTGCGTAATCTTACAAGTTATGCAAGACATGTAGAGGAAAAATTAGGTTCACAGAGTTAAAAACTTAAGAAATCAAAGTACTGACAGTACTGAAAAGCGCTAACCCAGCTTCTGTATGTATATAACAGATCTATGTATATGACATTTCAGCTTCTGTATATTTCCTCAGGGGGCGGTTATTCGATGCACCATTAGAAGAAGTCTAACGACAATAAAGCACTGAGCTATGCTTACGCTCTTAAAACTATATATTTAGTAGATCCACGCCTACCTGTAGACGTGCACGTATCAATCCCAAACTTATATCCAATCGTTAATATGACTCAATTATAAAGAAGATGTCGAATCTTCAAATCTATAAAAGCGATCTATAAAAGCGATAAATTTAGTCGAATCTTCAAACAAGGTAATGATGAATAATAAAATGAAAAATGAAATTATCAGTTGTGTTGGTTCTGTTTGTTTGCCATTATATTTCTGTTTTGTCATGAAATATTTACATTATATTACTATAGGTTTACTGGATGTTATCTATTTTTCATTAGCAGTGCATCGATTTGTCTCATTATGATAATACTGTAGATAAAAGAAGTGTCATTACCGTTATGGAACACTGCAGCTAGTGTTACACTTCCTGTGAAGATTGTATGCCCGATAATCGATATCAACGATACAAATCTTGAACAAAAGTCAAGTAAAATATTGCGCAGTCATCGTCAAATAAAATACACGCTTTCAACCTTTCATTCTTGTTTCATTCTAAATCTACTAAATAATGCAATAACGTTGAATCATAATTTTTTTCCGTATATATTGTGCCAGAATTTTTCTTCATGCGCGGATCTAGAGGGGGATTGCCCCCCCCCCCGTAAAATTCAAATTTCTTTTAATACCATTATAAAAATAACAAAAATATGCCTCTGCCTCGAACCCCCCTCCCTACCCCGGCAAACTGAAATAATCGCCCCCCCCCCTCCCGTGAAATTTTCTGAATCCGTGCATGTTCTTTATAGTTTTTTAAACCTATTCTTTTCAAATTGAAATAAAAAACAAACAAAAAGCTTAACTTGAAAATTTAAACTGAATTGGATGATATATACATGAACATGGCCTTAATTCTTTTTGTTGCTGCTGAGTGGAAAAATTAAATTCGTTATGTTTTAGTATCTCTTTAATCCATGGATAAAATCCTAAAAAAATAACCAACAGTCACACGACACATTAATCAATCATTGATATTTTACTAGAAAACTGAGTTGGAAATTCAAACTTAATTCAGTTTTTTTTATAAAATTCGATCTGATCCCGATTGTTAAAAACTTATTCGGATAATTTTTTTTTTCAAATACAACTTTCACAAAAGAAAGAACAAATCATAGTGATATAAGAGACATATAAACTTATAATAAATTTGATTAATACATTTCTCTAATATAATATAATTTTATAGATGTATATACACAAGTGTACATTATCAGCACTATAATCTTATTATCGTCATGATGTTGATATTTTTGGGGGGTATATAATGGGTGCGGCGAAATGAAGAAGGGGTAGAAACTGGGTGTTTAAAAACATGCATGTATGACATGTACATTTGCATAGACACAAACATAATACACATACATAAGAAAGTGTGTTTCGTTAAATCAGGATTTACCAGCATTTGATTTTGATTCAATTCACCCTTAAGGAGGAAGGAAAGAATAGAAATAAAATTAAAAATAAAACAGGGGGTAGGGGGAAGGTACAAAAATAAAAGAAGATGAAAGCAATTATCTATGATTCTAGCTTTTGGAAGATGTTTGACCAATAGTTATAATACTCTTTGCATTTGCAGTTTTTAAGAAGAATATATATTCAACATAGAGTCTGTTAATAATGATATGTTTCAGTGCCTCTACGTTTAATTGTTTAGAGAAACTGAATTTATATTTATTCGGATAAAATATATTTAGAAATTAATTTAATTTTTACAAACCAAACTGCAGTTTACTCAGAGAAATCGATATGCGTTATAAGATCAATTCAATTTTAATGTATAATACATTTTAAAACAAAGAAAAATTCATATAGAATTGGTATATGTGCAGAACTTTACATGATTTTGTCTGGGAGCAGTATAATTAAAATGGATATCAGTTTGAGTTTAAGATTTTGTTATTTTTCTTGACTTTCACATTTCCATTTTTATTTCTTGTTTAGTTATGATTGAATGGTAATTACGACCGACAATCAATATGTAGATTTTACTCATAGATTTAAAAATTAAAAACAATTATCGATTTTCATTTCATAAATACGTTTTTTTAAAAATCATAAAATGTAATTGGCCGTATTTGACCGTTGAATTGAAAATTCACCAATTGAGACCAAATTTTATATCTGAAATATCAATAGCAGCCAAAACTATTTTTTCTATTTTCTATTTAGAAAACCAAAAAATCATGCAAAATAATTAAAATCCTATATTGGTCTCTTTCTAGCAAAATCAAATTTTAAAATGGATTCTAATATATTGATGTGTCGAGTTACCCTAAGAAGAAAATAAATAAAGAATGGCCTTAACTATTTTGGAATCTTTAATAATAATTCTTGGCCTTGCTATTTGCCTTTTTAAATGCTATACACAGACTGATCTGACATTACTATTGTTTTCACACCTTTTTAGATCAAGCCAAATCTTACAATGCTCTATGTAAACGACCTCTTTCAACAAAACCATAGGCAGAACAGTCAATGATGATAACAGCACTGCTATTGTCCCGGCTGTCTATAAACATGCCATTTCGATGGATTGAAATTAATCATTAATGAATTATGAGGGATTTTAAATATCATTGTAAGTTCGCAAAATTTCTTCATAATCGGAAACAAACCTTGGCTATGCAAACGTATCTAGTTTTGCTTTTTCTCTTGCAGACTCTTAATTTTTGGTAAGTTGATTCAAATACTTTGTGTCAATTTTTGTTGTTCAATTTACTATCGACAGAATTTTCTCTTAATGAGTAAAGAATGCTATATTTCATCTAAGGCTAAGCATAAGTAATTGATGTTAAAAGCTTTATATAAAATATAATTTGATGGTATCATAGGTAAGATATAAATCACGTGATTTCTACACTTAATCTATTTTTAATATTTCTAATGGGCTGTTTATCAAGAGTCAGTGCACTGACCTATGCTCTAGTTGCCAAAACGATATTTTGATTCGCCAAACAATTTATCATTTTTATATAATGAGGAACAATACATCAGATCATGTATTCAGTGATAGACACGGTCAACAACACCTGATTTGAATAATTAATAGTCGAGATGACCTGTTCCGGATGATGCGTATAGAAGTTTCCAATTGAAAAAAAAATTACGTTCCAAAAACTAGTGGAATGCTGAGATAAAATGGACATTACTTTGCATTTTATGCTTATTTATGCATGTTTTTAAAATTGTGATGAATTGAACGACTGTAATTGCATCTGATTAAAAATTATTTGAAATAAGAACATAATTATACTTGAAACAAAAATATTATAGTTATATTAATGATAAATATATAAAATAGTCCATTTTCAATTTGTCAATTTTATTAGATATAACAGCACAATTGATATCATTTTTGAAAGTGTTGTTATACAGAGTTTAAACCAATTGAACAAAATTACTCCAATTAATTGCTTATTTAATTAATTCTTTACTATGATGAATGTGCCAACAACACTCATTTCAATGCCCTCAGGATAACATTAATATTAAAAACAATCTGTTGTTTTAAAAAAGTGCTAAACACCTCTATCATCGTCTCTTGGCTATGACCTTCATCTACTTGTTTTCTATCATATCGCGATTCTATGGTATCGCGGTATTTTTTTTAGGTATAGTAGCACGCGCTGAAATTGACATTTGACGTGGGGATATTTTTCAGACATAGTAAACGGATTCACGCTCAACATCACTGATATATAGTATATGTATATATGTATATATTAGAGAAAAACTCACAATACCATTAGACAAAGTGATTTATCTACCGCGATATCATAGGACCGGCTAATATATAGAGGACAGACATGCACCTTTAAAAGCTAAAATAAGTGTGCTGTCCAACCATGGTTTATGGAAGCTTTAAAATCAATTCCTTTAAATAACTCATTTGAAAATAATTTCTCTCTCTCTCTCTCTCTCTCTCTCTCTCTCTCACACACACACACACACACACACACACACACACACACACACACACACACACACACACACACACACACACACACACACACACACTACTACTACACTACTACATATATATATATATATATATATATATATATATATATATATATATATAAAAATTACTTGTACAATAAACATTGTGTCAATTTCTCCAAACAGTTTCAGAATGCAGATCTCTCATAATTGCATTACTCGATCATTAGACATTTGATAAAATAATTCGCCACTGTTATTTAAGGAAGATATAGAAACACTAATTTCAATTTTTAAGGATCTGATTATTCTTTGCTTTTTGTAATGTTTTTTCTGTGCTTACGCATAACCTTATTAGTACTAGATGCGTAACATTTTTCACCGATTATCTCTATTCCTTTTATCGGTTTTATGAAATCTATATGTGAAAAAAAAATATCTATCGTTTAGGTTCAAATGCAAAATTGATTCCCTCCACACCAAGCTATGTGAGTGGATGGAAACCGATGACCGCAAACTCACCCACCTCTAGACTAACCCTTCAACACGACCTTCACGAAGAACCTGCCTATGTCAAGGTCGAGGCACGGACGCTGACTGGGTTTATATTTCCCGCGTTTGGGTCAGCCCAGCAGGACGACGACGCTGGTGTGATGTATGGGGGCGTGGTGTTCTTTTACACCAATCGCACGATTCATATATTTGTATCCCATTACAATAATCGTGCAAGCAACTCAGGGAAGTGGGCAGCAATATATACAGGTAAATAGAGTTTGGATCTCAAGATACGTATAGAACAGGTAAGGGGACATGGTCAAGATTTAGTTAAAGTTTGTTTTTACCGTTTTAAAAGTTTACAATGCTTCTGATTGTCAACCAAATTGGTTAAAAATCGTGACGAACCCTTTAAAATTTAGTTGGAACGAACCGCGGGTTTTAGAAAAACTGCTTATGTCAATTAAGTTTCTCACCTCTTTCAAGTGCATCAGTAGCTTGTATAGGCATTTCAGGCCACCTCCCCTAACAATTGGCCAGACAGTATTTGTCTCACCTCAACGCACGTGGCTTGGGTACTTTAAATTTGTACCTGTTAATTGATAACGTTGTTATAATTGTCTGTCGAAGATCTTAGAGTTTGAATAAAAGAATGTCTCTTATTTTTGAGTAAAGTTATTTCTTTTAAAACTGAGGAATAATTTACATGGCTCAGCATTTATTAGAAGATTAATGGATATTAGATTAGATAAGATTTCATGTTCCATTTCACGATTTGTACAGTAATAATGTAATGACAGCGTCTTTTTTAAATATTCTTTAATTTTGTAGGAAAAATAGGCTAAAAAATGAAAGAATTCCTTTGCATAACCTTGTGGTTTATTTAATATATCTTTCAAGAAGTTATTTAAACCGAATTGACCGGCAGTTGTGCCTTGCTTGATTAAGTCACTGAATATAGCAAAAATTAATCCTGCGAGTTCATTTTCCGCTATGCAGTATTATGGTTTGTTTGATTACAAGAATCTATATGATTTATTACATACTTAATATATTATGTATTATTTATTATATTACTTAATAATAAAAACAAGGTTTCTGTCATATGCTATACAGCTCACCGCATAATAACGCTAGCCCGGAACTCCTCTCATATTTTATCACTTCGTAGGCAATAATCAGTACGTCACAAAACAACGTCTGTTGTAATTCACGGATTAATTATTACTTTCCTATGTTATTCACTAAGTATGAAATAATTATAATAATACGTACAATTTTCCATATCACACCCTGTGTGAGTCCTCAACAAAAATCAGCCGTTAGGCCTTCGGCCCTCTAACTGATATTTGAATCTCGGGCTGATGCAAGGAGTGATATGGAAAAGGGTATGAATTATTCTCTATTTATACATCTGGTATGTCCGATTTAAACTATAAATAATATATATATTTCGGGAAAAAATCGAAGACGGTAATAAGCTTGTAAAATGTATTTTCTTAAATACTTTGTTTGTTATTTGAAAACATATTAAATACTTTACAATTGAATCATTTCTTTTTAAGGAGCTGATGATAAATGGATTGGTCCTCAACACATTGTTCGCATGTATGATGTCATAGAAATTCAGGCTAAAGCTTGGAGATCACGTGACCTGCCTCCACCAACATGGAAGAGTCAAACTATTGTTGTTGAGAAAGGTTAGTTCCGATGGCCTTGATTGCTAATTAGGGTCAGATTCGTATGTTGATATCATCCTAATTTCAAAAAAAAGTTAATCAAATAATATTTTATAGCTGTTTTCCGAAGTAATGTTTTAGGAAAATGCCGAAAAAATTGTTTAAAAGCAAAGTAAAACACACCACATATATATTATCCGTTTTATATAGCAGAGGGCAATCGAACTCATGAAGAACTATTAAATTGGATACACTATAAAGTCAAAGCATATCTCACAATTCTTACCAACCTGTGGACTGATCAATTTGCAAATGTATCGGTTTTGCTTATATGAGGTCGCAATAAAGTTTAAATGTAAGGTATTCAAACTATTTTCGTGAAGGTATCGACGATTCGAAGATAGCCTTCTGAGAGAAATGACATGTCTATACTTAAAAAACTGATTTTCTGATATTATTGTCGAAAAATGCTCATTTTCTACAGACAAAAAAAAACAGATTAAAAGATATCTAAATAGCTTAGACAAATAAAAGCACTGATACCGAGTTAATCATACAACTATTAAAGCTATACACGCTATAATTTGCGTCAATTTTGAATAAAGGGGAAAATGTATGTGTTTGATTACTAATAAAAGTTACCTTTATACTGTTAATTATAATGCTCAATTCGATCACGTAACAAATATATCAAATATTAAACAATAAAAAATATTTATTTTCCTGCCAGGAAAGTAATGCCTCCTCATGAATATCAATCTATCACGTGATATCGACAGCTAAATTTAGTCTATCATACCAAAACTGGTGAAGGGTCAACATCTTCATAATTGTGATAGTTTCACAAAGGAAAGGATATTTTCAGTAAAGCATAAATTTGTCCGATATACGAGTACAAACAAAAGAAAAAAATACAAGCCTGTGAGTAGATATGAATACTTCCTTTAAAAAAATGACGTAGACCTGTGTTTTTCCCCTATGTGCTATTTATAGATCCTATAAGTGTTAATGCAGAAGTAAGGGTATCGTGAATGACACGTATTTTACTCATTATACATGTATGTATTTCAAATTAACAACTGTTAAGCATATTAAAAATCAAGCTGGATATTTAATTAGGCAAACAATGACGACCACCTAGTTCTCTGCAGACATGCGCAATGAGGTCGGTTTCGCTCTTCCTTCATCAATATTCATGAAAGGGAATATTTTCCTGGCAGGAAAATAAACAATTAAAAATCTATATCTTTGTAACGAGATGGAATTTACCATTGTAATTTACAGATTAAGGATAACTTTTATAAGTAGACAAACACATGCGTTTTCACTGTCATTCAAAATTGACTCAAATTATAGCGTGTATAGCTTTAATTTACAAATATTATTTAATTTTCCTCTTACAGGTGCCTGTTTGAATGCATCACTTAACCATACACTCAACAAATACCCTGAACTAATTCTTGTACAGATTCGAAACAATGGGCGTATTTTTCATGGACAAGGTAATATATCATGAAAAATACTTCTGAAAACAATTGTAGCTTATTCAAGCTTTCTGTGTTATTGATGATGCTTAATGTGTATATTCATCACATTTTATTTTTCTGGCTTTATACTACGGATACTAAAACACTTGTATTTCAAAAACAATTTTGTTTAGAATAGTAAATGACCTTGTAATGTATTATCAAAAGTTATTACTTTGATCATGATAAAAACTTAAAAATGCCACTTTGGTCAGCATGACTTGGGCTTTTTGTCTGAGGATTTCTTTATGCTTATAATTTTCATATTCATGACCTGCCATAGTTATCGGATCATAATTCTTCTATATCATTACAGGTTTATCTTCACTAGGCTCTCCCACGAGCAAACCTCTTCACTTTGGTGGAGTACTTTTTGGAACAAACAAGTCTCATGTCCAACTTTGGTCGGCGTGTAATATAGCAGGGAATTTGAGTGGTAATTTTGAGGAAATTCCTAAATTTGAAATAAAAACACTTTTTACCTTAAACATAGTCACCAGTAAAACGTATTTCTTTATAATTAGGACCACTCAGTAATTTTGTATTAAAGCAGAAATTTAAATATATTCCTTACTTGAATACTATGGACCAAACTGTTTAAGTAAATGAATATTTACATTTGGCATGAATTTTACACAAGAGGATTTTTTTTCTAAATATGCAAAGATCAATTATGAGCTCTATTTTGTATCTTAAATTTAAAATTGTTTAATCACGAAAGACAAATATGTACCATTTAGTTATTAACAAAATAAACGTAAAAATGTTTTCGGCTATTCAACATCCAATAAATAAATAACTTGTTGATTGAAAACATTTACGTAATAAGAAATTCATCGTACCATATGCGTCATTAAAGTAAAGATCATGGTATTGACTAATTAGATAATTGCTTTTCATGATTTGCGATGGTATAAGATTTTTATCCAACGAGTTGTGTAGTTTTCTATCCCCGATCAAGGCTCAGGGATAGAAAAAACAATTTATCCGATGAGTGATATCTACCGTATATTAAAATAAACATGTGATATATACAGAAACATTAAGTAAGGTCATACAATGTTACCTACGTTTCAGTTGTGACTTTTTGTCAAATTTGAATGGGTAAAGTAGCTGGAAACGTAGTGTGTACTAAATGTTAAGGTAACCATAAGATATTATATTAATTACAGACTGTGTCGTAAGTTTTGATACAATAGAAGTTTTTCGTTCAATATTTTAGGATTATCATTGATAGCTATTGCCGACGGATGGGGAGAAAAGAATAATAAGTTACTTATTAAGGATGGATCAATCACAGTTACTGCTTGGGATCTGACGGGATTGAAGAAAAATGAAATTGTAATAAAAAAGCGTTTGCAAGAAGTCGAAAACGCAAAGTACTTGATCACAGAAAACTTAGCTACAGCCAATTTAATCAATGTTCAGGTATTATATTTACATTGCACATATTAACTTAAGAGCATGTCTACGAGAAAACCATGCAAAAGGTGGTGAGAGCAAGGTTCTCTGATCAACTTCATATTTTGTGTGTAACAATGTGCACCTATATACATTAATTTGCCACAACATTTTTTTTGATGTGGTCAGTCTGGACTTGGTTCTGCAGCACTGTTAATAAATAGCATTGTGACCCTTTTAAGAATGCATAATTCGCCAAATTATTGTTAAGAATTCTGCGTTTCGTTTAAATATAAATTCAAAAAGTCATTTAGAGTTAACATTAACAAGATACACTTGTGTAAAACATTTTGTGAGAATTCCCAAATATTCTTTTTGTTAGTGCAGATAGGTCACGAATCTGGCATGTTTCCAACTTTTTGTAAAATTGTAGAAATATACATTTTTTAAATGCTTAAAAGTCTGACAGTTGCACTTTAAATTCACTAAATCTGTTTCTAGTTATAAAAATATTTATACAATATATCAAAATTTGTCCTTGGACTATCAATAATATTGCAAATATATTGTCTTAAAGTTGGACATTTTTCTACTTTTAAAACTCTCCAGAATCTGTAGTTTAGCATTAGCTTTACATTGTCACATGTATATTATGGGGAAAACCCGACATATTCGCGAGCCAAACAATATTTTACTGAACTGAAGGGTTGCTTCAACACATTTCAGGGTTTTTTTAATCAATGCCATTAAAACACGAGAAATCACGGGAAAATGGGAATTTGAATATACATGTAAGCTAAAGTGGACTTAACTATTTTTTTAAAATCTTATATATCTCTCTATTAATGAAAGAAAAAGTAAGCAAGCTTACATACCCCCCCTTTTCTCTCTCTCTCTCTCTCTCTCTCTCTCTCTCTCTCTCTCTGCTAATTCGATAAACATAGCGATATATGTATTGATCTTTTCATTTTTTTTATACTTGAACTAGTGATTTTTCAAAAAAATCTTTAAAAAACAAAAAAACAAAAGAAGCAAACAAACAAAAACAAAAAACAAAAAGATCACCTCCATGGAAAAATGATTAAACATATATTTGTTGAATTTTACAGACGATTTTTTAAATTGTGGAAGTGGTGTGGAATCAATTGCCAATGAATGATTATCACATTAAATGATCATAAAATAAGGTAAATTTGGTAATTATTTTTGTCAGACAGTATAAAGGATTGAACATTTATTGTTTGAGGGGTGGAGGGACCTAATATTAAGCCTGAAAAATTGTTAACAAAATTCATCATAAATTACGCTTAAAATTTGTAAATATCAGCAAAATATCAGCGTAATATAATATAGAGACACATTTTATTAGCATTTCATTTTTTCATTTTTTTTAATCACAAGACAATAAGAGAGTGTAAAAAGTTTGACTTTGAGCTTTTCTGATCACTTTTTGTCCGTCGTCCGTCTGTCCGTCTGACCGTCCGTCTGTAAACTTTTCACATTTTAAACTTCTTCTCCAAAACCACTTAGCCAATTTCAACCAAATTTGGCACAAAGCATCCCTATAAAAAGGTGATTATAAATTGCAGCAATAAAGGACCGATCTTTATTTAAAACGGAGAAAATCTCTAAACTGTAAAAAAAAAAAAAGAGTTGGGTGCATTTTAGAAAATCTTCTCAAGAACAAATGAGTCAAATTCAACGTAATTGTGCATAAATAATCCTTATGGAAAGGAAAATATGAATTGCAAAAATTATCAGCGAATTCTGTTTCAAATTTGAGTTATTTACGAAAATAAAAATAAACAGATAATCGCTGTCAATAGTTTATAACTTCGTATTCGGTATTCCATATCGAAAACGAAAGTTTATTGTATAAGGCAGCCATGTTTGAATGTAGTGTTGAAGCATGACAAACGGGACAAACTGACAAAGATGAATTTGCTTGGTGTGAAAGAGTTAACGTGCGAAAGGATAGTTAAAACATGCTAAATATATTTGTGCCGATATCGTGAAGTGAATTCAGGTTAAATCTTTCAATGCGTTGAATTTTCACTCGTGACCGTGGTTTTACGTTGCTTTAAATTTCGTTTTGCTTTTTAACTTGAGGGGAAATATTGCCTGTATTTTGGAATATTTACGTATCGAATCAAATATAGACGTCGGTAAATCAGACAGTTAATTGTTTACCTGCACAAAATGAGCAAAATCTGATGCACTAGCAACATATTATTATTAATAAATGCTGTACATTCTATTGGTAATTCGGTACGATCTCTACGTTATGGTTGATCATAATGCAACGTGTTTTGTTAAGATGCTCTGCATTTTCAGTCTAAACGGAGATTGATTTTGCTGCTAAAATATATAGGTATATTTTTATTATGAAAAATAAATTGTGCTCTTTCTTTGTTTTAGTGCATGTTTCTTCTGTTTTAATTGTTTACAATTTTCTCTTTACTATCCATACTCAGCTGTGTCATGTTTCGATATTATAAGCAAGATACAGAGCTTTGCTCATAGAACTGAGGTCATGCTTTTGTTCATTCTGAATAGGAAATACCAAGTTTAAAAATCTTAAGTTGAATGTAATTAACTCTTGTGAACAAAAAATTGACTCAAACCAAGCAGAATTGTGAGTTCTTGCTTATAAATCTACAATTGACGCTGAAATTTTGTTTTATCACTAGAAATGTTTCACTAAAAACGTAAAATACTTAAACAGAAAAATTAAAAGGATGATATGCTGTAACAACTTTTTGGGGCCCCCTCCTTATACAAGGAATCAGACACAATTAAATAAAACTGACCTCTTTAAAACAGTTTTAAACGTTACTGTTACGGGGAAAAAAGCATTATCGCTATATTCAAGAAAAAAATACAGCAGAAAATCATCTTGATTTGTAGCCATTTGTTAACGTTGATTTTTTTTAAGATGAAAATAAGGAATGGGTCTTAGTAAAATAGAGCGATATGTCAATAGATTGTAGTCCGAGGCTAGTTGAAGGGAAGGGGAAGGGGGGCTAGAACTTATCAGAAATCTTGACAAGCAAAAAAAACAAAAGATTTGAGTACAGCTATGTCTAACTTTGCAAAAAAAAGTGTGTGTGTGGGGGGGGGGGGGGGGGGAGGGGCTCCCCCTCTTCCCAGTTCCGACGCCTATGCATTGATTATACATATCACATGACAACATTTTTCATTCGAGTGTATTCATCGATCAAGTAAGGTTATAAAACGTAGCAAGAGTTCATGCCTTGTGAACAACAATCGTTTATAATGCGGAAGACCAATAACATTTTTGAATGTTTTTAATTTGAACGCCTTGAGGTACAATTTTCCTCTTTCACATATAGGAATTTTTTAAATAAAATACAATAACCAGCTAGTACAATGTAGTTGAAGATGAATATGAACCTATATGCATGTTCTCATATATAATTTGATCGTTTTATAAAGTTAGGGGGCAGAACTAAAATAAAGGGAATGGAAGTATATCTTGCATAGGATCTTATTTTTGGTAAAAATGGTTTTTCACAAGGGTACAATGTCAAAGATTAAGTGTATGAAAATAAGTGTAAAAAATTGGTTACAGTTTATTTTATGGTAATTTTTTTTGTTTTTCTACCGAGGGGGCAAATGGCACAATATCCTTTGAACACCCATATCAAGCCATTGTTGCTCAGGAAAGCGATGTGGCCCCATGGGTCTCTTGTTTATTAGACTGATTCATAATTCTATGCAGTTTTCGCAGTTGAGATGCTTGGGGGAAAGGATAACCTAACACCTCCTTTTTTTCCTTTACAACTATATTTCAATTTTAAGAAATACATGTATTTATTGTGTTAGTTCTTGAGAATGTAACACAATGCATGTATTTATTGTGTTACATTCTCAAGAACTAAAAAAAACCCTGGCCATCATCCCAGTCATTTCAAGATTCCATGAATATTAAAACTTCGAAAAAAGTCTGATTCATAAAAAGAAATATGTAAAAAGAAGGATCGAAGAAATAAACATTATAAATTCTTCCTTCGGGCAGATCAAAATTTGCAATGATACTGCGTAAAGGTAAAGTTATATTTGATAAAAGTGATTTAATTATGATTTTAAAATTTAAATGCGAATCACATTAAAAAGGTGTGCAATTACTCACTTTTACAATTAATTGTTTGCTTAAGAAATACAAACAGTCAAAATTAATGCTTATAGGAGTCTAACCTTAACATCTGCGGGGTGGTTTATAGATAGGCTAGTGAAATATACACATACAGAAATGTGATGTCTATAGCAACAGTCTCCGATGATAACGATGAAAATTGCACGAGGCATTCCTAGTGAATTTCGAATTATTTGAACATAGAAAGAATAATATTACCGTGACCAGGCTACGCTCAGGTCAAACCGGGTCCGTAGGGCATCTGTCATTTTCAACATAGCCTACCCCATTATAAATTAAATCTTTGTAAGAAATCAGTTCTCGTTTTTGTGGATTTTTTTCGAGTAAAATATGATAATCTGTGAATGAGATTATCTTGGAAAATTTCCCCTTCATCTATTTTAATTGCACTTCTATCTCAGGTTTGTATATTTTGATTAAAAATCGTCCAAATGTGCTGCTTAAATATATCGGGACAGGAAATAGCAGTTCATAGACTATAGATACAAGTCTCCATCAATCTTCAATATGACAGTATGTGATATAGTGAATAGCACTTACAAGATGGGGCAATTTTTGTGTAATTAAAATCATTCTTAACAACACTCACAACATTTCTTAATACTTTGCCTGAACTTGAACTTGTAATTGTATACCTTTGTCAACATTCTGACTAGTTTACCTTCTTTACAGAAGAGCGCAACATGGGAGACAATTCTAACAGTAGTAATGAAATGCAAATGTAATGAAAAAGAATTCTTTGAGAAACAATGATAACAACTAATTTTTTTTTTTTAATAAAGAGCAAAATAAGGTGTTTTTTTATGTTTAGTTACAAATATTGACTTCAGTGGATTAAAATGGCTTGTAAAATAAAATTTTAAAAACCAACAAATTTTTATTTTATTTGAAAATGGGATGTTTTTGTTAATTTATTACTTTTTAGTCCTTGAGAGTCCAAAGATGGATTTTATATATTTGTAACAATACATCAGACAGTTTCTTATTAACACAAAATTTCAAAAAATAATGCGCCACTTTGTGAGAAATTATTTTTGAAAAATTGACAAAAATGTATAATTATCATTTCTTGGCATCCTAGCAATATTTACACCCTTGGGACTTCATGGTGTAAATAGAAATATGAAAAAATATGCAACGATTAAAAGTTTGAACTTCCGCTTTATGAAAATAGTCTTATTTTTTTTAAACATGGTTTATACATTTTGTAATTAATTACTGAATTTGAGAATTCTTCTCTTAACTGTTCAGGATTTTAGAGGCTAATTGACCAGAATGCAATACTGGCCGTTACTATAAATAGAAACATCCAGTGCAAAAACAAACATCATATATCTGACTCTAGATGGATATTCTTTAAATCTATGATAAAATTCAGTTCATTCTTGAGACTTGCTGCCACAGCTTTTTTTCCATATTTGCATGTTTTTTTGTAGACATGCTCTTAAAATAGACAATAGAAGTGATGTAGGCCAATTTAGACTAAACACCGACCAACAAAAGTTTCAACTTGAGTCTAAGTAATTGACGATTGTCACAAGCAAATTTTAAAATGCTTGACCAAGTGTAGTTTTTGAAGAAAAGAACTGCTTATTTGAGATGCATTTTGATTTTGACAGTGATAGTACATGCATTCTCTTTTCTATTTGTTTTTCTTTTTATGAAAATGTTCTGGTTCAGGACAACTGATGTATACTTACTAAATGCGAAATTTTGTTGAAATTACTTGTCTTTATCAGTTGTTTATTATGTGAATAAGTCTTATATTAAAATATCAACATCCAAAAAGACAAATTAAAGTTAGGTCGTTTTAATTGTAGGACTCCAAAATGGGACTCTAAGTCTGATAGACTCATAAAACAAGAAATATTGTTTTACTCTGTTTGCGTCAGGATGACCTACATAAAC
Organism: Magallana gigas; assembly: GCF_902806645.1. NCBI lineage: Eukaryota > Metazoa > Mollusca > Bivalvia > Ostreida > Ostreidae > Magallana > Magallana gigas. The sequence goes on from NC_047564.1 coordinate 58,027,543, forward strand.
TGCTTCGGACTGAGATTGTTTGTCTCGCATTTTTTTTTTACTTTGTCAAAACTTACTTGTCGATTTACCGGACATCCTGCCGATTCCTTCATGTTCATTTTTAATTGCTACTATAATGTTACCAACTAAGTCTTCATGACGTGACGAGACAGACACTGTTATGCCGTCCGCTTTCTATGCCATCAAATATATTGCCGTTCTGTGATAAAATTCCTTTGAAATTACTTATCCCTCACAATGCGTGAATTGCTCCATCGTGGGGATATCAAAATACACACAAAACCTGATTTTAAATGGGTAATGCCAAATTACAAAGTTACAAGCTTCTAAATTATAAAGGTTAATTTGATAAATAAATGGGTTTCCTTAGGTATTGCGACCAAATGTGACAACTATTGCAAAGTATGGATTGGTCTATCGGCACCAAATCATCGGACTCTGGCGCAGACTATCGGGCTTTAGTACGATCATCGTATTTGGCGTGACCATTGGACTTAAAAACAAAATTTGGAGTCCTACATAACTACATGTACTATTAATAGTTTGCACGTGTAATTTTCATATTGTATCATTATATTTTAAAGCTACACGTGCTTGATGGTGCAAACAAGAATTTCCGGTTTGATGGCGTCGGGTCTGTGATGAATGAAGCTGAACCATACGGTGGACTCGTGTACGGTTACAACGACTCAATAGTAGCTATCTGGGTACCCCAGCCTCACAAAAGAGAAAGTAATGAATCAGCAGCTGTTTTCATTTTAGGAAGTATTTGGGGATGGAATTTCAAGACACAAATGACTAATAACGTGGATATAGTCTTAACAGTCATGGATGTGCTGGGTATTATATAGATAATAATATATCAAAGTTTTTGATTGTTCATTTTCCATCGATAAACTAGCGTAGAGTTAGCAAGAATGGACGTCCATTAACTTATTCTAAAATGGTAAATAACTGATGTATTCGTTTGTTGATTTATTTTTGACATGTTTAATATAACTGACCATAACACACTTGAGTCGTGTAACATGTTTGATTAAGGGTAAAAATTGTATCAAGCGGAGTTAATGATAAATTGTATTTCTATAGAATAACCATTTTCATACCCTTCCGATAACTAGAACAATAGATTCTTGAAACTGCATAGTTATGAAGTCAACTGTAATATATTGAAAATGCAGACAAATGCAGAACCTTTTTTGTGTGCATGAATTTTTTAGCCAGATTAGCTGTCTATTTTATTTCCAAAAAATTATTTGATATTGTTTTTTACCTGTAGTGCCAATCTGTTTACTTGAGGTAAATACGTCGACAACACACATAGTTTCTTCATTTAAATATGAAAGTTACAACAATTCTGTCCTAAAATTTGCTTATGGGGATGAAATCACATTGACGTGTAAACGTGGTTATAAAGCATTGGATCCAACTGTGGAAATGACATGTAATCCTGAGCATAACGGTACATGGAGTAGAAAACTTCCTTCCATATGCAGAGGTACATGTATATACTTGTATTCATTACATAATCTAGCCAAATATGACCGCAAACGTTCTGATTTTTATAGCCTCAGTTGTTTAAATTTTCATTGTTCTCAGAAATTGTTTGTCCGGATCCTTTTATAATGAACACAGACATGTTGCATCACGATACCTCTTATGGAGGACTTGTATCATACACATGCGCTGCTGGATACAAACACGTAAGTGGCGATCTCAAACGGACATGTGTCGGAAATGGTAGGTGGAATGGAACAGAGCCTCTGTGTACAGGTGTGTATCTTCAATGTGATTTGCATATATATATTTGAAGTGTGTTTATTTTAAAAACCATTGATTTTGGGGTTTTTTGTTTTTTTTGGCAACTAGCTATTGGGTGTCCAATACCTAATGTTCCGAACACCAATATAATCAGCCTAGACAGCTCACCAGATGGTGTAGTCAGTCTCTCCTGTTTGGACAAGAGACGTCACAGACACGTAAGTGGGGATCTGATACGTACATGTAATGAGAACGAAACGTGGACTGGAACTCCACCTGTTTGTAAAGGTAAGCAATACAAAAAAAACCCAATTAATATATATTTATTCTCTATTCGTTAATCACAATAAATCTAAATATTACAAAGATGTATTTATTACTAAAAACAATTACATCATTTATACTTGTTTCTAAATCACATTGAATATATTCGACGTGTGTTTATCTTTTTAGAATGTAAGTGTCCTTGTTCAGCTATTGGCTCGGCACCGATTAAATCTAACGACACAGAGAAACTAAAACAACGAATCAAAGAATTGAGATCAATGCTTTTAATACAGAAAAACATGACTGCTAAAGCTAGGCTTTTAAAGATATGTGCATCTGATCCGCGACCATCCGCCAAGGGAATGGGTGTCGTGTTGGGAATAGGAGTTTTAGTTGTTATCATTTCAAGCATTGTTTGCATGGATCTACCCAATCTTATAAATGCGGTGATATCAAAAAAGCAATGAAAAGAATTTGCAGATTTCATTTGTTGAATTTGAAACATTATAACTGCGCGACATAGATATGGGTCAAACTAAGGACAAACCATAATTAAGTGAATTGGATCCAAATTTGTTTAAATGAAGGTCACGCTTTCTAAAGAGTGAACATTTTTTGAATTATTATAAATGCAAAGTTATTCTTTAAAGCTCTTCTCCTCTAAAACCATTTGGCCAGAAAAGCTGAAACACGTGGAAGCAACCTTAGCTAGTGTAAAATCATATGATTTTCCCCAAATCATTTTGCTAGAAAACTGAAACTAATGTGAAAGAATTTGCAGGCAGTGTAGATTTAATTTTTTTCAGATCCCCAGAGGTAGGATGGTGGCCACAACAGAAAGGCGATTTTAAGCATAGGAATACTGTGGATTTTTTTTTAAATTCGTGAATACCATTTTTCGCAGATTATGGAATTTTCGCTTATTTCAGGTTCATTAAGAAAGAAAATTCTTTCTACATCTGTTTAAGTTGAAAATCTTAGTTTCCTGCAGAGGGTCACCCTCGAATACCACCCACGAAAATTGAGCCACAACGAATGTAATGATTCGACAGTATAAAGATAATTTTCAAATCGTTATCCCAGGAAGTAGGTTGTGATCCACCTTAAAAATCTCTACTAAAACGCTTTTGGCCAGAAAAATTGAAAATTGTGTAAAAGCATCCTCAAATATTAAAAATTCAAGTTCGTTAAAATCCTCGTCGCCGGAATAGGAAAGCCGCAAAATGAGAATTAAAAGATTTATAGGAAAAAAAAGAGAATTTTGAAAAGATAAGGCGAGCAAACCTTTTACAAAGAAATATAAAAAGAAAATCTTGAAAAATCTTATCCAAAACCAGTTGACCAGAAAAGCTATAACTTTCTTGGAAGCACCCTCGGGTGATCTAGATTCACGTTTGTTTAAATCATCATAACCGGGGATAGGGTAGGTGGACAACAATAATCAAATTTTTAGTTAGTAATACGTAAAAAACACCCAACTTCACAAACCAGTTGGATAGAAGGCTTACACATGAGTAGAAGCATCATTAGGTAGGTTATATTCAAATTTGTTCAAATTATTATCCGAAGGTGTTAGATGGGCAAAAATGGGATTGAATTAAAAGAAGAAAAAATTAAAAACAATAAAAGAAGCTCAATGTTTAACTTACGATTATGTTTTTAAAAGAGGATTCCAATATATAAGGAATGCATAAACAATCTTTGCTGCAATGACCTGATCAATAGGTAAAGCTGGAAGATGTTGACAACATCCGAGGAAAATACTTTTTAACACGTTTTTATGAAAATAATTGACGGAATAAAAATATTAAGGTGCATGCTTGTTTCCATAAAGACGCACTTAGAATATTGTTTTCGTTCATTATCAAGTACGCATATTAAATTATTTTTTTCTTCTAATAGTTTTCAGCATAGGCTGAATTTTATAACTTTAGAGTGCGGATACGAGCTTAATAATTCTTTGATATTCGTTGTTTTCTTATGGTATGCTTATTATTAACTAAATTGAACAATTTCAGCATTTATTATAATTATTATCAAATAATAATAATTATTGCCATTTTTAATTATTTATCATATTCTGATAGTCTTTTACTGAATGCCTATGCAAGTTTGTCTTAACTTTTCAATAAAGTTTCGTTTATTGATCTAAAACATATTACACGTAATTTTTTTTATCTATAGACAAAAATAGGGTAGTTTCTTTCAAGTTAAGATTATTTGAATGGTTCAAAGGTACATGTAGCTTTTTTATTATTGATGTCCATTCTGTATTTAATTGTATTTAATAATAAAGCAATGGTGTTATTATTTTGTTAGGTGAATATCAATGTATTATGAAGGTCGATGTTTAATGATAGCTTCGTTAATATTTTTGTGATCGGCTTCGGCCGATCACTGTTGTGTCCATATGAGGCACCCGGCAAATGCTTCCACGTGCGCACACATTCCGCTTGCATAAGTAGTTCTTATAAAAACTTGAAGTTTGGTTTAGTATTTATGTAACATTTTACTCAGTTTGTTTTTCAATTCATTTACCTTAAGAGATGCAAACATACATAAAATACAGTTCGACCTGTTAATTCAAGAATGCACATTTTGTCTCACGCGTAAGCATTTCGATCGTTCAATGTTTTTCAGTCGCATAAAACTGTTTTAACACAACTCTTTCTTTGTATACGTGTTAATGCTCTTTGAAGAGCCCATCTTCTGAAGAAGAAGAAGAAAAAAAAAAAGAAGAAGAAGAAGATACATTAACATTTAATAATTACGCTAAAAATATAAAACTAGACAAGGAGTTTACGAACGGCTTTCCCCAAATTTATTTCAAAATAAAATTTGTTGACGGTTTAAAATGATGAAATTATGGTGTACAGATCCAAAATATTCTATATTTTGTAAAAATACAGTTCTTTTTAATTATTTTACATCAAACTGATCATGTTGATTGTTTCTATCTATCAATCTATCATTATTGCTGATCATTCCTTTAAAAGGAATACTTGTTTTTCTTATTATGTGATATCGGTGTTCTCGGTAAGGGTGTTCAAGAGTCATGAACGATATTGTATCATTTAACAGTGTAACCTCTTTTTTTATTTGTGTTTATTTGATTTACATTATTCCACAAATAATCTTTATAAACTGTGCTTATTTTGATAACTTGTCAATTTATCTTTGGCAATCAAGAAAGATGTGTTTCACTTTGTATTTAGTTTAAATTTTAAATAAACCCTTTATTTGTTTTTTGTTTTATTAAATCTACATTTTTACATTTATCTTAGGAAATTGATGGTATAATAGACAAAATTTAATTATATCTCCCTTTATGATAAAGTTTTAGCAACAAAAAACCATATTAACCGTAACTAGTAGATACATTGCCGACATCGTTAAATAGTAAAGAAAATCAGTCGGTACCCAGGGTCCAATGGTCATAGTTTTGGTATCCTTATAATCAATACTATATCTGATACTTCCGAATATAGTAGCATGTATAGTAATTGCGAATTTATCCGAGCTCCTATTTTTAGTTTTTATTAGACGGGGTCACGTAACCCCGTTTATTGGTAAAAAACAAAAAAACACGCATTAAATATTTTTAAGTCTTTTGTGTATAAACAAAGTTCTATTTAGAAAATAAACAAATAGTTTTATTGATCAAAATATTCTTGCTCGGGTTCAAATGTGGAATGAGTAACGTAACTGAATGCACAGCGCTGTTGACGATTCAGTTGGTGCACGAGCTCATCAATCAATAGAAGAGATTGATGGTGGAATCGAAATTAAAGTTCCCAAATGCAATGTGCAATTTTTGAAAATTTGTGAATTTTATTTTGACAATCTTTCACCTGAATACTACCAAAGTTCGATTCATGCGCAAGCCGAGGTTAAAATCGGGACGGGTTATACACGGATGTTTTACAAATTAAAATTCCTTGGGGTCTTATTTTACATAATATACCGTTGTGTCAATTTGCTACAATTATGAAGGCCGGGATTGAGTAAAATTTAGACAAAGTATCAGACAATTGCAAAAAAGCCGAATTAACACAGATTGTAACAACTAATTCAAACTCATAAATTTTGAAAGCATATTCGAGGAAATCCAGGACAATTACAAATTCAAACTTTCAAGACTCCGTCTTTCAGTACTCTGTACTTTGATTAATGAAAGGAACGGTTGTATCGTAATTCGTGTGGGTGATGCACAAGTTTACACCAAAAAAGTAGTAAGTGGCGAACGGATTTATTTTTACCTATTAATTTTGCATTTACGTTTACTCAGGGGCGAAAAAAATTCCACTAATAGGAACGAAAAACTACTTATTGTTCATTGTAGCCCCACTATTGTGGTGCTATTTTTCACTTTCAAATAACTAAGTCAATGACATACTTTTTCTGCTATTGACCTCTAAATGTTTTTTGAAAAAGATGTCAAAATTTGTCAAAATTTCCACCATTTTCAAGGTTTTCTTTATTTTTAAATCATTAAAAATAATAAAACAATTTGTAGGTTGGGAAATGATAAAATACGAATAGCTTTACTAATCTATATTTGAATAAATCATTTTAAGCTCATATTTTAAATTTAATTTAGTCTGAATTTCCTCTATCAATTTCTAAAATTGTACCTATTTTTGATCGAGTTTTACAAAAAACTTACTAATATGATCTTCAAACCATTGATTGCCTAAAACTGTTTTTATTGTCTGTATTATTTTGACATAAACATTATATAAGGTCAATGATCAAAATTTCGAGATATTTTATCTTGAATCGATTTTATGTATTTTAAAGATTTTTCCAATTGCGTGCCAGCCAGTGATATAAATTTGAAGACGAGTAAATACAACCATAAAATATGTAAAATGATATGAAAAAAAACACATAGAAACTTAACTTTTGCAATTACACTGCAACGGAAAGTTTTTAAAAGAAAAAAAGAAAATGAACAAATAAGTCCGAATTTCCACTGTTTCAATTTTAATCTACCTTTGTCGGAGCATATCTTCCTCAAATAAACAAATCATGGATATCAATATCGATATTTGTTAATAACGTTGTTATTTTGTGTTTTTAAACCAACTTTGGACTTCAGATATTGAACTTTGTAAAAATATTTTTTAAAATCTCAAACCCTGAGTAAACGTAATCCTTAAAAATCAAAATGGCGACCGTGAAAAACCTTTTTTGTCAAAGTTCTTGGAATCTTATTGTAAAAAAAAAAATTCTAACGTCAGGTGCCTGTGTTTGTTATCGGTGTACAAATGTTCACTTTGTTTGTTAATGCAGCAGTTTTAGAGTTTTCGGAGTTTTCATAAAACTTTTATTACGGATACCGTCCGACTTGTGGATTTTTCCTTGGATCCCAAAATTGAATAAATATATTGATTAAAATTATCTACTTTGATATAGTTGTTTGATATTCCTGGTTATAGTAGTGATTTTAAAACATTTTCCTTGGGGGTCTTATTTTACATAATATACCGTTATGTCAATTTTCTACAATTATGAAGGCCGGGATTGAGTAAAATTTAGACAAAGTATTGCAAAACAGCCGAATTAACATAGATTGTAACAACTATTTCAAACTCATAAATATGGGAAGCATATTCGAGCCAATCCAGGACAATTACAAATTCAAACTTTCAGGACCCCGTCTTTCACTATTCTTAGTACTTTGATTTTATTCCTGATTTGTTGAGACACAATCACGTCATACGTATCTTGCAATCCACACATCTTCATTTATTCTTAACGCGGTATAAACATTTTACTCTCTCTCTCTCTCTCTTCTCTCTCTCTCTCTCTCTCTCTCTCTCTCTCTCTCTCTCTCTCTCAGAGCATCCTTTAAGACTTGATATGATATACAAATTGAACAGTCATAAGTTATGTTATCTATTGGGCTTCTGTGGCTTCAGTACTCTGCGGGAAAACTTGTTTTGAGATCGAATAGATATGATTCTATGATTTTTTTCAATAGTACATCTCAAATTGATTATCCTACTTTGAACGTGTCATTTAATCTTACAATTAAGAATCAAAATTCTTGATGAGGTTTGTTTGTTCTAGATTTGACGTATGTAATAAAAAAAATTGAACGTCACAGATTTCTTATGCAAAATTTAGAGTGAATTTACAGTGAATGTGAATATTTTGTTTATTGATTGAGCAAACAAAGATCACGGAAAAGATTCATTTTTCTTATAATAATTTTCATTTACCCGGTTCCCAACATTATTGCCAAGATTGAACACCATAAAAGCAGCTGTCTTCGCCCAAATCGGATATTCTATACTCTGCGCTTGTATTGAATTAATTTCATTTGCAAATCAAATGTAAACTGTATTCTAGAAGGAAGAGATACCCAGGCCTATCTCAACGACGAAATATAACTACAACTCATGTTGCAGTGCCAAATGATATGTATTAGAAGCAAGGCCTTAAGTACATGCTCATACTGATGATTCACGATATAAATTTGTTCTACATGTTTATGCTAAATCAACACACATTTATAAAAACTATTAAAGTCGTGCTTTCTTTAAAACAACTTGTGGTGTTCTAATGTGTTTCTAGGCGCTGCTTAATCTATTTTATCCAAACTTTGCAGGAATTAAACCTTTGAAGATCTCTTTCAAAATAATTACATTCCTCCCTGACCCTTATATTTTTTTTATCATTTACATACTGATGACGTATCGAAAGAAACTGCATTGGAATTAAAAAAATTTATTTCAAATCAAAATTGATTGAAAAATAGATAAGTTTTAAATGTGCAAAAGGTCATATAAAAAGTAGGCGGGTCTATGGCTCTATATTAAAACTGTTATCACCTCATTATTTAATATTCTCTGAACAATAATTAATATTTTATTTTGATTTTAGTTATCATTTTATTGTAAAAATGGGCCCGAACTAAGGGGTTAAATACTGAGGATTTTTTGGGGTATTTTTCAAGGATGTTTTATCTAAAGATTTCAGCTTTAAGCCACTTGTGATAATCTTGATACAGCCACATTGAGAATAAAGATCATTAAGACTCTCAGCACTGCATCACATGCTCTCATAACATAGCTTTATTATATCATACACCAGAACAGATAATGAATGTTAAAATAAACATTTATCATAAATTTGCTAACACTAGCATTATACACTAGCAACCTTAAACCTAACTACATATCTATCTAGAATAGCGTTAATTTAGAATTTAACAGTCTATAGATGTTAATGCAGAACATTTGTTTAGGGCTTGGAAAAATATAACTGTTGAAAAATCGATATTGTTTTTTGCTTAGAGAATTCTTTTATGATAGAGGATGGTAGACACCAATTTGGTTGAATAATTAAATTATTTAATTGCAGAAAATTAAATAAATAAAAGTAATAAGGAACCATGCTTTAAATATTATGTGGTTGTTTAAGCTGTGACCAAAAGTATCACCGCATGATACTCACAAAATGATTCCTTATTAGGGCCCCGCAAGGATTTGCGGGTGCCCTATAGTAATCACTCTGTCCGTCCGTCCTTCTGTCCGTCCGTCTGTCACTCTTCCGTCCACAAATTTTCTGTTTTTTTCTAATAACTTTTTTATGGTAGCCCAATCAAGTTCAAATTTGGTATTGTAGTTCAGTAGACAGAAATACATATTTTGATGCTAAGTGTGGTTCTCTATGTCTTTTGGTTTGGAGCTGGGGTGGTGGGGTAGATTCCTTAACTATGCATAAGAATGAATGGGCAAAGAGAGATAACTTCTGAGAATGTTACCATTGTATACTTGGAAGGCTGTGCAATATTTGTCCTTTGGGATTAATTAACCTTCCACAGGAAGAAAATCCTAAGCTTTATCTTTATCTGTCACATTGAGATTAATTACTGCACTGCCTGTGTCTGCAAAGGAACTTTGTTTTGAAGTTAAGGTCAATTTTGAATGATGTGTAGTATTGTGTACATTCTTTGAAATATGGATTTAAAATATAATATTCATACTTTATTTTGGTTAAAATACCGTGCACAATGATTTATGATGATTTTATTGAATTCTAAAATCAAGATATATATTAAGATATCCTTTACCACTATTTTATTTTTTAATTATTTATTTTATTTTTTTCTGCCTTAATGCTGTTAATTTTAACAGGTAATCAGATAATAACCACATTCTGTCATTTCTGAAAAAAAAATCTTATTGTAAATTTAGAAGAAAAGGATGAGAGAGCAGAACAATTAACCCCCTGGAATTAATTATCTTGCCTGCTGCAGAAAATTTAGAGGCTTATCTCTATCTGTCATATGAAGATTAATGAACACCTTTGTATGCAACTGTTTGTTTTGAAGTTGAGGTCAACCCTGGGTGATACAATGTATTTGCATTCACTGAAGGCTTGCATTTTATAAAACACCTGTTCAAATCTTTTTTAAATACACATTTAATTTAGTTTTTTTTTTATAAGACATGAGGTTATCCCTGTTTTATGCATATACAAGGTTACCATTTAGAGTTTTTGGACATTCAGGAATTATCTTGAAATTTAAAAAAAACAGTTGTTACTTATAATTTTCAATTTTTTTTTTAATGTAATCAAATTAAACTCTCATTCCATGAGCTGCACCCTTATATTTTTACCCCTCAGTTTAACACTTTAATTGTTGAATGAAAATCATATCCAACTACAAATCATGAGATCCTATATACTAGTATTGCAGTTCTTTACATCTTATGCCGGGCATTTATTTTTCATCATTGTCAATATAAAGAGGACGGATTCAAAGTTTTTTTTCACTTCTCTATATTGATTGTCATAGCGGGGCCCTTCCTGACTGGTCAGTTTTCTAGTTTCTTTAATTATGTTTTTTCCTCCAGTAGACATTTTGTCTATGGCTAACATATTTCACATATTTCGGCAAAAGACTGATTTTGGAAATGGATATATACGCACATTGAGATTAGGCTTAATTTTATCCTGTTCTGAGACAAGAACTACCAAGTACATTATTGCATCATACTGAATACCATGACGTCGCTTAGTAGGGTTTCACGAGTATTGTTGCCAGAGGCTAAAGATACGCATGGTATCTAAATACTCGCTTGCTTAAAATATGAATAAAACATTTTGAGAAAGTGTTTTTTAAAGTGGGTTAAGAACATTTAAAATATTTTTATTATCAACTTATAGTTAAATTTAAAAAAGTAGTTATGCAATAGCTTTTAAGAAGACAGTGTTATGTGTTTGGTGACATGTGGCGATAATGAATTGTGATCAAAGCCAAAAGTCAAAAAGAAAATACAAAACAGGAACAGACCAACAAGGACCTCTAATAAACTTAGAGGTAGAATCAGGCGCCATGGAGGAATGAGCATCCTCTGCTGACCGGTCACACCCTTCGTGTGTTCTTTGTCGTAATCAGAAAGAAAAACGGAAAAATCTGTAGACAATAAGATAAGTAACTAAACGCTCGTTGCGAACAACGAAAGGTCGTCCGTTGAAGTGCATCATACAGTAGACAATAGATAGACAATAGGCAACACGGTATAGTTGTTCTTTTCTATCATTTCTAAACACGCAATCAAATTCCATTTAACCCTCTATTAGAATTTCAATAGATATATACTTATACTTAAATTATACTTTAAAATGTCGCTATTATTGTAAAGTTTGATAAAATTGAAATAGAAATAAGGAAAATTTATTTGATATGTTTTATTATTTACTTATTTTCATCGTTTTTTTTAAGTTATGGTTACAAATATTTGTATTTTCTTTAAGACATTTTCCCTAACTAGAAGATGAAAAATCTAAATTTATCTTATTTGCTGAATCTGACTTTTAAAAAAGTGAATGAATTTCATATACCAGTAATTATTATATTAATTTTGTAAACTGGCGGTCATAGAATAAAAACATTAAAAAAAAAAAATCAAGTCCAAAAAATTAAAAATTAGAGTTTTTCATTTCCTTCCGGTGACGACCGGAAGTGACGGCGGACGTTTGGATATACAAAGGGCACTGCGACAGACGACTCTCTACCATCACTGAAAATCAGAAATGTCTACCTTTGATACTTTTCGAGAACAAGCGAAAACATAAAATGTTTAATATCTCGAGACCTGAAGTGATAAACAAACAATCTCAGTTAATTTTCTTACAAATTTTGTCATGAATAGGATCTAAAAGTTTCATTAAAACCGGCTGAAGCGTTTTTGAGAAAACATGACAGAAAAAAAAATTAAAAATAATGATAAAAGGGAAAAAGAAACAAAGCAATAATAATAAGGATTTCGTTGAAAAAATTATGGTCTAACAATAATATGACATAGGTTAGTCAGCATGCAACCAAGTAGATGATTTTATTTGCTGACAAGGTCGTTTTTTCAACCATAAAATTAACGAAACGATGACTTTAGTCGAGACTGTTGGTAGTCTTATTTTATCCGCTTCTTTGTTAGTAGCTTGCCTCGCCTTAGAAACCGTTCAACATGCCCCAATATTTCTTTTTCTTAAATTATTGTCAACAACAAAACAACATTATGAAATAATTTGATTTTGATAAATAGGAATGTAATTGGTGGCAATCAGATTATTGGCCAGAAACGTTTGTAATACACGTATAATAAAATGGCTGTATTTTAAAGACTGGAGAAACACAGTTATATATTTTATATTTCAGAAAACTCAAAAAGTGTGTATGACGAACACTTGCTATCGATTTACAAATGGGAAGTCAAGCAATACTTAAATACTAAAACGTTCAGAAAGATGCTTTACAATATGTGCCGATAACACAAATCATTGAACATACACGTAGAATATGCAGACGTGCCTCCACTTTCTCCTTCTTTGGAGCACCCGATTAATTGGTGAGTTTTATCGAACTTCATAGCAAAGCTTATATTTCATTATGTTTTCACGACTTAAAGATTTACCTCCAAACTCTTGTATATCCTATTCTCTGCTTCATGTATCACCTTTTCATTCAAAATGTTTGTGATAGTTAGCAAACGTTACTTAGGATTTACTTTATGAATATCTTAAGTATTGTGTTATTACCAAATGATTGTGTTTAAGAGCTGATACGTTATTTTCTGTGCTCAATTTGCTATCTGTAAAAGTGATTGAAATTAAGTCTCTAGCAGGTAGATGTAATGTGATTACAAAAATAAAAACTGCCGTTTTCGTGAATTCATATCTGGACTATTAAATTATTATTTAATTACAGGATGATCGGGTTTTTAATACCGATACGTTATATTCTTGAAAACACTATAAATATTTACAGTGTTTAGGGATTTTTAAGATGTAAAATAATACAATTGTTCATATACTGTAAATTTCTAACCAAGCATGAGGAATTAATATCCGCGTAAAATTGCGAGAAGCACCCGTTGTAGATTTTAGATTTTAATTAAGGAAACAAGTCAGCACCCTTTATCGTTACCTTTTTCAAGAACGTTAATATTGTCGATGTTATCCCACTTTGAATTTTTTTTTCGAAATATTTGATACTTTTTTAATAGAATAAATATGTTTTGCATTGTTTAGCTAAATGAAATTACAGAGATTACAGAGATTAACTTGTTAACAGTTTCTCGACTAAAGGTTTCAACAAAAGTTCACGCAGTTTAAAATTTCTAGACTAAGATTTGTATTATTATGAAATCCCAAACCAACCATCTTTTCATCCACTATAACTACTTTGATTATTTTTTTAATAAACAATTTTTTTATTTATGCATTTTTCCAATTTCGATCGATAGGAACTTGTCTCCTAGAGTTTAGAACACAAGTTGTTCTGCGGTGAATTATGGATCGAAATTTAATTTGTATCGGAATATTTATAAATTAATTTAATATTCCTTTTAGCAGGAAGTTTAACTCGACCAGAAAGGTTTACCAAGCTATTGTTTGTCGTAGCAAGATTAACCCGTAATTTTAATTTAACACGGAATGCCACTGCCATCAAAAATGTATGCTTTAAGTTTTATGCTAAAAAGTAAAAGTTAAAGATAGCTGCTACAACTTCAATATAAGAAATCAATAATAATTTTTTAATGTCACTTAGGTTGTAAGAGACAGTTTCGGAAAAAGTACCCGTCAATATTTTTGTAAAATTGAGATTTGCTGTACTTTAAGGCTTATGATTGTTGCCAAAATTCATGAAATGATTTTTAATTATTATCGTTAGTTAGAGGGGTGTCTCTTGTTGAAATTGATATGCAATATGTAGGCCCCATACGTTAGGTACATGATAATTAGAGGTAAAATGCGAAACCTGCGGCTATGACTGTTGTGTTGACTTTACACAGTGAAATTGCAAGTTACAGACGGAAGGTAAAATAATACGAAAAGTAGGACATTGTAAACTATACACCGGTTAGTATCTGGCATGTGCTGTTGCAACATGCACACGGTACTGAAGGTCAACCCTTTGCAGGGAATTAGCTGGGGGAGGTCTAAAAAGCTGAAAAATCATAAAAAATTAGCTAAAGATACATGCATGTAAAAGGGTCAAAATCTCATAAAAACCAGTATGTCAAGAAATTTACAGGTTTTGGGGTTATAGGCTCTTGTTTTTGGGGTTTCTTTTGGTGATCGATAATTCATTAAAAGTGGGGATCTTTTTTTAAAACAAAACATAAAGGTAGGGTAAATATTAATTGAATGTTGAAATCGATCGAAAAAAAAATCGAAAAGAGCATTCCGAATAAAAGTGTGATACATGGTGCATGACTCAAGACTCACTCTTTAGCGGAAAAAAGTATATTTTTCTGAGTCAAACTGTTTGTTATTTGCATGTTATTGTTATTGTAAGAAAAATACATAGGAATTATTCTCATATATATATATATATATATATATATATATATATATATATATATATATATATATATATATATATATATATATATATATATATACATATATAAGAGAATTCAAAGATATTATTGCACAATTAGTAAATGAACTAGACTCTTACCCAATGAATAATTAGGAACTTTTTAAATGCAAAGTAGAAGAATTCGGTATGTAATATGCAAAACAAAAGGAAAGACCTTGAAACAAAAAACTCGCCTCAGTCGAAAATGAAATTGACAAACTTGACAATTGCCAACATAATAATATGTTTTATGATAAATTAAAAACACTTAATATGACTTAAAATAACTTTTATGACAAAAAACTAAAGAGGGAGCAAATAAGGTCTAAAAACAAATTGGATTGGATATGATAAAAGGTATACAAAATAGTTCTTAATTTTAAAAAGAAAAACCGGATCTCAAATATAATTAATGAATTAAAATCGTCTAATGTGTAATTCAGAACGGTGTAATTTCAGAATATTTTTACTCAGAAAGAGGTTGTAGACAATGCAACCCAATATTGCTAAACCTACAGTGTTTACTTTGTGTTGAAATTCTAGGAATATCAATAAGAAACGATAAAGATATTAGCGGCATAAACATAGACGGGGAAGAATACAAAATATTTCAATACGCAGACGACATCTAAATGATAATGAATGGTACACCTCAATCATATGATGGCATCCTCAGGGTTTTAGACACCTTCGCACAGGTTTCGGGCTTAAAAAGAAATTTCACAAAAACAAAAATGGTTTGGAATCGGTAGTAAAAAAATTATTTTACCACTCACGATGTAAACTAATTTAACTTTCGAGCTCCTAGATATTAAATTCTCAGTAACACTAGATGAAAAAGAAGACCTAAACTATTTATCAAAACTTTCAAAAATACGAAAATTAATATATCAATGGAAATCAAGAAAATTAACCCATTGTGGGCAAATTACCGTCATTAAGACATTTATAATACCACAATTAAATCATTAAATGCTACCATTACCCCACCCAAGCATTGATTACTTAAAAAACTTTGATATTCTTTTAAATATTTATGGGATGGTAAAGTGCATAGAGTAAAGAAGAGTAGAATTGCACAGGAATACTGCAATGGGGTGGGGTCTCAAAATGATTAATTATGGGGATTTTATTACTGCACTCAAATCTACGTGAATAAAAAGACTTATTAGGGCTAATAGAAAATGGGTAATGCTTCTAGAATCCAGTTTGAAACTTAAAATCCCAGAAATATTGAGGAATGGCACAGATTGTTCATATAGTTTATGTAAAACTTTGGAAAATTCTTTCTGGAAAGAGGTGTTTCTCAGCTGGATAAAAATAGAGGAGTAAAATGTGCCAAGTCAACTTATTTTTGTTGGTAATTTACTTAATATTAATGGAGCATTTATAAGCTTAGAAAAATTGAAACAAATCAATCCAATGACAAACTTTATGTAATATACAAGTATACGAACTGTTGTAAGGATCAGATTGCATACACAAGATTTATGCATACCAGACTTACAAATAATAAAAGAATATAGACCTGTTATCCCTAATCAAATCCTATTGTTTAAGAATAACTGTAAAGGCTGCAAACTTATGTATAACTTATGATTAGATAAAAAAAGAGAAACATGTACATCTATACCAAAATGGAGAGAAAAGGGCCATTATTATGCACAAGAAACTGGATCAATATTTTTGGAGTCCCTCTTAAATCTACACAAGAATCAAAACTACATTGGTTGAAGTTCCCAATTTTTCATAGGATTGTTCCAACAAACCAATATCTTTTCAAAATAAAAAAAGCAGAGTCTCACGATTCACTTTCTGTAAAAAAAGAGTATTGGGCATTTTTTTTATGAATATACGATTGTAAACGAATTATGGTCTGCTGGATCTTGCGACAATTTGATTTGCTAATAACATTTGATAAACAATCAGTTCTCTTTTGAAAATATAGAGATATAGTTATTTTTATATATTTATTACTTGATAGTTCTTATTGAGAAGTTATAAATTTTCTCTTGTGAATACAAAAGTAATACAAATCAAAATATACATGGATTAAAAATCTTTATAATAGAAAGGATCTTGACAGAAAAATTAATGCTAATGAAAAATTGTTGATACAAGGAGTATGAAAGCCATTTGCTAAAAATTATATGCTGTAGCACTGCATTATATATAGTTAAATTGTCTCTCTATTGTGTCTCTTTTCAATCCTGTTTTGAACTCTGATTTGTTCCTTTTTGTGATTTTTCCTCTTTTCCTCTTTCAAGTTTCCCTGTAGAACAGGAAGCTATCATATGATTATGGTTTTTCTTAAACTACATATGTGAACAATGCTCCAATCATTTCCCCCGCTCTCTCCCTTTTATTTACTCTCTCTTTCTCTCTCTTTCTCTCTCTCTCTCTCTCTCTCTCTCTCTCTCTCTCTCTCTTTCCCAAAATTTACTTTCATTACTTAAAAACTGTATAATATATTAAAACCAAATATTTAGAAGCTTTCCAAGATAATTTTATAAACATATGCTCAAAATATGTCATGTTTGTACATATATGTGTTGTGAAAGTGGAACATTTATTTAAAAATATGTTTTTTAAACTACAAACATTTCGACCAAAAAGTTCATAACTTGATAACATATCATTGCACATATGGGAAAAGGCTGCTTGTGGCATTTTTTGCGCATTTTGAAATTTTTACAGAAATGAATTTAACATATCTCAGAGTTGTCAAATCTGAAATTTTAGGCTTTAAACCAGTTTTAGGTTGATTTTCTCTGTTTTTGACGCTATTTAAATATTGAGGTTTCGTGTCATGCAACATTAAAACAATTTTGATGTAGAATTGACCGTGACTTTGAACCGTAATAGATGTAAACTACAGCACTCTGTAATTTTATTTAATCACTAGACTTAGACCCGTGCGTGCACGGATTGACACATTGCGTATGATATCGGAAATTTACGAAATAGATATATCGACACACCGTATTGTTGACATTTACATAACAATGCTTTTAATTTCACTACACTCTGCTTAGATAGAATAATCTAACTGTGTCTCTGGACAGGCCTTCACCACAGTTAAAATGCCTCCCATATACCCATAATGTAGCAGAAAATTGCAGAATCGCTCCGAAACGATTTTGGAGAAAATTAATGAAGCTACATTGAAAATTAGAGTCAAATTGTTCATAACAAACCATTTTAAGGCTTTAAATACCTTTCATCTAAAAAAATTATTCATATTTATGAAGAATTCAACACTTTTTCACCGCATTCGGAACTCTGGGAATTGTTTATATTAAATGCGCTATAAAATGAGAGCTATATCCGGTATGTCCTTTGATGAACAGAATATATGACAAATTTTTAAGTGTTTGTAATATCATTTTTTTGTTTATCCATGCAAATGTGATATTGTGAAAACATAAACTAAAGACCCATCCGTGACTTAGCGTGAATGTAATGTGCTTGCGCAAAATTGTAAAATCCAAAAAATCCAGATGATTTCCGGATTTTAAAGGAATTGTCGTTGACTATTAAATAGCGAAGCTTGATTGAGGAAAAATAAAAAAAAACCAAATTGATAATCTTCAAATACCAATGTTGTTTAAAATTTATGAAACAAAAGACGGTACTCTTCTGATTTCTCTTTTGATTGATGGACCCATGTCAAGTGATTTTGAATGAAGACAGAAAGTGATATAGACTGAGCTCGCGAGGTCAATACAGTAAAACTCGGTTATAGCGAATTCCTAGGGACCAATGGATTTACTTCGTTAGATCCGTAATTCGTAATATCCGTATAACGAATTCGTAGTTATAACAATCGCGAATTCACTATATAAATATTTACTTTCACCAGACTATAATTTTTGCTAATTAAGGCTTACACTTAAAATACATTCCTTTGATACCTTTAATAATCGTTTGTGAATTATAAAATTTATATGAAAATGAATTCATTCAAACTATTATGTTAAATGCTCATGCACACGTTTTAAACTGTAAAGAACTTCGTTATAAAAGTGTTAAATTTCGTTAATATTCACCGCTACGGGACTCAATATCAGTTCGCTTTATCCGTAAATTTGTTATATCCGAATTCGTTATAACCGTAAAATTTTGCCAAGATTTCTTAGGAATTTTACCGGGGACTCAAAAAACTTCGCTATATCCGAGAATTCTCTATATCCGTGTTCGTACTAAACGAGTTTTACTGTATCAACTTTCTGTGTCTTCGCGTAATATTACTTAGCATGGGTCCATATAACCACATGTTGATTGTACGATGATGTCCATGGTAGTAGCATTATATGTAATTACCCAATTAAATAATTAAAATAACTTAGTCTAGTATATGTAGTACATTAGCTAAACTCAGACAACCAGATTTCCTATATATATATATATATATATATGTATAGATAAATAGTTGTAAGAGTAGTGTACATATTATTCAGGGGACGAGTTGGGTTTAAAACATTCAAATACTCCACGACTAAGGAAAAAACTATACCAACCTGCGACGCACACACACCATTCACTCCGAGACAAACATATAGAAGCAAGGAAACACAAACAGAAAAAAACCCGATTACAGTTAATTCCATTTTAGAAATCTCACAATGTTTTGTTTTTTTGCGTTGGCCAGTTCAGAAACTACTAAGTCGCCACCGGAAGTTGACACAAGTATCTTAATACCACTTGGAGAAACCCACTCGGAATGGGTTATTTATTTCCGGGATTGTTTTTCGCGCAGTTTCTCGGTAACATCGTCAAATATGTCGAATCTAATGCGACGTTTTCCATACTGTCCGTACACATGTCCGTTGAAATACCACACTGATGATATCCGTTGGTCGCTACTTAGTCTGGAAATGAGGGTCGCATTATCTCTGGTGACGTCATCGGTGATTTTGACTCCTCTTGTTGCTGTCTTAATATCGGACCTCTTTCGCATTATGGTTGCTTTAGCATCCATGGTCCGCATTTTGATAAGAATTTGTCTGGGTCCTTCTTTTCTTCCTGGAGTTCTGTGTACAGCTACGACGTCCTGTGGGTCTATGGCAGTGCTCAAGCTCTTTGACAGTGTCGTTAATCAAATCCAAGCAGTTTTCTCCTTTATATTTAGTGATTCCATTAAATTTTATATTAAATATCCTTGAATATTGCTCGTTGTAGTTTGCTTTTGAGAGAGCGTTTTGTACCATGTTCTCATTTTCTTCTACCTGTACATGAATTCTGTTCAGAGCCTCGCTTTGTTCTTCTAATTCTTTTCTAAGATCTTTATTTTCTCTCTCTAATTCTAAAATTTTTTCATCGTATTTCTGTTCTATTTTTTCTTGATGTTTTTGGAATAGCTCCTCAACAATGCCTTTTATTAGTTTTTTCACATCATCGCCTTTAATAGTTTTTTTAGTTCATCCTTTATTTCGCCTAGTTGGGCATGTATCCAAGCCCATTCACTCTCGACTGTTCTCGCAGTAGTTGCTGATTTTGTAGTTTTTTGTGTTTGAGGTGTTGTGGGCGTTTTTTCAACTGCTTTTTCCGTGTTAAGTCGGCGAGTTGTGACACCATCTTTTGGCATGTTGAAATATTGCTTGATTGTATTTGGCCTATTCATATACATGTAAACATGTAAACACGGTGGATCTATTTATAGATCGGACGTGAACAATAACCAGTGTTAAACGAAGTACTCAAGGCGTCAGAGACACCTTTCTAATTCCACCTTTCCATGGAATTTTACGAATTTCATTTGAAGATATTTAATTCCCGACTCACTACACAAAGAATTGGAAAAATTTGAGGGTCTTGCTAGTTCTTTAGTTCCCTAATTTTGGCCACAGTTGCACCGCTGTTACTGACCATAACCTACCTGGTCAAGCGCCATATTTGGAATCTCATTGTCGATTTAACCAAAAATAAATTGTTGAATCATAAAAAGCAGGTAAGAAATACAAAACGTTTTAAAAATAACGCGGTTTATGCTTTCGACTTTTCGAACGACATCATGAAATAGAATCACATGTTTGTGACGTTATTCTTAGACTTTTTCGCCTGGGCGAAATCATATTTAATGTAACTAAACTAAACGAAGAAGATAAATCAATGTTCGATGATTTTCATTCTTTTGACGAATGTAAAAATGCAGTATTTTTAATGTAAAAAAAAACCTCCTGGTTTGGACGGTATACCTTGCAAGTTGTGTCCATGTTTTTGGACTTTGATTGGGTTTTGCAGCAAAACAAACTGTGGGTCATTGTTTTTTTGCCCATATTGCTTTCATAACGTTGCAAACAATAGCAGGAATCCATCAGGTTTAGAGTATGCATATCTCAAAAATCATATTATAAGTGACAGTTTAATCATCCACAGCATAAAGGTTTTGAACGTAATGATTTTTTTTCGACTTTTAATAAAAAATTTGCCAAATTCAAAAAAACATTCTTTAAAATAACATTGTGATTAACGTTTCTGGAAAATAAATGTATCTATGGAAGTGGGTTTTTTTTTAAATATATTTATTTGTTACTATACCTAAATTCTAAATTCAAAATAAAAAAAAACACATTTCAAACTTTCTAGCAATTGGTTTAACGACCACTTTGTTGCATGTCATTATAATTGTATTTACTTTTTTCAAATCAGGAAACGCTTATCTTTGAATTACAATGGTTCCATTTGATGTTATCAATATTTCATTAGTAGTGCATCAATCATTCCGCATTTCTTATAACTGTAAGTGTCATCACCGTTATGAAACACTGGACACATTGTGTAAGTTAAGTTAAAGTTAAATCCTTCTCCCTGCCTCGAACGCACATTAGGCCGGTGCTTATCCCCGGTTTTTGTAGGGCTAAGCGGATGAGAGTCATTGGACTCCCCCGATGAGACACCAGTCCATCGCAGGTTAACCCCTAGCGAAAGCCGGTACCAAATTTCAGCTGGATGGACTGAGACAATGTAGATAAAGTGCCTTGTCTAAGTGCACAACACACAACTTCAACAACACATCGGAGTTTGAACCAGCGACCTTTCGGTTACTGGCATAACGTCCATGACCACTGAGCCATGTGCATCAATTATTCCGCATTTCTTAAAAAACTGTAAGTGTCATCGCCGTTGCGAAACACTGGAGCTATTGTTCTACATTTAAGAAGATAGTATAGTTGATGATAAGTATCTACACATTACTTTTTTAGCTGTTAACAAAAGTCTGGTACTAAATTGCGTTGTCATTGTCAAAAAATACACGCTATCGACCTAACGATCTAGGGAATATGGTATACGGGTGTTGTTTTAGCGAGCTTTCTGTTACTAACTCTGAATCACATTCTTGTTTCTTTCTAAACCTATATTTTTAAACAGATTCTAAATAACATATTAAAACTATAAAGTAATACAATATTAACAAGAAAATTAAAAGAAAATGGCTAAATGTGTTGGAATCTTCCTGATATTATTTCCTAATCTAGCTATTTGAATATTTAGATGTTTTTATCATAGGCTAATCTAACTTTACTATATTTTTTCTCAGCTTTTTTTTATTCATTTCATATTGTGCAAAGTGTAATTGTAAAAGTATATCATTTTATATTGTTTAAACATATTTTGTGCTGAGTAATGACTGGAAAACCAGCTATTCTTATGTTATTTCTCTCCGTAAAATATAAGAATTATTATTTTTATCTATTAACGTACAATGGATCACTATTCAGTGATAGGAATGGTCAACGATTCATAATTTGAATCATTTAAGTCAATATAAATTATCCCGTATACATATAGGTTATAAATTCAAGAAGACTTATTTATAAAAAAAAAACAAAAAAAAAAAAAAACCCTGTTATAATTTTGCCGTTCGTACAATATTCATCAACACATTGTCACTAAGTCCAGTAATATATAAAAAAAACATTGACGAAGTTTGTCGGAAAACTGAGATTTTTAAAATATACTGTATGCATAATATGAACTGTTAGCAATTGGACAGACACTTGGAGTGTGCGGTTACATGCTCAAGTTTGCATTAAAACCCGTA
Organism: Magallana gigas; assembly: GCF_902806645.1. Taxonomy (NCBI): domain Eukaryota; kingdom Metazoa; phylum Mollusca; class Bivalvia; order Ostreida; family Ostreidae; genus Magallana; species Magallana gigas. The sequence continues at coordinate 58,050,498 of NC_047564.1, forward strand.
CTTTTCCTTGTTCAAAATCAGTTCATGTACATTAGACTATGATAAGATAAAGATGTTTTATTCGATAAGTTGAAGAAACAGCTGACTTTTTGTAAGACACTAGCATAAATAACTATAAATGAAATTATTTTCTTCAAATTTAAAACTTATGAAATATTCTGGGATCTTTTTACATATGTATATGAATGTTCTGTTCTATAGTGTTAATTTTTTTAATAAATAGGAAGGCAATTGGGACAAGCAGATTATTGACCAGAAACGTTTGTTATATATCTAAATGGCTGCATTTTAAAGAATGGAGAAACATTTTTATATATATTTTATATTACGGAAAACTCAGAAAGTGTTTATGACGAACACTTGTTATTGATTTACAAAATGGAAGCAAAACAATCCTTAAATATTAATATCAGAATGATGCTACACTAGTACCGATAACACAAATCATTGAACATACACGTAGAATATGCGGACGGGTCTTAGCTTTCTCCTTCTTTGGACCACCCGATTAATCGGTAAGTTTTATCATATTATCATATTCATTGCAAAAGTTATATTTTATTATTTTTTCACGACTTTAAGATTTATCTCCAAACTCTTGTATTTCCTATTCTCTGCTTTATTTATCACCATTTCATTCAAAATGTTTATGATAGTTGGCAAACTTTACTGAGGAGTTACCTTATAAATATCTTGATTACTGCATTATTACCAAATGATTGTGTTTAAGAGCTGATACGTTATTATCTGTGCTCAGTTTGCCATCTGTCACAGTGATTGAAATTAAGTCTTCTAGCAGGTATAGTTAATGTGATTACAAACAATAAAAGCTGACGTTTTAGTGAATTTATATCTGGACTATTGAATAATTTGTTATTTACAGAATGATCGGGGTTTTGATATCGATACGTTATATTCTTAAAACACAATAAACAGTGTTTGGGATTTTTAAAATTCAAAACAATACAATTGTTCATATACTGTAAATTTCTAACCAAATTTCTAACCAAATTTCTTGATTAAAGGTTTCCTCGTAAGCTCACGCAGTTTAAAATTTCTTCAATAAGATTTGTATTATCCAAAGATATGAAATCACCACCATCTTTTCATCCACTATAACTACTTTGATTAATTTTCTTAATAGATTATTTTTTATTCATGCATTTTTCCAAGTTCGATCGATATGAACTTGTCTCTTAAGATTTAGAACACAAGTTACGCTGCAGTAAATAATGGATCGAAATTACATTTGTATCGGGATATTTATAAATTAATTTTAATATTCCTTTTAGCAGAAAGTTTAACTCAACCAGAAAGGTTTACCAAGCTATTGTTTGTCGTAACAAGATGTACGCGTAATTTCAACTTATTACTTAATGCCACTGCCATCAAAAATGTATGCTTTAAGTTTTATACTAACAAGTAAAAGTTACAAATAACAGCTGCAACTTCAATATAAGAAATCAATTACCCTTTTTAGGGCACTTATATGTATCTTGTAAGTACAAAAGTAAAACAAATAAAAAATGTTATAATAGAAAGGATCTTGACCGAAAAATAAAATTAATGCTAATGAAAAATTGTAGATACAAGTAGTATGAAAGTTATTAGCAAAAATATGTGATAAGCTGTAGCACTGCAGTGTAAATATAGTTAAATTGTCTCTCTATTTTGTCTCTTCTCAATTGTGTTTTGAACTGTGATTTTTTTTTTTTTGGGGGGGGGGGGGGGGGGGTATTTTTTGTGATTTGCCCTTTTTTCCTCTTTCAAGTTTCCCTGCAATTATACATAAGTGAACAATGTCCCAATCCTTTCCCTCGCTCTCTCCCCTTTATTTACTCTCTCTCTCTCTCTCTCTCTCTCTCTCTCTCTCTCTCTCTCTCTCTCTCTCTCTCTCTCTCTCTCTCCCCCAAAATTTACCTTCACTATTTAATAACTGTATAATATAGAATAATCAAATAGTTGGAAGCTTTCCAAGATGATTATATAAACATATGTACATAATATGTCATATATGTACATAATTATATTTGTTGTGAAAGTGAAATATTTATTTTAAAACAAAACGTCAAATGTAGTAATTGTAAATTCTATAAACTCAATTATAGAAAAAACTGATCAAATATGACTCCAATGTTTTTTTAAACTACAAAATTTCGACCAAAAAAGTTCATAACTTGATAACATATAACTGCACACATGGGAACAGGCTGCTTTTGGCATTTTTTTGCCCATTATGAAAGTTTTACAGAATTGAATGAAACATATCTCACAGATGTCAAACCTGAAATTTAATGCCTATAAACCAATTTTAGGTTGATTTTCTCTGTATTTTAAGCTATTTATACATACAAAAAGTGTGGCTTCGTGTCATGCACATGCAACGTCAAATCAATTTCAATGTAAAAATGACTGTGACTTTGAACCATAATAGATGTAAAATACGGTACTCTGTAATTTTATTTAATTCTGGACTTCTTTGTAGGTCGGTATGTGTTTATATGGATTCATGTCAAGTGATTTTGAATGAAGACAGAACGTGATATATACTGAGCTCGCGCGGTCAATATCAACTTTCTGTGTCTTTGCTTAATATTACTTAGCAAAAGTCTATATAGCTACATGTTGATTGTCCGATGATGTCCATGATAGTAATATTATATGTAATTACCAAATTAGATAATTAAAATAACTTAGTCTAGTATATGTAGTACATTAGCTAAACTCAGACAACCAGATTTCCTTAGATCTTTGCGTAATCGTCAAAGGCAGAGGATCAAGGTCAGTTGACGATAAAGACTCATTGTCAAGGGATTTTTCTTTAGAATCCGAATAACACTGGATTTTCTTAAAACCAAAATATAACAAAAATAGTTGTTTTAGTAATTACGCACCTTTGTGTCTTAGTAGTATGTACAGTACAGTACAGTCGCAACTTGAACCGGTTTGTCTTGGTTGATTTAAAATGTTGTTTATTATCCATCTCATTTCAAAAATCTACCAGACCTTGAAATTTCATCGAAAATAAATCTCAAATGATGTAGGATGAGGATTTCACGAAAGAAATTTAATGAAATATTCATTTCATAATGTAACATTGCGCGTTCATCAATCAAAACCAATTTCAAAGTATGTTTCTTCATAAAATAATAATTTTATAATGCATCGGTGTGGTATTGCTCTCTCTCTCTCTCTCTCTCTCTCTCTCTCTTTCTCTCTCTCTCTCTCTCAAAATATAAATATCAATATATCTATATATCACTTGTACAATGAGAATGTTGTCAATTTATCCAGACACCCCTCTCTTCATTGATTAACATGATCATTAGACATGAAAAAAAATTTCACCACTGTTATCCAAGGCTGGTATATATTAATTAATATTTAGACAATATAGAAACAATAATTAAAATTTTTAAAAATCTAATTATTCTTAGCTTTTTGTTGTAGAAAAAATTTAGGGAAGTTTGTTTCCTGTACTTACTCATTACAATGTACATTTATCAGTACTAGATGCGTAACATTTTTGATCAATTATCTTTACTCCTTTTATCGAATATGTAATCCATTTGTGAAAAAAAAGAATTCATCGTTTAGGTTCAAATGCAAAATTGATTCCCTCCACACCAAGCTATGTGAGTGAATGGAAACCGATGTCCGCCAACTCAGCCATCTCTAGACTTGTCCTTCAACACGACCTTCGGGAGGATCCTGCATATGTCAAGGTGGATGCGCGGACGAACACTGGGTTTATATTTCCTGCGTTTGGATCCGCCCAGCAGGATGAAGACGCTTATGTGATGTATGGTGGTGTGGTGTTCTTCTATAACAGGACGCACATTGATATATTCGTTTCTCATTTGGGTAACAGCAATAAATCAAGAAAGAACTGGGCAGCAGTGTATACAGGTTAATCTTTAAAATTACCGTTTGTATGTTGATAGGTATTAAACACACATTAGTCACGTAGAGACCATGTTTATCTCATACACAGTCAGTATGAAATATATCTCCCCTTGAGCATTATGACGCCATTCAAAGTGTATTATGACGTCAGCTCTCGTATTGAAAGTGAAACTTGTAACTTTGTTACAAAATGCTTGATATTCATTGTTTGATTGTCATTTACACTAAGGCAGTCGGTAAGATGTAATCGTTACATAGTCATGTAGGGATCGGGTACGGGATGATACCTGGTTAGTAAATTTCATACCTGGCGAGGCGAAAACCTTATAGATCAGATACAGCAATATGCTTGAGAATGATTTAAGTATTTCAATTTTAGACGAGGTCACTACTGAAAGAGAGTGCAGATAGTTATCAATTATTTTAGTTAATACCGTCAAAAAAGACACGCGTTTTAAATAACCCTTATTCCTCTATTTATAATCTAAATTCGTTAAGGAAACAAAATATCTTTGATATGGGATTAGATATTCTTTCCGAGCATATTATCATTCTCTCACCAGGTCCTAGAGGTCGTTCTTCGCAAGCTGCGCAAAGCTTGACTTTTGTGGAGAGAATGGTTCATTAGGTGCAGCGATTTATTGAATGAGTTCCGTAACTGTGTTTGCATAAATATGGAAAGGTATACGTTTTTGTGAATTAAGTAAAAATCAGTTTCAAAAATACGTAAATTTGTGGACAATGATTATTACGAATTGTGTAGAAATAGCACATCAATAAACATTAGAGAGGCATGGTCACGATTTTTGTTAAATTCTTTTTTTTTCTATTATTTAAAATGCTTTTAAAATGCCTTTCCAATGACCAAATGAAATTTGAGAGTCATTATCACAATTTAAAGCACGATGCAGGGCTCACAATTTTTGTCTTGTAAACAAGGATCGTGCCATATTTTTGTTTACATCAGTTCAATTTGCCGGCTAAAGTTCTTTTCAAAGCTGATTTTTCTACTCTTTATTCGTTTTTTGCATAAATTAACAGTTACGACATTCATTTTAGGTCTAAAACTTGAGTTTTGACTTCAAAGTTCAAATGTAAACAAAGACTTTGTTTACATAGCAAAGATTTGTAAGCTCTGTAACTTGCTTATAACTCAACGAATGACACTCAAATTTTAGTTGCCTATTAAAAATGTCTTACTGAAGCATTGTAAACATCAAAATCGGAAAAATAATTTTTGACCAAAATTGTGACCATGCCCCTTTAAAACTAAACAAAGCATTTCATGAAAATATTGTTATTCAACGATTATTGATGAAACCACAGTAAATGGTGGACAAGCTCATTAATAATTATAGGTGTTGAATGCTGAAACGTATCTCAAACTTTTGCATTTCTCTAGTCACAAAAGAGTTCAAAAGTTGTAATTTTTGATTAAACATTCTAACACCTAAATGCTCCAAAATCAAGCGCGAGAACACAGCTTTCTTTAAAACATAATTACTTCAATTTTCAAATAAAAATTCAGAAATTATGTCCTTACCTCCTCGTTCATTCACCCTCAAGTGAATTAATCTTAATTTCAATTTCGCAAAAGTACTGTTTAACCATATGAATAAAGATTATACATTTTGGGTGGTCATTGCATCAATCTTTATGCAATCATATAGCTTAAAGAACAAAGTCATATGCTAATGTTTATGTTATCCGGCTAGGTTGGAATATATATTTAATTATTTTACATGCAATGAGACATACGTTATACTTTACTTTTGTACTTCATAACAGAACCAATAAAAATTTATATTTTATATCATTCCTTCATCAATGTCATAATGTTTATTACCAGAAACTCAGCTGATCTCTTTCTAATTGGTGAATATATAACATCAATATATACTTATAAAATACCCCTGAATATGGTTGAACATTTTAAATTCACATTGTTGTAGCAAATAGAAGTTACTGTAGTACTTATTGCAAATATAAGAAAATTATAAATTTTTATCCTAGTTTTGAAACCTGATTTTGTATTCTCTTTTTTTACTGATGTCTGTAGACATGCACCTCTTTGAAAAAATGTTTGAAATACGCGTCAATTCATTTCTTCCAAAACACGCATTAAAATTGCGCTTAATACACTAAAGTTGCGTTAAATTTTATTCTATTTTTTTTGGAGGGGGCACCAACCGCGCCCAGAAAACCGTGGCAGATGAATAATCAAAATGGCAGCATCAACTACCCTTGTTAGTGTTTCTGTATATATACAAATATAACTTTGTACAATACTTCGGCAGATGGAGAGTAACATGCAGTCAGTGCTCGCACCTCCGACTCTCAACCACACCGTTGGGGCGAGCACAGCATGTGATCAAACAATGAATTATAATAAATGAATAAAATAAAATTTGAAAAGTATTTCAAGTATCCCCCCCCCGCATGTAATAAATGGAAGTGAAAATAAAGAAACCATTGAACTGCTAAAGAGCTGAAGGATTAGAATTTTCATGATTTATTTTTCTTTTTGCTTGCAAAGATTTTTTGGATGAGGCTGCCATCCACCCACCCACCCCCTTTAAAAAAGGCGCTGCTACGTATAACGTTACGTTTCAGGAAATTACCGTAATTGTAGTGAATAAAATATTTGTGAGCATTCATCCAAATAAGTGCAATTTACAACTGTTTCCTGTATCTGAAGAAATGACCTTATTCGTCAGCTGTTCTTTATCTTAGCCTTTGCAAGATTTTGAGAGGATTTTGGTCATTTCAGCAGATTTACAATAACTTCAATTAGAGTAATTTCCCCTTATCAGTGCTTATTGTGACGTCAAAGCTGACGTTGGTTAAGTGTCGTCTTACTCTTTAAAATTCCCTTGAGAAATAAAAGTATGCGAAGTATACTGTTTTATTTACTTAAAAAGCATGATGTTCTTAAAATTACACATCTTATAAGCTTTTCAAAGGTTTTACTTTGATTCTCGGGAGAACGTGATGTTGGAACGTGAGGTTGGAAACCATTGGTACTATGAATTGTGGGTCAAAATTTACTGACTCCGAAAAAATATATCGGATCAATGTGTAAACGTTTGTGACGTCACACGATTATTTTTGATTGAAAGTGTACTGAGGTGAACTTTAGAGGTAACATTGACTGTATGTCGCTTACATCGTTATTGTTTTTACTGTCTAAATTTGTCTTGCTGATTCTCGTGAGAGTGTGAAGTGATAAAAATTGCCATGATGACAGGGAACTGCTGGGACGATTAAAACGATGCATTAGTGGTCCGATTTACTGACGCCAAAAAAATCCGTTGAATGAATGTGCAACTAGTCCGAATTTTCTATTCACACACGCCTTGCCGGTAGAGCTCGCTTCGCGCCGGCGCTGCGCGCCAGCGAGCTGCGCTCGCTATAACTTATATAAGTTTGCAGACTTTTCATAAAACTTATAAATCGGATATCAACTTGTGTTTTTTCGTTGATCACAATTAAATTAAATAAATATAATTATTTGAATAAATGTAATCGCTTTGATCTTCCGACTAACTTTTTTCAGTTTTCCTTTGGGCCCCTTTTTTGAATAAAATACTGTTGTGTCAAATTTCTAAAATTAAACAGGGCTGTCCTAGCTGACATTCAGTAAAGATTTCAGCCGGAAAATCAGACTGAAAGCCGAATTTTAACGTAAATTGAAACATTCAACCGCAGCTCAAAATTATTTTGAAGACAATTTGGACAACAATTATAAATTCAAAATTTCAACACCCTGCCTTTCAGTACCTACACTGATTTGATTTTATAGCTACCTTTCGGTTTGTTATTTAAAAACAGGTATTTAACGCTCAAAGTATTTGTTGTTGTTCTTATGATAAAGGAGCAGAGAGTAAGTGGATTGGTCCTCAAAACATTGTTCGCGTGTACGAGTCCATTACTGTTCAGGCTAAAGCTTGGAGATCACGTGACCTGCCTCCACCTACCTGGAAGAGTCATACTATAGATGTTAAGGAAGGTTAGTTCGGACAGCGTGGTTGCTACCTAGAGTCATATTTTTTTTATTGTTATGCTTCTTATGTCAAACATAAGTTAATTCAGTTACACTTCCTGCCGGTTTCTCCAAGATTACAATTACAGGTAAAAATGTCGACAGCTTTGTTTCAAAATAAATGTCAACACTTACAACAAATATAATACTATCGAACTGATTAAGACCTATTAATTTGATGCACCACTAAAAAGTCACAACATATCTCACAAGTCTAACTCACCTGTATACTAAAATGTTTGCAAACGTATCGTTTTTGTTTTGAGGTCGCGATGAAAATTTTATTTTAAATGTAAGAGAGTCAAGCTATTTTTTGTGAAGATATCGACGATTATAAGAGAGTCTTCATAATAAAGAAATGAAATGTCTATACTTGTATAAAATAGTTTCTGATATTGTTGTCAAAATACTTATATTCAATTTGCTACATAGAATGAAAAGGATTAAACGTTTAGATAGTTAATATTACAGCTATAATTTTATTTTTTTCTAACAGGTGGCTGTTTGAATGCATCACTTAACCATACACTTAACAAATATCCTGAGCTAATTCTTGTACAGATTCGAAACAATGGGCGTATTTTTCATGGACAAGGTAATATGTCATATAAATAATTTTATAAACAATAATTGTTGTAGTTTGATTGCGGTATCGATGACGCTTAATGTGTATACTCCAAACATTTTTTTCTGGGTTCATACTACGATTACCAAACCACATGTATTTCAAAATATTCTGTTTAGAATAGTAAAATAATGACCTTGTAATGTATAATCAAAAGTTGCTGTTTTGATAATGATTAAAACATAAAAATTGCCATTTGGTCAGCATGGATTGGTCTTTTTGTCTGAAGATTTCTTTATGCTTGTGATTTTCATATTCATGGCTTTCCATGGTTATTTGATTAAATTGTTCTATTCATTACAGGTTTATCTTCACTAGGCTCTCCCAAAATCACATTTCTTCACTTTGGTGGGGTACTTTTTGGAACAAACGAGTCTCATGTTCAACTCTGGTCGGCTTGTGATACAACAGGGAAATTAAAAAGTAATTTTGAAGAAATTCCAAGTTTGAAATATAAAACTTATTACACCTAACATGGTTACATGATCAATAAAACGCATTTCTTCGTAATTGGGATTACTCAGTAATTCCATATCGAAGCAAAATTTTGAATACTTTCCTTCATCAAATACTATGGACCTGGCTGTTTAAGTTAATGAATATTTACATTCAGCATGACTTTTACAAAAAAAAGTGTTTTTTTTTCTTCTAAATATACAAAGATCAAATGTATGCTGTATGTTGTATCTTGAATTTTAAATCGTTTTATCACGAAAGACAAATTAATACCATTTCATTATTAAAGGGAATCAGACACGATTTAACTTAAAATTTTCAAAATTTATTTTTCCGTTTTCAATGTTTATAATGATAAATATAGAAGTTTATAATGCTATGCCAAAATTTGGAAGTAAAACATCAAGTTATGAGCAAGATACAGAGTTCATAATTCTTTGTTTTGTTAACAAAGCTCGACTATTGTCATTTTTACATATGTATAGTATTGGTGTCAGTTTTAAATAAATGTATCTTTTTTTTGTTGATAATAGTATTTAAGAAGATACTGAATTAGTTTAGATTGTCTTTTATGTGTCATTTTGTCTAAAAAATGGTAATTCTCTACATAACATTTTTTGTAAACAACTATAGAACTCGAGCTTTCTTTACATAACAATCGATTTTTACCTCTGTATCTCGCTTGTAACTTGACTTTAACATTAAATATTTTGGTCAATCATTTAAAATGCACCAGTTATCCATATTATACATTAAAAAAAAGGATAATTTTTTTATTCTCAAATCGTGTCCAAGTCCCTTTAACAAAAGGAAAGTAGAAATGTTTCGGCTTTTTAAACATCCGGTTGTATCAAATGATTAGCGGGTTCAAACATTACGTAATAAGAAATTCAGCGTACCATATGCGTCCAAAAAAGTAAAAATCATGTTATCGGCTAAGTAGATAAATACATAAATATCAAATAGGGTCATAAAACGTAGCCTATGTTGTGACTTTGTTTCAAATTTAAAAGGGTTAAATGCTGAGAACGCAGTGTGTACTAAATGTTTAGATGTTACAGTACTTTTGTGTAAATTTGATATGATAGATTTTTTTTCGTTCAATATTTTAGAATTATCACTGATAGCTATTGCCGACGGATGGGGAGAAAAGACAAACTTTTTACATATCAAGGATGGATCAATCACAGTTACTGCTTGGGATTTGACAGGATTCAAGGAAAATGAAATTGTAATAAAAAAGCGTTTGCAAGAAGTTGAAACCGCAAAGTACTTGCTCACTGAAAACTTAGCTACAGGCAATTTTATCAATGTTCAGGTATTATATTTGAATTGCACGTATTAACTTAATATGAACAATAGAAGTAATGTAGGCCAATTTAGACTAAACACCGACAAACAAAAGTTTCAACTTGAGTCTAAGTAATTGAAGATTGTCACATGCAAATTTTAAAATACTTGATCAATTACTGTATTAAAAGAAAATTATCGCTTATTTGAGATTCATTCATTTTGATTTTGACAGTGATTATACCTGTATTCTCTTTTCTGATTTTTTTTTTATCAAAATATTCTGGCTCAAGACAATCACTATATAATTACTAAATACGAGAACTTTGATGTAATTACTTGTCTTAAACAACAAGTTGTTTATTATGTGAATTAATAGGTCTAATATTAAAATAAAACATTATATATCATCTAAGAAGAGAGATTAAAGTTAAGTCAATTTCTACCTCATTTCAATCACGAAGTTCTATATGATACGATACAAATAAAGAGGAAAAAGTCATCTACTGGTGATAGATATGACATGTATATATTTAATTTACAATTGCAGCATTTCGCTTCAAACTAAAACAAACTGCTACGGACTGAGATTGTTTGTCTCGCATTTTCCTTCACTTTGTCAAAACTTACTTGGCGATTTACCGGACATCCGCCGCTTCCTTCATGTTCATGTTGAACTGTTACTATAACGTTACCAATGAAGTCTTCATGACGTGACGAGACATACACCGTTATTCCGTCCCCTTTTTATGCCATCAAATATATCGGCGTTCTATGATAAAATCCCTTTGAAATTACTTATCCCTTCAATGCCTGGATTGCTCCATCGTGGTGATATAAAAATACATACAAAACCTAATTTGTAATGTCAAATTACGAAGTTTCGAGCCCCTAAATTATAAAAGATAATTCGATAAATATATTGGTTTCCTGAAATATTGCGACCAAATGTGACAACTATTGCAAAGTATGGATTAGTCTATCGGCACCAAATCATCGGACTCTGGCGCAGACAATCGGGCTTTAGCACGACCATCGTATTTTGCATTGGACTTAAAAATAAATTTGGAGTCCTACATAACTACATGTACTATTTATAGTTTGCACGTGCAATTTTCATCTTGTATCCTCATATTTTAAAGCTTCACGTGCTTGATGGTGCAAACAAGAATTTCCGGTTTGATGGCGTCGGGTCTGTGATGAATGAAGCTGAACCATACGGGGGACTCGTGTACGGTTACAACGACTCTATGGTAGCAATCTGGGTACCCAACCCTCTCAAAAGGAAAAGTAATGAATCAGCAGCTGTTTTCATGTTAGGAAGGATTTGGGGATGGAATTTCAAGGCACAAATGACTAATAACGTGGATATAGTCTTAACAGTCATGAATGTGCTAGGTATAATATAGATAATAATATATCAAAGTTTTTGATTGTTCTTTTTCCATCGATAAACTAGCGTAGGGTTAGCAAGAATGGACTTTGACTTATTTTAAAATGGTAAATAACTGATGTATTCGTTTGTTGATTTATTTTTGACATGTTTAATGTAACTGACCATAACACATTTGAGTCGTGTAACATGTTTGATTAATGGTAAATATTATATCAAGCGGAGTTAATGATAAATTATATTTCTATAGAATAACCATTTTCATACCCTTCCGATAACTAGTACAATATATTCTTGAAACTGCATAGCTATGAAGCTGTAATATATTGAAAAAGCAGAACCTTTTTAGTGTGCAGCAATTTATTAGCCAGATTAGCTGTCTATTTCATTTCCAAAAAAATTAATTGATATTGTTTTTTTATCTGTAGTGCCAATCTGTTTACTTGAGGTAGATACGTCGACAACACGCATAGTTTCTTCATTCCAATATGAAATTTACAATACTTCTGTCCTAAAATTTGCTTATGGTGATGAAATCACATTGACATGTAAACGTGGTTATAAAGCATTGGATCCAATTGTGAAAATGATGTGTTATCCTGAGCATAACGGTACATGGAGTAGAACACTTCCTTCCATATGCAGAGGTACATGTATATACTGGGCATTCATTACATTATTTAGCCAAATATAACCGCAAACTTTCTGATTTTTATAGCATCAGTTGTTTATTCTTTTTTAATTTTTCATTTGTTCTCAGAAATTGATTGTCCGGATCCTTTTATAATGAACACAGACATGTTGCATTACGATACCTCTTATGGAGGACTTGTATCATACACATGCACTGCTGGATATATATACATAAGTGGCGATCTCCGACGGACATGTGTTGGAAATGGTAGTTGGAATGGGACAGAGCCTCTGTGTAAAGGTATCTTCAATGTGATTTGCAAATATATATTTGAAGTGTGTTTATTTTAAAAACCATTGATTTTGGGGTTTTTTTGGCAACTAGCTATTGGGTGTCCAAGACTTAATGTTCCGAACACCAATATAATCAGCCTAGACAGCTCACCAGGTGGTGTAGTCAGTTTCTCCTGTTTGGACAAGAGACGTCACAGACACGTAAGTGGGGATCTGATACGTACATGTAATGCGAATGTTTGCAAAGGTAAGCAATACAAAAAAACACAATTAATATATATTTATTCTCTATTCGTTAATCATTATAAATCTAAATATTATAAAGATGTATTTATAACTAAAAACAATTACATCATTTATACTTGTTTCTAAATCACATTGAATATATTCGACGTGTGTTTATCTTTTTAGAATGTAAGTGTCCTTGTTCAGCTATTGGCTCGGCACCGATTAAATCTAACGACACAGAGAAACTAAATCAACGAATCAAAGAATTGCGATCCATGTTGTCTATACAGAAAAACATGACTGCTAAAGCTAGGCTCTCAAAGATATGTGCATCTGATCCGCGACCATCTGCCAAGGGAATGGGGGTCGTCTTGGGAATAGGAGTTTTAGTTGTTATCATTTCAAGCATTGCTCTCTTGGATCTACCCAATCTTATAAATGCAGTCAAATCAAAGAAGCAGTGAAAAGAATTCGCAGAGTTCATTTGTTGAATTTGAAACATTATAACTGCGTGACAAAGATATGGAACAAAATTAGGACAAACCATACTTAAGTGAATTGGATCCAAATTTATTTGTTTAAATGAAGGTCACGCTTTCTAAATAGTGAACATTTTTTAACTATAATAAATGCGAAGTTATTTTTCAAAACTCTTCTCCTCTAAAAACCATTTGGCCAGAAAAGCTGAAACACGTGGAAGGAACTTTAGCTAGTGTAAACTCAAATGATTTTTCCAAGGGGTATCGTACAGCCACAAAAGGAAGTAATAAATAGTAAAAAACATTAAAAATCTTCGCAAATCAGTTTGTTTTAATGAAAGTCACGCTCTCATAAGAGTGAAAACATTTTGAATTATAATAAATGCGTAGTTATTTTTCAAAATTCTTTTCCTTCAAAATTATTTGGCCAGAATAGCTGAATCATGTAGAGGCATCCTTAGCTAGTGTGGATTCAAGTGCTTTTCCCTAGGGGTTTGGTAGGGCCACAAAAGAGGGTAATATGTAGAGAAAAATCTTTCAAAAATCTTCTCAAATCATATTGCTAGAAAAGCGGAAATTTATGTGAATGAATCAGCTGGCAGTGTAGATTCAATTTTGTTCAGATCCCCAGGGGTACGATGGAGGCAACAACAGGAGGTCGAATTTAAGCAAAGGAATACTGTGGAATCATTTAATTTCAGGAGACAATTTTTCGCAGATTATGGGTTTTTTGCTTATTTTATTTCATTAAGAAAGAATTTTTTTCTACATCTGTCTTAGTGGAGATTCTTAATTCCTTGCTGAGGGTTACTTTCGAATACCACGAAAATTGTAATGATTCCACGGTATAAAGATAAATTTAAGATCGTTATACTAGGGGGTAGGTTGTGAACACAACTAAGCAGGGAAGGGGGTCAAATATTTACACAGGAAGATATTAAGAAAAATCTCTTTTAAAAACGTTTTTCTCAGAAAAAGTGAAACCTGTGTGAAATCATTCAGGAAGTGTAGATTCCAGTGTTTTAAAATCATCGTCCCGGAGATAGGGTTATCAAGTCTTTACATAGCAATATGTAAAAAAATAAAGTTTGTTCAAATCATTGTCACAAGGTGTTAAATGGGGGGGGGGGGGCAATAGTGGAGGCGAATTAATAGAAAAAGATAGAATAAAAAAATGAAACAATAAAAGAAGCTAAATGTTTAACTTAAGATTATGTTTTTCAAAAGAGGATGGCTAAAAATTCCTATCCAATATATTTGGAATACATGGAAAATCTTTTTTTGCAATGTCTAGATCAATGTTAATTAACACTTTGTTGACACTTTCTTAGGAAAATACTTTTTAATGCGTATTTATGAAAATAATTGACGGAATAAAAATATCAGGTGCATGCTTTGTTCCATAAAAATGCATTCCAATACTTAGCATATCGGGGTTTTTTTTTATTATCAAGTACTCTATTAGCTAAACGATTCTTTGTTAATTTTTTTTTATCTGATAGTTTTCATTATAAGCTCAGTTTTACAACTAAATAGTGCAGATATGAGCTGAGTGATTCTTTGATGTTCTTTGTGTCCTTATGGTTTGTTTATTGTTAGCTACATTTAACGATTGATATTGGTATTTTTTAAATCGTTAGCTATGAACTCTAGTATTTATTGTAATAATCTAAAGTTTATTTTGCCATCTTTAATTTTTATTATTTGCTGATTGTTTGTCAATAAATACGTATCAAAGTTTGTCAAATTTTTTCAATTAAGTTTTTTATTTCGTTTACTGATCTAAAACACATTACATGTAAATTTTTGCTATCTATAGACAAAAATAGAGTAGTTTCTTTTAAGTTAAGATGATTTGAATGGCTTAAAGGTAGCTTTTTCTATCATTATTGTTGTCAATTCTGTATTTAATTATAAAGCAACGATGTTGTTATTTTGTTAGGTGAATATCAATGTATTATAAAGGTTGAGATAAAATAACAGTTTCGTTAATAATTTTTGTTCTGATTATGTGATATCGGTGTTCTCAGCGAGGGTGTTTGAGACTAATGAAAGATATTTTATCACTTAACAATGTAACCATTGTTATTTTTATTTGTGTTCATTTGATTTACATTATTCCACAAATATTCTTTATAAACTCTGCTAATTTTGAAAGCTTGTCAATTTACTTTTTTTTTAATCAAAGAAAATATGTTTGTATTTAGTTTAAATGTTAAATGAACCCTTTATTTGTTTTTTGTTTTATTAAGCCAACATTTTTCCATTTTTGTTAGGAAATTGATCTTTATACAAATAAATGGTACAATAGACTAAATTTAATTATATCTCCCTGTATGATACAGTTTCAGTAACAAAACACCATAAACACTATAACATAACCAGTACAAACATCGCCGACATAGTTATCTCATAAAGACAACCAGTCTGTACCCAGGGTCCAATGCACATAATTTTGGATCTAACATATTCACTCTTCCAGTAAATGTTATACCAAACCTCTATCTTTACTCCTTACTAACATTCTTACAGTAGTGAAGGAAAAACTTCAAGAGAACTGTTCAATAATATACTCAAGAAGTGGTGTGAATCAGATGTGGATACTAAACAACTCTAAATAGTTATAAGAAACTTCGAGGTCATAAAATCTTACCAAAATCAATAGCATCAAAACGTACGAATTTTCAACGCTTTATACAACCATTCCCCATGACAAATGTAAATCTAGGCTTTCTAAAATCATTCACAGTTGTTTCTTCAATAAAAATGGAAGTCGTGAAAATCCTTACCTTGTCATTGGAAATCGTTTAAAAACCTTTCTGATTGCACACACAAGTATTCTGAAGTTGACATTGAAAGATGCTTGAGTTTCTGATAGACAACATCTATGTAGTTCTTGGAAATCAAGTCTTCCAACAATCTGTTGGAATTCCCATGGGTACCAATTGTGTCCCATTGTAAGCAGGTCTATTTTTCTATTCTTATAAAGCAAAATTTATTAAAAAACGTGTACCTGAAAATAATAAATTACTCACTGTGGCCTTTAACTCAAATTTTAGGTATATCGACGACGTATTATCAATTAATAATAGTTATTTCCATACTTATGTTGACTTGATATATCCCAGTGAACTTGAAATAAAAGATATCACAGAGTATGCGTCATCTGTTTCATATCTGGATATTTTACTGGAAATTGACATTGATGGTAACCTAACAACAAAACTTTATGATAAACGCGATTACTTCAATTTTTCTGTAGTCAACTTTCCTTAATTCAGTAGCAAAATATCTTCACCACCTGCATATGGTGTTTTTTGTCTCTCAGTTAATTCCATACACAAAGGCTTGCTAATCGTATGAACAGTTTCTAAGGCGAGGCAGACTACTGACAAACAAATTGATAAATCAGGACTATCAACAATCTCGTTTGAAGTCATCTTTTCGTAAGTTTTACTGTCAATACAGCGACCTTGTCAGCAAATACATTCTTCTAGTGGGTCGCATGCTGTCAGAAAGTTTCATACTACTTGTTAGACCATAATTAATCGCCTAATTGTCTACGCACTTTTCCGGGTTTTTTCCTGATTACAACAAAGAGCACACAGCGGGTGTGACCGGTCAGCAGAGGATGCTCACTGATCCTCTCTGTATCATTTTAGAGGTCCGTGTTGCTCTGCTTTAAATTTGTATTTCGTTTTATGGATTTTTCGGATGGTTGACAATTTGTTATTGTCATTTTTTCACCCACTTGATTGGCAGTAGCTTGCCTCGCATTAAGCATGTTCATACGTAGAACATGCCCTATTATTTCATTTTCTTATATTATTGTCAAGAACAAAACAATATACCGAAAAAAATGTTATTTAATAGATAGGAAAGTAATTGGGACAAGCAGATTATTGACCAGAAACGTTTGTAATATATATAAATGGCTGTATTTTAAAGAATGGAGAAACACTGTTATATATTTTATATTTCAGAAAACTCAAAAAGTGTGTAAGACGAGCATGTGTTATCGATTTACAAAAGGGAAGTCAAACAATCCTTAAATATTAATATCAGAATGATGCTACACTAGTACTGATAACACAAATCATTGAACATACACGTACAATATGCGGACGGGTCTTAGCTTTCTCCTTCTTTGGAGCATCCGATTAATTGGTAAGTTTTATCAAAATTCATTGCAAAAGTTATATTTTATTATTTTTTCCCGACTTTAAAATTAATCTCCAAACTCTTGTATATCCTATTCTTTTATTCATTTATCACTATCTTTTTGAAAATATTTTTGATAGTTTGCAAATTTTACTGAAGATTTACACTATGCATATCTTGAGTTCTGCATTATTACCAAATGATTGTGTTTAAGAGCTGATACGTTATTATCTGTGCTCAGTTTGCTATCTGTCACAGTGATTGAAATTAAGTCTTATAGCAGGTATAGTTAATGTGATTACAAACAATAAATATTGACGTTTTAGTGAATTTTTATCTGGACTTTTGAATAATTTGTTAATTACAGAATGATCAGGGTTTTGATATCGATACGCTATATTCTTAAAGCCAAAATAAACATTTAAGTGTTTTGGAATTTATAAAATTTAAAACGATACAATTGTTCATATAATGTAAATTTCTAACCAAACGCGAGAAATTAATATCCATGAGAAGCACCCCTCGTAGATTTTAGATTTTAATTAAGGAAACAAGTCAGCGCCCTTTATCATTATCTTTTTAAAGTGCGTTGATATTATCGATGTTATCCCACTTTGAAAATGTTTTTGAAATACTTTATACTTTTTAAGTAGAATAGATATGTTTTGACATTGTTTAGCTAAATGAAAATTCAGAGAACCGTTATGGTAGAGATTCACAACTAATTTGATAAATAATTTCTTGATTAAAGGTTTCATCGTAAGCTTACGCAGTTTAAAATCTCTTCAATAAGATTTGTATTATCCAAAGATATGAAATCACCACCATTTTTTCATCTACTATAACTACTTTGATGAATTTTTTTTCAATAGATATTTTTTTATTCATGCATTTTTCCAAGTTCGATCGATATGAACTTGTCTCTTAGGATTTAGAATAAAAGTTACTCTGCAGTAAATAATGGATCGAAATTTCATTTGTATCGGGATATGTATAAATTAAATTCATATTCCCTCTATCAGAAAGTTTAACTCAACCAGAAAGGTTTACCAAGCTATTGTTTGTCGTAACAGGATGTACCCGTAATTTCAACTTATCACAAAATGCCACTGCCATCAAAAATGTATGCTATGTAATAAGCTGTAGCACTGCAGTATAAATATAGTTAAATTGTTTCTCTATTTTGTCTCTTCTCAATTTTGTTTTGAACTGTGATTTTTTTTTGGGGGGGGGGATTTTTTTTTGATTTACCCTTTTTTCCTCTTTCAAGTTTCCCTGCACTTATACATATGTGAACAATGCCCGAATCCTTTTCCTCGCTCTCTCCCCTTTATTTACTCTCTCCCTCTCTCCCTCTCTCTCTCTCTCTCTCTGTCTCTCTCTCTGTCTGTCTGTCTCTCTCTCTCTCCCAAAATTTATTTTCACTACTTAAGAACCGTATAATATAGAAACATCAAAAGGTTAGAAGCTTTCCAAGATGATCATATAAACATTTGTACAAAATATGTCATGTATGTACATATATGTGTTGTGAAAGTGAAATATTTATTTTACAACATAACGTCCAATGTGGTAATTGTAAATTCTACAAACTCAATTATAAAAACACTGATCAAATATGACTCAAATGCTTTTTAAACTACAAAAAATTCGACAAAAAAATTTCATAACTTGATATCATATAATTGCACACATGGGAAAAGGCTGCTTTTGGCATTTTTTGGCCCATTTTGAAAGTTTTACAGAACTGAATAAAACATATCACACAAATGTCAACCCTGAAATTTTATGACTATAAACCAATTTTAGGTTGATTTTCTCTGTATTTTAAACTATTTAAACAAAAAAAAATGTGGTTTCGTGTTATGCACATGCAACGTCACAGCAATTTTAATGTAAAAATGACCGTGACTTTAAACCGTAATAGATGTAAAATACGGTACTCTGTAATTTTATTTATTCATGGACTTCTTTGTAGGTCAGTATGTGGTTATATGGACCCTATCAAGGGATTTTGAATGAAGACAGAAAGTGATATAGACTGAGCTCGAGAGGTCAATATCAACTTTCTGTGTCTTCGCTCGATATTACATGTACTTAGCAATAGTCCATAAAGCCACATGTTGATTGTACGATGATGACCATGACAGTAATATTATATCTAATTACCCAATTAAATAATTAAAATAACTTAGTCTAGTATATGTAGTATATTAGCTAAACTCAGACAACCAGATTACCTAAGATCTTTGCGTAATCATCAAAGGCAGATGATCAAGGTCAGTTGACGATAAAGACTCATTGTCAAGGGAATTTTCTTTAGAATCCGAATAACACTTGATTTTCTTAAAACCAAAAAAAAATAGCAAAAAATGTTGTTTTAGTAGTTATGCAACATTGTGTCCTTATAGTATATACAGTACAGTACAGTCGCAACTTGATGCAGTTCGTCTTGATTGATTTAAAATGTTGTTTATTATCCATCTCATTTCAAAAATCTACCAGAGGATTTCACGAAAGAAGTTTAATGAAATATTCATTTCATAATGTAATATTGCGCGTTCATCAATCAAAACCAATTTCAAAGTATGTTTCTTCATAAAATAATAATTTTATAATGCATCGGTGTGGTATTGCTGTCTCTCTCTCTCTCTCTCTCTCTCTCTCTCTCTCTCAATATATATATATATATATATATATATATATATATATATATATATATATATATATATATATATATATATATATATATATATTATAATAATAAACTTTTAAAATACTGTTTCAAAATATTTCGACCGTGTTACCGGTCTGCATCAGTCGGTGTTCTTTCTGTAAAGTACTATTCTGGAGGGAAATCTTTTCTGTATAAAATATTCATTTCATAAAGTACTATTCTGTGTTAATGAATAAAAATGAATGGAGGAAATGGCAATTTATATATATATATATATATATATATATATATATATATATATATATATATATATATCTATATATATATATATATATATCTATATATATATATCTATATATATCTATATATATAAAGATATATATATATATATATATATATATATATATATATCTATATATATATATATATATATCTATATATATATATATGTAACACATATTGTACCATTCCTTGAAAATCAAAGTGTGCAGGGGATTGTAGTAAAAAAAGTCTCTAATCTCTGAATTTTAAGTTAAACACAATGTTTTTTCTGTATATATAAAATCTTTAATTTTTTATGTACTAATCCGTGTTCATCAATCAAAACTTATACAAAGAATTGCAATTAAAGAATTCTCTGAATTTTAAGTGAAACACCATTTTTTTTCTGTATAAGATATTCATTTAATGAAGTAAATCGATAAAACTTATTCCGGGGTATTGCAATAGAAGAATTCTCTGGATTTAAGTGTAAAGCACAAACTCTTTTCTGTATAAAATATTCATTTCTTAAAGTACTATTCTGTGTTAATGAATCAAAATGAATGGAGGAAATGGCAATGAAAGAATAATATTATCCTTAAGTAAAACACAAATTGTATGTGGTTATTTTTGTTCATAAAATATTATTTTAATATATCAGTCGGTGTAAATCAATCAAAATAAACCCTAATTGATTGAGATGACTGCAATGAAAGAACTATTGGAATTTTAAATTAAAAAAATAGCAAACTTTCCTGTTTAATGGAAGACAGTGATTTTGAATAAACGATTTCAAGAATATGACCTTTTTACATGTTTTCTTTAGATCGTGTGATTCCCTTAATCTTAATGGAAGCAAGCTATTTCAGCAATTTTAAAGCAGTGTGACTGCTGCATTTTAGTACATCATAGACTATATACTTTGAACAAAGTTAAATTCAATAAATTCAAGTTTATACGTACAATACAGCAATTGCAACTAATGAATAAGTAATTGCTAAGGAAAGTAAATACATATATGATTAAAGATCTTGAAATGGTACCGATAACGATAATTGAATATTTCAATCACACACATTGTTACATCCAAGACTTCTCAAACGGCTTCCCCTATATCAAAATAAGTTTTTATATGACATAATGAATCATAACATAATCATAGAAGGTCTTTCAACTTTATATTCCCACCACAATTTCGAAAAATCTAAAATAAAATGAGAGAATAAAAAACCAAAAATAATTTGTCCATATATCTTAATGATATAACCAAAAAAAAAAATGTTGAATCCATAAAAATAAGGTAAGAAATACAAAACGTTATAAAAATAACGCAGTTTATGCTTTCCACTTTTCGAACGACATTATGAAATAAAATCACATATTTGTGACGTTATTTCTTAGACTTTTTCGCATTGGCGAAATCATATTTAATGTAACTAAACTAAACGAAAAAGATAAATGGATGTTCGAAGATTTTCATTCTTTTGACGAATGTAAAAATGCTATAGCATTGAATCATGATTTTTCGAAGTATACACTCTCATAACTGCAGCGGTGTGTGCATACAAATTGAGTAACGCGCGTTAGCGCGTTATGAAAATTTGTATGCACACACCGCTGCAGTTATGAGAGTGTATACTTCAAAAAATCATGATTCAATGTTTATATTTACATTTTTTTAACTTCTCGCCTTGTCTGCAAATGTGATTCATACCTTAAAATTCCTATCTTATCCTAAGGGTAAGTTAATATTAATGGAAGAGCCACAGTAACAGCCACAAGCGTGAACTTTGATTTTCGCTTGTGACGTTGCAGTTTACAGCGTTCAACGTTTGTGACGTCATAATAAAACTCGTCAATTTGACCTTTGACTACTTGTTGCATTTAGAGGCATTTAAACATCACGGAATTTAATGGAAAAACACAGTAGAATGTAAAGATAGTATTTTAAATGAAAAGAGAGGCTTCTGGTTTAGACGGAACACCTTGAAAGTTGTGTCCATGTTTTTGGACTTTGATTTGGTTTTGCAGCAAAACAAACAATGCAATAAAGAATTAAAAACTGATCAAAAGTCAGTTAATGACAATACAATTTTACTAGTAAATAATTTTTACACATGTTTGGGTCATTGTTTTTTTTTCCATATTGCTTTCATAACGTTGCAAACAATAGCAGGAATCCATCAGGTTTAGAGGATGTATATCTTAGAAATCAAATTCTAAATGACACTTTAATCATCAAATCATCATAATAATCAAAAACATAAAAGAAACATCAAATAGTTAGAAGCTTTCCAAGATGATCTTATAAACATATGTACAAAATATGTGATGTATGTACATATATATGTTATGAAAGTGAAATATTTATTTTAACACAAAACGTCCAATGTGGTAATTGTAAATTCTACAAACTCAATTATGAAAAAAATGATCAAATATGACTCAAGTGCTTTTTCAACTACAAAGATTTCGACCAAAAAATTTCATAACTTGATATCATATAATTGCACACATGGGAAAAGGCTGCTTTTGGGATTTTTTGGCCCATTTTGAAAGTTTTACAGAATTGAATAAAACATATCACACAGATGTCAAACCTGAAATTTTATGGCTATAAACCAATTTTAGGTTGATTTTCTCTGTATTTTAAACTATTTAAACATAAAAAAATTGTGGCTTCGTGTTATGCACATGCAACGTCACAGCAATTTTAATGTAAAAATGACCGTGACTTTGAACCGTAATAGATGTAAAATACGGTACTCTGTAATTTTATTTGATCATGGACTTCTTTGTAGGTCGGTATGTGGTTATATGGACCCTATCAAGGTATTTTGAATGAAGACAGAAAGTGATATTGACTGAGCACGCGAGATCAATATCAACTTTCTGTGTCTTCGCTCGATATTACTTAGCAATAGTCCATATAGCCACATGTTGATTGTACAATGATGTCCATGATAGTAATATTATATGTAATTACCCAATTAAATAATTAAAATAACTTAGTCTAGTATATGTAGTATATTAGCTAAACTCAGACAACCAGATTACCTAAGATCTTTGCGTAATCATCAAAGGCAGATGATCAAGGTCGGTTGACGGTAAAGACTCATTTTCAAGGGATTTTTCTTTAGAATCTGAATAGCACTTGATTTTTTTTACAACCAAAAAATAACAAAAATAGTTGTTTTAGTAGTAATGCACCTCTGTGTCTTAATAGTATGTACAGTACAGTACAGTCGCAACTTGATCCGGTTCGTCTTGGTTGATTTATAATGTTTTTTTTCTATCTGGTTTCAAAAATGTACCAGACCGTTAAATTTAATCAAAAATAAATCACAAACGATGTAGGATAAGGATTTCACGATAGAAGTTTAATGAAATATTCATTTTATAATGTAAAATTCTGTGTTCATCAATCAAAACCAATTTCAAAGTATGTTTCATAAAATAATCATTTTATAATGCATCGGTGTAGTATTGCTCTCTCTCTCTCTCTCTCTCTCTCTCTCTCTCTCTCTCTCTCTCTCTCTCTCTCTAGTATGTATAACATAATGCACCATTTCTTGAAATCAATCAAAGTGTGCATTGTAGTAAAAAAGTCTCTGAATTTTAAGTTAGACACAATATGTTTTTCTGTATAAAATATTTATTTTGTTATGTACTAATCCATGGACATCAATCAAAACGTATACAAAGAATAGCAATAAAAGAATTCTCTGAATTTTAAGTAAAACACCAATTTTTTTCTGTATCAAATATTCATTTAACGAATAAACTTGATAAAACGTATTTCTGGGTATTGCAATAGAAGAATTCTCTGGATTTATGTGTAAGACACAAAATGTTATCTGTATAAAATATTCATTTCTTAAAGTACTATTCTGTGTTAATTAATCAAAATGAATGTAGGAAATGGCAATGAAGGAATAATATATTACCCTTAAGTAAAACACAAATTGTATGTGGTTATTTTTGTTCATAAAATATTTATTTTAATATATCAGTCCGTGTAAATCAATCAAAATAAACCCTAATTGATTGAGATGACTGCAATGAAAGAACTATTGGAATTTTAAATTAAAAATAGCAAACTTTCCTGTTTAATAGAAGACAGTGATTTTGAATAAACGATTTCAAGAATATGACCATTTTACATGTTTTCTTTAGATTGTGTGATTCCCTTAATCTTAATGGAAGCAAGCTATTTCAGCAATTTTAAAGCAGAGTGACTACTGCATTTTAGTACATCATAGACTATATTCTTTGAACAAAGTTAAATTCAATAAATTCAAGTTTATACGTACAATACACCAATTGTAACTAGTGAATAAGTGATTGCTAAGGAAAGTAAATACATATATGATTAAAAATCTTGAAATGATTCCGATAACGATACAGTTTCATATAATTGAATATTTCAATCACACACATTGTTACATCCAAGACTTCTTAAACGGCTTCCCCTATATCAAAATAAGTTTTTATATGACACAATGAAGCATAACATAATCATAGAAGGTCTTTGAACTTTATATTCCCACCACAATTATTCGAAACAAAATATTTCGATAAATCTAAAATAAAATGAGAGAATAAAAAAAAACCAAAAAGAATTTGTCGATATATCTTAATGATTTACCCAAAATTAAATTGTTGAATCATAAAAATAAGGTAAGAAATACAAAACGTTATAAAAATAACGCGGTTTATGCTTTCCACTTTTCAAACGACATCATTAAATAAAATCACATGTTTGTGACGTTATTTCGTAGACTTTTTCGCCTGGGCGAAATCATATTTAATGTAACTAAACTAAACAAAAAAGATGAATGAATGTTCGAAGATTTTCATGCTTTTGACGAATGTAAAAATACAGTATTTTAAATGTAAAAAAAAAGACTCCTGGTTTAGACGGTATACCTTGCAAGTTGTGTCCATGTTTTTGGACTTTGATTTTGTTTTGCAGCAAAACAAACAATGCAATAAAGAATTAATAACTGATCAAAAGTCAGTTAATTATAATACCATTTTACTAGTAAATAATTTTTACACATGTTTGGGTCATTGCTTTTTGCCCATATTTTGTGTTATATATATTTAAGTGACACTTTAATCATCCTCAGCATAAAGGTTTTGAAAGTAATGATTTTTTTTTCGACTTTTAATAAAAAGTTTGCCAAATTCAAAAAACATTCTTTAAAATAAAATTGTGATTAACGTTTCTGGAAAAAATGTATTTATGGAAGTGTTTTTGTTGTTTTTATTATATTTATTTGTTACTATATCTTAATTTTAAATTCAAATTCAAAATTTAAAAAAACACTTTTCAAACTTTCTAGCAATTGGTTTAACGACCACTTTGTTGCATGTCATTATACGTGTATTTACTTTTTTCAAAACAGGAAACGCTTATCTTTTAATTACAATGGTTCAATTTGATGTTATCAATATTTCATTAGCAGTGCATTAATCATTCCGCATTTCTTTATGAAACACTGGACACATTGTGTAAGTTAAGTTAAAGTTAAATCCTTCTCCCTGCCTCGAACGCACATTAGGCCGGTGCTTATCCCCGGTTTTCGTGGTGCTAAGCGGATGAGAGTCATTGGACTCCCCCGATGAGACACCAGTCCATCGCAGGTTAACCCCCAGCGTAAGCCGGTACCCAATTTCAGCTGGGTGGATTGCGACAATGAATATAAAGTGCCTTGTCTAAGTGCATAACACACAACTTCAAGTGACCACATCGGAGTTTGAACCAGCGACCTTTCGGTTACTTGCCTAACGCCCATGACCACTGAGCCATGTGCATCAATTATTCCGCATTTCTTTAAAACTGTTATTGTTCTACATTTTAGAAGATAGTATAGTTGATGATTAGTATCTACACATTACTTTTTAGCTGTTAACAAAAGTCTAGTACTAAATTGCATAGTCCTTGTAAAAAGAAACCCCACACGCTATCGACCTAACGATCGAGGGAATATGGTATACAGATGTTGTTTAAGCGAACTTTCTGTTACTAACTCTGAATCACATTCTTGTTACTTTCTAAACCTATATTTTTAAACAGATTCTAAAAAACATATTAAAATTATAAAGTAATGTAATATTAACAAGAAAAATAAAAGAAAATGGCTAAATGTTTTGGAATTTTCCTGATATTATTTCTAAATCTAGCTATTTATATATTTAGATGTTTTTATCATAGGCTAATCTAACTGTACTATATTTTTTCACGGCTTTTTTTATTCATTTCATATTGTGTAAAGTGTAATTGTAAAAGTATATCATTTTATATCGTTTAAACATATTTTGTGTTGAGTAATGACTGGAAAACCAGCTATTCTTATGTTATTCCTCTCCGTGAAATTTTAAAATTATTTTTTTATCTATTAACGTACAATGGATCACTATTCAGTGATAGGAATGGCCAACGATTCATAATTTGAATCATTCAAGTCAAGATGAATTATCCCGTATACACATAGGTTTCAAATTCAAGAAGACTTATGTATAAAAAAAAAATGCTATAATTTTGCCGTTTGTACAATATTCATCAACACATTGTCACTACATATAGGTCCAATAATATATCCCAAAAAAATTGACGAAGTGTGTCTGAAAGCTGAGATTTTTAAAATATACTGTATGCATAATATGAACTGTTAGCAATTGAACATACACTTCGAGTGTACGGTTACATGCTCCAGTTTGCATTAAAAACCGTACTTTTCTTTGCTCAAAATTAGTGCATGTACATTAGACTATGACAAGATAAAGATGTTTTATTCGATAAAGTTGAAGAAACAGCCGACTTTTTGTAAGACACTAGCATAAATAACTATAAATGAAATTATTTTCTTGAAATTTGAAACTTATGAAATATTCTGGCATCTTTTTACATATGTATATGAGTGTTCTGTTCTATAGTGTTCCAAATAAAATGTTTTTAATAAATAGGAAGCCAATTGGGGCAAGCAGATTATTGACCAGAAACGTTTGTAATATATCTAAATGGCTGTATTTTAAAGAATGGAGAAACACTGCTATATATTTTATATTAAAGAAAACTCGATAAGTGTGTATGACGAACACTTGTTATCTATTTACAAAAGGGAAGTCAAACAATCCTAAAATATTAAAACGTTCAGAATGATACTACACAATATGTGCCGATAACACAAATATTGAAAATACACGTAGAATATGCGGACGGGTCTGAGCTTTCTCCTTCTTTGGAGCACCCGATTAATTGGTAAGTTTTATTGAATTTTATTGCAAAACTAAGGTTTTATTATTTTTTCATGACTTTAAAATTTATCTCCAAACTCTTTGTACCCTATTCTTTGCTTTATTTATCACCATTTTTTTGAAAATATTGTTGATAGTTAGCATATTTTACTGGAAGTTTACACTATGCATATCTTGAGTACTGCATTTTTACTAAATGATTGTGTTTAAGAGCTGTTACAATGATTGAAATTATGTCTTTTAGCAGGTATAGTTAATATCATAATGATTTTAAACAATAAATACTGACGTTTTAGTGAATTCATATTCTGAGTATTAAATTATTATTCAATTACAAAATGATTGGGACTTTAACACTGATACGTTATATTCTTAAAAACACGAAAGAGTTTGTTATTTAAAACAATATATTTGTTCATATACTCTAGTTTTAATATCTTTATTATTTGAAAATCAGTAGAAAATCAGTGTAATGTTTACTAAAAGAGCAGTCGTCGACATGATTGTTTGAATAGCGTTACTGTGTGAGCCCCTAAAGCATGTATAGAAAATGCAACATACTAACATTTTTGTTCAATTTGATTGTTTACATATTGATCTTCAAATTTAGATATAATTACATGGATTTAACAAAAAACATAAAGGATTGAGATATATTAAATAAGAAAACAAGTTAACGTCCTTTATCAATTTCTTTTTTAAAGTGTGTTGATATTGTCGATGTTATCCCACTTTGAAATTTGTATTCGAAATACTTGATACTTTTTTAGAAGAATAGATATATTTTGACATTGTTTAGCTAAATGAAATTACAGAGATTCAAAACAAATTTGATAAACAGTTTCTTGATTAAAGGTTTCATCGTACACTAACGCAGTTTAATATTTCCAGTCTAAGATTTGTATAATCAAAATATATGAACATTACCACTCAACTAGCTCTTCTTCCCCTATAACTACTTTGATTATTTTTTTAAATAAAAAAGTTTTTATTCATATATTTTTACCAAGTACATCGATAGGAACTTGTCTCCCAAGGTTAAGAACACAAGTTTTTTTTCTGTCTTTGCAGTGAATTATGGATCAAATAGTTTTGTAACGGGATATTTTATAAATTTATTGAATAGTATACAGTTAAAGCAGTAAGATTAGACTTTGATAACAAAAGTTTTATTTTTGATGATATAGATGGTGTGAAATTAAAGGTGTTCAATACTGTACTAATTTTGACAATAAAAAATTACATATACAGATGTAGATGCCAGAAAAATCAATTAACAGTTAATGCCTTTATAAATAATTTAAATCGCCTTAGATGACACATTCGTTTCACTCCAACCAATGTTTCATCCAAACAAGTAAAAGTTACAGATAACAGCTGTTTCCTTTATATGAGAAATCAATATTTTGTTTGCCTTTTCGTGTCACAAAAGATCCATAATTCATTCAAAGTGGAACAATTGTTAATTTTCTTTTATTTTTAAACATTTTAAAAATTAAACCATTTCCTATGGTAATTCTAAAACC
This sequence comes from Magallana gigas, assembly GCF_902806645.1. Lineage (NCBI taxonomy): Eukaryota > Metazoa > Mollusca > Bivalvia > Ostreida > Ostreidae > Magallana > Magallana gigas. The sequence goes on from NC_047564.1 coordinate 58,079,732, forward strand.
GAAAATGTTGGGTTTTTTTTTCAAACTTGAAGGGGGCCTTTATCTAAAACCAAATGAACTGGTAAACCTGATTAACGTGAAACATTAATACAGTTAATAACAAAAATGTACGTTTAAATTGAAATGTATTTGTTCATTGGATTTTTTTAATTCATCAAATAGGAATGCATATTTGCCGCCAAAATAAACACTTGTTATTGCAGACACATAAGCACTTACTTTTTTCAAATAGTCGAAAAAAAGAACTTTTAAACATTTACATATAACAAAAGCAATAAACTTGAATAGTCAGTTATTTTTTTAAATTTTCAATATATACGTACATTAATTTAATATCTGACACAAAAATTTAAAAACAACGCATAAGTAAGGAGAAAACAATTAAAGTTTTACTTAAATTGTAAATATATTACTCGAGGTCCTAATGGCTGGCATAGGGGGTCATTTAGCGGCTAATTACCTTTCTTTTATACATTTTAATGGATTCAGCACCAATGTAATATTTTATGTCTGTGAAAAGGAAACTTGATTGGAGTATCGCCAAAAATTATTTACATTTTATCATTTTTTGCTCTGCTTTGATTTTGGTATTTCGCTATATGGATTTTGAGACGACTGAGAGTTACTTATTGTCCTTTTCAAGTAAGCATAATATGAAAACCAGTACTCATCCAAAGCCGCATCCACTTGATATATTGTGCTTCAATTTTTTAAAGGTTTAAGCAAATCGATTAATAAAATTACTTAATAGTATTGATATTTTTTTATCGATGGTGATGAACAAAGACGCAGGAGGTTAAGATAACAAATATCCCTGCTTTTGCCGTAAATTATGCATAGAATAATTTGAATATACTATAAATTGATGAACTATTGGTTCAAGGAGAGTTTAATACAAACCGATATGTTTACTCGATACTTGCACTACTCTCAATAACTTATTTATTGATATTGCTATTTTTTGTTGGAGCGGCATGTATCCTCATTCCAATATATGACAGAAAGGCGTTGCTATCCTAACAAATACAAGCTTAAGACAGCATCTTTGGTGTGGGAAACCAAAAGTGTTTCACTGGCGTCACCAGGGATCAATTCGCCTTAATGTTGATCAAAAAGTGGGACTCCTTTCAACTTTTGAAACATTTCCATATCTTATAAAGCAAACTTTTACATATTGTAACGTGTTTTGTCCTGGGTTCTCGGGGATAATATATGAAATTAATTTTCCTGTAACTCTACCTGAGTTAATAATGATTGGTATAATAATTTTTTTCTAATTTGGTAACGTTTAAATCACTATCAATAATAAACGGGGATAATGTGTGAGGTGGGCTTTCTGTACTGTGCGTCTTTACCCGGTTCCTATTGAGAGAGAGGTACTTGGTGTCTCAATCTTCTTTAGATTTACTACACCAAGCACCTCACCTCAATTCTCTGGGTTTCTTGCCACTAGTTTCTATTTAACCCTACCTCTTAACTCTTCTTTTTCTTTCTATCACAAGTTTCTTCTCTGCTGTTTCCATACGACTCTCCGAGACTCTACAGCACAGCTGTTTATATAACCTTGGAGTAGTCCACTCCAAGGGTAGTCAGGTTATTCCATTTCCTCACCCAAATCTAATTTATCACAACGTTTATTGTAATGAGGCATAATCATTACAATATATTAAATTAATAATATCCATTTCGATTTTTAGCAAAATAAATATATCAAGAAAAGAAACAATATCGATTATTTTCCTATCATAAATGGACCCTGTCTCTTAAACAAGTTGATAAAACAAAATAATCAACAGTCAGGATTGAAGTCACGTTTCATAAGTTCTGTAGTCGATACAACGACCTTGTCAAAAATACGCATGCTAGGTCGTTTGTGGATTGACGTTTTTTATTGCAAGACAATTTATAGCCCGATTGTGATTTGTCATAGGTATTTTACATTAAGCATAATTATTACATCAAGTATTGTTTTTTTTAAATTATGCACAATGGTCAAATTGAAAAGAGAGATTATTTTTAAAATATGGTAAAAAGCTGCATAAATTTTCCTTTCAATTTTTGTACCTACATTCAACAATTTCTTTAACAAGTACAACTCGATTTGAAAAGGAAGGTTTCTAATGTAAAGAATCATTTTAAAAAAGTGCAGATTGTATAGATATGTAATTAGTTTCAATTTGACATGATAAAGTTTTGGATTCTAGGAATATGTTAATTTGTATTCAAATCAAATTAGGTGACCTAAATGTAAATGAGTTAAAGTTTACAAACATGATTCAGAGAGTTAATATTAACTACAATAGATTTAAAATCAAACAATAAGGCTAGGATGATACACTGCCTTAATTAATATTGGTCTTTTCTAAGGTTCAGATGCAATGTTAATTCGATCCAACCCTAGCTATGTGAGTGTTTGGAGACCGATGACCGCAAACTCTGAACATTCAAGACTGACCCTCCGGCATGACCTTAACGAAGATCCTGCTTATGTCAAGGTCGAAGGTCGTACAGATACTGGGTTTATATTTCCCGCGTTTGGTTCCTCCCAGCAGGATGACGACACTGGTACCCTGTATGGGGGCGTGGTGTTCGTCTACAACTTAACTCACATCGATATATTTGTCTCACATATCAACAACAACAACTGGAAAATGAACTGGACAGCAATATATACAGGTAAACAATTTGCTATAAAAGTGCACGTGTGTCATTTCCTAAATCAAAGCCAATAAATATCTGTGAATTCTTGTTCTCTTTTATCATCAAAATTATTATGGTTTTAGATAATGATAAGCGGCTAAATACTCAGGTTAACTACATCTATCAAAAGCTTTGGTACACTAAACATTTTTTTAATATAAAAAAAGGTTCTGAAAATGTTCATGTAACTTCTAAGCATTTCACGTTCCTTATTGAAAACCTGAATAAGAATTGGTCTAAAAAACATGAAAACTAACTTAAATATCAATGTAATAAAATAGGATATATGAGATCTCTACAAGGTTTTTAAAAGGAGTAAAAATTATTGAAAATATGTTTCCCAATATGAACCTGTGATCTGCAGATTTTTTTGTGTGAACGTTTCAACGAGTGGAGAGGTCATATTTTTGACGTCCCAATGATCCCCCGCGGGCCTTTTGTTTGACAGTGGCGTTTTAAAACATAACATGTTAAATATATAATTGAAAATATTTTGTTTTTCTCCAACGTATATAGAGTTGGTTGGCCCTTCAGGTTTCACAGGATTTAATTACGTGTCGAGGCAATATCATATCCTGATAAACGTTATATCTTGCTGTTTATTATTAACACTTTGTAACATATTTTGATATTTTAGGTCGTTAAAAAATGAAAAAGGATGAAGCGGTCCAAATTCATTAAACATCAGATTTATTAGGTTTTTATCATTTAAAATTTGATAGGAGATGAATCTAAATGGAGTGGTCCTAAATATCTCAATCGGAGGTATGAATCCATTGCTGTTCAGGCAAAGGTGTGGCGATCACGTGACCTTCCTCCGCCTACTTGGCGTAACACAACTAGGGTTACTAACCGTAAGTTTAAATCAAACTTGGAGAATCAAAAATTTTATAAAATTGAATGAAATTCTTGTGCAATTGAAGCCATATAAACGTGTTTATTATTCCTTATATAATCATATATAACTTACGACTTGTCAGAAAATATTATGTCAACTGGATGGCACAAAGTAGGCGTGGAAACGTTTTAGTGTTGAATTTTTTCCAACACGTGAATAAGTGAAAAGTCGACATAAAGATTTGACAAATCAACATAATTATCTGACAAGTCAACATCAAGATTTGACAAGTCAACATTATTATCTGACAAGTGGTGGCAGAACTATGTCACCATAAAAACAAGATATACATTTTAAAAATATATCAAATTGTCACCCAGCTTTGATCATCTGAATTTAAGTGTGTCATACAATTATCAAATAAAGAAGAGATACAGTTGTATGAATAAATTCAAACCAACACCTTGGTCATGATCTGTATAAGTCGAGGGTGAACAAGTGATAAATTGAATGCTTAAATTTTTGAAAATTTTACTTTATTTCAGAGGGATGTGTAAATGAAATATTGATGCATTCATTAAACAGATATCCCGACTTGATCGTTGTACAAATACGAAAAGGGCACACTCTATCCCAGGGCCAAGGTAGATATGTTAACATATACTGACAAAATCAATCAACTAGTCAAGCAAATTGCTTATTTGTCATTGTTTGCAGTATCGGTAAGCAATACTCATATCACTTAGATGTGAATTACAAGTATTTTGGTGATTGCCAATCAGTTTGTTAAGATGACTTAATTTTGTTGGTCACTCAAATTCTACATAATGGATTTAGACTGCATTAAATGCACATGTTACCATCATAAGAATAATGATCTCTCATATCGCCCGAATACAAGTCATTAAAGCAATACAATATTGTAAAAAAGCAAGAACAACACAAAAGCATGGGTTTGGCTTTAGAAACCAGTTACCCTTTTCATAAACACTATTTTGAACCAAGTTAAACCATTCTTTTTATCCTATTGTGAAGTTATGAACGAAAACATGCACGAATAAATTTTATTTAAATTCTTAAGAGAGAATATTATCGTTAGATTTTTTACGTCATGCCTAGTACGCATAGTTAATGCGATTGACTTGATTGACATCATATTTTGATTTCTACTACATTGCATTGATTTCACAGAATATGAATGATGTTGGATTTCTTTTTTTTGTTTCTTGTCAATAGGAATGTTTGTTTATTGATATGTTCCTCTACTTTTATGAGAATTATATGTATTGAGATAGATCTATACTAAAGAAGGGGGTTATTGTAAGGGAAATTGGTTACGAATGTGATCATTTGTGATTGAATCGTGGTGTACAAAATACAGAGTTAAGTACATTAAACATTCTATTATAAGATAATTTATTTGATTTAAGTTGATGTTTTCTTTCAATATTTTGTATTTGAAGCTGCTCTCGATATAAAAAATAAAAACACTTATAGTCATCGTCGAAAACGTCTAGAAAGAAAATGATTTGATATTTATTTACTCCAATCTAACTATTTGCTGTTCGGAAATTATTGAGACAACACAAATATCTCTCTATCTAATAGGCGAATTTTTAAAAAAATTGGCATGAACATTTAAGAAACCTAACCGAGTAATCAAGCAAAGTTAAAGTTATATTACAAAATTTAAAAAATAGCTTGTTTAATACGGTAAATAAACAAGTTAGTGGTCGTTGCAGGCACAATTTGATTTTAAGTGCCGTTAGTCCCACAATTCATGATAAAAGAAATCAAATTATGAATGTTTATTTTGCTTTTTATTATGACTAACTTTTGTGTAAGTTTTACTAATGTTCGAGTTAAGATACGAAGAAAGTACTTAAATATTTATCTAGCTATTGAAATCAGACTGAATTATTGAACTTTGGCGTCAAGGCGGCGCGCAAATACACATAAAATTTGTGTGAACCTCAGAAGAATACCTTTATTTGCCAAGAAATTGCTAAATAAAAAGTATACGATGGAAAAGGGCCAAAAGCTTCAGTTAATCGTAGTTTTTTTTATTGATTCTTTAGCAAGAATTAAACAAAGGGACTAAATATCAAGTAATTTTTCAGGCAAACTGATTTTAAAAGTTCTAAGATATATACAAAATGAATGTAAGAGAAGTTTAACAGTAAGTTGACTTTTGAGGAAAAAAAATAACTCGATTGATTTGACAAAAAAACATTGATGGAAAATATATGTCACTGTTTCCATTTTGAAATAAAAATTAAAAATAAAGAATAAGTCATATTTCCGTTCGTGTTTATAAAATACAACCACGGTAGAACGTTAAAATTACGTTGCGATGAGTTTTTGGTTGCGCCGGGTCATTGGAAGTAGGCAAGTTTGTTAGTTTACCAGGAATGAACAAATGATGTCATTAACTTCAAAGTTTTTATGTTAATAAAAGACATCCTGGTTTATTTTCTGGTAAGATTTCAAGGATTTATCTTTTTTTCATAAGGGAGTAAGAGTAAATGTCTCAAGATTTTCTGAACAACCTTCATATTCAAAAGATTAGATTACATAAACATGTGTATGCACGTTAAATGCTGACAACCACTTTGTGAATATCTTTCAAGAGTAAAGGGTTTTCAAACAATACAAAAACTTGATTTTTTATCAACGTATTAAAGACATATATGCGCACTTTTATTCAAATTAACAATTGGTTTGTTTTCGTTGTTTGGAAGCTTGTGTCGATTTGTTTTTTGTTTATATAAAACAGGTTTGTCCTCACTGGGCTATATAACAAGGAAATTTTATCACTTTGGTGGAGTGCTCTACGGAACAAATGAGTCCCATGTACAGCTGTGGTCGCCTTGTGACATTACTGGAATGTTGAATTGTATTTGATCTCTTAACTATCCTCTCTCTCTCTCTCTCTCTCTCTCTCTCTCTCTCTCTCTCTCTCTCTCGCTATATATATATATGAAACAGTTGACGTTTGTCATATTACACCAAACCTTGTCATATTGCCCATCAAAAAAGCAGTACAGTAGTTACCGTGATGGGGTATATTGGATTGAAAATTTAATTTAAAAAAAAAATCTGCCATCTTTGTTTGAATAAACTCCGAAATTGGTCCAGCACCCGTTGGCGTCCTGAATTATGTAGTCTTTTAACATTTTCATTTTCTTTTAAAACCGTTATGATACGGAATACGGTGTCCTTTTGTTTAAAAAAAAAAGGGGGATTTGCTGTTTGAAGAGCTCTTTATTTAGTAAATAACCTGTAAATTATAATATTTTTCTCTTAATTTAAGAGCCGAACGTGCAATTTCATCCAAACGTATACATGGATTACTTTTTCATAATAAAATTAAATTGAAAACTTAACTTTGTTCTTAGTTGACTCTCTCATAAGGGTAAAGATTAATACAAATATGTCAACAAACCTTTTTTATATTCTAGATATACATAAGATATGTTTATTGGTGTAACAATTTTTGACACAAGCTTGGATACGTAATGACAAAGTCTTGAGGGCTGGGAATAAATGGATAAATAAAAAAAATGAATAAAAAAACATATACTGTAGATTCCTTGTTTTACACGAGAACTTAATTTCTCAATTCAACCGTTTCCATCAAATTGCAAGAACATAAATTCGCGTATGCCGATTTGTTTTCATAGTTTTATTTAGTTTACATGAGTTGGAAAAGCAAAAGCGAGATTTTTAAAATTCGCGAGATGTATTTCTCGCGATTTTAAGCGGAGATTAATTCCTTGCGTTTATTTAGAAATCTACAGTAATCATTATTATGGGCGTCCAAGAAAAGCTGATAGCAGTTAAAGTTTATATACAAATTTAACATTATTTAGCCATAAAGGTGTAAAGTATTAAAAGTAAACTCGTTAAACTTTTCCTCGCCAAAAATTAGAGAAAAAACGTGCTTATATTTTTTTTCATGTAATCACAGAATTTCATCCTATTTCTTTGGTTGAATTGCAGACAAGTTGAATATGACAAGAAAATAGGCATCGCCTGAGCTTTAACAAATCTCTATATTTGTTTTCAAATCAACTTTTAACATTTATCTTCATTATAAGGTTAAGCACAGACATGCATGAAAAATCTGTACAAATACATATATCATAAATACAGTAGTTAACAAAAAAATACAGTATAACTCATATGCGTTGATAAATATTTTTCATAAAGAATGGCTGGTCTTCAAATGTTAATTAGGCCTCTTTTAAGGACATGTGAAAGATAACATTATAAAGCGTTTGCAATTAAAACAAATATTGTTCATTGTTCACGAAAACACCAACAATTTCGATACAATGTGCATACATTTTGATTTGCATAAAATTGGTAACTCTAGTTACTTATTAATTTCTTACCATGTTAATTCATTCAAAAGCAATACAGGAAACAGTGGATTTTTTTTTATAGCTTATCATGTCGGCGATCGAATGTTTTGACGTGATGAATAAGACCAACTGTGAATGATTTATTCAACGATTTTCAAATGTGTGCAGACTTCTGTACTTAATCAACTATGTAGCACTTGATTAACTTCCTCACTATCTTTAATTTCTTGCAGTCGAATCGTTAATAGCCGTTGCAGACGGATGGGGAGAAAAGGATTTCGAGTTACTTATTCGCGATGGATTTCTTACAGTCACTGCTTGGGATCTGAAAGAATTTCGTAGAAATGAGAGGGTTGTAATTAAACATTTGAAAGACGTTGAAGCAGATAACTTCCAAATTATGGCAAACTTAGCATCTTACAATTTGATTAACATTCAGGTATGGCAAATCTGAGCAGAAAGATCGACTTTACTAGAAAAACTCATCAATATTGTAACATACTTTTTGTTCTCATAATGCTTTAAATATTATCTGTAACTGCAAATAACATAAATCTAATTTAAATTTAAGTTTATTTTGTTTCAAATTGGTTTTTATTGATGAAGCTACATGTGCTGGATGGCGCAAACAGAGGTTTCCGGTTTGATGGCGTCGGGTCTGTGATGAATGAAGCTGAGCCATACGGGGGACTCGTGTACGGCTACAACGACTCTATGGTAGCAATCTGGGTTCCCCACCTTGGCAATGGAATCATCGAAGAGTCTAAAGTTGCTGTTTTTATGTTGGGAAAATCTTGGGGGTCAGGTTTTAACAAACAAATGACAAACAATGTGGATATTGTTATTAAAGTCATGGATATGCTAGGTAAATTTGGAAAATGTTCGTATTATTAACAAACGTCTAATAATACTGTATTTAATATTACTGTATTTTATAGTTGATTTATTTTGTTTCAACAAAGCAGAAATTGGTTTTGAGAAGATACTAATAACTTTTTCGCGACATACTAACATGTAAAATAAAAAATGTTGAATAGCTGCCATCGGGGTTTTTATCATATTTAGTGTTAGTTTTCTCTCCTTTAGGCATAAAATTTATGAACAGTAACACTTTGACAATATAACTCATTAAAAAAATAAAATAAAAAATATATACAATGAGTCTTTTACGTTACCAAGTTAATAGAAAAGTTTCCATTTACATGTATAGTCATATGTTTAGATGGATTTATAAATGCATATACTTGTTTTCCTACATTTTTTTTTAATGAAGAAGTGTTTTGTTAGTATCTACTACTATTATTTGTTACGACGATGGTCATTAGCTTTTTAGACCTCAATGCATCTGTTTAAAAAGGGTTATAATTCTCATCTGTGCCAATAAATAATCACATAATTATTTTGAATTTTGTGATAATAAAACAAAAATGACTATTTATAAACAATTAAGCTAGATAAAGACAATGGTTTTTAAGAATGGGTAATCAAATGTTTTACTTTTTCTAAGAATACATATTTTTGTAGTGCCTACCTGTCTACTTGAAGTTGGTTCTTTAAAAACACGCAGATTTGAATCATCCAATCATGACAAATACAACGATTCCACGTTAAAGTTTTCTGTTGGAGATCAAATCAAATTAACATGCAAAACTGGTTTATATTCTTCGGAACAGAATGTGACCATGGCGTGTGCACATAGAAACAATGGTAGCTGGGATCGGCACCTACCAGAAGAATGTTACAGTAAGTGATCTTCATAATATGATTATTGATTTCTCAGAATCTTCTTGTTTTACTTTATTTTAAAAACAATTGATTTTTTTTAATGTCAATTCCATTAGAATTGTGTCCAGATATCGATCCAACAACACTGAACACAGAAATTATGCAAAACGATAATACTACTAGACCCGGAAGAACTGTTATGTACGCATGCTCACCTAGATACAGACACGTTAGTGGCGATCTTAATCGAAGATGTCGTAAAGATGGTAGATGGAGTGGAACAGCGCCTGTTTGTGAAGGCAAGTATCGTTTAACCGTATTTCTAAGTGATTTGCCTCTATATAGTGGCATATCTCTGCCCCTTGTGCGCAAGTTATTTTTCTATTAATTATGTCGACATGCAAGAAAAAGATGTTGACCTGCAAGATAGTTATGTCAACATGCAACATAACGATGGTGACATGCTAGAAAACTACGATCAAATTAGAGTTTTAAAAATCTCAAATATCACCAACATCTGACATCCAAGATGCGATTAACATGCAACTTCTTTATGTCGACATGCAACTTAATTATGTCGACATGCAACTTAGAGATGTTAACATGCAAGATAAATATGTTGACATGCAACAAATCTATGACGACATACAACTTAGTTATGTTGACATACAACTTATAAATTGCATGTCAACATATTTATCTCGCATGTAAACATAACTAAGTTGCATGTCAACATATATATATATCTTGCATGTTGACATAAATAAGTTGCATGTCGACATAAATAACTTGCATGTTGACATAAATAAGTTGCATGTCAGCATATTTATCTTGCATGTTAATATAAATAAGTTGCATGTCGACATAAAAAGGTAACATCTAGCATCTTGGATGTTACAGATGGGCGATATTTGAGATTTTTTGAGATTTTGTATAATTCTTATCTGATTGCAATTTTCTTGCATGTCAACATGGTTATGTTGCATGTTGATAATATTATCTTGCATGTCAACATATTTATCTTGCATGTCGACATATATGATAGAAAAATAACTTGCACACAAGGGGCAGAGATATGCCACCATAATACCTCTAGTAAGGTTGTTCTACTAATCTTTGTTTGTCTAACTAGCCATCGTTGAATGGTCAGTACCGGATGTTCTCAATGCCATTATAATCACGTTGAACAGTTCTGTTCAAACTTTTTCTCAACAAATGGTGTAGGGAGGACACCATTGCACCTCCTTCAAATTTTTTCAGATTTTTTAAGTCTTCAAAATAAGTCTGTAGCTGCGCAGTTTGACAGCTGTTCTGAGTGATTTAAAAGGCATTGTCCTTTTCTGATATGCATACTTTTTAAAAATAAAACGTAATGTGGGACTTCATTTTTACTGCTTTTATTTATTTTGGCAACATTTTTGGTCAGTTTCAGGCTGACACAAGCCAGTTCAAGAAATGTTTACATTCTTATACTCAAATGTACATACTCATGGCCGCACATACCCCTTGATATTTATAGTATTATATATCACTTTGTTTCTTTATCAGAATGCAAGTGTCCTTGTTCACTGGTTGGCTCGGTACCCATCAAGTCAAACGAAACAGAAAAACTCAAACAACGAATCAGAGAGCTACGATCTTCGTTGTCCGTACAGAAAAATATGACGGCTAAAGCTAGACGTCAAAAAGTATGCGCCTCTGACCCCCGACCCTCTGCCAGGATGCTAGGAATAGTGTTCTGTGTGGGAGTTATAACGGTTGTTATTTCTGCCATTGCGTACATGGATTTGTCTTCTTTTATTTTTATCATCTGATCAAAACTGCAGTGAATACTTCTTAAGGGTAAAATGTGTTTGCTTATTCATAAAGCTTGTAATCTCATAATATAGTGATTAGCATTGCTTGTAAGCTGTAATCATATCAATTTTTTACTTGATTATGGTTTTTATTTGAAAACGGTTTTCAGCAACTGTGCCATTTATACATTTGCACTAGTTTACAAAACAAACTGGTTTACCCTTAATAACATATGACATTACAATTGATCCTAACCATACTATTCAAACTTATGGAGGTTGGCACATGAAATAATAGTAATGTCAATCATCCGAAAACCAATTAGATATAAAGATGGGGACCTAAAATGTTCATCTATTCTATTTGTGACCCATGTTACATGCCATTTTTTGGAAATTTAAGGCTCCAAAAAGAAATGAAAATTTTCCTAAAATTTTTGCTAAAATTTGACATAGAAACTGATAATTTGAAGAAATCAAAAAATATTTATAGTTTGAATTATTATTTAGTTATGATTTTAATACAGCATGAAGTTGAACACATGTAGTGACTATGAAAGTAAAATCTAAGTCAAAGTTTAAAAATTCTTGGTTTACTGGTGGCTTCAAAGGCCAGTACATAATGAACGATGAATGATGAGTAATAAAATTATAACACAAATTAGATTATAGTAATGTCATGAACACAGCAACAGATGTTACAAAATTTTAGAGTAATCAAATTATAACGCAAACAAAAAAAATATAGTAATGTCAACTTTCCAAAGCTTTGCATACAAATAGACATACATTTAATGTATCATTTAAAAGTAAAACAAGTAGGGATCACATCTCAAAATTTTGAGATATAGCCGGAAATAAGCAAATTTTAGCCCAAAGTTGGAGTTAATTTTTTCTTAATTTCTATAAAATATAGGCCAAAATATATCCATAGAAATATCAAAATATTGTTTAAATATGTTTTTCAGAATATCATGAAGATATCGTAATACACAAGCTATCTAGAAAATTGGTCTGCGCTGAAAATTAGGAAGTTTAAGTAACAGTACTCTAACACTATTGAGTTATAAAAATTGTTCATTTCCTTCTTAAAAACCTTCCGCCACAAAATATAGTCCCTTACTAAACTCTGTAAAAATGTAATTTTTTAAATACAATTTCATTCTATATAGTTTATTTGGCATTGTAAAATATAAATATATTACAAGAATTAATATGTGATGCAGAATTTTCAGACTAGAGGTGACCAAAAATGGCTACCCAAACCTAAGGAGCAAACCTCTTTAATCAAAAGTTTGATAGCATATACACACCTCTAAAAACTTACAGAATGTGATAATCAAAAGAAGACAACTGTATGCACAGTTTAAGTTATGGTTGCTTTTCAATCTTTTATTTGTGTTTATTAGCGTAAGAGAAGTTGCTGCACAATCCTGAATCTCTTTTTACAACGTTATGGTCGTAATCCTTGCTTCACTTTCATTACTAGTTCTAAACTTTAAACGTAGCAAATTAAAAATTACATTTGCCCCCGGGCCCTCCCCTACTGATTAATTTAAACAAAAGCTTTATAAATTGTTCCCATCGTTATCTGCCTACACGCTTAATTTATAATGACGCCAGATTCCGGCTGATTTTCTCCGGTTTAAGTCTTAAACACCTGTATTTATTTTAAGCCTATACGTGCCATTCCTCAAACTAATTGATCCACAGGTAAACCTCATTGTTTTTGTGACCGGCTTCGTCCGATCATGTTTGTGTCCATATGAGGCACTCGACAAATGCTATGACAATTACAATGCAATGACAACCTCATTTAAATCTTAAATAACACATAGAATACTTGATAAATAGATTTATAGATATAGTGTACTAAACAATCATAATTTCTTAGTGTCATACATATTTTGATTCATTGACCTTTTTTATCCTTAATTGAATGCTGTGGAATCATTAAAATTCGTGGGGGCCAATTTTCATGGATTGCTTAAAATTTACAGGTTCGTTGGGTTGTAATTTCGTGTAATCTCTTATACCTACAAACAGAATTATGACATTATAACTCTAATTCATTAATTCGTTTGAATAGTTATTCGTGGACGAGAGGTACCCACGAATTCCACGATAATTGAGCCGCAACGAAATCTAATGATTCTACAGTAATATATATTATACATTCAATCTTACCATCAAGACAAGACACCACACGACACGATCACAGATTTAAAGATGAAATGATAAATTTGGGTGATGAGAAGTCCATCATCAACTTATATTGCAATGGGGGAAATAAGTAGAAATAATGTTCATCCAATTTAGTTGCCTGAATCAGGTAAATACTCGAATTCAGATTAAAACAGTAGCCAGACATTAATATATGAACTATGTAAGATTAAAATATGGCATGTTTTTTTTAAATTTATTTTGTTGTTTTTTTTTTGTGTTGATTGTATATTATAAACCACAGCAATGAACGGATATTAAAGTTTATGACTAAAGCCTTATAGAATCAATGGCAGACTAAAATTAAAATCTAATTCATCACCCTTTTACTTCCTGCTCTGGACGTTGGTTTAAAAATTAAACCTTCGGATATTTCTAACGGGAATGGTTACCTATTCACCACCATATGCATAAAGTTACATTGAGTTAATGATTCCCAACTGATCGAAAACATATAAATAATCCATGAACGTATTCGTTGCGATCGGAATAGATGTCTCTCAGCGTTTTAAACTGCGTTTTGAATTTAACGGAAGGTAAAATATTGATAAACGCAACCAATATTTCAATGTTTTCTGTCAATACAAAATTGAAAGAAAAGATCAAAACAAACATTTATAATACAAATAGACTCAATTTGTTCGCTTTAAACCAAACTCAATTTTAAATGGTAACTGACAAAAATTAATGATAAATGTTACTATCAATGAAGTTTGTTTTACTTGTAACTATTTTAGATACATATTTAATTGTTATCCTTTATATTCAAAGTTGGAATATTTGAATGTGATTAGTTTTCAAACAAATGATACAAATTGTTCTTAATGGTCACTCTCAAACCCCATATATGTATGAAAACAAAATAATTTGAGAAGAGCCATTTCCTGCAATTACAAAGGTTGTCAGTATTTAGTAAGACATTTCTGCCAGACCATAAAATTCTCCCGCACTGCAAATTACCCGTGCCGTGCTTGTCTGATGATAAGTTACCTTTCCTCCTGCAATGTAGGATAAAGCGCCTACTGGTGTTGAGAAGTATCTAATGAGCTGAAATGCGTTGTTTTATACATGTAATGTCCAATGCATGTTCAAACGGTTTGAGAATATGAAAAACGACTTGGCCTACCTATGCGGCGCTATATTGTTTAAACCTCCAATTATTCGTTAACTATTCGGTCCCTGTGAGGATGAGCAAGACTCCCCTCCAATAACACCATCTTCGCTAGCCAAGGGGAGGGGACAAACCACAGTGTCATTATACACCGTTTTCTAATAGAAAAACACTGTGGATCGTCACCCTTGGCTTGCGAAGATGCTAAAATTCATGCACTGGGTCTAACAATAGAATAACAAGTTGCTGTCCTTTAAAAAAGGACTACAATACGTGGACCATTTGCATGTGTTTCCAACGAAAACGTGAAAGCCTTAAGATTATCAGAGATTCCACCGACTCTAGCCCTCTGCTTTTAACCACTAAATTTGTACGTTGTATTACGTATAAAGCGCTGACTTTTAATCTCAGAATTTAAAGGGTTCATACTTCTAAAATAATTATGATCTATCTATGAATGAAGTTTGCATGTAAAGTATCAGGCATTCGGTGAATTCTACTATTTGCGCACACATTACGATTCGCACTACTTTGTTAACAGTTTTGTGTACATTAAAAATTTCATATTTTGATGCATTTTTCTTGAGATTTAAACTTGTATACAGTGACATAATTATTCAATCATAATTATATGCTTAAAAAATTTAATCAGGAAGTACTCTAGCCTCACCCACTATAATACGCGAAATAAATCGTCATTTAACACTGACAAACTTCTTGATGCATTGTGGTTTCATAAGTTTTCAAGGGTATTGATTTTCGTGGATAAAATGAAAATCACAGTTTCAAGGGTACGTAAATCCATGGCCAATCACCATATGAATACAAAATGTTAATAGAAATTGTATTTCAATGAACATTTAATTTCATTGATAAACTTAACAACGACATCCACAAAATATGTATTCAACGAATATTGATGAATCCACAGTATGAAACATGCTGTTTAACGGACCGCTTCCGTGACTCATCGACATGCAACTGTATTCTGACACTTATTTCTGTGGCATCAATATTTCTGTATGCTTTATTACACCATGTATAATTGTATTTAGATGCTAACCACTATTTTTTGGTTTTTTTACCTCAGTGTGATTGAGGATTGCTTTTATTTGTCTCTTTAGATTGGCGAACTATGTCTTTTAGCCTATCGCTATGCGCACTACTTTAAAAGGCGCTTAATTTCAAAACCCCTTAAGCGTAAAACATCGCAAGGGTATTAATTTTGTTTGCGTATTTTGACTTATAAATATGTGACCGTATTTTGTAATGAATTCGGCTTTTTATTGGAATAAAATGTTTATTTATGATTTAAATATTATTGTTCGGAAATTAGCATAACTGTGCGGAATTTCCCATATCCGAACAGAATACAGATGTTTGATCGGTTGTTTGTGTCCAGACAGAAAAGGACAAGTACTAATTGGTTGGCGAAGTTTATAAATATAAGCCAGTTTCAGCAGTTTCATCACTTAATCACTCGATGACATCCCATTCTGTTATTTTCAGAGAATCCGGATAAGGTAGATTAGCCAGATGAAACTTGTAGACGATGCTAATTTTTATGAGGACTTCGTTGTCCGAACAGAATCTGTATAGTATAGCAACCATATACCAACCATTTAGCAACGATGTAGACCAGTCTTTCTAGTGTTTATAATTCAAGTTCTTAGTGTGGTTTATACAAGAACTTTATATTTGAACTGTATTCAAGATCACAATAAGGAGTTGTCCGAATTGTTCGTAATCCGTATATATTATTGCTGTTCGGATTTTCTTTATTTATTTACATGTATTCAAATAGGTTATTCATTTTCATAACGAGATGTCCGGATGTCTGGATAAGGCTGACTTTATTATTTACAGTTTACTGGAAAATATGAGGATTTAATTTGCCTACTTTGTACAAAATTGGCGAAAGTTCATGCATTTGTTGTTTATCATAATTCACAGCAATTCTAATATGCTGTTTATTGTTGATATTGAGCTTGAAAAAGACAAATCCTGCAGATACGAAAACTAGTAGCATTTTAATTTTATTGATGAGTTTCAGGTTGTATTATTTGAAATGGTCAGCATCTTTGTCTTTGTTATGATATCGATATATTTTGCCATCCATAATAATTTTGTAGTGTGTTAGAAAAACAGTATTGTTTTCTTTTGTGGCAAGGACCACTGGATTTGTTAAACTATATTTTCTTTATGTGATTGAATAACGTTTGACCTACAGGGAATTTTTGAATACATTGCATTTAACGTATAAAAAAATGTCATCATTATAGTGTCTGCTAGCAAAGTCCAATTTCCAAGACTTTGCAAAACATTTAGCTAGAGCTGGTTAAGTTAACAGTCACATCTACATGACGTGATCATAGCTTCCCTACTCTTGTATCTCTTATTGCTATTAAATCTGTAAAGGGGACACATTAAAACATATGTATCTGGTATCAGCTAGATGGCAACAATTGTTAAGAAAGCACCGCGCTTCCTGTTTTAAATGACAGGCGTAAACCGACTACTCTTGTGCTCACACACATGAATTGAAATTAACCATATTTTTTTGGCGCTAAACTACATAATGGAATACTGGGAAGTCTCATCTTTTTGTTGCATGTTCCAATTTATAAATATGCTATAAGTGCCTCACATTTTAATTTCAATTCAATAATTTTCATATAGCATCTAATTTAGAAATTATATAAATTATCGACAGAGCAATTGTTCATAAAACAACAAGAGGCCAATTGGCCTTAACGGTCACCTGAGTAGCATATAACCCATACACAAACTTGTCGAGGAGTTTCATATATGCATTTAATTGATTAGGTTTCATTCTAGAAAAATTATAAATTTGTAATGACGAACACCTCCCTGCCTGAAATCTTTCAAAAAGAACTATGAAACCTATAATTTTTGCAAAAAACTTAAAGATCTGGTCTACAAAATCATGAATTCAGTTTTCCCTTCAGGTGTGTGGGAGTAAAGAAGATAATTTTTTAACATTATATGCATTAACACCTATACATTCATTTTGGCCCTGCCCTAGAGTCAAACCCCATACTCCAGGGGAAATGAAAATTAAAATTTCAGTAGAGGACTTCCTGGTAAAGATAATTATAAGTCAGTTTTTAATACAGATGTGTGAGATGAGAGGAAAATTTTTAAACATTATATGCATTAACACAATATTGCCATATCCCCCCCCCAACCTCATGTCCTGAACCCCTGAACCAGAGGCCATGAATTTCATAAGTTTAATAGAGGGTCTCATGGACATCATAACCATTTATTCAGTTTTTTGCCCACATGTGTGGGAGTAGAGAAGAACATTTTTTAAAATTTAAAACATTTTTACAATATGGCTATATTGGCCCCACCCTAGAGCCTGAACCCCTAACAAAGGGGTCAAGAATTTTACAATTTTGGTAGAGGGCTCCATGGACATTATAACAAGCATTTAGTTTTTAACAAATATATATGGAAGTAGAGAAGAAGATTTTCTAAGTTTTTATACATTTTTACTATATGGCCATATTGGCCCCACCCTAGAGCCTGAACCCCTGACCCAGGGGTCATGAATTTCACAAGTTTGGTAGAGGGCCTCATGGACATCATAATTTTGCATTTAGTTTTTAACATATATATATATATATATATATATATATATATATATATATATATATATATATATATATATATATATATGGGAGTAGAGAAGATTTTCTAAGATTTAATACATTTTTACTATATGGCCATATTGGCCCCATC
Organism: Magallana gigas; assembly: GCF_902806645.1. Classification (NCBI taxonomy): domain Eukaryota; kingdom Metazoa; phylum Mollusca; class Bivalvia; order Ostreida; family Ostreidae; genus Magallana; species Magallana gigas. The sequence goes on from NC_047564.1 coordinate 58,098,260, forward strand.
CTAGAGCCTGAACCCCTGACCCAGGGGTCATGAATTTCACAATTTTTGTAGAGGGCCTCATAAACATCATAATCATGCATTTAGTTTTTAACAAATATAAATGGGAGTAGAGAAAAAAATATTCTAAGATTAAATACATTTTAACTATATGACCATATTGGCCCCACTCTAGAGCCTGAACCCATGACCCAAGGGTCATGGATTTCACAATTTGGCAGAGGACCTCATAATCATGCATTTAGTTTATAACAAATATAAATAGGAGTAGAGAAGAAGATTTTCTAAGATTTAATACATTTTAACTACTGTTGTTTCATTAATTTAAGTGGGTATCAATTTTTGTGGATTTTCTGAAAACCACAGTTTCAAGGATTCGTAATTTTGTGGCCAATGATCCAATCAATATAAATTGATAGTTGAAATTGAACGTCAATGAACATTTAATTTCGTGAATCAGCTTAACAACGATATCCATGAAAATTGGTATTCAACGAATATTGATGAAACCACAGTATATGGCCATATTGGCCCCACCCTAGAGCCTGAACCCCTGACCCAAGGGTCATGAACTTCACAAGTTTAGTAGAGGGCCTCATGGACATCATAATCATGCATTTAGTTTTTAACAAATATAAATGGGAGTAGAGAAGATTTTCTAAGATTTAATACGTTTTACTATATGGCCATATTGGCACCACCCTAGAGCCTGAACCCCTGAACCAGAGGCCACGAATTTCACAATTTCGGTAGAAGGCTTTATGGACATCATAACCATGCATTCAGTTTTTTCCTCACATGTGTGGAAGTAGAGAAGAAGATTTTTGAAAATTTGGCCTTTTTTGCATATTTGGCCCCGAGTGACTCAGGTGACCTAAAATATATCATTTATGCTCTACAATGTATAAGTATGTGGGTCTGTGGCATTTTCAAAGCGAAACAGCCTCAACAAATTAAACCGCCTGCAAGTCAGTGAATTTTCCTACTTCAGATGCCTGCAAGACAGTGAAAAGGCACATTTTACATCATAGTATAGAAAATAGTTAATATCGTGTCCCATCAGTTTTATTCTACTGTCAGCTAACATTTTCTTCCAATTGTGTTTACAATCCTTGGCACAATGATACAATTTTTCACACATAGAAAACAAATCTTAAAGACACGGACGTAATAACAGTTTGAGTTACGATTATTCTGCGCTTAGGTTCAGACTATCTATTTTCATATTTTTAACTCTAAAATTGATTTATCTAGTATTAGCGAGATGCCAACAGTTGTTAAGAAAGCACCGCTGACAGATATCACTTTAATGTTTTGTTCAAGTAAGCTGTCAAATAAAAAACAAAATTGAGATTTTTTATTTTCATATTTATTTTTATATGGATTGGTTATATATACAGACATATTTATTCAACTATACATTCCAATTAAATCATATTTATGTAAAAAAAAAAAAAAAAACAAAACAAACAAACAAACAAGCATATGTACGTAAAAATAATTTATTTATTTGACTTTTAATTTTTTTCATTTTCCAAATGTAAACAATATATAAAGTAACTAGACTTCGTTGAATGGCCCCGCTTTTAGCAAAGGACATTAAAATCTAAAGTATTACAATGTATGTGTGTAGCACAAAAAGGTTAATTTTGAAAGAGACATTTTAACTGAAAAAAGTTTTGCTAGTTTTGTTCTACCCACAGAATAACAAAAATTGATTCAATGGTCACTCCACGCCAATAATTCATTAGCAATACCGAGTGGCATGATTAAGCTTAAGATAGCTATACAATTCTTCTCCCAAGAGTTTGACCTTTGATCTTGAAATTGATTTAAGTTTCAAGGTCACTGCACATCCTCTTCCTAAGGAAACACTATCTGGGAAGTTTGAGCCACATCGCTCACTTGAACAACAGTTCATTGAATCATTTTATTTTAGTTTTTAAATATTTTCCCCATATATTTCAAAGTTAAACATTGAACTTCTCTTGGGGTCCCAGTATTAGACATGGGGTCACTTTTTAAACAATTTAGAATCTACCTTTCCTAAGAATGCTCGCATTGTAGCATTGTAGTTCTTAAGAAGATTTTTTATACATTTTCCCTGTATTATTATTAGTTTGGGAGTCACTATTTTAACAATTTAGAGTCTACATTTTTTGCGGATGCTTGCATAGTAATCTCAAAAATTGTAACATTGTTGTTCTTGAGAATTACATATTTAAACTTTCTCCTATCTATTTATATGATAAACTTTTCACCTCTACTGTATATACTATATATTTTTATATCAAACCTTAAAACTCTCTTGGGGTCCCAGTATTAGTTCTGGGGTCACTATTTTAACAAATAGAATCTACATTATTTAAGGATGCTTGCATAGTAATCTCACAAATAGTTGCATTGTAGCTCTTGGGAAGAAGATTTTAAACATCATCTCTATATATTTTCATGTTAAACTTTGAACCCCTTTTGGGACCCAAGTATTAGTCCTGGGGTCACAATTTTCACAATTTAGAATCTACACTATCTATACAAGCCTAAGTGTTAATATTGGCATTTCTAGTGCAGTGGGTTTTTTTAAAGCTTTTTCACTGTTTTGCAAGTATCTCTCTTTAAAAAAAAGTTGTGCTCTTTGTTTTACCAATTCAAAATTCTCTTTCCATAAGGATAATTTGTACGAAATTTGGTTAAGTATAGTAAGTACAGTAAGACGTATAAATGTGAACATTTTACAGATGGACAGAGGGACGACAGACAACGGGTGATCTGAAAAGTTCACTTGAAAATGCAGCAGAGTTGAAAATTTTCAAATTTCAACTCTGCTGCATTTTCATATTCTTTTTTCGTTTTAAGGTGTCACTTGCATCAAATGTAACACACTGATCAAAATATCCATTCCATATATCCAAATGTTCAGTTTTTAGCTCAGTTATACCCATTTTGATTTCATTTCTGTACAAATTCAATACTTCATCTGAAACATTTGAATGAAAACCAAACTTTTCACCCTTAACCATTCCCTCTGTAGGTCCAGACAACAGATATCTATAGTTTAAAACTAACCATGTTGCAATAACTGTTTCCAGAAATAATTCAGTGTCATCATGAGAAAACAACGGCATTTCCTGACTCAAAAAATAAAGGTCCTTCTCACAGTCATAAAAATGAAACTGCACATGAGTTTTGCTCACTGCAATATATGGCACAATACTAATAGCCGAATTGCATTTTTTCTGATAGAATGAAAAAACTATGCTTTGAGAGGCAATTTGTGGAAAAAACTGTTCAAGGCTTTTGAACTTAACCTCATTTTGTGAGAGGTTATCTTCTGAACTTTCAAGTATTGACTCAGACTCTTCAACAGGCTCCTCAGGAATTACAGTAGCTGCTATGTGTACTTCAGTTTCAAGAGGGCTTAAAGCTTTTCCAATCACTATGTCAAAAAGTCCAAACCATGTTTTGGGATGACCTGCAATGTAAATATGATTTGATTCAATATCATATTACATGATAGGATATCATATCAAATAACACAATATCATTTCATATTACATGATAATATTCTTATTACGAATTATGATTTGTAGTTGACCTAATATGGTTGATACTCAATTGAATTTACTCACCACGTATAAACCACATTAGGTCAACTGAAAACCATCATGATGTAAGTTAATAATTATATCTTAACCAACTGCCTTTGTATAACTGGCAAATAATTGATATAACAATAAAAAAATAATGTTTTATAACAAAGTTACAAGTTTCAATATAGGAATTAAACCTGACATCATAATAATCTTAGAATGACCTCATCATGCTCAAAGGGAGTAATATTTTGTACTAACTACTTAAGGAATATACAGTAAAACTCGTTAAGTATGAATCTCAGATATAGCGAAGTTTTTTTGAGTTCCCTGTAAAATTCCTACCAAATCTTTGAAAAATGTTACAGTTTTAACGAATTCGAATGTAACAAATTTACCAATATAGCGAACTGATTTTGAGTCCTGTAGGGGTAAATATTATAATGGAAATTAACAATTTTATAATGAATTTCTTTACAGTATAAAAAGTTTGCACTACCATTCAACATAAATTAGTTGAAATGAATATATTTCACTCAAGTTTTTATCAAATTCACAATTCGATAATTAAAGGTATCAAAAGAATGTATTTAAATTTTAAGCCTCAATTAGCAAAAATTATAGTCTGGTGAAAGAAAACATGTATGCAGTGAATTTGCTATAATTATTATTACGAATTTGTTATACAGATAAAATGAATAATGGATATATCACAAAGCAAATCCATTGGTCCTTAGGACTTAACTATAACCAAGTTTACATGGTCTCCACGTGACTGCCGTTTAATTAAGTCCTACCAATTTATAAGGAGGTGAGATATATAATATCATACACAATATCAAATCATAATACAATATCATATCATGATACTTATTGTATCATATGATATTGTATCATATAAAATGATATTGTACAAGGGTTGTTCCAAATTTTTGAGACAACACAAAAATTTCCCTTTCTAAGTGATGAATTTTAGTGAAAATTGGCATAAACATTTATAATAGGGAATATAAACAAATAATTGAGCAAAGTAATATTACAAAATTTTAAATAGTTTGTCTACAACAGTACATAAACACTTTGTTACTTATCGTGACTAACATATGTGAAAGTTTCACTTGATTTTGATATGAAATACAGAGATGGTACAGAACCACAACAGCAATCTGACTGCGACGGTTTATTGAATTCTGACGTCAAGGCCACACAGCAAAATACAGCAATTTGGGGGAAACCTCTGAATAAGACCTTTTTTGGTGAAGAAACTGCTTAAACAACAAGAGGTCCATGGACCACATTGCTCATCTGAGCAAAACTGGGTTTATATTGGTGTTTCAAGGATATTGAGCCATATGGCCCATCGGTAGATTAAGAAAAGAGAAACATCCAAATTTTACACTTATTTTTGCATATACTTAATCATTGATATAATTACCTTTCTGGAAAACCATTTTTATAAAAAAAAAAGATCATATGCAATATACTAACCTAAATTTTCAGTTGCGGTTTGTTTGCGGTTTATTTCAAGTTCCCTTTATTCTAGTTCCCCCCACCACCACCACCACTTTATAAAGCGATCAAAATACATGAGAGCATAAAGGTACAACCTTTCTCCCTCAACTACTTATTGTATTTTATTAAAGAAAATTGTACCACAATGCACTCAATTTCTCAAATTAAGACCATGATTCAGAAATTGAATTAGTTTTCTCCATTGTAAAATGATTGTTGTTTACCTGGTGTGAATTCATAGGACGTTTCATAACCTGACTCACTTCACTGATGAATAAACTTTACTGAAAAATGTTGTCACATGATATGTTAAAGAGCTATAAATGTATCGCTCTATTGTACTAATGCCCACCCATTATTTTCATTTTTGTTCAAAAAATACAAATGTTTACAAACAAAGATGATTTTCCACTGCAATAATTTCTTTTAAGAACAACGATAATTCTTTTATCCTCATAATATGAATGTGTCAGAACTACTGAAAAGTTAAAAAAGACGTTTTTATTTACTTGTGTTTGAAAAACTATCAAAATTGGTGTAGATTTTATATAATTCATTGTATAAGAAGGGGCAACAGAGAGGAGTATTTAATGTTTAAAGCAACACATTAGGGAACCAAAGGGCTCTAAAGTCTTTAATCTGTAGCCCTTTACTGAGAGATATTTTGTGAAAGGTTATAGAAGCAAATATTTTTATCTCACAGTTATGTATCCAAGCAATGTAATGATTTTGTCATGTATTATGTAATTAAAGGTTTTTAGGGACCAAAAGTCCAAAATTTTGATCACCCATATCTCAGAAAGGAAAACTATTTTGAAATGCAATACAGAAGAGTAGTTGTTCAAAAAGATGTTCTTAACCATATACAATCTTCAAAATTTCGCCAAACGGCCCCTATAAGGAGATAAAGGATCGGCCCCTTAAACCTTCTTTCTCATATATCTCCAGAACGGTAACGAATTTTTAAACACTTGTTGACAAAATGTTTTCAGAATTAAATGTTCTTTCATTTGATTCCAAGAAAAAGGGGCTGGCCCCTTAAATCAGGGGATCAAAGGGCTCTAAAAAAATTTATCTATAGCCCTTTAATGAGAGCCATTTGGTGAAAGGTTATTAATGCTAGATTAGGTATAATACTTTTCTATATCCTAAAAATATAATGATTTTCTCTTGCGTTACCCAATTAGGGTTTTTAGGGACGAGATGTAAACAAAATTAATCTTTTCAATCTTGATTGGAGGAAATGCAAGCATTTAAAAAAGCAATGTAATAGAACTTATAACAAGCGATGCAATGAAGCATAAGTACTTCACTCCTTTTTTTCATATCATGTTTTGTTGTCGAAAATCAAAGTCGATGATGTCATATATTCTTCTAAAAATCGGACGGAAGACCTCCTCGTTGCTCGCAACAGGATCGTGTCTAGTTACCCAGCTATTATTGCATTTCAACACAATTTAGCTATAAGCAAGACCCCCAGACACCCCTCCCTTCTACTTTTTTATTTCTTTCTTCTACTTCAATTTTTAGAGACAACCTTGTGAACCTCACTCAAATTTGTGATGCATATCATATGCATATATTTACATCTACCATGTATAATTTCCTCTTTTTCTTACGGAAAAATATAGTCAAGTCATAGCTCTATAGAAACAGCCAAACTGAAATGTACACGCCCCATTTATCGATTGGTCGAAATCTACAGCGGCTGAAAGTAACAGGACTGAAATTAACATGCCCCGTTTATCGATTGGTTTGAATCTACAGCGACCTAAGTAAACTCATGGACTGCACGAAATAATCATGATGATGCCAGACTCAAAGTCTCACAAGAGACGATTTGGCTGTTTCTTTTAGCTAACGTACTTATGTACAGTAACAGTAATTTAGTGAATTTTACTAACTTGTCATAATCAATTTATTAATTAGTTAAAGAAAGATGTTAATATAACAATAAAATGCTTTCTTTGATGATTCATGCAGGTTATGAAGGTAGCGATCATTGCAGGAAAAATTAACATAACCCGCTAACACAGGTTATGTACTTTTCCTGCAATGTCGCTACCTTCATATCCCAAATGAATCACCGAAGAAAGCATTTTATTGTTTAAATAAAATAAATGAGGAAAACACAACTTGCTATAGGGTAACATGTACTAGAAAGTGAAATATTACTTAAAACCAAACACGTACAATTAATACTGAAATTTCATTTGCTGTAGCCTACATAACAAATGAAACTTTAGAAAGGAAGTGTGGACCAGGTTAAAAATTGTACATTTACTTACCAATTGATGTGTCACCATACTTTATACGCGACTTGCAGGAGCATGGGCACTCCAAGACTTTATGGTTGCTACAACTGTCCAGAAGATAGTCCTGGACCAATGATAATGGTGAAAAAAAATGGACAGCAAGTCTAGCTGCCCACTCTGTCTCACTTTCTTTCCCTTTTGATCCTCCAGATACATTATGCAGTGCTTTGGTTGCTTCTACAATTATAATTTTACATAATTATGGCTAAAATCTAAATTACATGGACAAAATTGTCTAGCCAGTTGTAAAAAAAAATTTAAATATTTATAAGTATTGTTCATAATTATGAGCAATAACCTAAGCACTTGGAAAATGTCAGGGTCAGCCGCCCCACCCCTCCATATCCACAGGGCACGCACCCCAGACCTCACAAAGTCAACATGCCAGTCCAAGGGGGGCCTCTTTAGGGACTAGGCACCCCAACCAGGGGGATGATCACTTTGCCTTACGTTCAGACTGATTTGCATTAACAGGGCTCTACGACCCTGACCCCCACCACCCAGGGACACGATGTTTAGCATCAAGCGGGAAGACCCTCTCTGCAACGCACTTATGTTCCAGCCACATGTAAACCTGGCCTATGCCCAGACCACACATTATCCCTGCCCCCTGGGCTGTCAAACTGTGGTTAGCCCAGATGGAACAGGCTGTCCAAACTTCCATCAGGAAGAACAGTTAAGCTGAAAATTCTGGAGAGCAGCCCTGAGACAGCGGAGGAGAATTTAAAAGTTCCTGCTGGGGGATATCATCCAGAAGCAGCATCAATGATCAAACTTAGAGTATCATGTTCTGGTGTCCTGACAGAAGTGATGGATATCGATGTACCTAAGAGACCCTCGTCACCCAAGACAGGTCTCATTGACCAGACATAGTGGAGCTGCCCCTCCCAGATCGGACCAGCAACCCAGAGAATGACTAACAATTGGACTGTCCCTGGATTTTATTTTGTTTGTTCGGTGACCTATGTCATTTGGACAGGCCATGGTATCACGGCTGTTGTTCAATGTTGGAATGCCTTTTCCCACTTCCTAGTTATAAGGTGTCCTGTTAACCTGCTCCTCTCAAAGAAAACAGGGGGGAGTGTAGACCACACATTATCCCTGCCCCCTGGGCTGTCAAACTGTGGTTAGCCCAGATGGAACAGGCTGTCCAAACTTCCATCAGGAAGAACAGTTAAGCTGAAAATTCTGGAGAGCAGCCCTGAGACAGCGGAGGAGAATTTAAAAGTTCCTGCTGGGGGATATCATCCAGAAGCAGCATCAATGATCAAACTTAGAGTATCATGTTCTGGTGTCCTGACAGAAGTGATGGATATCGATGTACCTAAGAGACCCTCGTCACCCAAGACAGGTCTCATTGACCAGACATAGTGGAGCTGCCCCTCCCAGATCGGACCAGCAACCCAGAGAATGACTAACAATTGGACTGTCCCTGGATTTTATTTTGTTTGTTCGGTGACCTATGTCATTTGGACAGGCCATGGTATCACGGCTGTTGTTCAATGTTGGAATGCCTTTTCCCACTTCCTAGTTATAAGGTGTCCTGTTAACCTGCTCCTCTCAAAGAAAACAGGGGGGAGTGTAGTGTTTGTGAACTTATTTCATGCGAGTCCATGGTACCATACCCACTTAGGCCTAAAAAAAAAAAGTTGTGTGTTTAGGGTAACCCGATCTAACCTACAAAAATGCCCCAATCCTACCATTTTTAGATGTCTGTTTTTATCCGATTGTGAATTTTATATTATTTCTACTAAAAAATCCGTTTTTAAATATGACACAAACAAACATTCTTAGGATTCATGCAGAAAAAAATATGATAAAATTAAAATAAATCCCTACCTACCTAACCTAATTTTTTCATCAGTGTTACCCTTAACACACAATTTTTTTACAGGCCTTATTATTGTGTATAAGTAGACAATAAATACTACAGTACTAATTTTTAGCCGGGCTCTGCTGAAAGCAGAGTCCTGGCTATAGGCAGGCAAATCGCCAATGTTACTATAAAAATAGCACAAATAAACAAAAAACCAAACAGCGTCAAGGTAAAGCTTCCGCTATACCAAATAGTTACACAAAGAGCCACGTTTTGTCAAAAGTGTTGGCAGTTTGTTTCTTTTTTTTAAATTTCGAATGAATTGTCTATCTTTTTTAGATTTCTTATTAATAACGTGTTTTTAAAACATTATTATGCATTTTGGACACATATAATGCGCATGAATTTCCATGAACTACTTTGCTGCTCGGTGAAGAAATGGGGATTGAATATATAATGCCTGTTGCAAAATTCAAGGCAGCAGCTGTTAAACTTTTTAACTTCTACTGGACAGACATATTTTTTGTTTATAGCCGCTTATAAAATTTGGTCGCTCTCTGATGCTTTGCCGACATTAAAAGCATGAGAGAGAGAGAGAGAGAGATATTTTCAGTCTTTACTACACAATATGCATAAAGATACACCAAAAGAGCCCGGCTTTCAGTACTTCAGTACTTTGATTTTCTACAGAGTTTGTATATGAATAAGGTTAATCAGTCCAAACTTTTTAGCGCACATTTCTGTCCGTAAAAAATGCACAATTTTTTCTATGGGTGACACTGCAGTGTAGCTCCCAGGTCGTCCATCCGAAAAATTTTCAGACCGGGAGCAACAGACCACAGAGTTCCAAAGACTGTCACACAATCCCTGGCTACAGTGAATTGTATCAAATTTGAACTTTTACAAAAAAACTTGCCATCAGGTCATCAGAAATGCTTTCTGGTAGCTAGGCCTACTTACAATTGACTTAGAAAATATATAATCTTACCTTTCAAATTCGAAGTGTAGGAGATTAGTTTTTGTAGTAAATGGTGATCACTCCCGTCCTGTTTTATGCAATCCAGAAGCATCTGATGTCCCTTGCCAAAAATCTCGGTGAAGGCATATACCTTCTTAGACATCTTAGCAGCATGCACGCATGCCTTGGAAAAGCATATTGCTTCTCTGACACCTGCATCGCAAAGTTTCAGCTTTAATGACGACAAACCGAAGAAAAGATCCATTTCTAGTCTTTCCACAGGTGCACTCAGATACGACATTGTTGAGGAATTTTTTAGAATGTGTCACAGGGGCAGTTGGCTTTACTTAGTTAGTCGAGCTACCTGCCAATAACAGTTTTTAGCGTATTTATATCGACTATTTTTTGGAAAGGCCGATCCCGACTGCATTATATAATAACAGAGACATAAATAACATTTATGTCTTTGATAATAAGATAAAACCACAGGGGCTTGGTTGTTGGATAGTGAATTTCCTAATTATTTGTTCCCGAAGAAAAAAATGATTAAAATCGATAATCTTATGTGTATTTCTATGTATTGCAATAAATAAATTCACTTTCAATCATATGTTAAAAAAGTGTATTCAACGTACATTAAAAAAAGTATTTTTTAAAGTACATTGAAAACACTTTTTTAACATGACTGAAACGGGGGTGTCAGTGTATTTATTTAATGCAATACACAGAAATACATCTAAGATTACTAATCTTAATCAATTTTTTCTTCGGGTTCAAATAATTAAGAACTTCACTATCCAACAACCAAGCCCCTGTGGATAAAACAGCGCCTAGCGCCCAAACTAGGTGGTGTGTTAACTAGCCTAGTCCGGATCCTCGGGGGTACGGGTGTCACCTGACGGAATGATCATCCGGTGATTATTAGGCACCAATTTCTGGCGCCATAGCCCTGAGTTGACCCTATCACACGGGTTATATTCTATCAGGGCGCCTAGCACCCAAACTAGGAGGTGTTCTATCCAGCCGAGACCGGATCCTCGGGTTCGGGTGTCCCCTGACGTAATCCGGTCCCAAAAGGTGCTATTGAGGCACCAATTTCTGGCGCCAGGGCGCTGAGAACTTTGACCCTATTATACAGGTTCCATACATTGTACATTAACGGTGTTGTTTACTCAGGGTTTGAGTTCTCGAATTCTGATTGTTATAAAGTTCAAAGTCATGAGTAAAATTTGTTCTAAACGCAAAAAGTATCCGTGAAATGAATTATTACTGACATAACATTCGATATTTCTACTATATTATGGGATTATGCCAAAACAAAAATAGACTTTTAGCCAAACAGAGGAAATTCGGACTAAATTTTGCAGATTTTGTTTTCTGCTTAGACATTTTGGAAGTACTCTAATATTAAAAGTTAAGATTTTATATTTTAGTCTATATAATTTTGCATATGTTGTGGTTGTTTTACCTCATTTATTCATTATAATAACCGTATGGCATGAATTTAAAAAATATTGAAATATGCTTAAAAACAAGAAAAGACACCATATCTCAAAATTTTGATCATTGACCACCTAAAAATTATATGCCAACAGAATAAGATCAATATAAGTAGTTTAATACTATAAATGTTTTTGTATTATCATCATTCAATTTTTTGTAAAATTGGATCAAAAATGGGTAGGAATTTGAAAAGTGATAGAGGAAATTCGGACTTGAATATTTATTAAAATTGTGAAGGAAAACTTAATGCTTTGTATGTATTTAGTGTCACTGCCATTCATAAATTGTATTTCATTTTGCAAAAGTGTTGAGCAATTTGTATTATTTTCACAATTAAGAAAATCTCAATCATAGTGTAAAATTTTGATTGATTTTCCTGAAATTTTCCAAAAATATACAATGGCCATTAACTCCAAAAGTAGGTCATTGACCTACTTTTTTGAAAATGAAAAATAACACTGCAATAAAAGGTCTATAACACACAATAGTTGGTTTTTCATTATCATCAGTGGAATTTTTTTTCATTCTGAGTAAACGTCATCCTTAAGATAGGGTCTCTAAACGGCTTTGCTCGTCGGAGATTTTCGGAGACAGTCGAGCATCTGGTTGAACGAGACTATATAATGGCAGAGACATCGGAGATTTGGGTGCAAAACACAGTTTATATGTAACGTTAAAAGGACGTTTTAAAATGAGGCACAAGCAAAACTGACCCTTATAAAATCAGATTGTAACAACATGTATATATCTATACATCAATAGAAAAATAAAATTGTGAATTTTGAAAATATTTTAAAAATGATGCACATGTAATTCAATGCTAGAACTTAACATGAGGACAGTAGACAAAAGAATGCCTCTAAATGCAGTACACCGCGATGCATTTTAGGCTCCCCGGATAATAACAGAATGCAAATAAATAAACCATTTTTTATTTCTGTGCATTTTCAAGAAAAAAGCCTTGGGCATCGTGTTATAGTATTAGCAGGGTACATTCGCAAGCTTTTTAAAGAGCTACATTACCAGCTAAAAAAATCATGAAATTCTGTACGCGTAAAATCCAGATGTTTTTTTTAGTTACCCTTCTTTAATTTAAAGTTTAACAAAATTAATCTTTTAAAATTTTCTACATACTTTTTTTCATGTATTTGAAAGATAAACCTCTATATTATGCAACTGAGAATTTAAAAAAAAAATATAGTTTTCATGTATAAAATAGCAGGAAAATCCCTACCCATCATGTATTTTCCCTGAGAAAAACACCCTCGATTTTATACGAATCTGTGTTTAGCCACCTGAAAGGAAATACTTTATTTTTATGCCACTTTTTAATGCTTTGGTGCAAAGAGGAGAATATTACAAACATTTTGGTGCGCAAAAAGTTGAATTTAATGAAAAATAGCCGGAAAATTGTCATATAGGTACGATGTTTCAAATACAAAGATAGACCTTTCGAACACGATTGGTGCAGTTCAAAATTTAAAACTGACTTTCCACTTACTAATTTTACTCTTTTTAATAAATTGAACATAACAAATGGTCCTGCGCATTTGGTACTGACGACACACAAGTTATCCACCCCCCCCCCTCCCCGGCCCCCGTCAAATAGAATTTCAGAATTTCCAATACTTTATCATACAATTGTCTATTTGATTTATGCACACATGTGTAATGATTTCACATAAAATTTTGTTGAATTAATAGAGCAGCTCAAAAGTCCATAACTGGATATACTCATTAACAAATCCCCATTGCTGCACCCAAGTCGCGCATTGCTTTGTCTGATGATATGTTGCCATTCTTCCCGCAGTGTAGGATATAAAGCTTTTGAGAATCTGGAACACGACTTCGCTATACTGTATTTGGTACATATCCAATTATGCCTGATCAATTCAGTCCCAAAAAGCTTAAACAAATACCCCCCCCCCCCCCCCATCTCTGCTATCTTATGGTGATTGTCTTTATTATTATCGCAACTATGGTTAAAAACAATTTAAAGATAAATTTCTTTATCTGATTAAATAAAACTTTTGACCAGGAGCAAATATATGACCATCATGCATTTAACATATCAATAATAGTTAATCGTTAATAATTAATAATATATAAACGATGGAAACTAAACGACCTTTATTCACAATACCGTGTAATTATTAATCGAATGAAAACTCATTCACACACATCCAACACATAAAAAATCAACCTGAAAGGCAATTTTAGGGTTTTTTAATCACAAATTCACTTTCAATTTATGCGTAGGATGATGGTTTCGACTTATTCAATAGCATTTCCTCTCTTTTCTTTTGATATCAAATTTTATAAAGTGTTTACCACTTATTTTCAATAACGAACAACAACGTGCACAGGATGAATGACCATCTTTAAGTCCTCCTTAAAGATAGCTTAAAGGTGTTTAAAGGTAGCTTAAAGATGATCTTTAAGCCACCTTTAAGCTACCTTTAAGCTATAAGTATTGCTTAAAGGTGGCTTAAAGAAAGCGTAAAGATGGCTTAAAGGCAGCTTAAAGACTATCTTTAAGCCACCTTTAAGCCACCTTTAAGGACAACTTATAGGTCCTTAATGTCCAAACTTCTTTAAGCCACCTTTAAGCCACCTTTAAGCTACCTTTAAGCCACCTTTAAGCCATTAAAAAAAATTTAATTCAATATTGTGCTTAATTTCCAACAAAATGTATTAACTTTATGAAAGAAAAGGTATTAAAACGGTTTTTGTTCTAGAAAGAAAAATGAAAAAAAAAACACAAAAAAAACCCCCAGCCACGGCGAGAATTGAACCCGGTACTCTTAGTTTACTAGCATCACCACACATCCTCTGCGCCACGGCAACTTATATAGGTGAGCGTTTTTATATCCTATATATCAGTGGATATTGAATCACTGTATTAAATGTGTTTACTTGAAAAGATTTTGACAAACCATTCAGTTTGTAACAATCAATTATATCTAATTTATAAATTACATGCATGCATGTATTTAGAATGAAATACGGAACTTGGTCTTCAGTGAACAAAAATATATTATACCTAAATGGAAACCGTTAGGTTCACTATAGTAGGCTTTCTTAGTTAATAAATTTAAACCGAGTAGATATACGTTCATCTAATTTATAGCTATAAAAATGTAAGAAAGAAAATGAAATCATTTCTTTTATTAAACGCATTGATGCGATTAGGGTATTTGTTCAATTTCCCGCAATTTCCCGGTTTTCATGATCGCGGCGCCGTTCCAATATGTTTAAATATTTACATGTAATTGTATGTACATGTACATGATTTTTAAACTATCAATTCTATAACAAACAAAATTACCAATTACCGGTGACGTATTTACTGCATGTGGCAATTGCAAATGACTTGTACATACAATTGTATGATGTGCCAGGCCGGGTATATTTGACATATTTACCCTTATACATATATTTAAATAATCAGCCCCTATTTATGATCACCGGTACATTAATTAATTAGCCTCAAGATTTTACTCTCACATACATGTATCGTTAATTTGTAGACGTAACATCTTTGAAACCCAGAGCTAGGAAATAATACTTTGAAAATGAATTACAAATGTAAATTAACTTTTATTCACTAGACTCATCGTATACTCGTACATACTAAGATTCAACGCCTTTAGAAACCCTGACGTGCACCTGGGCACACGACACACCTGTTGTGTATATCTTGTATATTCTGTGTTAGTTCCAGGGGTTTTCTTAAGTTGGACAAACAATAGACTTTAATTAGATATACACAAACATGCACCTGGGCACACGACACAACTGCTGTGTATATCTTGTATATTCTGTGTTAGTTCCAGGGGTTTTCTTAAGTTGGACAAACAATAGACTCTAACTAGAGCCGAGCTCGTTGCAAAGCAACGAGTAGGTCTTCCGTCGCAACTTCGTGTCGCGAAAGGGTTGTCCATCAGTCTGATTAAAACACCTCCTTTTCCTGACACTTGTCAGAGCCTGACAGACCCTGTATTGATAAAAGGTCATCTTAACACGACCATTTCTTCTTACCAATTAGAGCTTTAAAAAATTGATTGGAACTCTTCAAATGGAGACAAAAAAAATTAACTCATGCCTGTTTTCTATGTAACCTCTAGATTGAGTATTGCACCACTCATTAAACAGAAAAAGGCATATCTTTGCTAAGTAGGTGTTTATTTAGATTGTATGCAAATGTGGAGGTCAAGTGGAGATAGTCTGTTATTGATACAGGTCTATCAGAACCTGGCGAGTGTAAGGAGAAGGGAACTGGTTTTTAATGATACTGGATTATCAATATGATAATAGTAAGTTCAAGAAATCGAAAACGAGACTCAATTTCAAAGTATTATTTTCATACCAGGCAAGTTCTTCGTTTAACTTACTTCAAGTTTAGGATTACTTCAAAAAGTACATCATTTATGTACATGTATATAATTTAATTATAGTAAAAGTGTGGATGTGGCGGTGGGAGAAATGACCCAAAAATCAATTTTCTAAGCGTTAACTTAAGGGAAATTTTGGTTGAGAGAAAGGGGGGCATTGCTCCCACTGGACCATCTAAAAGGTACTGTTAGCAAGCTCACAAATGATATCCCCGCTAAGAAAGAAGTCATTATTCACGTATTTCTCTATTAGAGAATAATGGATGCTTCTTTTTCTTTAGTGAGTCAGACAAGGCAGGGTTTATTTACAGGTCACAAGTAATCTTTATGTCAAACTCTAGCTTTTACTCATTTCCATTAATACAAGATATGACACATGTTTAATATGACTTTGAACTTGCGCAACTGACCCTGGGTCAAGTTCATGACACATCATCGGTCATCAGGAATCTTTACATGAAATAGAAACTCCCAATGTTTCTCCTTAAATGACTTATGGACAAATCATTACACACCCTCAGGTCATAAGCAATCTTTGTGTGAAGTAAGAAATTCCGTAGTGGACCGGAAACAAATTTTGCACTTTTCCTGCCAGTGCCCTTTACTTTGTCCAAATTACCTTGGGTCTAGGTCATGACGCTTCGTCAGGTAATGAGTAATATTTGTATGAAGTAAGAACACTTCCAATGTTTCTCCATCAGAAAGATATAGACCGGACACGACGTACGGACGGACAAGGTTTTTTTATTCCCCCCCCCCCTCAATTTATTTTGGTGGGGTATAAAAATACTTTTCGCCCGTTTTGTGCGGCACAAAAAAAGACCTTTATTCTTCAATTATTTCTATCATATCACATATAAATATACACGTAAATGTATGATTTGTATGCACATTTGAGTTCTTCTCATCATCGTCGGAAATAATAAGAAACCCTTGGGGTCCAATAATGTCTTTTCATTGGCATTTGTCAATTTGCATCACTAAATGATTTCCAAGTGGTAACCTATCAAAGCTTTTGAAATGTTACATGTAGATATTGAATTTCTGTAGATTTAGATTTAAGGTTAGGAAAAACAACACTTTTTTATACAGTAAAAAAAATCTAAAATAGCTTTATGTACGCGTACACATAAATAAGAAGATGTAGCGAAAGCTATAAAGACTTTATTTTTTCTGTTCTATACTTTTTGAGAGTTAACAAGCTACAAGTTAACAATCTCCCATTTTGACAAGCTAGATTAAAAATAAAATATTCAGCTGAGTTTTAGGTCACTTAATTTGCATTACAACCTCATACTACACAACTTCAATGAAAAAAGTTATCAATGTGCATATAACAATAAGTAAAATCCCCAAGAACAAATATCTAGCGCAATTAAATGCATACATTTTTGGGAGGCAGAAAAGTCGCTATATTATAGTCTGCAAGTCAATTGAACTACTACAATTATTTCAAAGAAATAAGAAACTGTCGACACTTGCAGTACTTTGATGATTTAATGACGATCGACCGACTTTATTGCTTAATGTAGTCGTATATCATTACTTCTAACCCTGAGAAAAAATTGATTTAATCTTTGACTTAAAACTGTTAACTTATAAAACCAGAGACATAAATAACTTATTAAGTTATTTATGTCTCTGATAATATATATATTTTATTCTGTTCATAACTATAGAAGTTTAGCGTGTTCAACAGGTTAATTTTTTAGCCACATTCTCAGATTACGATATCGCACCTTTAATGTGAGGTTGATTGACATCGAATATTTAGACACTTATTGTTTAACAATTGACCGCTGCAGTGAAAGCATACCTGCTGATCTGCAGCCCGGGGGCAATATTCTGAGCTATGTGCGCTGACGCGACACGAGATTTTCGATCGCACGTGGAGCGGATTGACTTAGCATAGACTGACCGAATAAACACACGGGTGGGAAAGTGACATACATTGAGGAGAAAAATGTACACATGTTAAGTAGTCGCCAAAAAAATAGGTCTTCGCCACATTTTGAAAATAAATAAAGCCCTTGCACTGTGATCATGAAACCGATAAAATCTTAACAAATCTTGTTTAAAAACTCATGTGAACATTCTAAAAATAATCACTAAATCCCTCAATTCTGGACAATTCTTTTCTCGTGTCAGCTGTCTTTCCACAAATTTATTTAAAAATTAAATTTGTAAATAAATTTGTGGAAAGACACAGCCTCTACCGCCAATCGCAACTTCTCAGGCCTTTCCGGCAAGCTCGGAAAAACACTTCGAATGTATTACCTTAACGTCCATGACAACCCCCCTTTTTATAAAACTTGATATAATTACAACACATTTTATGATCTGTTGAGATGTGAGCTATACTTCATTAAAGGTATCAATATACACTAAAATATAACACAGAAAATACATACAAGACTTCTTATTTTAATGGGAAGCGACTGCATTTTGTATAAAATTCTAACATCCGGTGATGTTAATACATTCGAGGTGTTTTTCCAAACTTACGTCAAGGTAAAACACACATAGAGAGCTCAGAACCCAAGAAGATTTACAATGTTTGCAGTATGATGACTAAACTCTAATTAATATAAGTTTTTTCCCCTTTAATCCCACAGTTGATATATGTCTGATACTGCTTTAGTTCGAGAATGGCATTGCTTTTATGATTAAACAGAACGATTTCTTATTGACATCTATCGTTTAATTCAAATTAAGAAGAGTAAGCTTTAATGTCATTGTGTACGATTCTTGTGTTTGCGGCTAAATAAAATTTATTATGACAGACACGATTCTTGTGTATTAGATAACCGCTGACCGCTATGTAGTCCAGCCGCGACCTTAGCGATCGATTTTCTCAGCCGCTGGCGAGATGGGTTATGTATTGACGCACACAACTAAGAATTTAGGTCGATTTGAAATGCTTGCAGTAAAATGACTCAAATCTATTTCATGGAAGTTATTATTTTTTTTAAATCTAGTTTATGTATCTCACTAGATTAGAAAAAGAACGTTTATATTTTCTCGTTTTCGTTTTTCTTAACGGTTGTCCACTATAGGACCTAAACAGAGGTGACTCCAAAAAAAAAAGGCTGTAAGAAAAACATGTACACGTATACTTTTTAGACACTTTTTCAAATGAATCAAAGCATCCCGTATATGCTGGTACACTTTCAGCTGTTAATTTATGTACGTTATGCGCACGAGGACGATTCGCTTACTTGCCAAATGAATACAGGTACATGTTAACAAGACAAGCTTTTTACACTCATATTACGCATTACCGGTACAGAATAATTTTGTAACGACATTGATAACACAATAATGAACAACTTTTCTATCGACAGCTATAGCGAAATATTAACCATTTTTGAGTTAAAAAGCGAAGACTTTTAAGGGCTCTATACCCCTAATTTAAGGGGCCAGCACTTTTTCAATGGTGTCAAGTGAAAGCCAATGATATTTTGCACATATTTTGTTCTATATGTGTTTAGAGAAAATTTTAAACTAAAAAGCTACATAACAAAAACACAACCAAAAATCAGCATTTTTTGAAACACAAATTCAAATTAGTTTTTTGAAACTTTAAAGGAGGAAAATTGTAAAAACAAAACTCAGAGGACAACGTTCAAACTCTCTATTTTAAAGATTTGTGACTTTGTAACACATGCTGTGAGCGGTTTCAGAGCCTTTGCGTGCACAAGAATGCCTATATTTTTGGGAAAAAAGGGAATAACTCGGTACCGGAAGTGTCGATTTCAACGATTGTCCTTAGATATTGAGAAATAGTAACTACCAATAAGCTCTGAAAATTTGAACTTTATAGGACAACAAACAAGCAAGATATTTGAGTTTTAAAAAACGTCTAGAAGAAAAAAAAGAATAACTAGATCTCGTTACGAGTAACGATTAGGTCTTCCGCCCGATTTTGTTTTCATATGATACGATGAAATATCGATATTCTCTGCCAAATCTGCGATCTTGGTGAATCTAGGTTTTTTGTCTCGAGACCGAAACGGACGAATAAAAGAGGTTTATGAAAATAAAAGCTAGGTTTTTTTTATACATTTGTTTAGTGTACACCACTGTTAATCATGGAAGATGAAACACCAAAGATAATCAGTTAAACTTGTGAAAAAAATAAATTGTTTGAACTCTTCTGGTGAGTACCGGAAGTGACCGTTGACAAAAGAAAACCCGTTAAATATATCTTCAATCGATTGTCTATCATTTATAAAAGTTTGTGTCTCAATCACTTACAGTGACTAAAATCTCGCTGGTATCATTTTTGTAAAAAGGCTAGGTACCAAAGATATTTGAAATCTTGATTGTTTTCAAGTTATCTGTAATACAGTTTACGAGTGTCTTGGCCCCTCATTTAAGGGGCCAGTCCCTTTTTCTTGAGTTCAATCGAAAGGTCTCACGAATACTAACATTTTTTGTTCTTACACCCATCTAAAATTGTTGTTCATTTTTGAGATACAAATGATTGAATATTTTAGGGCCAGCCCTCTAGATCCTTAATGGGGACAGACTTTAGAGTTTTGATTAGTGGAATCGATTAGAATCATCAATGCAAACATTTTCTTTTCTACATTGCCTAACAAAATATGTCTCCTTCTCAAGATATATTGCATCAAAGTTTAAGTACTTTGGTCCCTTAAAATCCCTAATTACGTCATAAATGGGTGTGAAAATGATTTTACCTGATAAATATTGCTACAATCAACAACTTTGCTTCTATCTTGCATTACAAAATTTTGATCGTTTTTAAGTTATTTGTAATAGAGTTTACGAGTGTCTTGGCCCCTAATTTAAGGGGCCAGCCCCTTTTTCTTGATTTTGTTGGAAAGAACGTTTAATTATCTACTACTTTTGTTATATATGTCTTAACAAACTACCAACTGATAAAAAGATACAGATGAAAACGTATGAAAATTTTGAATGAAAATTCGTACTCAATTTTCGAGCCCAAGCGAGCTCCAAGAAATGGCGCCACTGGCGTAAAACAACATAATAGTGCACAACTTCAAACTATAGACTACCTATCCTCAAAATTTCAAAGTCATATCTCTGATAGTTTCTGAGATCAGCTCTGCACAAAATAGGTCGTGAAAATGTTCAAAATGGCCCATAAATCGGTACCGGAAGTGACGACAGAAAAAATCTCAAAAATGTATGAAGTTTACATCAAGTCCCATCTTCTGTGAAAAAATGATTGAAATCGGTCGAATAGTTTTCGAGAAATCGCGTGCACAAAATTTGTGGAAAAAAATAATAATAAGAAGAAATCGTACGAAAACTATAAGGTCTTCCGTTGGAAACGGAAGACCTTAAAAAGAATTACCAACAGAATCAGTACAAGGTCTTCCGTTGAAAACGGAAGACCTTAATTAGATATACACAAACGAACAAAACTATGTCTAGACAAACAAAGCAGTAATATCCTGCCCGATATAACAAAGGCAGTTGAGAGTCTTTTCATCTTTAACATGTATCTAGCAGATCTAGAGTTAGAAATAATGAAAATTGAAAAAAAAATACAAACCTTAAACCGATTAACAAATTAAATCATGCATTTTTGGTTCATTATCTTTATTTTGTTTAATAACCGGATGAACTGAGAGAGAGAGAGAGAGAGAGATTTTTTTCACCGATTAATTTATAATAGGAAACAAACATACTTTAATTAGTTTTATGCACATATTAAGATACAGAGACTGCGCTCATACCTACAATAATTTTGAAACCCCCCAAAAATTATAAAGAATTTTATAACGGCAATCTGTGTCCATCAGAGCGGTGCTGATGATAGCGATCTGTGTTTAATGGAGCGACGATTAAAACCGCCTGGAACACCCCCCCCCCCCTTCCTTGGAAATTATATTATCACTCAGATGACCCCCTCCCATATCTATAAAAGAGCTTTTGCATTTAATATATGTTTTTATTGTTCAGCTTGATCAATATTGACTTAAAGGCCACTTAAAGACAGTGTAAAGGCAGTGTAAAGAGAGCGTAAATGCCACTTAAAGATGCTTAAAGGTGGCTTAAAGGTAGCTTAAAGAAGTTTGGACATTAAGGACCTATAAGCACTTGCTTAAAGGTGACTTAAAGGCGGCTTAAAGGTTGTATAGCATTTAAGCTCCTTTAAGTCACCTTTAAGCCACCTTTAAGGACTTGCTTAAAGATGGTTTTTCGCCCTGTGCACAGGATGAATGACCATCTTTAAGTCCTCCTTAAAGATAGCTTAAAGGTGTTTAAAGGTAGCTTAAAGATGATCTTTAAGCCACCTTTAAGCTACCTTTAAGCTATAAGTATTGCTTAAAGGTGGCTTAAAGAAAGCGTAAAGATGGCTTAAAGGCAGCTTAAAGACTATCTTTACCGGTGACGTATTTACTGCATGTGGCAATTGCAAATGACTTGTACATACAATTGTATGATGTGCCAGGCCGGGTATATTTGACATATTTACCCTTATACATATATTTAAATAATCAGCCCCTATTTATGATCACCGGTACATTAATTAATTAGCCTCAAGATTTTACTCTCACATACATGTATCGTTAATTTGTAGACGTAACATCTTTGAAACCCAGAGCTAGGAAATAATACTTTGAAAATGAATTACAAATGTAAATTAACTTTTATTTTCTAGACTCATCGTATACTCGTACATACTAAGATTCAACGCCTTTAGAAACCCTGACGTGCACCTGGGCACACGACACACCTGTTGTGTATATCTTGTATATTCTGTGTTAGTTCCAGGGGTTTTCTTAAGTTGGACAAACAATAGACTTTAATTAGATATACACAAACATGCACCTGGGCACACGACACAACTGCTGTGTATATCTTGTATATTATGTGTTAGTTCCAGGGGTTTTCTTAAGTTGGACAAACAATAGACTCTAATTAGATATACACAAACGAACAAAACTATGTCTAGACAAACAAAGCAGTAATATCCTGCCCGATATAACAAAGGCAGTTGAGAGTCTTTTCATCTTTAACATGTATCTAGCAGATCTAGAGTTAGAAATATTGAAAAAAAAATACAAACCTTAAACCGATTAACAAATTAAATCATGCATTTTTGGTTCATTATCTTTATTTTGTTTAATAACCGGATGAACTGAGAGAGAGAGAGATTTTTTTCACCGATTAATTTATAATAGGAAACAAACATACTTTAATTAGTTTTATGCACATATTAAGATACAGAGACTGCGCTCATACCTACAATAATTTTGAAACCCCCCACAAATTATAAAGAATTTTATAACGGCAATATGTGTCCATCAGAGCGGTGCTGATGATAGCGATCTGTGTTTAATGGAGCGACGATTAAAACCGCCTGGAACACCCCCCCCCTTCCTTGGAAATTATATTATCACTCGGATGACCCCCTCCCATATCTATAAAAGAGCTTTTGCATTTAATATATGTTTTTATTGTTCAGCTTGATCAATATTGACTTAAAGGCCACTTAAAGACAGTGTAAAGGCAGTGTAAAGAGAGCGTAAATGCCACTTAAAGATGCTTAAAGGTGGCTTAAAGGTAGCTTAAAGAAGTTTGGACATTAAGGACCTATAAGCACTTGCTTAAAGGTGACTTAAAGGCGGCTTAAAGGTTGTATAGCATTTAAGCTCCTTTAAGTCACCTTTAAGCCACCTTTAAGGACTTGCTTAAAGATGGTTTTTCGCCCTGTGCACTCAACTCAATTTAACAATCACAGTTATATAGCTATTCATTATGAGTAGATCTAGAGTCATTTATAATTATTACACCTAGAAATGAAACACGTGTTTTATCATAAGTGAATTCAATATAATCATACCAAAAATTATTATACTTTTTATTTATTCCATGAAGCACAAACAATATTAATAATATATTTTTAAGAGCCTTTCTGTCACCAATATCTACAAATATCAAACATATAATAGATGACATACAAAAGAGATCGATTTAACATCTTATTGAACTAAAAGACAAAGCGTAGATATTCCATAGAGAAAGCAATGAAATACAAATTAATGTCATCTAATGCAGATGTGCGTTTTTAATGAAAAACAATTTGTTACCTTAAACTTGAACGTGAAGAACTCATAAGACAATCTAATATTACTTTTTGTGGACATGAAACCTTGAACAAGGAGCCAAAATGTTTCATAAAGAGTTTTCGATCCTTTTTTTACAAAGAAAGATAACCGATAAACATTTATTTAGCTAATAAACTGTTACTTTCGAAATAGATTTTAAGTTTGTTGATTTATCCTTTATTGTTATTCAGTGTTAGTTGTAGGTTTCTGGTTAACCCATATGGAGCCTCATTTTATCCGATATTAGATTCTCCTTTCTAAATTGGTTATTTTATTTTTTTTAATAGGACCTTTTTAGCATGAAATTTTGCCACTTTAGAGACAGCGCACGATTTTTTCAGAGACAAGATTTGAACCATGTACTTGCATTATGCCTTGTAATTTTTCATATCATTATTTAAGAGGACGGACGATGTTCCGGTTGTCTACGACTTTGGAGTGGACGAGGGCTCGACACTGCATGACTCATTACCGGAAATGGTAACGAAGCAAAGTACTGTGATGCAGTGATGTAGTGGCGTGAATGCGCGGAGACGTGGTGACGCAATGACGTTGAAACGAGGCGGCACACTGGAAATATGGTAAAATTGGGTGTCAAATTCATGTACATTGTGTATTTGAGCAATGAGACAATGTATATTTTTTGTATTCATGCAAATAGTTTTATTGTATATACATGTATAAAAAAAATATTCAGTTGTTAGTTTTGACTGATCAGAAATCTGTTATCGTTACAGTTGCCTTGGTAAGTTCTTAGGACAGAAGAGCTAATCAACTTTGAGCGTCAGATTCTGAATTCCTTTAGAATCATTTTATAGCTCTTTAAAGTTTAATTCATGGTTCTAATATCACCTTTTATCTTCATAAATATTTTTTTTTATACTTGAATAACTTATTGATCTTTCTCTATCAAAGCTTCAAATGTCTTTTTTAAGGTCTTCCGTTGGAAACGGAAGACCTTATTGTTTTTGCTTTGTTTCTTTTCCTCTATTATTATTATTTATAATTTTTTTTTTCTGTCACGTTTTCTCAAAAACGCTTCAGCTGATTTTCATGAAACTTTCAGATCTTATTTATGACAAAATTTGTAAGAAAATTACACGAGATTTTTTTGGTCATCACTTCCGGTACCGAGATATTAAAGATTTTATGTTTTTGCTTGTTCACAATTTTTCTCAAAAAGTATTCCAGATAGGACTTTCACATTTTCAGAGAAGGTAGAGAGTGAACGGCCGCAATGCCCTTCGCATATCCGAACGTCTGCCGTCACTTCCGGTCGTCACCGGAAGGAAATAAAAAACCTTAATTTTTCACTTTTTTGGATTTGATTTTTTTTCATTTTTTCATTCGATAGAGACGCTCTGAAAACTTCTGAATATGAAATTCGTTTTAAAATCGATCCACGCATTCTTGAGATTTTGGACTCCAAAATTCTGAAGCGAGGGTCCGCGTAGCTCAGTCGTTAGAGTGGTGGACTTGTACCCAGGCGACCCGGGTTCAGTCCCTGAGTGCCGAATCTTGTTTCTCTCTTATTTGTGTTTTGATTAATTGTTTTATCTTTAAAATGATGGATTTGAATGTGTTCCGTTTTATTTCTGTCATAAATAAAAAAAAAAAATAGCGGCTTTTTTCAGTACAAATATAGAGCTCTTTTCTGTCAGCAGCTCTCTAAATTCCGACGCTCGTCGCATCGCCGACATCAAAGACATGCCGCCGAAGTGCAGTTCGACCGCATTAGAGTTCGCTGGGTCGCTTTGCCGGCATCAAAGAAATGCCGCCATTTCAATGACTGTATGCACACAACATTTAGCAATGCACCCACGTTATTCTACTCGGCTTAAAATGGAGGCCTAGGACTGCTTAGTATTTAATCCCATATATAGATACACACATGCATGTATACATGCGTTTATTGACCTAGGTTTCTTATATATTGATTTCCTGAACATTATAAAACACTATGTAATCTCTCTCTCTCTCTCTCTCTCTCTCTCTCTCTCTCTCTCTCTCTCTCTCTCTCTCTCTCTCAAATACAAATGTTTTAGAACTAGTACAGGTAACATGGAGTAAAGTGGATAGAAGCTAAATGAACATTGGCGTCCAAAAATTATACATATTTTATATCAAGTTACGGGATAATGTCTATGGATTCAAACAATTTGAAATGCATTGTTTAATGATTGTCTTCTTACTGATTGGAAGTCAACGCTAAAAAGTCATTTTTATTACAGATGGTGTACTTTTTCCTTTTTTTGTGCATGTCTATATACTGATACAAATATGTTGCCTGTCGTGATTAAGAAAAACCTCCGAAGTTTATACACGTAACTATACAAACGAACGGGTGACTGCGACAAGGTTTAAAAACTGACCACCCGTTTATGAGTGTTTGAGCCTAAGAATAAATAGATGTAAAAAAAAAACCCAATAGATACATATTTCAAACAACGCTTATACATTGTTTTAACATATGTATTTTATTTAGAAATTGTGTAATATGTGATATTTAGAATTTAATATTCTACGTTAAGTATAGAAGTCACCGACCGACCCCCCCCCCTCCCAATTCAAAAAATCATTTTGTTTTTCTGGCCCGATTTTACTTGATCTTTGATCTTTGGCCTTTAACTTCAACTAATTAAGACCCTTCTATTCTTATTGTTAT
This sequence comes from Magallana gigas, assembly GCF_902806645.1. Classification (NCBI taxonomy): domain Eukaryota; kingdom Metazoa; phylum Mollusca; class Bivalvia; order Ostreida; family Ostreidae; genus Magallana; species Magallana gigas. The sequence goes on from NC_047564.1 coordinate 58,125,118, forward strand.
TAGGGTCTTCCGTTTACAAAGGCAGACCCTCTTTTTTTTCTTTTTATTACAGGTCATTAGACCTGTTATTAGGTCAAATACCTCTTATTTAATATGAAATAAAATGGGGCTGGTCCTTTAAATAAGGGATCCAACAGGGTGTATAATCCTTCATCCATCGCTCTTTTAGATCACATCTGCATTTCCTGATATGTTTCGTTGATGAAGATAAAAGGCAAGGTCATTTCCTCTTCTAAAAATCGGACGGAAGACCTCCTCGTTGCTTGCAACGAGATCGTGTCTAGTTTTTTTTATTAATTTCATCTGTTTTAAAACAGAGAAAATGAATCCTTGCAATCACTTCCGTTTACTGAATATACTGTAAACTATGCGGACATTCTTAATATTTCCAGTTCTATGGATTATTCAAAATATTGGTACGTTGCAAAACTTTAACTAAGAATTTCATTTTCAGAATTATTTATCATGAATACTTTTGTGTATTTTAAAAAATTTTCTTTTCAATATTAAAAATTTATAATGAATATTAGCTTGGCTGAAAACTAACCTAGCGTATATTTTATTTTTTTGGTGTAATTTCAATAGAATCTTGATGTTCGATATTTGAAAATAAAAATCAAGCATTTTTAGAATATTGCATGAAAATATTAGTTTTTAATCCATCTCATAATATTAAAAAGAGAGTCGTTTTATATATTGAAATAGTTTTTAACCCAATATTTAATCATTAACTCTTTATAAAATTATTCTGAAAATTCGTACAAAACTCCTTTTACTTGAAGTAAGAATTGTCTTCTTGATGTGAAATGAAATTGAAGAATTTATATGTTAATTATATTTAAGGTTTGATCCGTACAGTGTGCCTTTCATTTCTCATTTTGGACAATTATCAATTTCCTGGGTTTTTTTAAAAGAAAACTGCTAATGACAAAACATTAGAGAAAAGTGTGGTAAAAACATATGATCACTTCTAAGATAAGAAAAATTATTTTGCAGAAAATCTGAAAAATTATATTTTTTCTATGAGATATCTCTATAAAAGATACTAGTAACTATCGCATTTTCAACAATTATTCGTATGTAATTTTGTAACCGATGTGTAATGCGCATGCATGAAATATTAAGGTTATTAAATGAAACATTGGAGTTAAATAGAATTGGATTTTGGGAGTTGATTTTAATCAACTCTCTTATGCAGTTACTCAGGCAAACCGAAAGTGAAACAGTGTTTGGACCTGAGCACAAATCAACACCGCTGACAACATTTAGTTCTAATCAACAAATTCGATGGAATGAGTTCTTAAGCATTGTTCTTCAAGGAAATTCATTTATAGATACATTGTAAATAGTCAGATTTTAAATGGTACGAACAATTTAGTTATTTTTTGAAGTCGTAAATTTTCTGTATTCCTACGCCGAAGTTCAATATAGTCTCCTTCAACCAAACGCTCGGCTGCCTCTGTAAATATTCGACAAGCATAGAGTCTCTCTTGCTTGTCGGAGATTAACGGATACAGCTGAGAGTCTGGTTGAACGAGAGTAAAGTTCAATTTTGCTTGGATCCATACGATTTCTCGTCACTATTTCGATGACTACTACGTAGTTTGATGAATAATTCTTTGAATATTACATAACATAATTGATAATGGGTTTTCACGAAATTCCTGGAGGATTCATATTATAATATGTAATTCAAATACTTATTGGAATTTACTTGCCATGCAAAATAACATATCGTTGATTTTAAAATAAATAACAATCGATAAAATCAACTCCCGTCAGTGCTTCAGTACTTTGATCTTATTTTAGATGCACTATTAATTAAATCTACACCAAGCTATGTGAGTGAGTGGAAATCGATGACCGCCAACTCGAACACCTCCCGAGTGACTCTCAGACATGGCCTTCGAGAGGCCCCTGCCTATGTCAAGGTCGAGGCACAGACGAAAAATGGGTTTATATTTCCCGCGTTTGGATCCGCCCAGCAGGACGACGACACTGGTGAAATGTATGGGGGCGTGGTGTTTGTCTACGACAGTACTCACATCGATATATTTGTTCCACATTATCATAACAGCGATGTGCCAAGAAGTAAATGGGCAGCAGTATATACAGGTGAAAGATTTGCAATAAAAGTTTGACTTTGCATCTATTTATACAAAATTAAGCAATATATATCAATTGCTTTTCTTCGTCTATCATTTAGAAAATGACAAAAATGGGGGTCAAATGGCAATATGTTTGACTTTTTCTTTTTGCTGACTGTTTCTTTGGTGAACACATACTATAATGATAATATATAATAATCAAACTATAATGAAGTTAAATGAAATGTGTACTGTCTAGCGAAAAGTTTACATTTATTTTTTAAACAAAAACGAAAATCAGCGTATTTACAAGTGCTTAGATACAAATATGTACTTAGCCAATTTACTTTTAAACGATAATCTAGCATAGCCACAACAATCAGCTGATTCAGTGAGTTTTATATAAACTTGGTATTATCTAAATATTTCAAGTTAAATGTTCATTTAAATCCTTCTCCAAGCCATGAACGCGCATTAGGCCGATGCCTACCATCGGTCTTCTTAGTGCTAAGCGGATGAGAGTCATTGAATCCAGAGTAAGAGTTAAGCCACCTCTCCTCTGGAAATGGGCTTTTCAATGAGATCCTTAGGAATATCATCATATAAGGTATAATGTTGTTCATTGCTCATGGACACCTCTTTCAAGTACAGACTTTCCTAAAGCCACACCGTATTTTACGCATTAATTCGTTTTGATTATCCATCCTTTCAAGGTTCATATAAATGTATTTGACCTAAATCATTGGGGTTTTTGCGTCAGTTGTACAGAGACTTCAATGCCGTTATATAACATATTGATTTATAGGTTTAGGTTTAGACCCCATATTATTTGCATCAAATCAAAAGAGAAACATGTTTGGTCAGTAGTAACACTTAAAGGCACTTCCATTATGTATATGTTCAATTACAAATCACTTTGATCAAAAATAAATCTATGTTTGCCTAAATCCCAAACTTAAAGCCCCGCTCAAAGAGCATATTTTATTAAAAGCGCTTTGCCACAAAGGACTGTTAAAATATATGATCAGGTTATATCAAAAAGTGAAATTTATCTGCGCATACCTAATGTTTTACGTGGGTGATGTGGTTATTTTATGTAAGCAATGAACGTTAATGGAACAAAAAATCTGTCAAATTATGCACACGACTTTAAAGTGTTGAACTACCCTTAACTGCCAAAACAAAATCAAACATGCAAGATAATGTTTTAATAGAACGGCATTATTAGATACTAAATAGACAAACTAATTTAATATTATTGAATTAACTAAAATTATAGGCGTAATATATTTCATATAGTCATATTTATACTGATATCGTAAATATAATAAATCGTGGGAGGGTCAGATATTTAACATCCCAACTCAGATTAACTGTTGTACACACGCTCTTAAAACAAGGTCCGCAACAATTTGGAATTCCAATCTTAGAATGAACTTGGCTTTATTCCGCCGCTCAGCAACTCCTATTGAAAACTCAAAGTATTAAGAATCAGGCACGTATAGCATCAGGGGGGGGGGGGGGGGCCAGGGGGGCCTGCCCCCCCCCCCCCCCCCCACTTTTTCGCGCAGCAACAAATTTTTTAAAATTCACATATAAAAAATTGAATTATCATGGAGTTGCCCCCCCCCCCCCCCCGCTTTTTTTGGAGTATGTAAAAAATTGATATGAAAATAAGGAAAGGAGGATTGAAATTGAAGTTATATACTACGCGATATATATACTCCCCCCCCCCTATTAAGAATCAGGCACGTATAGCATCAGGGGTGGGGGGGGGGGGCAGGGGGGCCTGCCCCCCCCCCCCCCACTTTTTCGCGCAGCAACAAATTTTTTAAAATTCACATATAAAAAATTGAATTATCATGGAGTTGCCCCCCCCCCCCCCCCCCCCCCGCTTTTTTTGGAGTATGTAAAAAATTGATATAAAAATAAGGAAAGGAGGATTGAAATTGAAGTTATATACTACGCGATATATATACTCCCCCCCCCCCCCCCCCGGATTAGCATTTTGAAGATTTTTGGAAAATTCTCTTTCTTTTTTTTTCTTTTTTTTTTGCTTGTCAAGATTTTTTGGATGAGTCTGCCCCCCCCCCCCCCCACTTTCAAAAACGATGCTACGTGCCTGAGAATGTTACAAAGAACAAGATAACATTGTGATGATTAGATTTATCCGAGTATGGTGTGTTTCTCTCACAATAATTATGATAACACAGTGTCTGGATTAATTTATTTTATAAGATTAAGCTCCACTTTTATTGATCTTTAATAATTTGCTAATATTATAACGATTATACAAGAGGCTTTACCGCGGGTATTCTGATGAATAGGAAAACTGCCACCGCAAACGTCCTGATACTGGATTCTCATTAATACTGGGAACCAGGTGCCTCAAACTTGTTTTGATTTACTACGAAATTTCCGATAAACATGTCCTGGTTTCCAAATTAATTCTCCAAATCCCAATGCTGCTGTCGACACTATTTCTAATTTCTACCTTAGCCTTAACTCTCCTGGCTTTTACCTTTCTAATACTTTTTTTTCACGTATTCTCATTTACTCGGCTTTTACGACGTGTCGCCTTTGAACTTCTCAGCCAGTCTGCCTCAGCTGCTGGCTGCACTAAATTATTTACCCTTGGAGCAGTTCATTTGTCAGGTTTATTCATTTTTATGGGTGAGTTTAATTTGTTTCACAACGCCTCAGATTTTACAATTTTACAATAACAATTTGCCTTTTTTTTTTTTTTACTAAATAATGTCCTAACTTTTATTATCTTTTTAATTGATTTACTTTCCATACCTATTACATCACAAGTGTGAGTGACTAGCTGTTACTAATATACACCGACAATGTATACCCAAGTGTTTTTGAAATTTCTGAAGTAAACAAAGAATCGATCATGCTTTGTCTTCCTTGAAATTTTTCCATCATCTTGCAATCCTTCTGAAATTTTATAATGCCCCGGATAATCTTTACATTGATCTTCCTGGCCTGGACTTCGTCAGTTTGTGTTTCTTCATCAAGTTTCTGTAAATTTTTCTTAAGGGCGCTTCTTTGACAATAGAAAACAGTCACTTGGCCCCGCTACTTTGTCTGAGGTTTGCAAATCTCTGGTAAAACTGGTGGGTTTTTCTCCCGGTGAGTTCTTTCAGCTTCTTGGTCCACTTCCTCAAATGAGAATTCACCAGGATGGATCTTCCTGCCAATTCTCTTAAACATTAACTTTTCCTGATGAAGACTTTCCAAATGTAAAGTTCCACTCTGTGGTACCTCATCAGAACCTTTTATTTTTCGACTAGGGTGTGATCTCTTCATATGCCGTTCAGTCTCCTTGTTGAAATCTTGATCACAGATATAACATAAGAACTTCAACTTGTATGGTTTTACAGAGGCCAATGAGATAACAATTCGAACTTTTATATAGTTCTAGATTGTGCTCTAATCCTTGAACATACATTCTTTTTCAAAAACCATCTATGAGGTATGAGGTATTTATAGCTCTCTAAGAAATCCAAACCAAGGCTCCTATCAACTATCGCAATTGCTACCACAACCGTACAGCATAATTTCTGAATATCAAGTTCAGCTTTCACGATTCTCTGTGTAAATTTCATCTTAACAGGTTTAATTATTTCAGCATGCAATCTATCTGATGAATAGTAATTGTAGCACAAGCGTCTAACAATAAGTTGCATTTACCATTGCATTTATAAACAACCCAGATTCCTTGATTTCTTGGGCACTCTTCATGAAATGTACAAGAGACAATAAAATCATTTTGCTGTTGCAATTCCTTATTACCGTACAGATGGTTTGAATGCTTTGTCTGATCTTTTGCTTAATTTCAGCCTGTTTGTTTTCACGAATCAGCCCTCCATCGTATGGTCTTTTCTACCACAGTCGTGACATTTGAAAGGAAGTTTCATTCTCTTTTTAGTTGAAACTACATTGTTGTGTGAAGAACGATTTCAATAGTAGTTTAGTTAATTTCCAGTAAATGGTGCATCGTATATGTTAACGCAATAAGTCTGGCTAATAGACTAACTTGAGGTATTCAATATGTTTGCACTCCAAGTTGTATTATAGGACAGACGATATCCAATAATAAGCATTCAGACCGAGATTTGATATAAAAAGTGAAAACAAACTTCGGAATGTCGGTAAATTTGGGTAGTTTGTTAGATGACTTGTTTGTAGTTGACATTTTTTTTCTCAAGTTTTTCATCTGTTTCCTCGACCTTGTGTGATTTATCTTTATGATCTTTTCTACGTGTATTATGCTTTTTTAATCCCTTTCACGTGAACAACAAATAATACATAGTACTATGTTTCTCTTTAAAGACACAAAAATATTGATATGTGAAAATTTATTAATTCACGTAAGAAGTTTTATATTTGCATGTAAAGGAAACGAGCATAAATGGATTGGTCCCGGAAACATTTCCCTGTTGTTTGAGACAATCACAGTACAGGCAAAGGCTTGGAGATCACGTGACCTTCCCCCGATCACCTGGAAGAGTCAAGCAATTAACGTTTCTACAAGTAAGTTTATTTATAGACCGTAAGTTGCATGTTCTTTCTGTTAAAGAAAAACTGTAAGAGGACCTTTGCGTTAGTGGGTGGTATCTGGTAAATAGTATAGAACATACAGTATAAGAGTTTTCATTGTGAAATAATTCTGTACACATGTGGAAGCATAAAAAAATGCCAAAAACAGTTAATAGCCATGTTTTATCCCTTGTATGTTTGATTCTTGAAAAAATCATTTTCACTGTTCATTTAGAGAATATTTGCTATATCTAACAGACATTATGTTGAACCTACACAAATTTGTCTGAGTTTGATTTTTCATTTACAGTTTAATCAACTTCCATGGAATTTGATATCACTTTTTGCAATTTCATGTTTTATAAATAAATCTAATACGTAAAGTGCTGATCTCAGTATAATCAAAATTAAACCTTCCACCTCGCTCTATGTATTTGGAGATAAAAAAGAGCGATTTGAAAGGTTTATACAAGCAACATGTTATTTTTTTAATATTATATATGGAATTTCAATTTTTTGCGACAGTTTCTGTTTTCAACCATAAAAAGGAATAAATTCTTTGGAGTTGTTTGATACCGTTCAGAAAATAACTATTATACAAATATGGACTCAATGTAGGTCAATATGCATTTATAATTACCAAGGATGACAATATTGACCGAAGATACATGGAGGATATCGACCGAGGGCGCTAGCAACATAAATCCATGATATACGTTTCCAGCAACTTTACTTCAGCAGTGTTTATTTCGTATTATTATATATTCTATAAAAACTGCAATAGTCACTTGATAAGTGACTCGGTGTCCTGTCTCCTTATAAGAAAACTGCAGTTGACCTTGATATAATTATCGGTTACTTTACATTCTTATGTTTTGTCCTGCATGACACGCAACAGACATGATAATAACTGAGAAACGGTTTATAGTTTATAAAAAAACGTAAACTGTCCATAGTTATGTTATACGAGTATAACATAGGTAGACAAAATTGGAAATTATTTATTGCCTTTTTCATAAGGATTATTTTACGCTTCGGCTGGTTTTCTTGCAGATGGATGTTTGAATGAATCACTGAAACATTCGTTAAATAGATATCCCGACTTTATTGTGGTACAAGTACGAACCAGAGAGGGGATATTCCAGGGACAAGGTTAGACGTCAGTTATTAATATATGTATGTATATGTGCATGTATTCAATCCTTTTTACCATAAACAAAATTAATACATTTGAAAAGTAGGGAAAATAAAGAAATCAAAATGTATATTTTCAATGTTCTTTGACATGATTTGTATAATAAAAATCTGAAATAAAGCCGGATCTATATTAATATCAAAGGTCTGCGTTTGCGCTAGAAAAAGGTCACCATGTATTCATTTGGTATTTTTTATTTGTATGGCCATTGTAGGAAAAATGTGATTAAAGAAATGTAACTGTATTATCTATTTTGACCGGATAAACGAATCTAATTGACTTGAATCTTAACATACATACTGAGCATTATCGGGATTATTTGGGTGGGCTGGTTTCTCTAAAACTGTCATCTTATTTTCTCAGAATGTATTTTTTAACAATAGGGTGCTGATACATGCAGAAAAAAATATATTAATAATATATTTGTACTTTCGTTGTACTGTATTGCGATGTCAACAATAAAATGCAAATGAATTCTAGCATAATTTATTAATTACCGTTAAGAATTATGAAGTATGTAATGGAATACTGTCGTGATCATTTATCAATGTTGAGTACCGAAAGCACAAAGAAAACTAAACCACAATCATATAACTCTAATGACAAATATAATTTGTTATTTTACTTCCTCTGAATTTTTTTTACTTAAAGTACAAAAGGGTATTGATAACGTCTTTTTTGTTTTATATAAATACAGGTTTATCATCCCTAGTGTTTTCGACAAGGAGATATCTTCACTTTGGGGGATTACTCTATGGAACAAATGAGTCCCATGTACAGCTGTGGTCGGCTTGTAACGTCAATGGAATGTTGCAACGTACCTAAGATTATCCTTTTCTTTGTTGTCTTAGTAATGAATATCTTTTCACTTCGGTATGAGAATAAAAAAAAATCACAAGATTAAAGCGTTAAACAAATATTCATTGTTGGTTTTAAACCAGTTTGAACATATGTTTCTGTACATCTTTACCATACGAGTACCATTATGATAGTTCCATCCTTTATAAGCAGTGATTTTGCTTCAAATTAAATTGCTTGTGCGAACACATTTTCCGTATTATTTCATTATTTATTTATTAGCTTTTTGGAGCATAATTGCTACAATCTTATCACTGGAATCTCAAACTGGAAATGTATGCAAAACACTGGAAGATTTCCACAAAACAAACAAAAACATTGGTTTGATAGAACTATTGAGTATTATCTATACTGCTTAAACGTACAGGCATTTTTTATTGTAAAGAAACGTATTATTAGCAGGACACATAACTCGCAATTCTGACATAACTTTGAAATTCACATTTACGTAAACATTCGGTACGTGTCATGTTTTGTTAACAGTACTGTTGTTAAACGTACTGGTTGTTTTTGTTTAAACATACTTGCTAGTTCGTTATAAAGAGTGTCCGGATGAGTAGTCTATGATACAACACTTTATTTCATGAACGATGCATAAAGTTATACTTCTTTGATTCTAAGTGTACGTTGAGAGCATTAAAAAAGCTGTTACTTTATTATTACAACCATACAAATTTCTTGTCAAAACTGACATGCATTTTTATTTACTTTTTTGTTCTTAAATTTTCCTGATATGTTTATTTTTATTTTTTTAAGATTACGGTTTGTTATGTGTTGATGATGGATGGGGGGAACGACACGTATCTCTTCGCACTCGCCACGGGCAAGTTACGGTCACTGCATGGACCTTTTATAGAAATGGGTCTGGCCTAAGGAAGACTCTGGCAGACATTGACGCAGAGGACCACTTGGTTCTTGTTGCTGATAACTTAACAGCATACACTTTTGTTAACGTTCAGGTATGGCTTTTAAGGAAATTGATTATCCTCAAAAGGAAATTTCGTTCAAAACAAAAAGTATAATAATTCGTGAAGAGATGCTGCTTATTAGATATAATATCGAAAGCAACCAATTACATGTAAAACACGGTTATAGCGAACACGCTTATAATAAATTGACGCTTACAGCGAAGTGATTTTCATTCCCCCGAGACTTTATTACATGTTGTAAACTTGACGGATATAACGAATTACGCTTATAACGAAGTTAAATCGTCCGTCCCTGGGAGTTCGTTATAAGCGTGTTTTACTGTATTTTGATACAATTTATTATGGTTTGAAAGTTTGTTTGTTTGGGGTGGCATTCGTGAACCTCATAAATAATTAATAATAAATTAGCCCAAAGTATTTGGTTTTCTGTTTGTATGGATTCCATTTAACTCAAATGTAGATCCTACCAGTTTACAAAGTCAACTTTTCCACACAATCAGTAATCGCTATACATGTATTTACTATCGAAAGATTTTTGTAAAAAATGTGAAAAATTGCTTAGATTAATTGACGTCAAATTACCAATCGACTGCTTTAATGAACAGAAACAAAATCAAAAAACAATGAATTTAAAATTTAACAGAAGCTTGGATCAGCCAATGGAACAATGTGTTATGTTATTATTGAAAGATCAAAATTAAGCAAATCCTGACAAACTAAAAGCGTGAAGTCACTTTGATCCTTCCGCCCTTTCTTAATCTTTTAAAGTGTACTTTAAATGGTTTACCAGGTCACTATTACCTTGACTTTTCAAAAATTGACCTTTAAACGCATATGTAATATTTTTATTATCAGCAGCGTCGCTCGCCGCATTCAGAAACACTGCCTAGTATCTATGATGGAAATTGACAATAACAATTTTTTAAAAGAAATCCAATGTGAGGTATATGAACGGAATAAAAAGATAGCAGTCGTTGCTAAAATAATTATATCATATCCATTCGCGGGTTATCTATTTACATAGCGACATTCGTTATAGTAATACCGGTGTTGTATAGCAGTTTTTCCCCCATAGTAGCTTCTGTTCTGTCTCTGATACAGAAAGTTTCAACCAGTTTATTCATTTCATGGTTTATTGAATAAAGCAGGTAAAAAGCTACAAAAGAACAAAAATCACATTTAAACAATTGTCTTATAAATTCACACATGTACTGTTGATGACAAGAATGGCGTTCCATACATAAAAAATTTGGAAAATACTTGGACTAGGGAAACTGATAAATCCTACATTTACTTTGAAATATATGTAATTCTTAACATTCTGACAGTGTAATATAGTGAAATATATGAAAACAATACTCAAAACTGCACAATGAAAGACTATATCCAAATAATATATTGACATCATTGCTGACCGTTATTTTCTTGATAAGAAAAGTTTACAAAGAAAAAACTATCATGTAAGATATTCATAAGCTTAAACAACTTAGTAGCACATATGAAACAACAAAAACATACATTGTAGTGGCCCACAAGCTTCAAAATGGAAAGCTTCTTATTCAGTTTTCTGGCACGTGGTGCATAACAAAAAAGGGAGATAATACTAGCTCGCATGTATGGAGCGCAATTAATGTAACAAATGAATTCCACTACACTCCCCACCTGATATTGAAAATATCACTATTATCTTATACATTTAAACAATAATAATACATTAAACCGTATAGTGACATATTTCTTCTTGAAATATATTATAATATCATATTCAAACAAATGATTACAATGAACACATTTGGCAACTAAGTGGATTGCAGTACAACATGAGAATGTCACTCGTCATGTATTAAGAGAATAATGTCTGATATGGGTCTCGTGTATACAATTGGTTTCCCATCTCTTGATACCTTGACTTCGACTTTGCGGACCCGGCCATCGACACTCTTTATAGCGTTGGTGATAATTCCAATCGGCCACTCGATCCGTGCAGTTGTCAGGTCTTTAAGAAGTACAATGTCTCCAACACATAGATCTGGAACCACGGACTGCCATTTGGTCCTCGATTGGAGCGTTTGTAAATATTCCCTCTTCCAACGGTCCCAGAAAATATTTGCCAAGTGCTGAACGCACCGCCATTGTGCTTTGTACAAATCCTTGATATCTTGCCGTACAAAGTTTGTTGAAATTTCTCCCGACTTTTGAGTAAGTAACATGTTTGGGCTGAGGATCACTGGAGATTCAGGGTCAGAACACACAGGTGCAATTGGCCTAGAATTCACGATGGCACATACTTCAGCCATTAGAGTAGTCAATACCTCATGAGTGAGATGTCTTGAATGTAAGTCCATAAGCATAGAGTCGAGTATTCTCCTCGCAATGCCAATCATCCGCTCCCACACTCCACCCATGTGGGAGGAATGTGGGGGGTTGAAAATCCACGTCACCTTCTGGTCGGACAGAAATTCTCGAACAGGATTGTCTTCCACGTTAATGACGTTGACATCAAGGTCTTCAGTTGCTCCCACAAAATTGGATCCCCGGTCAGAGCGGATTTCCTTCACATTGCCCCTGAGAGAGATGAATCTTCGCAAACAGTTGATGAAAGAGGATGATGATAATTCCTCGATCACCTCTATGTGGATAGCTCTAGTGTAAAGGCAAGTAAAGAGAACGGCCCAACGCTTGCTGTTGGAGGCTCCTCCTCTTGTTTTACGAGTCACAATGCTCCATGGTCCAAAAGTGTCTAGCCCGATGAAGGTGAAAGGAGGACTTGGCTGTAGTCGGTCTGCAGGTAAGTCGGACATCAGTTGACATTGGTATTTGCCACGTAGACGCCGACACTTTATGCATTTGTGTAGCAGAGATGATATCAGGCGCTTTCCTCCAATGATCCAATACCCTGCAGATTGCAGGGCTCCGGCCGTGAAATGTCTAACTTGGTGTTTTACTGCTTCATGGAAATGTCGTACAAGCAGTATAGCCACATGATGATTCTTTGGGATGATAAGTGGGTGCCTCTCATTGATACTCAGGTATCCTCTTTTCAAACGACCTCCTACCCGTAGTAAACCTTTTTCATCGATTATTGGATTTAATGCGATGAGACTGCTATTTCTTGGCAATGACTTCCGTGATTGCAAACACATTATCTCCTGTGTGAAAACTTCATGTTGAACCATACGTATGATCAGTTCTTCTGATGTTGGTGAGGCTGGAGTATCCAAGGAGTGATGGAACTTCCTAGATATAGACCTTAAACAGTCTATAGATTTCACAAGCACCTTCCACCTGGAGAACCTCTCTGATCTGTGAGTTATACGAAAAGTCGCAGATTGGTCCTTTTTTCCGTCAACTGCTGTTTTCAGGGTTTTAACCTCTTCTTCCTTACGAATCTCAGGGTCATTTTCTGGTTCAAAAAGACTGTAATCAGTGTTCGGATCCTCCTCCAAAGGTTCCTTGAGTTGAGGTGGTCCTCGAATCCATATGTTGTCATTAATGACTTCTGCAGTAAGGTTTCTTGTGCCCGCATCTGCTGGGTTGGATTTTGTTGGGACATAACTCCACTGCTTGGGTGTTGTTGATTTCCTGATTCTTTCCACTCGGTTTTCAACATACTTGAAAAATCTTTTGCCTTTGTTATTGATATAACCCAACACCACCATACTGTCTGTGTAAAACCTAACGGTGTTAAACTTCATGTCCAGTTCTTCACTGATGATGTCATATAACTGGACGGACATCACTGCTGCGCAGAGCTCCAAGCGCGGTACAGAATGACCACTTGTTGGCGCAAGTTTACATTTTCCTAAAATGAATCCCACATGGATGTTGTTCGAGTCGTCGACTGTGCGCAAGTATGCTACTGAGGCAATGGCAGCCTCCGAAGCATCTGAGAAAATATGGAGCTCTTTGCAGAGGGTTTTTGATAGAGAAGAGGGTGTGTATGTCCTTGGTATATGTACATCTTCAAGGAATCTCAGAGAGTTCTTCCAGTTCGACCACTTGTCCAAGAGATGAACAGGAAGGGGATCATCCCAGTTGTACGAACCTCTCAAAGTCTCTCTCATCAAGATTTTTCCAGAGACTACTACTGGTGCAACAAATCCAATGGGATCAAAGATGCCATTAATAGTCGACAATAGTCCCCGCTTACTGAAAGGTCTTTCTTCCTTTGACAAACGATATGTGAATGAGTCAGACTCAAGCTCCCAGTTCAACCCTAAGCTTCTCTGCATAGGAAGTTTGTCAACGCTAAGATCGATATCTTTGAAGTCCTTTGCTCTATCTTCAAACGGAAAGGCATCCATCACATGCTTGTCGTTAGATGCAACTTTATGCAAACGTAGATTACCACCCTCTCTAAGAGCAGCTTGAGTTCTTTTGAGCAAACTGACCGCTTCGTCAGGAGTCGATAGAGAAATTAATCCGTCGTCCACGTAGAAGTTTCGTCTGACGAAATCTACGACATCACATCCATAGTCGTCTTCCTTGGCACAAGCGGCCTTGCGAAGACAGTATACAGCTACAGCCGGTGAAGGTGAGTTCCCAAAAACGTGTACTCGCATACGGTACTCTATCAACTCATTGTTAATGTCATTGTCTTTGTACCAGAAGAAGCGAAGGAAGTTCCTGTGCTTCTTATCAACTAGGAAACAGTGAAACATAGATTCTATATCAGCTGTTACAGCTATTGGTTCTTTTCGAAAGCGTAAAAGTACACCTAACAGGTTGTTGTTCAGGTCCGGACCAGAAAGAAGAACGTCATTCAAGGAAATACTCTGATATTTGGCAGATGAGTCGAACACAGCTCTAATTTGGGATGGCTTTTTAGGATGGTACACCCCAAATATTGGTAAGTACCAACATTCTTCTTCTTTCATGAGTTGTGGTGCAATTTCCGCATGGTTGCAGTCGAATATCTTTTTCATGAATGTCATAAAATGTTCTCGTTTCGTTTGATCCTTTCGAAGACTATTATCCAGATTGTGCGCTCGCTTCAGTGCATACGATCTGTTGTTTGGAAGTCGTTGTCGATTTTCTCTAAACGGCAAAGGAGCTTCCCAATTTCCTTCCGCAGTGAGATGAACGTCTTCATCCATGGTCCTGATGAAATCTTTGTCATCAACTGAGAGACCGATTGTGTCGTCATCCTTCTGTTTCATGAATATAGATGTATCCAGATCCTGAGGCAAGAAACTTATATCTTTATTCTGAACTTCTATGTGTATGTCGTTTGGACATGGTTGGAATATTGACGACCTCCCATTTGGTAAAAGGTAAGTTTTGTTTACCACGACAGAGTTAGGACGGTGTACCTTGTTCAGACAGGATTCGCCGACAATCACCCAACCTAAGGTAAGTTTCTGTCCGAATGGTGAGTTCCTCGCACCTGTGCGCTGCTACTCTACGTGATGTGCTTCTGGTGTATCACGACCAATCAAGAGGAGAATCGGAATGTTTTCATCAACTTCAGGTATGTTGTCAGCGATGTCTTGAAGATGAGTGTATGATCTCGCTACATCTGGTGTAGGTATCTCATTTTGGATATCGGGAATCTGGTTACATTCTATGATATTGGGTATATTGATAGATGTCGATCCGTCCAGCGATGAAACAATAAGGTCTCGAGCTTGTCTGCCAAGCATGTCAGTGACTCCTGCACAGGAAGTTAACTGGTAGTCTGTCATTACACTATCCATATTGAGACGATCAAAAACTTCAGACTTCACCAAGGATCTATTGCTTTGGTCGTCTATGATTGCGTATGCTTTCAGCGACTTGCTTGGATTTCTGGCTTGGTGTAGGTTTACCAAAATCACTTTAGCACATGACTTCCCTGAGAATCCATCTTTACATATCTGGGTACATGCGGATGTTGCGGAATTTTCGCCAGTCTTCTCCCCACCATAACGGCTCACGGGTGTTCCAATATGAAGTGCTGACGGATGCGAACTGCTACCGCACTGATTGCAGTGAATAAGTTCTGTGCATTCTCGGGACTTGTGTTGATCAGAATTGCAACATTTAAAGCAAAGTTTGTTCTCTCGCAGAAATCGTTTCCGCTCCTCATATGATTTGTCTTTGAAGCCACGACAATCATTAAGACTATGATTGGCCTTGTGGAGAGGACACATGGAGGTGGACTTCATGTTTTCTGAATTCTGTCTAACTTCAGTTTTCTTTGTTGCTATCCATTGTTTCCCCAGATTGGATCTCGGACCAGCTTTCTCCTTTGTTGTGCTTGCATATGTAGTTTCACTGTTGTACATGAACCCCGGATCATTTTTCATTTTGCTGATGTCTTGCATGAACTCCACAAAGCAAGAGAAGGGAGGGAAGACAGTGTTGTGTTGCTTTTTAGCTCACCTGAACCGAAGGTTCAAGTGAGCTTTTCTGATCACCTGTTGTCCGTCGTCCGTCCGTCCGTCCGTCCGTCTGTCCGTCCGTCTGTAAACTTTTCACATTTTTGACTTCTTCTCTAGAACCACTGAGCCAAATTTAACCAAACTTGGGACAAAGCATCCTTATGAGAAGGGGATTCTAAATTGTTAAAATAAAGGTCACAACCCTTTTTAAAAGGGAGATAATTGCGAAACTGCGAAAATTGGGTGGGTGTCTTAAAAAATCTTCTTCTCAAGAACCACTACACCAGATATGCCAATATTTACACAAAAGCTTGTATATATAGTGAAGATTCTAAATTGTAAAAATCGCGATCCCCGGGTCAATACTGGGGTCCCAAGAGGGGTTCAAAGTTGATTAAAAAAGACAAATTTAACATAGAAATATATGGGGGGAAATGTTTTTAAAAATGTATTCTCGAGGACTACAGTTCTAAAATTAGTGAGATTAATATACAAGTACCCTAAAAGTGTAGATTCTAAATTGTGAAAACCGTGATCCCCGGACTAATACTACATACGGCTCCAAAATATGTTCAAAGTTTAACATAGACTTATATATTGGGAAAATGTTTTAAACTCTTCTTTTTAAGAATTACAATGCTACAGTTTGTGAGATTACTGTGCAATCATTCTGAGATAGTGCAGATTCTAAATTGTTTAAATCATGTTTTATTAAAAGAAGTATTAAAAAAAAAAGAAAAGAAATTTCCATGATAAGTTTATCATCGTTAAATTATCTGGTTACACATGTGTATATTTATCGACTAGTTTTTTGTTTTTTTGGAATTTCAATCCCGACATCAATTACTCACATATCGGGGATACAAGTGATCGGGATCAAAGATCATAAATTCAAACAACTTCAAAAAGGTGTGGATCTTAGTTTTTACGAAGTTTTGATTCACAAACACACAGTTAGGAAAGATAAAGGAACAAAAGATATGGAAAAAAAGTAGGAATCATTGATAGACTTTATCAACTATATATAGACTTTCCATGTTTTTTGAGTTTAGTCTATAAGACAGATGATCGATGAGAATGCAAAATCTAACATGCCTAATGTCCTCATCACACCTGCAATATTTTTATTTGATGAATCGATAAAGAAGCTTTTAATGATTGAAATACAAAACAGATGCCAATATCATCTTTTAATTATTTAACGAATATAATTCAATTTTTTCAGTGAAATTGGATTTTTTTTTTTTTTTACTGCAAATGGGTATTTTAGAGCTTAAAATTCAGTCTCAGTTGATGTGTAAAATAACTATGAATAAAAACATGCCAAAGATAAAATTGTTTCTTTTTTTTATGTATTGTTTAATATATGGCAAAATCTTGAAATATATGAGTTTTACAATATTTATTCAGAGTTCACTTCATAATAAACCCTTTCGAAATAAAATGATACAAGGACTATTGTTCAGGTGAGCGATTTGTGGCCCATGGGCCTCTTGTTGTACTTGTAAGCATAGGAAGTCCACTTCTCTTGTTATGTGGAAGCTTACCAAGTATTGGCGCTAAACCTGATGAAGCATTGAAATGACTCAATAAAGTTGTGTACTTTGGATTTGCCATAAGGGATTCAATTTCTGAGATTAAGTCTAGCAAGTCATATAGTTTCACATTGTCTCTGTTAGTGAGTTTTGGGAAAACTGATAGTTTAGACATCAACATGGACTCCAATAGTTCAGGGCTGCCATAGCGTTCATTAAGACGCTCCCAAATTTTTCTTAGGGCTTCAGCTGGATTTGAAACGTTTGACGATCTAATGCTTGCAGCGTACTTTGATGAAGTTGGTCCTAACCACTTTGTAAGAAGGTCGAGTTCCTCAGTGTTTGTCGCCTCGAGTTCCTTCATTATTTCTTCGAACTGTGCTTTCCAGAATATGAATGTCTGTGGTTGATCATCGAATCGAGTGAGACGAGATATTAGCAGGTCTTTCTTCAGAAGAAACTTAGTAAAGTCTTGAACTTGATCGGGTCTGTTTGGCATGACACTTTCAGTGTTTTGAGTATAAGGCTGGCTTATGGGAAAAGTCTGCACATTGGAATTGAAGTTGACTTCTGATTTCATTTTTTCAGTTTGGTTATTGTTCGACTGTACATTGATATGAGGGATTGTTTGCTCCACAGGACTGATAAATGCATCCACTTGAGTATGAGGCTGTATCAAAGGGAATGTTTGCACATTTGAATTGAAATCAACTTGTGGCTTTTCCTTATCTTTTTGGTTAATAGCCGATTGTTCGTTGATATATTGTGTTGTACGCTCTATAGGATCGATAAGTGCATTCAACCTTTCTATATTCTGCATTGTGGGTTTACCTTCAGCCTCTTCATTCTCTAGTGCTTCTGCTTCAGCCTTGGTTGCTGCCACTTCCTGTTTAGTGTTCAAGAGTTTCAGTTCCGCTTCAAGCTCTTTCTGTTTCCTCATGGCCGCTGCACGAGATATCTCTTCCTGTTCAGCAATAGCTGCCTGTTGTTTCAGTAGGGATGTCTCTTGTTGAACATAGTCTAACCGAGCTTTAGCTGCTTCCGCCTTTGCCTTTGAGCGTGCCAGTTGTGAAGAGGAACTGGATATATGTGTGAGTTTTGATTGCGATATCTTTGACCGACGTGAAGCATTTTCAAGAGCTACTCCGCGCACTTCAGATATTTTATCGATCACTGAATTCACAAGTTCTTTGCATTTTTGCATAAATGCTGAATGTTTTTGAAGCTCTTGAATGCTATCTTCTGTTCTTGTCCTTGTAAGAAATGCTGCAAAATCAGCAGATGTTGAACAAAAATCTGCATAAGCTTTTGAAAGGTCACCTTCAAATTTGTCTAAATATTCTAAGTTTGTGATGGTAGAGCTGTATGTTGAAATTAGGTTCTCAACAGCTGCCCATTGAGCGTTTAGGTGAGTAGTATAATCCTCGCTACGCTTTGAGAATCCCTCCGCTCCCTTTTCGGTCAGAGTCCTTATTCGTGACTGAGGGTCTTCAAGTTCCGAGCCTTGTTCCATCGTTAGACTTGTATAAGACATCAGATCCAATTATCGATGAACGCCGTTTCGTCGTAGACGCCAAAATGTGAATCTCCTTGTCCAAGTCGTTACAATCTTTTTACTGTTCTGTCTCTGATACAGAAAGTTTCAACCAGTTTATTCATTTCATGGTTTATTGAATAAAGCAGGTAAAAAGCTACAAAAGAACAAAAATCACATTTAAACAATTGTCATGTACTGTTGATGACAAGAATGGCGTTCCATACATAAAAAATTTGGAAAATACTTGGACTAGGGAAACTGATAAATCCTACATTTACTTTGAAATATATGTAATTCTTAACATTCTGACAGTGTAATATAGTGAAATATATGAAAACAATACTCAAAACTGCACAATGAAAGACTATATCCAAATAATATATTGACATCATTGCTGACCGTTATTTTCTTGATAAGAAAAGTTTACAAAGAAAAAACTATCATGTAAGATATTCATAAGCTTAAACAACTTAGTAGCACATATGAAACAACAAAAACATACATTGTAGTGGCCCACAAGCTTCAAAATGGAAAGCTTCTTATTCAGTTTTCTGGCACGTGGTGCATAACAAAAAAGGGAGATAATACTAGCTCGCATGTATGGAGCGCAATTAATGTAACAAATGAATTCCACTACAGCTTCTCCCCCCGGAAAACCTACTATATGGTAGCCTTTCCCCCTAGGGGAAAAGCTACTATATAGTAGCTTTTCCCCCATAGTAGGGTTTCTCCCTCACGTTTTTGGTTCAGATTATATAAAAAATATTGATGGAAATCCGTAAGGATTATAATTAATGTTTCTACACTCCCAGGTTGCATACATGTATAACTGCATTCATCTATAAAGGTTAAGTTTCGTTTTGCCGATTTTTTATTTTTATAGGCTATGCTGAAAATTGAACACATGTGTAATGGAATTACACATGAAACTTAATTTTAGTAATTAATTGAACAAAAAATACTTGTTTTACAAGTTATACACTTATATGCATAATTCTGTGTTCTGAAATTGTACTAAGCGAGAATGTTTTAAGAATTTTTTGATAAATCTATCAGACTGTCTGCCTGTTTGTGAAAATTTCATCCAGGCTAAACCTCTGTTTTAGAGAGATTTTGTTTCCAATGTTTCAGAGCCCGATTTTTAAAATCCTATTATAATGATTATAGTGCATATTCTTTAGGGTCCAATGTCTCATAAACTAGAGATGACCATATCACCATATTTTCATAGTGGTAGTAGTTTACCACTTGTAGATGACTCTGAAAATTTCAGCCCTCAGGGTAGGGGCCCTTGGTGTTTCAGGGCCCGATGTTCAAAACCTCGTTATAATGATTGAATAGTGTTCTATAAGTGGGGATCCGAATCTCATATTCTAGAGATGACCACTGAACCATATTTTCACAGTGATAGTGTTATACCACTAGTAGATGACACTGAAAATTTTAGCCCCCATGCAGGGTAGGGACCTTTGTTGTTTTCGAGTCCGATGTTTGAAATCCAATTATAAAGAAAATGTATT
This sequence comes from Magallana gigas, assembly GCF_902806645.1. Classification (NCBI taxonomy): domain Eukaryota; kingdom Metazoa; phylum Mollusca; class Bivalvia; order Ostreida; family Ostreidae; genus Magallana; species Magallana gigas. The sequence continues at coordinate 58,145,689 of NC_047564.1, forward strand.
TTTTAGGGCCCCATATCTCAAAAACTAAAGATGACCACATGAACAAATTTTTACGGTCATTTAAAAGTAAAAACATCATTTAAAAATACACAATCGCTCATATATTTCCTTATCAAAATGATTGAAAATTACGTTTAATTCTGCTTTTCTTTTTTAAGAACTATATATAATATGATTTAAATTTGGCCCCCATAATTCGCAATTTTTGTGTTTCGGGTACAATAAAATGTTATGTTATTTTTTAGAAGAGTTGATTTAAAATATATTTTTTACCTATTCATTTGATTTATTTGCACTCACTTGCAGTATATGACGTCAGAAGTTACGCTATTACTACAATTCAATCAAAATCGGTCAAAAATTGACATTTTTCTTATCCGTTTACGAATGGGAAATATAGAGCGCATGCTTGAACAAAGATATTTTTTTTTTACTTATTAGTCTTGGCTATATATATATCTCTGATTAAACTATTTAGTTTGTTCAAACATGCGCTTTATGTTTTCTGAAAGAAAAACTGCTTGAAAACAAGCTGTTTTATGCTAAAATTGCAAAATTGGCGGGAAAAGGTTTTCTTTATGATGTCATATTTCTTAAATGTGAGCACTTGAATCAAAATGAACATTATGTATAAACATCACATATAAATCTGTACAAAGAAAAAAAAGAATTGAAGTAAAACGACGCGGGTAAATTCATTATTCTTCAAAACATTTAATCAATTCATAAGATGACTAATGATATAATAGATAACTAGATAAATAAATCAATAAACTTTTATTCATAAAAGGAGCAACCGAAAATCAAAAATAAATAACAAACCTAAACGCATACATGTATACGACTTTTTTTTACTTGTTAGTTGATTAGAAGACCAAGCTTATATTTAAAAAAAAAAGTCAGCTCACCACAATAGATGTGTTTTGGTTTTTTGGGGGTTTTGGGTTTTTTTTTAAATTACCCTTGTTTCATTGTTCGAAGAAATAATATGGTACACAAGTAAATCTTTATTGCAAAAATATGAAACAAATAGAATTATACGATTTTTAGGTAAGTGAATCGTATATCTTGATTTATATGGCATCGTTTTCAAAATTGTATATTTATAAATCACGTTGCAAACTTTAAAGTGGAAAACTTAGCAAATAGTGAGTGTAAATATATACATACGGTTAGTTAAGGCTCCATTTCACATTTTCCAAAGTAACCAGCAAAGATACCGACATTGTTCTGGTTGTGAAGACATTTCATTTTTTTAAACAAAATGTTTACATCATAAAATCTCGCGTTTCGTAAAAATGTGCTAAAAATATGAATATGCGTAACTTTAAAACAAAATTGTAAAACTTTTCACATGCTTTTAATATATAATCAATTAAAATACCCCTTACCCATGATTTAGAACCCCATCAATCAAAATAAAACTAAAACATTTCAGTTCTCATCATATCATTGCACCCTGTCTCCCGTTTGATATTTAGAAGAAGAAATATATAATTGTTTTTAAGATCGTCAATTCGAACGGTATTAATTTAAAATTGATAGCCTTTTGGACGAAGGGAGTAATACATTTCCACTTTTTATTCCCTTCCTCTACAAAATTAAGTCAAGATTGGTCAGTTAGTTCCCTCGGAGAAGCTTATACAGAGATGGTAATACATTGGAAAATTAAAGTTCCAAACCAGCGTATTTTTACTTAAATGTATTCTCACGTGTTCTTAACGTCGAAGTCGAAACTGTAGATCAGCATCGATTAGATGAAAATGATTCGAGGTATTCCGAAATCCGTGTAAAAGGTGTTCCAAAAAGGTGTAAACGATGATGACACATGAATGTTATGGAGGCGCGTGCCTTAGTTCATATTTGGGGTTAAAAAACCATGTAATACTATTTTATTCTATGTATTAATAAATGCCAAAACTATCCTTTTTATGAGAAATTAATATCAATTATTGCAAATTATTACCACGAATTGTCCGCCATATACATGGCCGGAATGTTAAAAAAGGGGGAAACTCCACTATATAGTAGGTTTTCCGTGGGGGTAATCTGGCTATAAAAAGGGGGAAAGCCCACTATATAGTCAGCTTTCCCTGGGGGAAAAACTGCTACATAGCCATTTTTCCAAGGGGAAGAACTGCTATATAGCCATTTTTCCGGGGGGAAAGATGGCTAGGGGGAAAAGGCACTATATAACACCGGCATTTACATGGAAGGCCCTTTCACAATTGGCTCACGAGTATTAGTACGAGCGTTTTACACCGTTTTGTGTACTCGGAAGAGCGATGCACGATTTTTAAAGATCGTAAAATAAATCTCAGCTGTTTATGCGTGTGATGTGCGACCATGAGACTGTTGCTCAACGTGTCTTATGTAATCTTACAACGGTTTACTATCATTGAAAGATATATCGGTTTCAGTGTCCATGCTTTGCCGTTAGTATGCACTAGTTCTAAACAGAATTATTTTCGCCCCGTGATATTTTCGCTTCGGTTTTGTCTCGTTTTGAATTCGCTCCAACAATGTTGCGGTAAAAGAGAGAAAGTTTAAGACGTTGGTATTTGACAAGTCTTAATTCGCTTACTGACAAAAAGAACGAAAACAGCGAAAATTAAACGAAGGCGAATAGTTCCCTTATACAGTGTACACTGTATCATAAAGCATATCTGCTTCAGGCCACAATCAATCTTGATTTTAACTGTTGCTCTTGTCATCTTCTTGAGCGGTATGTTGTCTTGCATTCAATTGTTTCTACTGAAGAGTGTCGGATACGGGCGGTATATATATCCCTTCCGACTCATATGAGCATTCGTAAGATGAAACGCATGACCGGACGAGCGCCGCTCGTCCTATCGCATTTGCGCACATTTAATCGTCCGATCATCAGGTTTTATTTTATCGCATCATATTTCATTTTACAACAGTCGCATATAGACGCAAAATATATCGCAAGATTTAATGCATTTACATCGCACAACGGTCGCTGAATCGCGTGGGTTTCGTACGAATACTTTTTCGAATGCGATTATTTTGGCAACAGTTCACGAATTTTTTTCGCCTCTGCAAGTGAGCCAATTTTGAAATTCGTTTAAGTAACACACATTAATTCAAAATGTTAAACTATTCTCTGACTAAATGTGATGTTAGACTAGTGTTCGAAATAATGTTATGTTTAATTAACATGTCTTTAAACAGGCAAAATATGTAAAATTGAAATGTTATTTACTACAAGTAACCATTGTTTTTCTTCGTTGAAAACAAGATTCACGTGCAAAATGGCACAAGCAGAGGTTTCCGGTTTGATGGGGTCGGGTCTGTGATGAATGAAGCTGAACCATAGGGGGGACTCGTGTACGGTTACAACGACTCTGTGGTTGCTATCTGGGTACCCACCTCTTTAAAACGAAACAGCGGAAATGCGGCTGTTTTTATGTTGGGAAGAATTTGGGGGTCAGGCTTCAATGAAGAGAAGACAAACAACGTGGAAATAATCTTCAATGTTATGGATATATTGAGTAAATACAAAGTGAATCATAATTTTCTACATTATAAATCGCAAATTATCTCAGAGCACAAAACAATAAATTATTTGTTTTGTTTTTTTGATTTTGTATATGATATATTGAGCAATATACAATTGTGATACATGTATGACGGAATTGCCTTCTATCGATTTTATTACAGACTGCATGTCGATTTTTTTCTCTCGTTAGTGCCTGTCTGTTTGCTAGAAGTGAATACTACAACAACAAGCTTAGTTGCTTCATTCAGATACGACAAAATAAATGATTCAGTTTTAAAGTTTGCCGTTGGTGATGAAATCACCATGCACTGTAACTATGGTTACAAAGCAGTGCATCCAAATTTGACTATAGTATGCAAGGATGAAAACAATGGTAGTTGGAGCCATGATCCCATAGAGTGTCATGGTATGTACTTGAACGCTAGACATGTTACATTTCATATTTCATCACAAGTAACTGCATTAATCAGCGCGTCAAGTATAGTGGTTTGGATTTTTTTTGTCGGATAATTTTGATAATTTTTTTTAACTCTTTAAGCAGATTAACTACTGCAAACGTAACCGCAAATATGGATGTTTTTTCCCCATTAATTTGGTTTTTTGTGACCATCAGTTGAGTGTCCAAATCCAGAGGTGAATAACACCAATGTAATCACCATGGATAATTCACCCGGTGGGTACGTAGTGAGCCTTACCTGCAAGGGCCGTCACAGACACATCAGTGGGGATTTAGAACGCACGTGCAATAGGAATGGAACGTGGACAGGTACACCACCTGTTTGTAAAGGTAATTTAATGCATTTAACTCAATCATTTTTACATGATGGTACTTAGTATCATGCAATTGGTTGAAATTTTACGAACATAAGGTATCACGTCCTATTCGTTGATTTTTAGAATGCAAGTGCCCTTGTTCGGCCATAGGATCAATACCAATCAAGTCAAACGAAACAAAGAAACTTGAACAACGAATCAGAGAGCTACGATCTTTGTTGACCGTACAGAAAAACATGACTGCTAAAGCCAGACGACGAAAAGTATGTGCCTCCGACCCGAGACCATCTGCCCAAGGAGTAGGTGTAGTGATGGGGGTTGGGGTTTTGGTGGTTATTATTTCATCTATTGTTATCCTGGATCTGCCTTCTTTGATTTCTTCTTTCAAATAGTAAAATAAACTCTCTGCGTCAATTTGTTACACCGTTTTATTGAAGATACACAAGGAGCCATTACGGTAGAATATATTTTTTCTTAATTGCCTATTTTGCCGATTTAACAAGTGCTTGGACTTTAGGCAGTGTGTGTGTGTCAAACTCCAATTTGACAAGGTGGTGTCTATTCATGGTTACTAGAAGTAATAACTTTCAATCATTGGCTATAATAGATATGAATACATCAAATGCAATTTACGACACTTTGTTTGACTTCATCTAGGGCTGTAAATTCATCTTGAAACAGCATCAATTTCACACAACAGAGCAGACCAGAATAAAAAAAGACATATTTGAAAGCCTGTTTTGATAAACGAACATGAATGTTACATCCAACCAAAAATTACAAGCGCTTGTTACCGGTGTTGTTTTAGTGTTTGTCTTTATACACGTATTGCTCTTATTGTTTTTTTAGATTGTTGTGAATAAAATGATCTATTACTTTTTAATCGTATTGTTGGATTTCGCTGGCATCCTCTACATGTATGCTGAATTGTGTTATATAATTATAATATTAAGGTTCATCCCTCCTTTAATGGCGTCTTTGTATTTTTATCTTCAATGTATCTTTTGTTAACGATATAAAAATACTTGTAATTGCTCTCTGAAAGTAATCTAGTTAACACTTGAGGGGCTCCGCCTCATCGACTCAAAAGAGTAACCGTTAGGGTTACACGGAACAGCTGATTAAATGACCTAGATCGTCTATCTCTAAAAGAAACGATCAGTGTAAATATTGAGCTGTTAGTATAATAGAACTAAAATTCTTGTTATCGTGAATGTTGAGAAAAAGTTTTAATTTTTACTATTATTACCATATTGGCCCCACCAAAAGGTCCGAATCCCTGATCCAGAGGCCATGAATTTCACAATTTTGGTACACGGTTTTATAGATTTCCAAAACCATGCATGCATTCATATTTTCTGATATTTATGGGAGTAGAGAGAATTTTCTAAGCTTTTACACATTTTTCATATGTGGTAATATTGGCCCCACCCTAGGGCCTGAACCCCCGACCCAGGAAGCCAGGAATTCTACAATTTTGGTAGAGAGTTTTACGGACATTAAAACCAAACATTTATTTTTTTCTCAAATATATAAGGGAATAAAGATTTTTTATATTAGTAAGATTTAGTACATTTGACAATGTGACCATATTGGACTTGAACCCCTGACCCAGGGACCATGTATTTCACAACTTAGGAAGAGGGTTGCATGGACATCATAATCATGCATTTGTTTAATTATTTCTCCCACGTGTGTGAGTAGAGAAGAAGATTTTTTAAATGTTTGCCTTTTTGCATGCTTGGCCCTGACCACGAGTCACCAATTTCACAATTTAGACTCATCTTAAGATATGTTTCAAATCAAATATGGTAGCAGTTGACTCTGTGGTAATTTTCAAGAAGTTAAAAATTGCTACCGGACGACGGACAACGGAGTAACCAATGACAATGAAAAGTACTTTCACGATCATGAGAACTCTAGCATTTTTCAGCTCCGTTGCAATGCGATCATTTTCAAAATGTAGACGTGATATTTCATTTAAAATTTATATCGTCATAAAGAACGCATTGAAATGTTAAATAACCTAGCCCTTTGTGAAATAAAATGTCTTTAAACCGGCTCTAAAAGTTTTAAGTTTGTAATTTAATTATGCAGACGAAAAGTTGATCATTATGAGCATTTATTGAAGTCATTATTTCATGTGACGTTTAAGAAACATTCTATGTACGACTTACTTAGTAAACATTTTGAGTTTCACATGTCGGCTGGAGCCGAGCTGTTTTGCTACAGAGCATTATGTCGTTTTGTGTGAAGTGTGCAGTGCCATAGTGTAAGTGAATGTTTATCGCATTGTATATGTATCTTTCCAGAGTTTTGAGTGAAATTCTAGTATGCATAAGCTTGCATTTTCATGATAGTTGAGTATTTCTCTCCAATGTCTATCGGCCGACATGACCTACTTTCTGCATAGTGCGCAGATTCATATTTTGCATAGCATGCAATTGTTTCATTGTATAAGCATACAATATAAGTCTGTATTTTATCATACAGTATAAGTTCTTGGCAGATTTACGATGTATAAGTAAATGTTAATGTTGTAATTTTGGAAGGTTTTGCAAAACACGTGGTTGCTGATGAAACTTAAATCTATGGAAAGCAGTTCTAGTCAATAATACATTTGTATACGGAAATGTATGGAGTCGCATTATTGTCATAGTTATTATCTTTGTAAATGTATGTGTATTGTAACAACAATTCATTTGTTTTTTGTAGCTTTTTACTAATAAAGTATGGAGACAAGTATGCATTCTTAATCCAGAACAGTAAAAAGACTGGCTCTACAAGCACACATGGCAACCATGAATCCAACAGAAGAGGACACAAGTGGTCGTCCCAGAAGGAAGATCGTTTTGACAGAGACAGGAAGAGCTCTCTTCGAACAGTCTGTTTCAAAATTTTGGACAAAACTGAGAACTGTGCGTAGGAAGTTAGAAGCAGAGATGAAAGAAATGGCTACAGACTCTAAGGAATCTTACCATCTCCAACGAGATAGACTGATCAACCTTGCTAAAGAGTACTGCGGAGTTCAGGAAGAATTGTTGGCCTTTCTGGAACGCTCTAATACAAAGGAGAGTGAGAGAGAGAAAGCATCACAGAACGTAGTGACAGACTTACTCATGGACAAAGTTAGTGAGTTTGTGCGCGGGCTAGACTCAGAAATGTCGTCCTTTGTGATGAGTCCCAAGCCTGTGACAATGAGGAGCCCCAATCCTGTCCAAGTGAAGACTCCGAAGCCTATACAGGTAAAGGCGGAGCCTCGGGATTCCCCAAAGCCTGCGGAACATGAAGACAGAAAGTCTATTCGATCAAGGAGAAGCGCTGGGTCTCATCGATCTGCTGCCTCTTCCATCTCCTTGGCGCAGCAGCGTCTTGAAGCGGAGGAGACCAAGGCTAAACTGCAGTACGCACGGAAGGAAGCCAAACTACGTAAAGAGCAGGCATCTATTCAAGTGGACCTGGAAGTCCTTGACGCCGAAAGAGATGCAGCTGTGGCAGAAGCGAAGCTACGTGCTCTTGAGAGCATGGAACCGGACTACATATCTGTTTCCTCCGAATCAGTGGCCGAACCTGTCGTAGAAGTCGAGGATCCGATTGAACGGGCAAGAAACTTTGTCGAAGGGATTAGTCTACAGCCAGTAGAGACAACCTTAAAGGAACCTCTGACAGAAATGTTGAACGAGGAATCCCACAAAGCAACAGAGAAACTTAACAGCGAGTCAGTCAACCCAGTTACGATAATATCTACACTTGTTCCCAAGGGATTGGAATCATCCAAGAACACTGTGTTTGATATTTCAAGCTTTCTACTTAAGAAAGAACTCATGATCAATAAGCTGGTCAATTTTGACGATAAACCTGAGAACTTTGTACCCTGGAAGACCAGTTTTAAGTCAGTTATTCAGGAGGCATCAGTTTCGCCCTCAGAAGAACTTGATCTCATCAGATGGTTGGGCCCTAGCTCCAAGGAACACGCTAAAAGCATCCGAGCAGCATCAATAGGAAATCCTACACAAGGCTGTGAGACCTTATGGACTAGACTGGAGGAAAGATACGGCTCACCTGAACTGATCGAAACAGCAATTAAGACCAAGCTTGCGAATTTCCACCGACTCAGTGCGAACGAACCAAGACGGTTGTATGAACTTTCAGATATTTTGAGCGAAACACTGGCGTTAAAGGAAAATCCAAAATACAATCAACAATTCAGTTATTTTGACTCATCAGTAGGAGTGCTTCCCATTGTTCAGAAGTTAACATCTGGTTTGCAGAATAAGTGGACTTCTAAAGCCTCGAAGTACAAACAGACGCATGGAGTTACTTACCCTCCATTTACTATATTCTGTGAATTTGTGAAGGAAATGTCAACCATGATGAATGACCCTGGCTTACAAGTGACTCAGGCTTTTGTCAAAGAGACACCAAGATACAACCAGCAAAACTTCAAACCTGCAAAATCAGTGAATGTCAAGAAGACTGATTTTAAAGACTCTGGAAGAGACTTTAAGACCACAGGGAAGAGATGCCCTATCCACGATGCTGAGCATACCTTGAATGAGTGCAGGGCTTTCAGGAAGAAATCCGTTCGTGACCGGAAATTATTCCTCAGAGAACATAACTTGTGTTACAGATGTTGCGGATCAGACACGCATACGTTCAAGACCTGCCGCGCAGATATAAGATGCGAGGAATGTGAAAGTTCACAGCACCCTACAGCTCTTCATCCACCTGAAAGCCAGAGACAGAATGGCGGGGAGGGAGCAAACATCCTCTCTAAGTGCACGGCGGTGTGTGGTGAACAGTTTACTGGACGTTCGTGTGCAAAGGCTGTACTTGTGGACGTATATCCAAAAGGAACCCCTTCACAACGTTTACGCATCTATGCTCTGATTGATGACCAGAGCAACACAACACTCGCAAGATCAGAACTGTTTGACTTTATGAATGTGCCTCACTCACAGACACATTTCTTTACACTTACCTCATGTGCGGGCCGCATACAGACGAGTGGTCGTAGGATATCAGGTCTGATGGTAGCAACGACTGATGGTTCTGTTGTGATGGAACTGCCTACCATTACAGAATGTAATGAAATTCCCAATGAGAAACATGAAATACCGACCCTTGATGTAGTGAAACATCACCCACATCTTCAAGACCTACCTTTAGCTCCTATGAATCCACAAGCGGAAATTCTACTACTCATAGGACGTGACCTACTGGAGGCCCATTATGTGCTGTCTCAGAGACTTGGACCTAAGAACTCACCCTTTGCGTTGCAGCTGAAACTAGGTTGGGTCGTCATTGGAGATGTATGTATCAACAAGTCGCATAAACCATCGACTATCAATGTGCTCAAGACTAACATAGTTACCTGTGAACGTCAGTCGATTTTTCAACCCTGTCCTAACAGTTTCCATCTAAAGGAGGACATCGCATCCTGTCGAGACGATGTTGGGTTCCACATTTTCGAGCGGAACAGGGATGATGACGAAGTTGGGATCTCTGTCGAAGATCGCCAATTCCTCAGGATTATGGACAATGAGTTTGTGAAAGATGAAGACGGGAGATGGAAAGCTCCACTCCCTTTTAAGCTTCGTAGACCGCAGTTAGGGAACAACAGAAGTCAAGCGTTAAAGCGTGCGCTGATGCTAGACAGGGATTTGAAGCGGAACCCTATAAAGAGGGAGCACATGATCACGTTTATGAAATCAATCACGGAAAGTGACGCTTTAGAGATTGCACCACCTGTTCCTCCAGGAAAAGAGTGCTGGTTTTTACCTCTTTTTGGAGTGTATCATCCACGAAAACCAGACAAAATACGTGGAGTTTTCGACTCATCAGTGAGTTATGAAGGTCTCTCTCTCAATAGTGTCTTACTGTCAGGACCTAATCTAACGAATGACTTGCTTGGTATACTGTTACGTTTCCGTATGGACAAAGTAGCCATCATGGCGGACATCCAGCAGATGTTTTACTCATTCCTTGTTAGTGAAGAGGACAGAGACTTTTTGAGGTTCTTCTGGTACAAGAATAACGACTCGGATGAAGAACTTATTGAGTACCGAATGAAGGTTCACGTGTTTGGGAACACACCTTCACCGGCAGTGGCCACTTATGGTCTACGGAAAACAGTAGAGAACGAAGATAGTGATGTAAGGAATTACGTGATGAAGAACTTTTATGTGGATGATGGTCTTATCTCCTTGCCCTCTAGTGCAGAAGCCATTAGATTGCTAAAGAAGACTCAGGTTGCGTTGAACAATGCAAGAATCAGACTCCATAAAATTGTGTCAAACGATGTGGAAGTCATGGAAGCTTTTCCATCTGAGGACTTGGAAAAGAACTTAATGTCACTGGACATTGGATCTGATGATTTGCCTGTCCAGCACAGTCTAGGCCTGTCATGGGACATTAACTCGGACAGCTTCACATACAGCACACGCATTCTAGAGAAACCCTTCACAAAGAGAGGACTTCTTTCTGTTGTCAACAGCTTGTTCGACCGTTTGGGTTTTATTGCACCCATAGTGATACATGGCAGAATTCTGTATAGAGAAGTGGGTGAGTGCAACAGTAGTTGGGATGATCCTTTACCTAGTGACCGAGAGGAAGAGTGGACAAGATGGAAGGACTCCCTCAGCTCTTTAGAAGACTTACACATTCCAAGAATGTTTACGCAGCTTTCCTTAAGCCGTACTCACATGAGGGAAATACATATATTCTCGGACGCTTCTGAGAAAGCGATCTCAGCAGTGGTGTACCTGCGTACAATCAGCAACTCTGGTGATGTCCACGTTGGATTCGTCATTGGGAAATCTAAGATAGCCCCACTTCAGACTACAACTATCCCGCGTCTTGAACTTTGTGCAGCAGTCTTGGGCACAGAGTTGGCTCAGACAGTGTTCAAACACTTGGATATCGACCCAGATGCAGCGACGTACTACACAGATAGTAAGGTAGTACTAGGTTACCTGAACAACCAAACTCGCAGATTTTATAACTATGTCTCGAACCGAGTGGCTGTCATCCACAGACGCTCTAAGCCTTTACAGTGGAAATTTGTACCAACGGCGCAGAATCCAGCAGACATAGGGACTAGATGTTTGACATCGGTAGAAGAGCTAGCAGAGAGTGACTGGCTTAGAGGACCACTTTTACTCAGATCTCCTCATAGTAAAGAAGAAGTTCTTACCTTTCCTTTGGTCTCTCCTGAAGAAGACAATAATGTACGTCCAGAAGTAAAAGTAAAGAAAACGGAAATAAACACACCATTTGTGGCAAGATTTGAAAACTTTTCAACTTGGAAAAGTTTGGTGCGTGCTGTTTATAATCTGAAGAAGATTTGCCGATTGAAAAGAGGAGCTGCAGTTTCAGCAGCATTCGATGTTGAGGTCATGCAAGAAGCTGAGCATTTCATCCTGCAGGAAGTACAAGCTTTCTTTTATAAGGAAGAGATCAGATCTTTGAAAGACGGTAAACCTGTACCCCCTTCAAGCTGCATTGTGACTTTGAACCCATTTATGGACAAACGGGGCACGGTACGTGTTGGCGGACGTCTCAACCAATCTAACCTTCCTGTTGATGAGAAGAACCCAATAATCATCCCTGGAAAATCTCATGTTGCAAGAATTCTTGTGTCCCATTTCCACAGCAAAGTTTATCACCAAGGAAGACTTATCTCAGAAGGTGCAGTGAGGTCCGGTGGGTTCTGGATCACTGGCTGTAAGACACTTGTGAACTCAGTTATACACAAGTGCGTTACCTGCAGGAAACTCCGAGGAAAACTGGAACACCAGCGCATGAGTGACTTACCTGCAGACAGACTGACGCCTGGTCCTCCTTTCTCAGCAGTAGGTGTCGACGTGTTTGGCCCGTGGACTGTAGCCGCGCGCAAGACCAGAGGAGGATTATCTCACAACAAAAGATGGGCGGTACTTTTTACATGTTTGACTTCAAGGGCCATTCACATAGAAGTCATAGAAGAGATGAGCTCTTCATCATTCATAAATGCACTGCGACGTTTTGTGTCTCTACGTGGCCCAGTGAAGGAGATGCGTTCGGACCGAGGGACCAACTTCTTAGGCGCCCTGGACGCGATTCAAGCGGATGCCGTTTATACAGAGAAACGACCTATTAGAGATTACCTTCGCAACAACAGGATAACATGGACCTTTAATCCACCCCATGCATCACACAGAGGAGGATCATGGGAGAGGATGATTGGGATCTCTCGCAAGATACTAGACGCCATGTTGTTGAACCCAAATGCGAAACAGTTGTCCCATGAAGTCTTGTGCACATTCATGTGTGAGGTGTGTGCAATCGTGAACTCCCGTCCTATTTGTTCACTGTCATGTGATCCTGACAGTCCTTATGTCATCAGTCCGTCAATGCTACTTACCCAGAAAGGTTTCACAGACATTCCTCCACAGATTTGTGGCGACATAAAGGAAATCTACAAAGCTCAGTGGAAACATGTACAACACCTTTCCGATACCTTTTGGAAGCGTTGGAAGGATGGATACTTACAGAATCTCCAAGCAAGAAGGAAATGGTGTGAGGAACGTCCTGACGTGAAGGAAGGTGACGTGGTCCTATTACGTGACAAGGAGTTGCACCGTGGACAGTGGCCGATGGGTTTGATTGTGAGGACTAAAGTGTTTAGAGCTTGTTCTTTATTCTACTCTCTGATTCTTAGAGTATTGCACCGGCAGGCTGCCCTTGGTATAAAGATGGAGAAACAACTTACAATATTCAGTTCAAATTGTGGGCATGCCTCTCATAAAATGTAATCTATGCAACAATATCAAATTAAAACCAAACGTAAAGTCATGGTTTCTCTCAGTCTAGTGCTGTTTCTATACGCTATGGAATGTTTATTCTCTTCTTGGCTTTGATGCGGCAGTGACAATATGAACACAAGAAACATTTCTCCCCACAGCTCCGGCAACAACAGATATGACAACAAGGTAGGTACAGAATGTTTGGGTCCTGAAGATGACACACCATACAGCGCTCCATCTCTACAAGACAAACACTCAAATTAAGCATATCAAGAAAAATGCGGTTATGAATTTACAATCATAATTCAAAATCGTCGAACACATCAAATTACCCTCTAAAATAAGTAGTTTTTAAGGTTTTTAATAGTTACTATTACAGAAATATACTGTATACATGTCAAGGTTATTTTCGCCATGTGTTATTTCGCTTTTCTACACTTGCAAACGATTTTGCCTTGTCTTGAATTTGCCCAGACACAGTTGTACTAAAAGAGAAATAATTTTAAAAAATTTAATCTGCTTAGTTTTAAATTTGCCCGTTGACAACGAGAGCAAAAGAGGCAAAATAAAACAGGGGCGAATATTTCCCTGTTTACAGTGCATAAAACTGCATCAGATGAATAGATAATTTACTTCTATAACAAAGTTTATCTTCATTTGTTTTCAGCCCAAATGAACCACAAAGGAAGGAATTTCACTGTTCATATCTTTTTCAATGTGTCTTGCAAAAATCTTTTTAAGTTGGTAATTAAAATGTATCTAAAATATCATAATTTCAATCATTAAGTTTCATAAAAGAAAATTCATTCATACAGAAATTGCTCTTTATATATATATATATATATATATATATATATATATATATATATATATATATATATATATACCATTTGTATATGTTTATACAATAAAATATGTTCAAACCAAACCATATATATATATATAAAACATAGGTAATCACAGCTCACAGAGATGGGCCATCGTAATCACAGCTCAGCGAGACGGGCCATCGCCTTTATGAGGCATCATCTTTTTTTAAACACCTTTATCATTTTATATGAAAATCATAACAAATAATCTTGGATATTCATGGATACTGTTTTAACACACTATCATATATCCTATGCTAAAAATAGTTTGATAATTATATATGTTCATTTAATATGGTATTGTATGATATTTACAAAATACTATATTGCATTTTATGATACTTAACAACACATATCATATAATAAGATATAATACTGTAATATATAATGATACAATATGACATTGTAATATATAAAACATACAATGTATCAAGATATGCTATTGTATTATATAATATGATATGGTATTGTATCATGTAACACATTATTTTCACATGTAATACAATATCATAATACATGATACATTATAGTATAATATGATGAAATATCATATCACATAATAAATCACGAAATTGTAACATATGATTTTATACTGTATGATACAAAATGATATTATAATGTATGATATTGTATTATATTGAATGATACAATTTGATGCTATTATGACATATGATACATTATATGATTTTATATCATAAGATCTAATAAAATATGGTGCAATGTCTATATTAATAATGTTTCAAAATTATATAATACAATACATGTAGTATTTAATACAATATCATATCAATGATACAATATTACATATAACAATATCATATGATACAATTTCAAGAGATATAATAATATATTATATAATACAATATCATATTTTACAGTATAGTATCATATGATACAATTTTCTATATTATACAATATCATATCATGTGATTTAACATGATAAATTACAACATTTTATGAAACAATATCATGTGATACAATATATATTATAGAAAATCATATGAAACAATATTGTATCATAATATACAATACTATACATAACAATATCATGATACAATTTCATATCATAATATACAAAAAAATTGATATAATATTACATTGTATCATATAATTTTCTACAATATATGATGTATTATTGAATCATATAAAACAATA
This sequence comes from Magallana gigas, assembly GCF_902806645.1. NCBI lineage: Eukaryota > Metazoa > Mollusca > Bivalvia > Ostreida > Ostreidae > Magallana > Magallana gigas. Next base: position 58,160,796 of record NC_047564.1, read on the forward strand.
GTGTTTCACATCATACAATACTGCATCATAGGAATCATGTGATATCATTTAGTACAAACACATCTATCAAATAAGTTTGAATGAGATTTTTTTAGCATCCGTTATAGCTCTATCCAATTCATTTATACTATAGTAAAATCAACTATGCAAGATTGAAATAGTACTATTATCTATTAAATATGTACCTTGTTTCAAAAAACTAAACCTCATTCAGCATCCAAAACCTATGGCTCAGATTCAGCATTTAAGCATGCCAGGTGCATCAGTATCATAAGCTGTATCATTCATGTAAGTTTGGTGAAGTTAGGACCAGTAAAAACTGAGATATAATCATCAGAGGGCACCTGCTCTATAAACTTTAACCAGCTCTAAAAAGCTTAACCTCATCCAGCATCCGAAATCTATGACTCAGATTCAAGCATTCAAGCATGTCAGGTGCATTAGAATCATAAGACGCACCATCCATGCAAGTTCAGTGAAAGTAGGACCAGTAATAACTAAGATATAATCATCAGAGGGCACCTGCTCAAAAAACTTTAACCAGCTTTAAAAGCCTTAACCTCATCCTGCATCTGAAACATATGGCTCAGATTCAGCATTCAAGCCTGTCAGGAGGATCAAAATCATAAAACCCACAATCCATGCAAGTTTGATGAAGTCAGGACCATTAGTAACTTAGAAATGGCTATCAAAGGGCACCTACACCAAAAACTTTAACCTGCTCAAAAAGCCATAACCTTCTCCATCATCTGAAATTCAGGGCCCAGATTGAGCATCCAAGTCTTTCAAGTAGGTCCACATGCATCATCCGTGCAAGTTTGGTGAATATAAGACAAGTAATATCTTAGATACAGGACCTGCAACAAAACTCTTAACCAGGTCTGGATGCCAATGCTGACACCGGGGGTATAGCATACTATATATAGTAAGCTCCCCTAACTCCGTCTCGGTGAGCTAAAAATTAAACATGAGGAACATAGCTCACATGAACAACATTAGCCATAACTCTTATCAAACTCTGATTATAGGCAACTTTATGAAGTCAATTACTTAAAATATCTAACAACTAGTAAATTCAAAAGGGAGACTTTTTCTGATATATACCTATGTTATTATTCCATCTCTTATTCAGGCCCTAGCCTACTCTTCGGAACTATGATTTGTAAATAGTAACAAGAGGCCAATTGGCCTTAACGGTCACCTGAGTAGCATATAACCCATACACAAACTTGTGGAGGAGTCTCATATATGCATTTAATTAATTAGGTTTCATTCTGGAGTAAAAAAATTATAAAGGACTATGTGCAGTTTTATGCATTTTTTGCCCAAAAAATCAAAGTTTTAGGAAGAGCTTTAAAAATAAGGTGAAAGATAGTTAAAATCATATTCGAAATAAAGGTGTAAAAGGTTATCACCACAGTGACGTCATAATGTAGAAATGACGTCATGAAGATTGCATTATTTTGATAAATTGATGTTTTGTGGCAAAATATGGGTGTTTTCCGATGGTTTTTCGACTGGGAAACATCGAGCGCAGGCTTGCTCAAGTACCATTTTTTAGTATAATGTGTATTACTATCTGAAGAAAAATATATGTGAAAATCGCACTTGAGCAGACCAGGCTCTATACTTCCGAATGCAAATTATAGGGCAAAAATGAGAATATTTTCATTTGTTTGCAAATTTGGGGGAATTAGTTCATTTAGGTGACGTCATAGATAAACAGCGAATGAGCAATGATGACTAAAATCAAGATTAAAGCTATAGCCATCCTATTTTCAACGATTTGTGAAGTTTTATTTTTATACGATACTATTTAAAAATTGGTTGAAATCGGGGGCAGATATTTGACCATACCGCACATAGTCCTTTGTAATGACGACCACCTCCCTGCCTGAAATCTTTCAAAAAGAACTATGAAACCTATAATTTTTGCAAAAAACTTAAAGATCTGGTCTACAAAATCATGAATTCAATTTTCCTTTCAGGTGTGTGGGAGTAAAAAAGATAATTTTTTAATGTTATATGCATTAACACCTATACATCCATTTGGCCCTGCCCTAGAGTCAAAACCCATACTCCAGGGGAAATGAAAATTAAAGTTTCAGTAGAGGACTTCCTGGTAAACATAATTATAAGTGAGTTTTTAATACAGATGTGTGAGAATAGAAAAGAAATTTTTTATAAACATTATATGCATTAACACTATATTGCCATATTGCCCCCCCCCCCACCTCATGTCCTGAACCCCTGACCCAGAGGCCACGAATTCCACAATTTAGGTAGAGGAGTTAGTGGACATCATAACCATTTATTCAGTTTTTTGAGTAGAGAAGAACATTTTTTAAGATTTAAAACATTTTTACAATATGGCCATATTTGCCCCATCTTAGAGCCAGAACCCCTAACAAAGGGGTCAAGAATTTTACAATTTTGGTAGAGGACTTCATGAACATTATAACCAGGCATTTAGTTTTTAACAAATATATATGGAAGTAAAGAAAAAGACTTTCTAAGATTTAATACATTTTTACTATATGGCCATATTGGCCCCACCCTAGAGCCTGAACCCCTGACCCAGGGGTCATGAATTTCACAATTTTGGTAGAGGGCCTCATGGACATCATAATCATGCATTTAGTTTTTAACAAATATAAATGGGAGTAGAGAAGAAGATTTTCTAAGATTTAACACATTTTAACTATATGGCCATATTGGCCCCACCCTAGAGCCTGAACCCCTGACCCAGGGGTCACGAATTTCACAATTTTGGTAGAGGGCCTCATGGACATCATAATCATGCATTTAGTTCTAACAAATATATATGGGAGTAGAGAAAAAGATTTTCTAAGATTTAATACATTATAACTATATGACCATATTGGCCCCACCCTAGAGCCTGAACCCCTGACCCAGGGGTTATGAATTTCACAATTTTGGTTGAGGGCCTCATGGACATCATAATCATGCATTTAGTTTTTAACAAATATAAATGGAAGTAGAAAAGAAGATTTTCTAAGATTAAATACATTTTAACTATATGGCCATATTGGCCCCACCCTAGAGCCTGAACCCCTGACCCAGGGGTCATGAATTTCACAATTTTGGTAGAGGGCCTCATGGAAAACATAATCATGCATTTACTTTTTAACAAATATAAATGGGAGTAGAGACGAAGATTTTCTAAGATTTAATACATTTTTATTATGTGGCCATATTGGCCCCACCCTAGAGCCTGAACCCCTGAACCAGAGTCCCTGAATTTCACCATTTGGTAGAAGGCTCCATTGACACCATAACCATGCATTCAGTTTTTTCCTCACATGTGGGAAAGTAGAGAAGAAGATTTTTTTGAAAATTTGGCTTTTTTTGCATATTTGGCCCCGCCCTAGCACCCCAGGGGTGGTAGAGCCATCAATTTCACAATTTAGATTCTTCTTACACTAGAGATGCTTCACACCAAAAATGGTAACGATTGGCCTGGTAGTTTTCAAGAAGAAGTTGAAAATGTAAAATTATAATGCACGATGACGGACGAAGACCAATTGCAATAGGTCACCTGAGTGACTCAGGTGACCTAAAAATGTTCACTCAAAACTACACTTCCTGAGGGTGCATACTCAACAGTTGAAACTTTCCAGGCCAAATGAATTCATAGGAGAGGATTTTAAAAAGAAACCAATGTAAATTTTTATTTCAGAATTCATATTGTGACTTTTCCTTACCAGATCATGTTTTTTTTCTACAAACATGAACCAAAACTACTTGGGGATGCTTTAAAACAAGTTTTAGCTTTTCTGGCCATTTTTTTTTTCAGGTTAAATAATGCTAAAGATCTCTGTGACATGTTTCTAATATGTTAAGATTGTTAGTATCCCCAAATTTAGTTCCAGGTTGACCATGATTCAAAAAGCCTAAATGTACACTGCCTAAGAGATGCTTTCACAGAAAGTTTTAACTTTTCTGACCAAACGAATTAATAGAAGTGAACAGGATATACGAGTTAAGAAAATGTTGTGAAACATGCTCCTGGGTAGTGTCCATGGGATTTGTACTTTGGGCGCCAAATGTAAGGGGTGGTGATAAGTCAAGTCTCAACCGCGACTTGAACCCAGGGCCTATGGCGTACTATGCCAGTGCTCTAACCACTGAGTTACTGAGACCCGATACATTGACTGACGGTCACACACCTGTTAATCCGGTGACATAAGATTTTAGAGTATAATCTTAAATTAACACATACATGTACTTGGAACATGCTGAATCTCATTTTCTTTTTCATTCTGGAAAAGGTACTTCAGAATCTCTAAGGCAGTGATTTCATCTGTACCTGAAAATTTGAATGATCTGATCAGTATTCACATAGAAGACTTCATGGTCATCTGAGCATTGTAGCCTTGAGTTTTATAACAAAATGACAATCTAAAAATACATTAAACCAAATGAATTTTTTATGGACATTCATGAAATACCATGAATCTCAGCACTTTTTACATCAAGATGCTAAAGAGAAATCTAAAGGCCTAAGCACAGTGGCATCTTATCCTCTCTGCTCTCTATGTGATATATATAAATAATTTATATATATGTCAAAGAGAGCTAAGTGGATAAGATGCCCCAGTAACCTAAGGAGATGTTTCATATATTTAAAAAAAGTTGCGTGTTTAGGGTAACCCAAACTAACCTACAAAAATGCCCCGATCCTACCAGTTTTAGATGTCTTTTTTTATCTGATTGTAAATTTTATATAATTTCTATTAAAAAATCCATTTTTAAATATGACACAAACAAACATTCTTAGGATTCATGCAGAAAAAAATATGATAAAATTTTAAAAAAATCCCTACCTACCTAACCTAATTTTTTCAACAATGTTACCCTAAACACACAATATTTTTTTATAGGCCTAATTCTTTGTTTGAAGGAAAAGATGACTTTTTGTGCTAATACCACATAGTTTTAAAGGGAAAATAGCATTTTATCCAGTAACTTTACTCCATGTTTACTTTTTCTCTGAAGTTCAAATTATGGTGTGCATTGTACAAAACATGAAAAAATAAATACCGGACAGCCATCATTTTTTTTTGGGGGGGGGGGGGGGGGTGTCAGATAAAAATATCTGAGAGGGCAACATGTTTGCAACTAGGGTGATGAAGGATTACTACATTGGCACAAGAATAGGGGTTATGGTCACAAATATTAGGATTATAATAAAAAATAACAGGTTATTAGTGGGATGCAAACATTTTCAACAATAATACAGAGACAAATTCAAAACATATGTGCTATTGGAGGAGAATCACAATATTAACTAAAGGAAAAGATGTGTTAATAGTGTTAATATATTCATTATCTTACCAATATGCCCTGCTTGCTGTTGCATGCAGGTGCTCTCAGTTGGGATAAAAAAAAATTAATGCATTTTCAATAAATCAATATTGCCTTGCCCTAACACCAGAATTCCAGATATAATGTTTCAACATATTCAATATAAAAAAGATAACCTCACTATTAGCTTGCATTAATTATAAAAATTGTAGCAAATAAAATTACAAATTTCTGGTTTAGATTCTTGAAACAGATCTGTTTCTATGGTGCATGTACTCACATCTACAGGACAGCAGTTTGGCAACAGCCACCTCTACATCGGTCCACTGGAATCCAAATGCTAGTACTTCCTCTACCACTTCTTCATCAATCAGACTTGTCATATTCATGCAACAAGTTGGCTATGTATGAATTTAATCACATGGATCAGTATAACAAATTGTTTTTATTAATTACACCTAAAAAGGACAGTAAATCAGTTGAATAATTATAGTGAATTGTGATTTTGTTTTCCATGATCATTTTTGAATAGCTCAAGAAACTGCTTTGTTCGAATTTGAATTCTTTATTTAATAAGTAAGAAATATAATTAAACATAAAAATATTTTACCCTACCATAAAAGTGGTTATTTACTCATGAGGGAAATACAAGTACATTGGTTACACAGTATTAAAGCTTAAAACCACATAAAATACCCCCCCCCCCCCCTGTATGCGTATTTATGGTTACAATATCAAAATTGAGGAGTTGTAAATCATGCAACAATGTATTTAATACCCACGCGTATTGTTTGACAATAAAAAAATGTACCACCCCCATATTAATAACCACTTTTTCAGTATTTGCCCAACGCCTTACTTTCTCTATAAAAGGACACCTTGGATTCTCATGCATATGTCGTGAAAAAGGCTCAACATCAATATTCCACTCTTGTAGCTGAAGATTGCAAAAGGCACAACGCACCCTGTCTCCACAACCTGTATAGTAAAAGCCTGCCAGTGCCATATCTTCTCTACGTTGTGGAGAAGACCAGCATGAAAATGTGTCCAGTCTTTCAGTAAACTGATGCAACCTGTTGTCATCATGAATTGATTGGCTAAGGTGGAATACCGGCACTATTGGATTCGAAGCTCTGCTTGCTTGAGCTGAATTTCCCTCCAAGTTTACAGACTCAGAATTCTGTGGAACTTCTTCAATAACTAATTCTATCGGGGGCTGAGTCATCTCCTGGGGTGGCTCACTACATTGGATTGGCATCTTGTCACTACATTCAACTGGCATCATGTCAGTACATATTTCAATTGGCACATTGTCACTACTTTCAATTGACACATTTATGGATTCAGCTGCTGCCACCCTTTGATTGGAGAAAGATCGTTCATCAAATGAACTAGGATTGTTTTGCATGTCTTCTGATGACATTATATTCTCGGTTGTTTTTTACCTGTTTAATGTAATGAGGTATATATGGGATACAAAGTCTGAAAAATGCTGCCAAATGTGTCTTAATTGACTTCCTTTAACCCTGGTTAATATTCACAAATCACCAAAGCATTTGATATATAGGATCGATTGAGCTTACCGAGTCTTTATGATGAAGTTAAGGACTCAAAAATACTTTGACAAATCCCTGCAGATACAACTGGAAGTCCTTGGTGAGAAACACTCATCAAAGATTGGTTTTGACTCAGTATCTAACAAAAAAAAAAGATACAAATTTGTAGTTCACTGTATGCACATATATTTTGTTTTACATAGATCTTAATAACCAAGGTGCATAAAATATGTTTTACGGTGCTACCGTTGTGGCGAGCGCAGCAAGAATTACACATACCTTGCATCATTGTCAACTGAAGTGTTTTTAAGGTATCCATGAACATCAAAAAAATTTTAAGAGAGTTTTGCTCTACAACAAGTATGCCAAAGGTACTTACATTGTATTTAAATGGTTATGATACATACAGCGCCACCTCCCTCCCCCGAGAGAGAGAGACCGGTCCCTCTTTGTAGGTGTGTAATTTCCCACTTTCAAATTTAATGATTTGACTATATGCAACATCTGCATAAATTTTTATAACTGTTTATTTTTTCTCTTTACTCCTTTTATTTAGTTCAAAATGTCCTATTGTTTATTTCCTCCCTACTCATATATATATATACTTACCTGCCTACTGCACATGCATGCACAATTAGCTTATAAATGGATCGATATGACAGTAAAATATGTCTCTTGCTAGTATATATTCATATAATCTCTATATAAAAAAATTAAAAACAAATCATATGTCAATGAGGCAGGTATCGCAGTCTATACTGTAATAGCTTATACACGCATTACATATTATGTTTGATCCACCTTTAAATTTATTGCGGGAAATATAGCGCGAGAGCACTGTGACGTCATCCATGACCTTTTTAGTTTTTGTTTACGTATCTTGACTCAAAAAGAAGGTATTGAAGCATGTAAGAAATCTCTTGAGTCTCCCAAAGCTTGTGCAGTACTCAAAACATGTCTTCAAACCTCAAGACACCGTAAATTACGAATTAAATGTCGGCCATTTTTGGCATAGCACCACGGGTAAAAACATTAGAGAGCATTATGGGACGTAGACAAAAAAATTTGTTTGACGAATCAGTAGGTTTAGCTCGTTCTTTTTCGCGCGCACACTGGTTCGTAGAGCTCACTTCGCTTGCTATAATTAGATCTGCCACCACTGTTCAGATAATTACGTCAACTTGTAAGATGAATATGTCAAGCTCTCAGTTATTCATGTCAACATGTGAGATTTATATGGTGATTTGTCAGAAGATATTACTGGTATGTCAACTGGACAGCACAAATTGCCCGTGGAACATTTAAATTTTAAATGTTAAATTTTTAAACATGTGAATAAGTTCCGAGAAGTCAACATGATTATCTGACAAGTGAAGTCGACATCAAGATCTGACCAAAGGCACCTGAATTTTTATCAATCAGTCGCTTAATAAGTCATATATTGAAAAATTTTACCCCTGCTAAACATAAATACACATATATATAGTAGGGGTGGAATTTTTCAATATATGGCTTATTAAGCAACTGATTGATAAGAATTCAGCTGCCTGTGATCTGACAAGTCGACGTGATTATCCGACAATATGTTCGCCTATTTGTTAATCCCGGATAAACCCGGAAAACAGTGTATATTTGTAATACTCACCTGGACAGGTTAAAAATGTAAAGACTAGGTCAAGGATTTCAGTAGGCTATAGTAAGAGATTGAAGTGATTTTCGCGGTCAATAAATAAGCCAACAATTATTTAAATTAAAACAGGTATATTATTAAGATAACGACTACAAAAGGCATACACATTCACCAACACTGGCAACAGACTTTCTCGTGACTTCTCTAGATAGCGAGATCCCGGGAACTCGAACAGAGACAGAAGCCCGCGAAAAGGACGCCGAGCCCGATTTATAAATAAAGCGGAAGTTAACCCCCCCCCTCCTCCCAATACACTACAAGACGTATCTCTGAAGATCACTGTGTGTAAACACTTCTTACCTAACCCACATCCCACATGTAGCAATGAAAACCGACAGGCACAACAGATGCTGGATGAAAATGAATAACCTCCCATTCGGAGAAACTGTTACGAATCATGCTCGTCCAATTAACATATTGCGGTGAGGGAAATGACCGAGAAGTTACGATTGTTTGTGCATAGCTTGTGGCTTAACAAATATATTAAATGGAAGCATGCATGTTTCAATCAGGCTATCTTAATTATTGCCTTACTGTGTGAACATGTATATCACCTGAAATTAAATTATTTCATTAAATTTCCAACCATAGGAAAGGATATTCAAGCACGTATTGCTTTTGAAAGTGTGTGGGGGCAGCTATATATAGCTTCGTCCAAAACATCTTGACAAGCAATTACTAGTAATAAAAGGGCGAATTCTCAAAACCAGGGACGTATATACTAATATATACGCCCCTATCAAAATCATGAAAATAAACCTAGTTGTAACTTCAATTCAATTAGATTCCTTATTTTCAGTTACATTTATCAGTCTGTTTATTACATTCTCCGACGAAGGTGGAGGGGGGGGGGGGGTCAAATCATGTATTTCCATTTATTATAATATGTAAAGTTAAGAAAAGTGCCTGTTGCAAAAAAAAAGGGGGGGGGAAGTACCCCCCACTCCCCTCTACCGATGCTACGTGCCTGCGATGTGTACACACGGTGTGCTCTAGAGTATTCTTCTGTGGTCCCAATTTGGACTAATTAAATAAGCCACTAATAGGCGCGCAAAAATAGTTAGACATTTTGGCGCGAAGTCCTACTTTCTACCACTCACGCAACGGCTGAGGTTTGAATGAACTCATCCATTGACATAGATCAATGGGGAGGGGGTCAAATGAATTTTTTGACATTTGTATTGCAACAATTACATGTATTATACTTTGGATCGAATGTTTCGGAATTAATGTACATGCATTTAGTAAGACAAGCGAGTTTTGTGCCCTTTTCAAGATAAATGAAATCGCCCAAAAGATCGAAAATCGGGTCACATCCCATTTCGGCAATTTAGTTCCTCCAGTTAACACTAGTTCCAGCTATATGAATATATATTTGTTTTATTCCAAACTGAGGATTCTTTGGTAATGATAATCTAACATCAATTATTACTTATACATTGTACATTGTCCCGAGATTCGGATGAACGTCCGATTTCAATAGTAAATTGAATAAAGAATTGCAAATTAAGAATGTATGGATAAATTACGTACCGTTCAGTGTTTATTCCTTCAGAAAATGGACCGATTTTAAAGTCACGGGTTTCAAGAGCCTGTATTTCGCCAAGACGTTCAAACAGTGGATCGCAAGGCGTTCTATTGGGGGAGTTTAAAGAGACTTCATACCGTAAGGATCGATGAAAAATTCAGTTATAGGGTTATATATATACCTACAAGTTGCTGTCCTTAAAAAAAGGACTACAATACGTGGACCATTTGTATGTGTTTCCAACGAAAAAGTGAAAGCCTTAAGATTATCAGAGATTCCACCGACTCTAGCCCTCTGCTTTTAACCACTAAATTTGTACGTTGTATTATAGCCGTAACTTTTTATCTCAGAATTTAAAGGATTCATACTTCTAAAATAATTATGATCTATCTATCAGTGAAGTTTGCATGTACCGTATCAGGCATTGGATGAATTCTACTATTTGCGCACACATTACGATTCGCACTACTTTGTTAACTATGCAGTGACAGCTTTGTATAAATTAAAAATTTCATATTCATATGATGCATTTTTCTTGAGATTTAAACTTATATGCAGTGACATAATTATTCAATCATACTTAAATGCTTAAAAAATTTAATCGGGAAGTTCTTTAGCCTCGCCTACTATAAAAGTAAAGTTAAGTTACTTAAATTGTGTATTCGGAAAACAACAAAACATTGCAAATTATGCTATTTGATGCATGTTGTAGTTCCGGTGTTGTATAGCAGTTTTTCCCCCATAGTAGCTTCCCCCTTCCCGGAAAACCTACTATATAGTAGCCTTTTCCCCCCCGGGGGAAAAAGCTACTTTATAGTAGCTTTTCCCCCATAGTAGGGTTTCTTCCTCACGTTTTTGGTTCAGATTTTATAAAAAATATTTGTGGAAATCCAGTAGGGATTAAAATCAATGTTTCAAAACTCCCAGGTTGCATACATGTATATCTGCATTCATCTGTACAGGTTAAGTTTCGTTTTGCCGATTTATTATTTTTATAGACAATGCTGAAAGTTGAACATGTGTGTAATGGAATTACACATAGAACTTAATTTAGGTAATTTATTGAGAAAAGTTTTACAAGTTATACACTTATATGCATAATTCTGTGTTCTGAAATTGTATTAAACGAGAATGTTTTAAGAATTTCTTGATAAATTTATCAGATTTATCTGTTTGTGAAAATTTCATCCAGGCTAAACCTCTGTTTCAGAGAAATTTTGTTTCCGATGTTCAGAGCCCGATTTTTAAAATCCTATCATAATAATTATAGTGCATATTCTTTAGGGTCCAATGTCTCATAAACTAGAGATGACCATATCACCATATTTTTAGCTCACCTGAGCTGAAAGCTCAAGTGAGCTAATCTGATCACATTTTGTCTGTCGTCCATCTGTCCGTCCGTCTGTCCGTAAACTTTCAACATTTTCAACATCTTCTCAAGAACTACTGGGCCAATTTCAACCAAACTTGGCACAAATCATTCTTAGGCAAAGGGGATTCAAAGTTGTGAAAATTAAGGGCCATGCCCACTTTCAAGGGGAAATAATTAGAAATTAATAAAAATTTCGAGAAATTTTCAAAAATCTTCTTCTCAAGAACCATAAAGCCAGGAAAGCTGAAACTTGTGTGGAAGCATCATCAGGTAGTGTAGATTCAAAGCTGTCAAATTCATGGCCCCCGGGGGTAGGATGGGGCCACAATGGAGGGTCGAAGTTTTACATAGGAATATATAGAGTAAATCTTTAAAAATCTTCTTCTCAGAAAATAATCAGCCAGGAAAGCTGAAACTTTTGTGGAATTATCCTCAAGAAGTGAAGATTCAAAGTTGTGAAAATCATGATCCCCGGGGTAGGGTGGGGCCACAATGGGGGGGGGGGTGAAGTTTTACATAGGAATTTATAGAGTAAATCTTTAAAAATCTTCTTCTCAGAAACTAATCAGCCAGGAAAGCTGAAACTTGTGTGGAAGCATCCTCAGGTAGTGTAGATTCAAAGTTGTGAAAATCATGATCCCTGGGGGTGGGTGGGGCCACAATGGGGGGGGGGGGGGGGGCTCGAAGTTTTACATAGTATTAGAAAGAGTAAATCTTTAAAAATCTTCTTCTCAGAAACTAGTCAGTCAGGAAAGCTGAAACTTGTGTGGAAGCATCCCAAGGTAGTGTAGATTCAAAATTGTGAAATTCATGGCCCCGGGGGTAGGGTGGGGCCACAATGGGGGGGGGGGGGTCGAAGTTTTACATAGGAATATATATATAGTAAATCTTTTAAAATCTTCTTCTCAGAAACTAATCATCCAGGAAAGCTAAAACTTGTGTGGAAGCATCATCAGGTAGTGTAGATTTCAAGTTGTGAAAATCATGATCCCTGGGCGTAAGGTGGGGCCACAATGGGGGTCAAAATTTTAAATAGGAATATATAGAATAAATCTTTAAAAATTTTCTTCTCAGAAACTAATCAGCCAGAAAAGCTGAAACCTGTGTGGAAGCATCCTCAGGTAGTGTAGATTCAAAGTGGAGAAAATCATGATCCCTGGGGGTGGGTGGGCCACATTGGGGGGGGGGGGGGGGGGTCGAAGTTTTACATAGGTATATATAGAGTAAATCTTTAAAATTCTTCTTCCCAAAAACAAATCAGCTAGGAAAGCTAAAACTTGTGTGGAAGCATCCTCAGGTAGTGTAGATTCAAAGTTGTGAAAATCATGATCCCTGGGGGTAGGGTGGGGCACAATGGAGGGTCGAAGTTTTACATAGGAATATATAGAGTAAATATTTAAAAATCTTCTTCTCAGAAACTAATCAGCCAGGAAAGCTGAAACTTGTGTGGAAGTATCCTCAGGTGGTGTAGATTCAAAGTTGTGAAAATCATGATCCCTGGGGGGAGGGTTAAAGTTTTACATAGGAATATATAGAGTAAAACTTTTAAAATCTTCTCAGAAACTAATCAGCCAGATGATTCTTTATAATCGTTAAGACTTTGGCTCCAGGACAATTCTTCGGCCTCACAAAAAGGTTCAGAGTTTGATGTAGCTTTGTATCCCATAGATAAACAATTATTAAGGATCTTTTTGAGAACTGCAATACTCATCATGTGATATGACTATAAAATCATCCTGTTTGAAAAGGGACTAATGATTATAAACATAAGAATATCCAGGGGGAAAATGAATTTTATTTATACAGGATCTACATGTATTATTGTACATTGTCCAGATTGTTTGTATTATGACTCCATTAAGCTGATTTTATCATACCTATTGTTCCTCAGGTGAGCGATGTGGCCCATGGGCCTCTTGTTATAGTGGCAGTGGATTACCACTTGAAGATAACTCTGAAAATTTCAGCCCTCTGGGTAGGGGCCCTTGATGTTTCAGGGCCCGATGTTTAAAACCCCATTATAATGATTGAATAGTGTTCTATAAGTGGGGACCCGAATCTCAAATTCTAGAGATAACCAATTAACCATATTTTCACAGTGATAGTGGTATACCACTAGTAGATGACACCGAAAATTTAAGCCCCATGCAGGGTAGGAGCCTTTGTTGTTTTCGAGCCCGATGTTTGAAATCCATTTAAAAGAATATGTTTTTTTAGGGCTCCATATCTCAAAAACTATAGATGACCACATGATCATATTTTTACGGTCATTTAAAAGTAAAAACATCATTTAAAAATACACAATCACTCATTTATTTCTTTATCAAAATGATTGAAAATAACGTTTAATTTTGCTGCTTTTTTTTTTTACGAACAAAATTTTTTTTAAAGGTACGCAGGTAAAATTCATTATTCTTCAAAACATCAATGGATTCATAAGATGACTAATGATATAATAAATAATTAGATACATAAATCAATGAACTTTTATTCATAAAAGGAGAAACCGAAAATCAAAAATAAATAACCAACCTAAGCGCATATACGACTTTTTTTTTACTTGTTAGTTGATTAGAAGAACAAGCTTATATCTAAAAAAAAAAAAGTCAGCTCATCACAATATATGTGTTGGTTGTTTTTTGTTTTTTTAATTACCCTTGTTTAATTGTTCGAAGAAATCATATGGTACACAAGTAAATCTTTATTTCAAAAATATGAAACAAATAGTATAATTTTTTTAGGTAATTGAATCGTATATCTTGATTTATATAGCATCGTTTTCAAAATTGTATACATGTAGTTATAAATCACGTTGCAAACTTAAAAGTGGAAAAATTAGCAAATAGTGAGTGACAATATAGACATAAAGTTAGTTTAGGCTCCATTTCACTTTTCCAAAGTAACCAGCAAAGATACCGACATTGTTCTGGTTGTGAAGACATTTCATTGTTTTTTAAAATGTTTACATCATAATATCTCGCGTTTTGTAGAAATGTGCTTAAAAATATGAATATGCGTAACTTTAAAACGAAATGGTAAACACTAACTTTACACATGCTTTTAATACATAATTAAAATACCCCTTAACCATGATTTAGAACCCCATCAATCAAAGTAAAACTACTAGTAAAACATTTCAGTTTCTCATCATATTGCATCCTGTCTCCCGTTTGATAATTAGAAGAAGAAATATATAAGATCGTCAATTCTAACGGTATTAATTTAAAATTGATTGTCTTTTTGACGAAGGGAGTAATACATTTCCACTTTTTATCCCCTTCCTCTACAAAATTAAGTCAAGATTGGTCATGCAGTTAGTTCCCTGGGAGAAGCTTATACATTGATGGTAATACATTGGAAAATTAAATTTCCAAACCGGCGTATTTTCACTCAAATGTGTTCTCATGTGTTCACACCGTCGAAGTCAAAACTGTAGATAAGCATCGATCAGATGAAAAAGATTCGAGGTATTCCGAAATCCGTGTAAAAGGTGTTCAAAAATGGGGTGAGAACAGGTATAATAAACGATGATGACACATGCATGTTATGAAGGCGCATGCCTTAATTCATATTTGGGGTTGAAAAACCATGTATTTTATTCTATGCATTACTAAATGCCATAATTATCCTTTTTGTGAGAAATTAATATCATATCAGTTATTGCAAATTATTGTCACGAATGGTCCGCAAAAAAAATGGCCGGAAAGTAAAAATGGGGGAAAATCCACTATATAGTAGGTTTTCCGTGGGGGTAATCTGACTATAGAAAGGGGGAAAGCCCACTATATAGTCAGCTTTCCGTGGGGGAAAAACTGCTATATAGCCATTTTTCCGGGGGGAAGAACTGCTATATAGCCATTTTTCCGGGGGGAAAGATGGCTAGGGGGAAAAGGCACTATATAACACCGGCATAGCATTAACTTATTTCATAATAATGATAGTTCATATCACATGCCAATCATTTTTTAAAAGGAATACTTTGTTTCTGTACTGTTTACCGACAACTTTATAATTACAGCGCCTTTGAACTTATGTGTGCATATGGCACGGAATCCCGATCCCGATTTAGATAAACGTGTGCTAGCCTGGTTCCCTGAGCTACCCATTACGCACAGGTACCAGGCTAGCTCATGCGCAGGCTGAATTTTCCCCATAGCATCCGGTTTAACCTCGCTTATATATTTTCTGCGTGGACCTCAGGGTCCACGCAATAATGTCGATGGTCTAAACACAGTCCGGTGTATATGCATATCAGCAACTACCTCCCCTTTTAAATCTTACGAGTAATTAGAAAACCAAACAGGAGGTTTTAATAGCCACTCAATCTGAAGTCATTATTGATGAGTTTACAAACACATAAGAATTAAGAACAATTTAATGACATGTATACTTATGAAATGATACATAAAAACACTTTTTAAACTGGTTGTTATTAAAAGTCACGCCAACAAATCTACAATTCATGGGATAATGAATTTGGGGGGGGGGGGGTTGTTGTTACGTCGTGCTGTGTGTATATGTTTACATGTGAACGTGTGTACAAAGTTTCAGGCCCATTTCCATTTCTTCTTTACGGTCTTTATGACGCCACTATGCTCTTGTACATAAACTACTGTAGAATATAGTGAGCATATTTTAAATACAAAAACTTATAACAATATTGAGTCACAGTCTGATATTGATTTTGAGCTTTTGCATGGAAAAAAGTCTGAACTCGAAAAAGTTCGAAAGGAAAAGTTACAAGGTCATATTATAAGATCCCGGGCTAAGTGGGTAGAAGAATGAGAGAAACCAAGCAAATATTTCTGCTCATTAGAGTCTCGCAACTTTCTAAATAAAACTATTAAAAAAGTTGAAACACACAACAATAACACTATATATGGTCAAAGCAGTATCCTTCATCGGGTCAAATTTATGAATCTCTTTTTTCTTGTAAAGACTCAGATCTTCTAGATATTAATCTTGAAGATATAATAAAAACTGACATTCCAAGGTTAGATGCATCCACTTCAATATCCCTTGAAGGTGATATATTGGAAAGTGAGATTTATATCATGTGTTGAAAAATATGAAAAATAACAAATCTCCAGGGAGTAATGGTTTTACTGTTGAATTTTTTAAGTTTTTCTGGAAGGATTTCAAACATTACATTGTGTCTGCAGTTAACCATATTTTTGTTAAAAAAAGAGCTCCCTATATCACAAAGGCTAGGAATTATTACATGTCTACCAAAAGGGGACAAACCCAGACAATATCTGAAAAACTGGCGTCCAATTACCTTGTTGAATGTACTATACAAATTAATATCAGGATGTCTCAGTTATAGAATTAAATCTGTTCTAAATTATTTGATATCAGAAACTCAGTCTGGTTTCATAAAAGGTCGTTACATAGGAGAAAATACCAGATTTGTTTATGATCTAATGTCTTTTACTGAAACAAAAAATTTACCTGGTTTACTTGTGCTTATAGACTTTGAGAGAGCTTTTGATTCCATATCTTGGAAGTTTATTTATAAAGTTTTAGAATATTTGGGTTTTAGGGAAAATATGATTACATGGATTAAAATTTTAAATACACGGATCAAAGCATCAATCTTGCAGTGTGGTTTCCTTTCAGAACAGTTTGATATATATAGAGGATGTAGACAGGGGGATCCTATTGCTCCATATTTATTTATTCTATGTGCAGAAATTTTAGCAATTCTAATAAAACAAAATACAAGTATCAAAGGTATTGTGGTTAATAGTAAGGAACAAAAGATTATCCAATATGCAGATCACACAACTTTAGTACTTGATGGTTCACCAAATTCACTTTTTGCTGCACTTGACACTGTAGATTTTTTTTCTACTTTCTCAGGACTAAATATCAACAGCTCGAAAACAAAAATTGTTTGGATTGGTGCTAAAAAAAATTCTAAACAAGTATATCACCATACTAGATGGAAACTAGTGTGGGGATGTACAACATTTAGTTTATTGGGAATAGAATTTTCTGTAGATTTGGAAAAAATAGTTAACCTAAATTATGATATCCAAATACCAAAAAATTAAAGCTATGATACAACAGTGGAACAGGAGAATACTCACTCCCATTGGTCGAGTCACTGTAGCCAAAACATTACGTTATCCAAAGCTTAACCATCTTTTTATTTCTCTCCCAAACCCGGATAAAGAAACTTTATCTTTTTTAAGTAATCTTTTCTATGAATTTGTATGGAATTCAAAGATTGACAAAGTGAAGAGACAAATTATCACCCAAGATTATTTAAAAGGGGGATTTAAAATGCTAGAAATTAACAATTTTTTAAAGTCATTAAAATGCTCCTGGATTAGATTAGAAGACTTTTTAAAGATAAGAAACCATGGATGGACATCTTTTTTGAAATCCATGGCAATGAGGTTACAAAAAATATGCTTGATTTTGGTGACAAATATATGCATAATATTGTGAAACATAGTAATGTTTTTTGGAAAAATGTATTTCAGTCATACTTAACAATATTTCAAGCTTCGGATAACATAATATTTAAGTAAAAATTCTTTTCTATGCCAGTTTGGTACAATACAAATATATGTGTTGGTGATAAAACAATTTATGTCAAATTGTGGTATGAACATGGTGTAAAAATAGTTAGTGACTTTTTGAATAATGATGGAACTTTTTTATCACAACATGATTTTGAAAAGCAATTTAGCTTGACAAATATTTGTACCATGCAATTTAATAGTGTTATCAGTGCAATATCCAAGTTTTTCAAGACCATGTCAGTTAATAGATCTGATGTGAGTAAAGATTTTTCACCATTTATTCCTTTTTATTTTGAATATATACTGTTGAATGAAAAATGTTCAAAAGTTTTGTATCAACTCATTTATAGTAAAGATATTGTTCCCAAGGCAATTCAAAAATGGAACACTGAACTATCACTTCACTTAGATATAAACGATTCTGTGAAAGATTTTTTTAAAAGTTTGTTTTAAGACAACTACTGACACTTCAATTACAGTGGCTACAATACAAAATTCTTCACAGAATTCTTCCAACAAACTATTATTTGAAAAAGATTAATGTTATTTCATATGATGTATGTGCTTTTTGTAAGGAAAATGTGGAAACAATTCAGCACGTATTTATGACATGTTCAGAAATACTTCCTATATGGAATAATCTTAGTATGTATATCTATAGAAAAACTTCAAATAGAGTTGGCTTTAATGTTAAAAATATACTATTTGGTGAACTTCCATTCAGTGGTTACAACAAAGTAGTTAATTTTATAATTCTGTACTCCAAGCAATACATTCTTAATTGTTCAAAACAAGACAAAAAACCTGACATTGTTGGAATGTTACATCATCTGTCATTCAAATATAAAGTTGAAAAATATACAGCTATCAAATCATGTGAGATTACAAATATTAATAAACTCTGGGTAAATTGGAAAAACATATTTGAGATATAATTTTAAACATGGTAAACAACTGTTCTACCTATATTTTTGTGTGTATATGCGTGTATATATATATATATATATATATATATATATATATATATATATATATATATATATATATATATCCTTTATGTTTGCTCTGAAGAGAATGTAGTATGTAAGAGAGAGAAAGAGTGTGAAAGTGAGAATGCCAAAAATTCTTATATATATTACCTTCTTTATGAAATCATATATGATTGTGAAAATGAAAACAAAAAAATGAATTATAAAAAAAAAAAAAAAATTATAACAAATGGATTTCTTATTCTTATCAAATGGTCAATATTACCAACTCTTTGATTTTGTGAAGGACAATAGAGATTTCATTTAAAAAAAAAAAACCTATTTGACGTCATACTTGGAGATCAGAGTCGAACGGTGCATACCGAACTGCTCGTCACAATAGCCGATGAAAAACGGAAAGGGATGTGATATAACATCCGAAGATTGGCGGAAAGGGGTGTGATATATAGAGGATATCTATATTGTGTGATTTTATATTTGCTTTATCCAACGAGTTGAAATGATGTATATATTTCGCAGGACTTGCCGAGCGAATATAACCATTTTAACGAGTTGGATAAAGCAAATATAAAATCACACAATTATAGATGTTCTATTTATCTCATACAATTTGATTTATATTATGAAGCTTTTTGAGACAGTCCCTTATGTGACCCGGTTTTTTTTTTCAAAGATTAAAAACGATGATGCAACGTTGTGTTATGCAGCTATTGTGACCTTGCGCAATACAATTTAGTACGTCATTCCTGAGATAAATCTAACTGTTTTAATGTAAAGTTTCACTGAAATAAACCTTAAAATAATTTTTTAGCTCTAAATAATTTTTCTTAGAGCTTATTCACTTGATTAAATGGAAATTCCGATTAGAAGACTTGAATAATCAAGTTTGTTGACATACACAAAATTGCGAATGCTCGTTAGTTTGAATTGACTCGAACGAGGAACAGTTGTTGATGTTTAATAAAACAAACACTAGGCTAGCCTTATGATTCGAAATTGAAAATAGTAAATAAGGATGCTTACTTGTGGTGGAATAAAAGTCTTATGAAACATTATTTCGGTAAGTTCTTGTATATAAACACAACCAGAGCGCTCTGTTTTCATCGCGTCGTCAGGATGAACTCCTTGATAGTTAACGTAATTTGCAGTTTTATAAACTTCACAAAGCAAATTGAAAGTAGGAAGTGGGCTAAACTTATCAAAAATCTTGACAAAAAAAAGAAAAGAGTCTTGTGGTTACGGTTATGAATAACTTTGCTAAAAAGGTGGGGGGGGGGCTACCCTGATAACCTGTATCAGCCCCGGAAGTTGATACGGATTTTGTGATGTCATCTGTATCACATGAGCAAAAAAACCTATATTTATTACTAATTATGTAATAAAACATCCGAAGATTGCGGAAAGGGGTGTGATATAAGATTTATATCACACCCCTTAGGGTTTATATCACACTCCTAGGAGAATTTTCGGTTTATATAGCACAGGGCGGGAAAGGGTATTTTTTCTTTAAGTATACGATATCAATGCAGACACATTAAACATGTATCGGTTAATCTTTTTTGTGAAAAGAAAACTTCCTTCATGATTCTCAAACCTTGGCGATCCCTGGCTACAATCACCTTTCAAGGTACATGTACGTATATGAAGAGGATAGTTAAGACAGTATGAGATGCAATTTTTATTTTGGATTTTTTTTTCTTCTGTTAGTCACATTTTTGTGGGAAAAGCCATTAAGACGTCTTAATTTATTGGAGCAAAACTGAATTATTGTCGTCCTGTACAAAAATTAAACTGATTTATATTCCTTAGAAAAGAAATCTCTCTGCTCACATATATATATAATTTTTTTTTCAAATCTTATTTATTAAAAAAAGTTTTAAGTTGCATGCAGACTTATCATACTATATAAAAGGGTTTTGTAACAAAATAAAATTTATATATATATATATATATATATATATATATATATATATATATATATATATATATATATATATATATATATATATATATATATTACATACTTAGTAATAAATACAGGTTTTTTGCACATGTGATACAGATGACATCACAAAATCCGTATCGGCCTCCGGGGCTGATACAGGTTAACAGCCCTGCAAGGCTGATACGGATCCGTATCACACCCCTTGCGGAACTCTTCTGCCTTTTTTCGCTTCGGCATTTTTGCATTTTTACAGACGAAAAATAAAACATTTTCAATTACAGTCGACATTTATAAGTGCAGTTGAAAACCTCAAATGCTAGCAAATGTTTTACATGTAAAGCAGTCAACTTTTACAACCTGATGAAATTCCGTTCTGTAGCTTCATGTTTGTTAAAACAAGAAGAACGCATATTTTTATTTATATAATACATGTACATGTCAAGAGTTTTTTTCAAATAATATGAATAATCAATTTGTTCAAGTTGATGGGTTTTCTTTTTAAATTTATTACTAAGTATGTAATAGATATAATAATAGATACCCTTTTCCATATCACAGCTTGTATCAGCCCTCGACCAATATCCACCATCGGGCCTTCGGCCCTCGGGCTGATATTGGAGTCTCGTGCTGATACAAGCTGTGATATGGAAAAGGGTATGTATTATTCTCTCTCTCTCTCTCTCTCTCTCTCTCTCTCTCTCTCTCTCTCTCTATATATATATATATACACAACTTATGTTGCTTTAAATCGTGTTTTTTCTCAGAGCGATTGGGTACGTGTGTTCGTGAGGGTTAGGAAGAGTGGAAACTATACTATATATTGAAAATGTTTAAAGTACATGTTAATACTCCCTTATACTCTTTATCAATATTTTTTTTTTTTTACAGTTTTGGAATATAGTGGGAAACCTTTTTCTTTAATTTGAAACGGATCATTCATTTAATGGTTTAATACATACATACAGACAGACAGATGACAGACAGACAGACAGACAGACGCACACACGCACGCACGGACACACAAATCACACAATACACAGGTGAATGCATGCTGTTGGAATTATATTATACTATAGTGGAGCTCCACTTCCACCCTGGCCGGGGTTTGAACTAACGACTTATGGAACTAACTCTCCTAGCGATGGGTGTCTTCTGCTCGAACCACTCGGCCATCTAGGCAACACAAAACGATGTCGAACGAACCATCGAACGGAGGCCACTCGCTGCTAGGAGAGTGGGTTCCATAGGTCGTGAGTTTAAGCCTTGGCCGGAGTGAATGTGGAGCTCCAATTTAGTGAATTCTCCTGTCCTGTATGCATTTTTATATTCCTTTACTATGGGCAGGTATATGTGAAGTTAAGAGTTATTGCAATGTTTGTGCTTATATGGGATAACATTATCTTCAAATATAATACGCAAGAATAGTTTATCAATAGTTTAGCTCCGTGACCGTAAATGCATTGGGAAGAAGTGCCTCCTGAGTTACTAAAACTATAGATATTAATTGGTAGAGTAACAGACAGATTAGATAAAGGTGTTTAATCACAATACATTGTACATACGCATAGCATAGCTTATTATGTAATATGTTTCCGTAATATTTCATGTGTTAAACAGCTGCGATCATCAAGACAGAATTCTTTAATACATGTAGTTCCATGAATATTGTTCACACAAAACTACTAATTTATTCTATGGATAGCACTCTATTTGTTTACGCAATAACAATACTTCTTCAGCTCCGAGTTTTGTATACAGTATGAAACATCACGATAGCTATTGAGTCTGCTGATGTCACTCACTAAATCCAGGGCCAAGTATTCCTCGTTGTGCCGGAAAGTCCCTTCGAACACCCCTCCCCCTGGCCGTGTCCGAATAGTGACCTGGTAATCCACGACAGGGTTCACGGGGTCCCCGTAACGTATCTTCTGATTAAGAACCTCGTTTTCACTACTTTCAAACTTCAGCAAGCTGTCCAAGGGTTTTATTAGGTAGGAAGATTCGATATTATCCAAATATAGAGTTGCACATTGATCACTTATGTTCATGAATTTAGCATTCATTATTCGTACAAACAAATTTGAAATCATGTTTACAATGGAACTGTTATTTTGTACAATGATCATTTCAGTGCACGTGCACCAGTGAGATGAGATCATGGCGCTTTGGCATGTCCTGTTTAAAGGTATTGTATTCATTAAACTGACTCCATAAGTGGATGATGGTTTGTAGTCATCAAAATATAACAGATGATTCAGAAATTCGTAAATATCAAACGGGGTAGTAAGTCTGTTTGTGTTAGTCATAAAGTTGTGCATTTCTTTAATGCGAACATTTGCAAAACGTGTGGGAATGATGATATTCAGTAACGGTAAGCGTTCCTCCAATTTTCCAATGTAGGTGTTTCTTATTTCTCCGAATCGCATCCCATGGTCACTGAACAATACAACAACGGTATTTTCTAGAAGTCTGCTAGCACGAAGGTCGTCAAAAAACCTATAGATGGAGCCGTCTATGGTGCCTGCGTCCTCTATATAATCGTGGGTCATCCTTGAGAGATACACCAAAGCAAAATATGGATGCTTGGACATCATTCTGATCAAACTATAAACGTAATCTAGTAATATGTCTGTCTCCAATCTATCTAGAACACAGAAGTGATTTTCAAACCATATCTCGCTTGTTTCCTCCATGGCAACAGCCATGGGTCGGTTATAGAAATCAGTCGGTTTTTTCCTAAAACCCGCTTTTGCATTGTCAAACATGGCCGTCAAAGGTGAGTCCTCTACAAATAAAGTCTTGAAACCCCTGTCTCTGTAATCTTTCCAAAGGAATCTAAACGGGTCGAAAGTTTGATGGCGAATTTTTTCATTCCATGGCAATTCTTCAGCAAATTTACCTGCTAGTAAAGGAACAAGATTAACAAACGTGTTGTCGGCGACTTTGTTATATCCTACAAACTCCAGTGCTCCCAATTTAAACATAACCTGCCGTGTTTTCTTCATATAGCGAATATAATTCATCCTTGACACAGAATCAACTCCAACTAATAACACGTTTGGTGTTCTTGTTTCTAGGGGAACCTCAACGTCAGATTTACTATAGAGAGGATTCATAACATAATAGAAATTTGTGTAAATGACATTGTTAGATGCATTGTAACACTGAGTACGTATAAATTCTTCGCTTACGTTCACCCACTCCCTGAATTTATCGCTTTTCACAGAGTAAGAGTAGTCGTTATGTTTTCCGTTTTCAGGGTGCTGTATTGACTGATATCTACAATACGCCACCATTTTCCCTTCGTTCGAGTATGAAATGTTTACTGCTGTCCAATTCACAAATAGTTTACCGCCAAAAACGTAAGTCAAGGACAAGTCACGCGGGCAAGCCACCCTCATTGGCTGACGCACCCAGTGTCTGACGCTGATATCCAGTGGATCCAGATTCGGAATCTTGCAGAATGGGGTATCGACTAAGAACGGCCCGGCCATCTTTGTTCGATTAATGACGTCTTCGCCGTAGCTGAAGTCACTGAGGTGATGAAAACTTCGAGGAAGAATAAATTCCTGCAGGTGATGTGAAAGAACATAAAGTACACAAACAAAGCAAACAATGCAGCCAAACAACACGTGCTTTCTCGTGAAAAAACATTTCGATTCCATTCCTTTGAAAAGAATTATAAGATATGGTTCAATAGAATTAACCTTTTAATGTTTTGCATTATTATTCCTTATGCATTAGATAAGGCCGTGAACAGAAATGGTGATAAAGTAACATGACGACTTTTAGTGCAAGTCTAGACAACAAAACTGCACAGGTCACAGTGTGAGCATGCATTTGTAGATAGATTAAAATCTGAATATTTTCTCTTCTTATTCTTAAGAAATTAAAGTTTGGTCACACTACTACAGGGAATAAAGGAATAAATTATATATAACTATAAAGTCATTACGCTTCAATATACTGTTCACTCGATAACAATTTCTACGCAATTAAGTGTTTATTTTGTATATTTCATGCATTAAGAAAGGAGTCTTCTCGTTATCAAACACTTTATTGCATAAAGGTCAGGTCAAGGTCACTACCTTTTTCCTCAACGTAAAGGATGATAAATAAAGTGTAGCTCTTTATAGTTCTGTAGACATTTGTTTAAGACTTGAAGATTCTATTCTTCAATGAAATGAAAGAACATCAAAATATCTATCAGCTTATACTACTAAATTGGAATAAATATTTATACTTAAATTGATATTGCTTAGCCCACATTTCCTATAGATTTCTTAAATTTTGAAGAAAGAAAGTGGGCACTTAAGATGTACATTTGGCAGGAATCTGGACACATATCAATTAATTTTGAAATGTTTCGAATAATAACCGTTATTTGGTTTCTATTGGATATGGAATGAGTGGAAAAATATTTGAAATCCAAAAGGTTTTATCATAATATGGGTCTAAATATAGCAACACGAGTCAATTCATGCAAAATCCTACTTATTTACAACTGTTTTTAAATGATTTTGTTGTCTCTGGGTCTTCTTTCCACAAATTTGAAACGTGTAAAGATAATATATTTCAACATTAAAAATATTGCTTTTTAAAAAAAGATGGAGATATGACCCAGAGATGACTAAATATGTACTTTTTCAAATTATTTTTTGAAGGTTAAAAAACAAAGTCCACTGATATGACAATGTTGTTTCAAACAGTACTTTATAGAACATATTGTCAAGTCTCGCATGGCTCAGTGGTTTCGTCCTGGTTTAGTGACATGCAGTGTTTTGGGTTCAAATCCAACTGGTGGTCTTTTTAAAAAATATTTTTGTTTTAAATGTATGTTATCATAAAATAATGTTGAATTATAATATTCTGGTATATTTTAATTTGTCGTTATTGATTTCTAGATCTGCTGTATGAATACTATTTTTTTTCTTATTACTAGTTTTTTAGGATATATACAATATAACTTCATTAAAATATGTATAATCCCAGAAAAACTGATATATTGACCATTGAATAAGAGAGAAAAACTGATTTTAGTGATATTTTTTACAAAAATAAATGTATAGAATGGGCGCTTTTAAAAGCTTGTAAAGATGTAATTTGATAGGCAAATCATATTTTAAAAACATAGTCTGAAACCCAAGTATCATATCATTAGTTCACATTAGTAAAAAAAATCCAACCTAAATGTTATTGTTTTTAAAATGCTAAAACAGACTCATTAATCTACAGCAATTCTGAATTGCGAAACATGCGATATCTTCCTACGCCAATATTACGACAAAAATATAGTCCTTGTTAGATTCTAAACATTGAATACTATTTCTATGCCAAGTTGTATGATAGTTAAAAAGAAAGAAATATATACAATTTTATTTCCTTTCATCTTGATTTACTGAGCAATTAATCAAATTTACATTTGACAAGTCAAAAACCATAAAAGACTCCTTCCTTAAGGAAAAGTAACGATAACAATCTTAAGTATTTTACTTATTCATCGCCATATCATTGTTTTGTGAAAAGAAAAGAATGTCTTAGAAATGTATTTCCTTTTAATAGAATTAATATGAAATTGCTATTTTTATGTTTGACGGCAATACTTAGACCTTCTTCTTTTGACAAACGGTTACAACGGACAAAAGCACAATGTTAATTAACAGATCAAACAATAATTATCTATACCAATCAGAAGAATTCATGCTGTTCCTGTCCTAACACACGTATATAAAGAATACAGACTTACCAACTAAATGTCCATTCTCTATCAAGTGCTGCATTTTTCCTGAATAACGTTGAATTTGCACGAATACTTCTACATTCATAGTATTACTATATGTGTGATAATATACCTTCTAAACATACAACTACTTTGCAATTTCAGAAACTATTTTTGTATGAATCTATATAATATTATTTTACATATGCGGATTTCCATTATTACGTTTTGATTGATTAAAGAATGGCGTTTAAGTTAAAAAAAAACGGTAATATAGCATAATGTAAGCATAGGTAAAATACGTAGATTTTTTTTTTTTATATATTATACATGTAGTTTAATTCTTTAGTGGATTTGCAGTAAATAAAAAAAATAATTAAAAAAATATATATGAAATCAATGGTCCAATTTTACATACCACGAATATTGCAATATATTTTACCTAAAGAAAATGTACGGAATACCTGTAATTAAAATATAAATACAAACTTCATCATTTCTTGCCACAAAAATACATACAAATTATATCTAATGGAAAATGTCAAAGTCGCAATACAATAATTTTCTGTCAATTTTAGAGAGGGTGAATATTACATCTGAATAAATATTGTTGAGGTTCTGGTTCTTGCTAGCGTTGATGTTGCACATAACAAACGACTAAAATACAACCATTTCTCTTAACAGATCCCCGACTAAACACGAAAAGAAAGATGCGCAAACTAACTCTGTTGACTTGAGTGTTACCGACTGCCATCGTTTTCCAATGTAGAAGGCAACGAGTCAGTCAGCTTTGTTTGCTTAAAAAGATGGGTTTATCATAATGTTTATTAAAACGTTACTATAATTATTAATTTGAGTGGTTTGAAAGATAAATGTATACCTGACTACTGATTTGATCAATATCAACTTATTCCAACACAATCAGATAGGAAGCAGATTGTACTGATGCCAAGTGGACATCCTTTATCACCGCATCCAGCAACAAATTCCAAATAGGTTAATGAGAATCTTGTCTCAAATCTTAAACGGGCATGGTCACGACATTCGTGAAATTATTTTTTTTTATCTTTATTGTTAAGAATGATCTAGAAATGCATTTCTAATGATCAATCAAAAGTTGAGGACATTCTTACAGTTATAAGCAAGATACAGAGCGTACATTTCTACAATTCTTTGTTATGTAAACAAGGTTCGTGCTGTGATTTTGTTTACATTGTTTTTATGTACTCGTTAAAGGTTTTTTTAAATTTAGAAACAGATATGTTTATTTACAAATTTGTTTTGATAATCAATAAACACATCCGAACGTGTTTTACATTCATATTACTACTGGGTCTTGATTTTTCTCGTCATCACCTCAAAATTGAAACAAATTTTAAACATGACGAGCTTTGTTTAAATACAATGTAATAAAGAGATGTGAGCTCTGTACCTTGCTTATAACACGACGACTGACACTTAGTTTTGGTTCACTCTTAGAAATGCTTTTTCCGCAGCATTGTACACATTAAAAACAAATTATAAAATTATAATTAAAAAACGTGGTCATTCCCATCCAACGAGTCGAAAAAGTTTGATTGTAAATGTTTTCACTCAAAGCAACTCTTGAAAATTTTCTAACTTGTATAGAAACAAGATTTAAAAAATATGTTAGAGGTGACTGTGTTCTATTTTTAAAACTTTAATGCCGGTGGAACTTCAACGTCAAAATTTGCAATTAAAAGTACATGATTTCTTGCGAGAACAAAGCACTTTGATTTCTTTCTTTTGAAGAAAAAAAACGACGGTTACAAGAATTACCTGCTTCAATAGTTGATACTTCCCCATGGTTAATGACAAGGTCGAAAAAAAGACACTGATAATAGGTAACAAATCACTTCATATAAACATCATACAACCTAAACTATAATGTGTGCACGTATTTTTATTTCAGTCTTGGTAGATAAAGCTGTATCTAATATTTGAATAAATGGCGTTTTTATAAAGAATAATAATGCATTCCTTAAATATTATGAGGTGATCAAATACGGTCGGGTTGATCAAATCAATTAAACCCGAAGGGCTTTATGATAAGTGTGATCACCCCTCTCCCAATCGTATTTGATCATCTCATAATATTCAAGCAGTAATTCCTTGTTATTAATTTTTATATAAAAAGCAATGTCCGATTAAATATTAAAATAGTTTTTTTTGTGACATGTATTTTACTCGTTGCCCGTTTCTATTTTCCCATGGCAACGATGTGTCTAAAAATAGATTCACAGATATCAATATCTAAATTAAAAAGAAATGATTGTTTGTTCAGGGATTGGATCATGATATGCTTTTTTAATGATGTAATGATAAAAGACAACTTCAAATAATTTTCCCCTCCTTGTTTTTTACATAATAATTAGCAGACAAAATTTACTATCATGCTTTTGTGAACATAATTCATATTCACCTGATGCAAAGTCTGTCTGTTGTACTCTTTAAAATAGATCAAAACATTATATACATTACTTTACAGTGTGAAGCTGGACATATGAATTTAATGGTATTTCTCAAACATGCACTTCCTTCAATACCTTTTTGTGAAGTCGAGCACATATTTTACAGTGTGGCATTTGGTCAGATAAAGTTAACAGAATTGCGAAAACTTTTCACTTGTCAATACTTTTAATATTTAAAAAACACATTATAATTTATGTATTTTTTGAAAAATATTTGTGAAGTCAAGCACACACTTTAAATCTGAATTCCTGTGTACCTGAAGCATTCATTTCATTTATGTACAGGTATTTACTCATCTCAGTCTGTCTGTGAAGTAAAACACGTTTTCATTGTATTTTTTTTAAACTGTGTGTGACGTGATTCAGAAAAACCCATTTCAACCTTATAATTTTCATGTGAAGTCAAGCACATATTCATGTGGGTGGGTGGGTGGGTGTGTGTGTGTGTGTGTGTGTGTGTGTGCATTAAGACAGGTGTAAATTAATCCAAGCATGCATTTTCTTTTTGAGTTATTTATTAGATGTCCGGTACACATTAATTCATTATTTTGATTAATAAACAATATAAACGTGTTACATAGTTTTGTAATTTTTTATGTATATAAAACAACCATGCATGAATTCATGTTCATACGTACTCGAGTACATTCATGAATTTTGAATGACTTTGAATAATTCACTGATCATAGTAAAATTTGTATTTGTGTTGATAAATAAAATTTGTACACTCTTTGGGCTTAAAAGTACAAGGCTTATGATGTGTTTAGCTATTAAACACTCATATCTCTTTAATGCGTAAGACATACATGTTATTGCATATGAAATGTTTTTTTACAGAATATGTGCAGCACATGGCATGGATTTACTAACAAGCTGGTAAAAGCAACAACGAATATGTAGTACAGTAACTATAGCATTGGAGAATGTACAATTCAACGCATCAATTTAATTAGAACAATTGTTGAATAGTATATCAATCATCATGTAGTTTGATGGCATGGTGATGACATTCTGATTTTACTGCGTTGTCTTTTGTAAATACAAGAAATGGTATAACCAAATAATAGTGTAGTGAAAAAATGGTCAATAATGTTTCTATATAACATACATCTAGATGGACTATTTATACCTGCAAAAAATGTACACACAAAGATCACTTATTCTTTGCTTTATAAGTAAAAAAAAAAGTAAAAAGTAAAAACACAAATTAAAAAGAAAAAAAAAAGGTACAAAACATTCTTCTAACATTTTGTCATAGCATAGCATGATACAATTTTTACTTTGTAATACTTTAAACCCAAACTAAACAATCCGAAAATAGCGTATAATCTTCAAAGGCAACCTGCCAGTTTTAAAATACACCAAAGACGTATTTGTATTTTTCTAACACACAGAACATTTTTTATGATTTCTAAATGTATTTTCTCAATGTCACACGCACTGTGGTTAAAAAAAGGAGAACATAGTTTCATCATATGTGTTTAGAATCCATGTGATTAGATGTGTTTAGTTTCTAAACACGATATTGTTTAAATTCTAAACTGCACCTTCTTAAACATGTTAAAAAACATTAAGTATACGTCTAGGGATTAAGAATGTAAAAAAAGATGACAACAAAGTGTTTAGAAAAGTGTTTGGGTCTAAACACATTTTAACAGTGCATGCATGTGTTTCATTTAAATGTTTCATCTAATATTTCTCTAGATAGCGATCAAATTTGTAAATTAAACGTTGATTTTTATTATTTCAGTATTTTTAGCTTACTAAAGTTACTGTTAATTAACTTAACTAGTTCAGAAAAAGGAGGACAATTTTTGGAAATAGCTAAGAACTAAGTACTTACTTTTTACCTTTTTTAAGTGGAGATAACTAAATACGAACCTCCTTAAAAAACTTTTTAATGTTAATAAGTATGCAAGCAGTCATTGCAACCACATTATTTATTTGGGGCGAATCGACTTTGGACGTAGACAAGTCCTCTGTTTTTATCGCGCATATCCGACTAAAGTGGATAGCCTGCCCTTGATTTCATACGCTGCCGCTAGAAAAAAAAATAGGCGCGCTCGTAATGAATTACAGCGAACCAGTCTAATCTACGAAAGACGAGATTTAGTAAACTGGTTCTCTGCTTCTTTATCACAGGCAGACAAGGCCAGGCTATCAGCCATTTAAAAATATTCTAAAAACTAGTATTGTGTTATGAATAGGCCTGAAAAGAGAATATGTAAAAGGGTAATGTAATTATTTCAGTGTTTAGAATGTGTAAATATATTGTATTGTGTAACATCTAGATTGGATTTAAAATATCTCATGAATGGCTACTTTCGATTTCACATGATATTGTTAATTGTTTGTGCATTGGGACTAAATTTTAGGGTTTTTTTTAAGAACCTGGACTCAACGTACATGAAATCAATAAAATTGGTAATTATAGTTTCAATTCTTGATAAAAACTTTTCTGAATGCTGAAGTGTCTGTTCGCCATTTTGTTTTCGATTGTTGTTATATTAAAAAACGGAGGTTCTTACAGGAGCCTACTCTAAGATAGAAAATGCTGATTAAAACGAACTATTTGGTATAAGCCTTAGCTATGTTTGGCACATGATAACAAACTTATAACGAAGTAGTGTATTGCTTTACAGATTATAAACTGAACACGATATGGGCGATGGGCAAATTAATTCTGTTGACCTGAGATGGGAGTGGGTCCGACTGCAATCATTTTCTAATGTTGAAGGCAACGAGTCAGTGAGCTTTCTACTTTTGGCAAAAGATGGATTTTATCATACTGGTCATACCAATCTTGTGAAGTGTTACTTTTGTGGATTTGAATGGTCTGATTGGTCTAATGGAAGTATACCTGATCACTGTGTTGAAAGAAATCAGAATATTCCCGTACATTCTCATAGAGAAAATAGTTTACTAGTGCCAAGTGGACAGTCTTTATTACCGCATTCAGCTACAGATTTTAACCACATTATACGACATCAAAGATTTCGAGAAGGAACCCGTGTTACAGACTACTATAGACCAAATTATGCTGAACAATTGAATTCAGGTAGGAATGGACAAAATGAGGAACCATGCTCATGTAAACGCTACAGTGAAAAAATTGAAAGGAATAGAAATCAACCAACAGGGGGTCAAAATGAAGAACAAAGTAAATGTATTAAAGATACTGCAGTAGATCTAGAGATAGAAGGTTCCGCTGAATCAACACCTGCAGAATGCACCAAAGATTCAAATGAAACATGGAATTCAACAGAATCAAATGACAGAAACGAAAATGGAAGATCAAAACCTTGTATAACTCGAACATCAACAACACCAATTGGACCCCATTGCACAACCCGAAACAGACGCACATCTGTAAACCACACGGTTGTGTCACCCAATAGTTGTTCAGAAAAGTCACAAGTGAGCACTGAACCATGTCGAAATTCTGAAAATGTCACCCTGCACCAAGGAGCAAGTCCTCCATTGCCCCAGCTCGGCAAGAGAGTGAATAAATGTCCAGGAGTCCCGCAGGTATATAGGGACCGGCTTGCAACATTCCAGGGAGTGTCCCTTCCTCAACCTTCAGACTTCCTAGCAGCAAATGGATTTTATTATATAGGGAGCTCTGTAGCAGTTAAATGCGCGTATTGTGGAGAGATGTGGCATATTATTGGTAGCAGACAGACCTCAGATACTGTTCACAGGCCAGACTGCAAGTTCCACTCGACTCAAGAGGTTTGTTCTTTTGAATGTTTATTTTTGATCTACACAGTTAATCTATTGTTGCAAGGAATTCCATAATGATTGATTATTATGACCAGAACTAGAGTTCATGGAAGGGCGAGTTTACATAACTAATTATGTAACAAAAATATACTTGTCAACCCTTATAGTCTTTTAAACATTAAAAAGGGCCCAAGGAGGAATGTCTTATATACAAAATGTATATTAATTCCAGAAATACACACACAAAAATTTCTAGAAATACAATAATGATTTTAGGTATCCAACAGTTGTGAAACATCATCTCAGCCCAACAGTATGTCCGACAATGATGTATCAAGTCTCCCCGCTGTACAGCAAGTCAAGCAGATCGGTTTCCACACACCAGACATCGTCAATGCCTACCGGGAAATATCATCAGACAACATAAGTTAGTAGTATGTTGTACTTTCAATTTGACAAATCTTAAATACACCCGTGTGTTTTGCTTTTGTAATTTCAGATTTTCGATGGATTACCCGAAGAGACATCCTGGGATACCTTTTTGAAGACGACAATGATGATGAAACATCTGATGAAGGTTTGTATTTTTAATTCAAATCATGAAATGCATGAGCTGATATAGATGTGTATTACAATCTGTAATGAAAGACACTCGTTATTTTAATCAATTTCTTTCATTTGTTTAAAGATGGGAGCGGCTGTACATGCTGTATGTGCTTACGGGAAGTGATTTCCGAGATGTATTTCCCCTGTCGTCATGGCTGTTGCTGTGGCTGTAAGTCACGTGTCCTTCGTCACTGCCCAAAATGTGACGCCATCATCAAGTCAAAATTTGCCATCTATACATAAGAGGCTGTGAACAATACCAGTGTGAACTGTTACTTTCAGACAATGAATATTTTGTCTTACTAACCTTATGTTTTGGTTTAATGGTTAGTCGGAGAAGAAACCAATGTGTGATATAGAACTTTTGCATCTAACAATGAGAACAATAATTCATACCAATTTTTTATTCATATTTTTATATCTTTGAGAAACAATTTGGATGAGAATATTGAGTGTTGTTTATAGATTTTGGAAAATGATTTATTACCATTACAATAGACTGTAGACAAACGAATTATCAAATATTACTGTTTAAATAGACTGTAGAAAAATTATATGTTTGAAAAAATATTTTAATTATTTATAGACGAACGATATGTATCATATAAGACTTTAAAATTAATGTTTGCTTTTTGATGTAAATTAACAAATGCATTTTCACAATATTTTCGATTTATATTTAGCGTGATTTTCACCAAACACTTTTAATTACCTCATTGTTTGTTGGCATTTTTCTTAGTTTAGAAGCATTAAACTGTGTAAAAGATTTTAATTGTACTTTATGGTTTTTTTTACATTATAAAATTAAATATATTTTTATTCGCGTATATTGATTTAATTTTTTTTTAATATGGTTCTACCCTGATGAAGTGAAAAAGCAAGAATACTTCTTTTCTTTTAATTACAGATATTAAATGGAATTTTTTATTTCATTTGTTAGAACCAATAGTTGTATTATGATTCACTACCTTATATACAAAAGAATGAGAGTTGTCGAACTTCGACGATTTATATGATGATACAAAGATGCATTCACATTAGGAGAGGTCTTTTTTTTCTTTGTTCAAGGGCTTGTTTAATAACATCAATTTATAAAAGTTTCTGTATCTGTATGATCTAATGTTAAAGTTCTCTGTTTGTATATATATCAAAACAATAAACAAAATAATCAAATATTGTAAGTAAGATCTTTTAAAATATTTAAAAAAAATATTATGTTAAAAAGGAGTGTAATCAAATAGCAATTCATAAAGAGCATTTTAATTCCACATACATGATCTATCTTTATATAAATATTTAAATATATAATTAGTGTCTGCTGTATATCTTGCAACAATAAATATCTTCCAAACAATTAAAATATTTCAATATCCATTTGCAAATTAAGAACAATCGCCGTACAAATATTAAAATTCTTAGCAAAAAAGTATTATCTGCAATACTTGACCTTTAATTACGTCATTACCATTAAATGCGCAGAGTCGTTTTGTATGTCATTAAGCTCTTTACAGATTGTTAAACAAAATAATTATTTACAACTAAAAACTTGTTATTAAAGTGTGATAATTGTCTCTAAATCTCATCCACTATAAATATTATAGTAACTGACAGGTACAGGTATATAAGAGGATTCAATGGTCGCGGCCATATTTAGACTGTATTGATGTCCTTAACAAGGGCTTTGTAGTGAAAATAAGAAAATACCTGATTTAGAAGGTAAAACATACTAATCATTTAGTGAATTATAGTTCATAGTTACATAATGTAAACACTTTATATTTTAGAATGATGTGATGGTTAATTCGTCGGCCATTCAGCCTCTTTAAAAAGTATACGTGAACTTTCTGTCAGGTCGACTTATTTATTTAACGAGTTGCGGCTTGTAAGAACTGTCGCCTTGTTATTACATAATTATAAAGGCTTACTAGAAAGCGAAGTCGACTTTTGAGAATTCAGATCAGATCTGAGAAAACTAAATGTTACAAAAATTGCAGCAATATAAAGTAGCATAGTCAGCTGACTAGAGGGCATGAAGAACTGAAAACGCTATGGTTAAAATTATCTTACAATTCGACTTACCGATTAGTGTGACGAATTGCAAGAAAGTCATGTTGATTACGTCGACAATATAGTAATAACTGGATCAAAAAAGCATGACTATGTACACGTTAATGAGTGATATGTCGACAGATAATATGATGATTAAACATAAGGTTGACAATGCATCGTAATACTATTGTCTAAAGAGTCTTATATGATAAGTGTTAGCAGTATATCACCATTACGTCCTGTAGAAAAGATAACCCCTGTTATTTTTAACCTTTTATGCGTTAACTAGGTACCCTTTTTATCATTACAAGGTTGCGTAACATGCATGGTGGGTCAAAAAATATAGGGTGCATCTACCCAGCTTACATTTACATAGGGGAGTAGGGCATTATATTATAAAACACATACAGATCAGAAAGGAGCGAGATTTATTCAGAAGGTTTTGAAATTTTTGAAAATGCTGTTTTCACTTTGGACTACGGGAGCTTCACTTGCCATACATATCGACCTTACTACTTTTCTGGTCATAACGTTGTTGTTTCTAATCGCCCTCTGTGTAATTTCCACCCCACGTACCGACATACCCGGTCCCCTGGCTCTGCCATTCGTTGGAAACTTGATATTTTTTCTTCGCATGGGCACAAGACACCACGAAGAGTATTTGCGTTTAAATAAAACGTATGGCGACATATTTCGACTGTTTTTTGGGAATCGTATGTTCATCACAATATGTGGATATGAAAACATTTGTGACGCTTTTGTGAGACAGGGATCTGTATTGAGCGACCGCCCAGAGGGGTTATTTCACCATGGACCCGGGTATGAAGAGGCAGGTAATGTTATCTGTAATAAATTTATCATATTCAAGTGCAATGTGGTACTGCACAATTTCAATAAAGGCAGTTGATGTTCCTTATTTCTTTAAGCTTATTGCGAAGAAAAAACCATTGTTGTTGTTGATGGTGGTGTATGTAATGTTGTTCCATTTGAAAAATTTACATTTGTAAATATGTGTCCTTAAATAAACCTATGGGATAGCGACAACGTTCAATTCTGTATAAACTTGTTCGTGATGTCACAATGATCACAACACGCGCTCATTGCTTGTAGCTTGGACTATTGTAAACATAAAATCTCGGTAATTTTAAAAGCTCGGAAAGATTTGTCTTTTCCAAACGTAAATTTAAGTAATAAACAGCAATATTAAAAAGTTAACCGGGATATGAAGTTGGATGGTAAATGAGGGCTTTATAGGATTTGATCACATGACCAACCAACTTCATATCCAAGTGAACCTTTTAAATTGCTGTTTATGTCTTAATTGAAAGATACAACCCGACGTAATGTTTACTAAATATATTTTAATGTAGCCCCTGGAGTACTTTTCACAAGTGGTGAAGCGTGGAAAAGAAACCGTCGGTTTGCGATGCAAACAATGAGAGATATTGGTATGGGCAAGAAGATAATGGAAGAGGTCATTGCAGATGAAGCGAGCGTTCTGTGTGCCGATATCGCCCTTTCCAACGGTAAACCGATCGACAACATCCGGGACCTTTTGGGCATGTCCGCCAGTAACATCGTGCACTATGTTTTGTTCGGATATAGGTGATATCTAATTGTTGGAAATTTGTTGATTTTGTGGAAAATTATTTAACATGTAACAGCAGCAAAGTCTTCAGAATTTTAATCTTTCTTTACAACAGATGTAATCATGATGACGAGCGGTTTTTGACCACTATTAAGGCTTCTGAAACGATCTTCAAAGCACCTAACCTAGGCTTTCATCTATTGCCAAAATTTGTACAAAACTTTATCGTATGTGGAATTTGCATTTTAGTGTGATACTGTAAACGTACTACATTAGGCTGTGTATTGTATTTAGCGCTTTTCGCGAAATGCGGCTTCTGCTAAATTGAGTACATCGCTAAATGCCATGCATATACACAACAATAGTCACATTCAGTAATACGCTAATTCAAATCTACTTGTTAAAAAACTAATTTCCGCAAAATATCGTACACGCCAAATATGATACGTTTACAGTAATTAATCAGCCTCTAGCCTCTAAATATTTCTAAATCTTAAAGGAATCCTTAGTAGTTTTCCTTACAGACAGTCTTCTTTATCTAACAGTTAATTTTGAAAAAAATCTTGAGAATTATTTCAGCATATGTAATTTTCTCATTTATATAAAATTTCCTAATCTTGATTGGTTTTTTTAATAATCGACAATTTGTAGTTCGCTTTTGGCTTTTATCAATTTATATAAAATGTTGCAAAATTAAAGATTACTACAGATTTTATATTTTTACAAACGGAAACACGCTTAATATTTTAATAAGGTTCTACAATTCTGCAGTATATATCTTTAAGTAAAATGGAAAATTTAGTCTTCTTTTCTTTTTCCAGGGAACTGGTGAGGAAGATAGACTACGGGCTCAGGGCGACGCATCCAGTTATTTAAAGTATCAGATTGAAGAGCATGAGAAAACGTTCAACAGAAACAACATCAAAGATCTGGTTGACCAGTTCCTGACAACTATCACTCATGAGGAGGATTCAAACCAAAAGTGTAGGAAAATGAAAGAATTATGCAGGATTGAAATAAAAGATATATTGTCGAGAAAATGCCTTTAACTGTAGGATTGGTTACATGATTATTGTGTAACATCTTAATCATTTGGAAAATGATAAGGACTTTTGTTAAAAATATTTGCCAGAGATTCATTAAACTGTCAGGACTCCAAATCGGAAAAAATAAAGACCTCGTTTTTCTCGTTTCTAGTATTACGTATGTATCTTATGGTGCTGGAGCTGTTTATAGCCGGAACCGACACGACCGCCACTCAATTGGAATGGACGATCCTGTACATGATGGGATACCCGAAAGTACAAGAAAGGTGTTATGAAGAAATAGAGAAAGTAGGTTTTTTTTATCGCCATATCATTCATTTTCTTAACGTTGCCCTTCTATATGCCCTTCTACAAGTCTCTTACCAACAATGTCCTTTTGAATCAACTCTCTCTCTCTTTCTCTCTCTCTCTCTCTCTCTCTCTCTCTCTCTCTCTCTCTCTCTCTCATTGCATCATTATCGTATTCTTGTACTTCATATGGTACCTTTTTATTTAAGGTTGTAGGACTAAACAGAAGCATCTACTACTCCGACAGGAATACTTTACCATTTGTGGAGGCAACACTCCTGGAAGTGCAAAGAGTTTCCAATATCAGTAAGGATATTTATCTATCAAGTTCTCATTCTTTGATTATGAGGGTCTCTAAAGATAGATAGATTCATGTTGTAACGAATGTTAGAACATTCTACACTTATGATGGTTCCTTAAGATAGATTTTATGTTGAAACAAATGTTAGAATACTCTACACTTATGATGGTTCCTAAAGATAGATTTTATGTTGTTGCGAATGTTGTAACCAATTCAACAAGACTGCGTCAAAACAAGTTAGGCAGGACGCTGTTTGACACAATTTCCAAAGTTCCAATTCTTGTTAAAACGGTTCTTTTTTTATTTTTTTTAGAGATAGAAATGAGCGTCCCGCAATTTATTTCATTTATTCCCAAACATGTTCAAACTAGCCATTATAATTTTTTTTTATCAATACCTTTTTTCTATTATTTTGATTTGTATTACATGTAAATCTATTTCTATTGAATATATTTTATCAATCTTTTATTTATAAGAGCAAACAAAATATACAAAAACTTCAATAATTAGCGTACAGACATATTGTATAGTTCCTTAATTTTTATATCAATTCTGCATATAAATATATATGCTTTCATTGAGTGGACGTTTAAAAGTCTCTAACTGGTTGTCTTAAAATCATGTATATTAATACATGTTTAAATATATCAATATATACATAAAAATAATATGTTTCTTTAGGTAGATAATTCCTTTTTGTTTATGTAATATGTATGCAGAGATACATGTACGTCGATAATCTATAGTGATGCATAATTAGGACTCACAATATTTGCGTCTAATACATGTGCACACATAAAAAACATTTGTGTATAAAAATAGGAAAAACTGGTAAAATATAAGTTATCTTAGTAAAAGATGGAGATATATAAAGTAAATGAACATGTAATATTGTGGCTAGTCCGAGGGACAAACACATATACATACAGTCAATCACATGGTCCCCGGGTGTAGCACATAAACATGTAGGCAGAACGTACCCTTAATGTCAAGGGTAAACAACAGTAATCACAATATATTTATTTATGTTTTAAGTTTTGATGAATATGGTCAAAATGGTTCTATTAACGTGAACTATACTTTTCTAATCACATTTTGTCTGTTGTCCGTCTGTCCGTAAATTTTCCAGATCCACTGACCAATTTCAACCAAACTTGACACACGGCACCCTTAGGCAAAGAGGTTTCAAAGTTGGAAAAAATTAAGGACCGCACTCTTTTTCAAAGGGAAATAATTGAAAATTATTAAGAATTTTATATAAATCTTCTTCTCAAAAAGCATTTGGCCAGGAAAGCTGAAAATATAGAGTAAATCATTAATCAAAAATGTTTTTTCTCAGAAACCAATTAGCCAGGAAAGCTGAAACTTGTGTGGAATCATCCCCAGCTAGTTTTGACTCAAGTTATCAAAACCATGATCCCTGAAAGTAGGGTAGGGCCATAATGTTTGGGTCCGAATTTTTACAAAGGAATAGATAAAGTAAATCATTAAAAATCTTCTCAGCAAGTAAAGCTGAAACTTGTGTGGAAGCATCATCATGTAGTGTAGACTCAAACTTGTGATAATCATGATCCCTGAGGGTACGGTGGGGCCACAATAGAGGGGTCGAGCTTTTACATAGGTAAATATTTAAAAATCTTAAGCTGAAACCTGTGTAGAAGCATCGAGAGGTAGTGTAGACTCAAAATTGTGAAAATCATGACCCTTGAATTAGGGTTGGGTCACAATGGGTGTCGCATTTTTACATAGGAAGACATAGAGAAAATCTTTTAAAAACTTCTCAAAAACCGATAGGCCAGAATAGCTTAAACTTGAGCATCATCAAGTAGGTTATATTCAAGTCTGTTCAAATCATGATCCTCTTGGGTAGGACGGGGTCCCAACGAGGGGGGGGGGGGGGGGGCATAATTTACTTTGGAATATATAGACAAAAATCTTTAAAAATATTCCTCTAAAAACCATTTGCCTAGAAAAATTTGTAACTTTAGTGAAAGCAACTTCAGATAATGTAGATTGAAATGCGTTTAAAGCAAAATCTTGCGGGCTGGGATGGGGCCACATTGGGAATCCAATTTAACATAGGAAACCATTTGACATATTGTTGATTCTTTAAAATTGTTTTGACAGCATCTTGAGTCTTTAATATTGTTTTGACTTTGGCCCTGGACGATTCTTTTGCCTCACAAGGGGTTAGAGTTTGAATTAGGTTTATATCCCATAAATAAACAATTGTATTAGATCTTTTTGAGAACTGCAATGCTCAACATGTGATATGACTATAAAATTATCCTGTCAGAAACAGGACTTGATTAAGAACAAGGGACGTCAACTTCATTCGGATACTTTAGTCGATTAATCAGGGATTTAATCGAGCAATAATCGAGTACTCCTTGATTTTGAAATTGCGTGGGGTTTTTTTTTTCAAGGAAAACAATGCTACTGTGACGACTGCCACATGCACAAAATCTTAAGGTTAAAAAATTATATGTACTCAAACTTGATTAAAATTAAATTGAAAACTTTTATCTCAATATCCGAGCCCAATATCATATCAAAAGAACTGCGTTAAAAAAATGAAATTGTTTCTTATTTACTTTCAGTTTATAACGAGTCATCGACTAGGAATTTTTTTTTATGATTTATTTCTTTTTCAAAGAAACAGACATGCAAAACAGACATTCAATCATACACATATACACACTTACACACTTATGAATAATCACTGAAATTTATTATTTTGTGGTTAACGTTACTTGCTTACATGGAAAAATATTTAGTATAGAAAAAAAAATATTCATGATACAGTGTAATAAAAATAAATCAGATATCAGCAGCCAAGATATCTTACCAACTATCTCATAAGTTTTCAAAATATTGTAGTTTACCAGTTTGTATTGCAGCATATCTTTCAATATTGTATTTTAGTTTTAAGTGACAAAGGAAACCAATCAAACATGGAGTCTTATTTGACATAAGATAACAAAAAATATATTGTTTCATATACAGAATTATAAAATTAATTACTTTGTTATGAAATGACAATGAAAGTTGGCCAAGTATAATATTAGACATATTAAATCCAATTCTTTCAGAGGTCTTTCTATAAATGTATCAACTAAGTTCACTCCACAGGGTATGTATTTTCTCACAGGAAATAAAAACATGTATTATTGTTTCCACATTGTTTTACAAAACCCACATGTGTCGGTATTTTTAATATTGATTTTTTAAAGGTAGTATCCAACTGGAAGAATGTTGTGTATAATTCTAAATTGAAGCCATTGTACAGAAGAATCTTTGGTAGTTTAAAAACAAATCTGAAAAATATCATATACAGTAAGATCTTCAACATTATAATCTGTAAGATCTGTTTTCCATCTGGTTACAGCAATTGGAACAACCACACTTTCATTCAAAACATTGTAAATAATTTTTGTACACTTTTCATGGAGTATGATTGTTTGGAAAATAAAATGGTATACATGGATTAGGATTTCTTTGAACAGAAGTCCTGTCAATGTTAGACATTTTAAAAAACTTAAAAATTGCTGATTTAACACTGTTGTATTGCATTATACATATATTCTTGAGATTGTATTTACATTTAAATTCTTCATAACTTAAAAAATTACAATTTTCATCATAAAAATCTTGTATGACCTTTACACCATTCTTGTACCAGGTTTTTATGAAAACATATTTATTTGCTATGAGTATTTTTGAATTGTACCACACCGGAGAATTTAAAAGATTATCTTTTGCCCTTGGGTGATCAATATTGGTAATAATAAAACATAACCATGAATTTAACACATCTTTCCAAAAATCATTGTTTACCTTGTGTAAATATTCAATTACAAAACTATCACCAAAATCAAACAGATTCTGTAAAAACTCATTTCCATAAATGGTAAATAAAAAATCCATCCATGGTTTGTGTGATTTTGTCCATGAACACTTGAGAGATATTATAAAACTGTTAATATCAACCATTTTCAAACCTCCTGATGAATAGTCCTGTGTAATGACTGACCTCTTAACTTTATCAATCTTAGATTTCCACAGAAATTTTAAAAAAAATTATTAAGGTATGAAATTGTTTCTTTCTTTGGATTTGGTAGTGAAATGAATAAATGATTTAGTTTCGGTATGAGCAAACTTTTAATAACAGTAATTCTACCAATGGGAGTAAGAATTCGTCGTTTCCATTGCTCTACCAGAGCTATTATTTTTTGGAATTTGTAAATTATAATTCTACGAGGAATTCAACTAGGAAATTTTAGTCGATGATCGTCGTAACCGAGCGATAGTGGAGTACTCGAATACCCGTTGACATCTCTATAATATAAACATAAGAATACCCGGGAGTAAGGACGGATTTTTTAAACAGGATCTATATGTATTATACAACATT
This sequence comes from Magallana gigas, assembly GCF_902806645.1. Classification (NCBI taxonomy): domain Eukaryota; kingdom Metazoa; phylum Mollusca; class Bivalvia; order Ostreida; family Ostreidae; genus Magallana; species Magallana gigas. The sequence goes on from NC_047564.1 coordinate 58,203,963, forward strand.
GTTCACATATTTTGTATTGACTCCATTAAGCTGATTTTATCATGCATAATGTTGCTCAGGTGAGCGATCTGGGCCATGGGCCTCTTGTTAGAGAAAACCAAATATAAGCCATGATTGATTTCTTTTTGTTATTGTTTCCAAAAGCAATGTCCTTACCCCATGTATCGGCAGAGGATATATCAATTGCTGGCTATCGGATTCCAAAAAATACCATGGTAACAGCATTTTTTGCATCCGTCCATTTGGATCCAAAACTTTACCCAAACCCTGAAAAATTCCAACCTGAGAGATTTCTGGGTGAAAACTCCGGAAATGTGAATAAAAAGGAAATGATTATTCCTTTCTCAATAGGTAAGGTAAAACATAGACAAACAATGTATAATATTATTTAATTACTTTTCCGTGTTTACTTGTGTGTCTGTTTAATAAATATTGTATCTATTAACATAATTGTTTCTTCTAGGTCCACGAATTTGTCCCGGAGAAACATTAGCAAAAGCTGAAATGTTCATATTATTTGCAAATTTGATTCAAAAATTCAAATTCTGCAAGGCGTCTCCTGATAACGAATTGTCCTTTGACGGAGTGACGGGTCAGATCAGATACGCACGTCCGTACAGGGTCAGGGCGGAACCCAGAAACTGACCGTCGATGGAGGGGCTTCTTTCACATACATGATGTATTCGGTTTAACATTTAGGCGCATTATTGTACATACTACATAGGAATATCAAGTACCGAGGCTCAAATAAGTATTCGTAGAATTCCCGGTACTCATAACAACGGGACCAGAATGTCTGACCATAGAGCAATAAAATTTCATCTATGTGTATATGATAATGAACGGGGAAAGGGGTATTGGAAACTAAATACGTCACTTTTAGGAAGTAATGAATATAAATGTCAAGTCAACAAAATAATCACAGATATAAGTAATAAAGAAGGTTCTTCTATTGAGAAATGGGAGTCTCTAAAAATATCAATTAAATATTTTTCTATAGCTTTTTCCATCAAACGCCAAAAAACATATAAACAATTAGTATTCCAAATTGAACAAGAAATTTCCGAAATTGAAAATTCTAACCATAAAGCAATGGATATGAACAGAAAACGTGAATTAGAAAATCAGCTAAACAATCTATATGATAAAAAAGCACAAGGGGCACAAATTCGTTCGAGAGCAAAATGGGTTAGTGATGGTGAAAAAAATACAAAATATTTTCTTAGTTTAGAAAAGAAGCACCAAACACAAAATGTTATCCACGAAGTTTTAAGTGAAAATAGTCTTCTCACCGAAGATGACGATATTCTAGGTGCAATGTGTGACTACTATGAAAACCTGTATAGTTCAAAACTAATATCAAACGAAGACATCGACTTATATTGTAAAGTAAATACACTATCTGAAACTGATAAAAACATGTGTGATACATTTCCGTCAATGAATGAGTGTAAAGAAAACGTTATGAATTTAAAATCAAATAAATCCCCGGGCCTCGATGGTATATCCAATGAATTTTATCAATGTTTCTGGCACCAACTATCCTCCTTATTTTATAACATGTTAAAAGAAATCCTTTTGAACGGAAAAATGACATTTTCTCAAAGACTTGCAGTTTTCTCCCTTATACATAAAAAAGGAAGAAAAAATGATTTAAAAAATTACCGGCCGATTAGTCTTACTAATACAGATTACAAAATCATAGCATTTATTTTTGCACGTAGATTACAAACCTTTATTTCAAAGCAAATTGGTAATGAGCAAACAGCTTTTATAAAAGGCCGATATATAGGTATTAATGGCCGTTTCATTTTAGATATTTTTGAATATTGTGAAAATTTTAACAAAGAGGGGATCTTGCTATTTTTAGACTTTGAAAAAGCTTTTGATTCAGTAGAATGGAATTTTTTATTCAAAACACTAGAAAAATTCGACTTCGGGGAAAACTTTCTAAATTGGATAAAAATTTTATATCAAAGCCCAATATTCAGATTAAAGAATAACGGATGGATTTCAAAAACATGCGAGATGAAAAGGGGAATAAGACAAGGCTGTCCAATATCAGCCATTCTATATCTTTTTGTTGCCGAAATTTTATCTGAAAAAATAAAGAATAATGAAAATATACAAGGCTTTAAAGTTAACTTTATGGAAAAAGAAGTAAAAAATATACAACATGCCGACGACATGACATTAACTCTACAGAATATTGAATCACTTAAGCATGCTTTAGAAACAATAAACAAGTTTTGTATTCATGCGGGATCTAAGGTTAACATTAGTAAAACTGAATGTATTGTGCTTGGTCCTTTTAAAAACATGTTTACAGAAATCGATGGTATATCAGTCACGAACAAAGCAGTAAAATGTTTAGGTATTCATGTAGGTCATGATAAAATTGAATGTTATAATAAAAATTGGATGAAAATTTATCATGATATAGACACTTTATTCGAATCTTGGAAAAGAAGAAAATTAACATTATTTGGGAAATGCACCGTAATAAACTCTTTAGCATTATCAAAACTCATATATGTTGCAAGTATTTTGGAAATTCCCGATGAAGACTATATCAAAAGTATTAATAAGCTGATATATAATTTCATTTGGAATAAAACTGATAGGATCAAAAGAAATACGTTAATTGGTCACATAAAAGAAGGCGGACTAGGTATTACTGACGTCGAATCAAAGATTAATGCATTAAAAGCCGCATGGGTCCCCAGATTAAAAGAAACAAAACATTGTATTAAAAAAGTTATGTAAATAGTTATTGCACTCCAATCAACATAGACATAAACTATTTAATTAATACAACTGAAAATAAAATTGAAAATTATGAAATATTAAAAACTATGCCGCTATTCTATAAACAAGCTTTTGCATGTTTTAACACATGCAAAGACTTACAAAACAAACCGAGCCCTGAAGCATTTTTGAAGCAACCGATATGGTCAAATCTGATGTTTTTCTACAAAGGGAAAACAATATTTTTCAAAACTTGGCTTAAAAGTAATATTTTGTTTGTTAAAGACTTATACTCTGAGGCGGGAACTTTAAAATCGCCCGAGGAAATAGCAGACATATTGATAAACAAAAATAACTGGTTGTGCGAATATAAGATAATTAAAACAATATTCAAGAATTATGAAAACAAATTGGATCTTAGAGTTTGCCAGTATATGAATCAAGTACAATTATATACTCCTTCGTACAATCAATACTCAACTAAAGATTTCTATAATCATTTCATAAAGAAGAAATTTCAAAAACCAACCATGCAATCAAAATACAATAAAGAATTTGATATTCTCAAAAGCGATTGGGAAAATATCTATATGAATAAAATCGTTTTGTTACAAGACAAAAAAAATTTCGGAATTTAATTATAAATTGTTAAATAATTTACTTTCAAATAATTATTTTGTGAGTAAGATAAATAAAAATTGTGATTATATGTGTAAAATATGTACAGAAAAAATTGAAAATTCACACCACCTTATTTTTGAGTGTGTGAATGTACAACATACATGGAAGTTAGTGAGCAATATTTTTGGTTTTGATGTTAAATGGAAACACATAGTTATTGGTTTTTACTCTGTAAGAAATGAAACCACTGCCATGTATAATTTACTTCTATCTTTTGTTGCATTAAAAATTTACAAATATAAGATGTTTTGTAGACTAGAAAATATTGTAGAAACATCAGAAGGAATCGTATGTAATTTGAAATTATGCATTCAGAAATACTTAGAAATTCTACATTGTATCGGAAATACTAGATTTTATTCATTCTTCAAAACGCTCTTGTATAAATTGTAGATAATTTTATGTTGCCATGGGTGACCTGGCCCATGGTTTTTCACATAAATAGGGAGGTAAAAAGAGACTGTGGTGACGATGGATCTACCTCCCTACAAAACGCTTTTCTTATCACAACCCATCAACTTCAATATTTCTGTACACTTCTCTTTATTCAGATCAATCAATAATAATATTATCTTTGTAAAAAAAATAACAGTGATTTGTATAAAATATAATTGTAACTTTATATATATATATATATATACATATGGTACTTAGTCAGATATAATAGCTGTTATTACTACTACTATTGCTCTTATTACATGTATTATTATTATTATTATTATTATTATTATTGTCACTAATATATTAATTATTATATATTTGTTACTACAAATACATTTGAATATTGTAACATGTACTTTTGTAAATAAATAATAATTAAAAAAAAAAAACAAAAAAGTACCGAGGCTCGTTCAAACTTTCTCACAGCGAATTTTAATGAGTAGCATGCTTGTTGGGTTTTCCTGTAGCATTTTAATGTCAACGCAACATAAATCAAAGTACTGAAGAACTGACGGGAGTTGATTTTGTCGATGTTTATTTATTTTAAAATCAATGATATATATGTTATTTTGCATGACAAGTACATGTAGTTTTTAATTTGAATTGCGCACATTTTTATGATATAAATTTTTTGACTTGTTCGACAAGAATGTCGAGAAACCCCCATACGAATCATGTTCAATAATATTTAAAGATAAAATAAATTCAATCAAACTATGTATCAGTAATACAAATATTTCTCGAACATTGTATGGATCCAAGCAATATTGAACTCTATAGTCTCGTTCAACCAAACGCTCGGCTGACACCATAATTCTCCGACAAGAATTTACGAAGACAGCCGAGCGTCGAGTTCAACGAGACTATATTGAATTCTAGATCTGGCGTAGGAATACATACGACTACAAAACATATTTAAATTGTTCGTACAATTTAAAATCTGACGATTTTCAATGTATTTATAAATAAGTTTCCTTGAAAAACAATGCTTCGATGTATTTATAAATAAGTTTCCTTGAAAAACAATGCTTTAGTATACATTACATCGAATTTATCAATTATTTTCAAGAACTAAGTATTCAAGTTGTCAGCAGCAATGATTTGTGCTGAGGTCCAAACACTGTTTCATTTTCGGTTTGTCTGAGTAACTGCATAAGAGAGTTGATTAAAAGCAACCCCCAAAAAGATGTTCAGTGAACATTTTGGGTGTCCAGTGAAGTAATCTGATATAATGCCAATGTTTAATATGAAATACATTAAAAAATATTATCGGTCGATCTGCAAATACAAGGGGTTAACCAAAGGTAGTGTTACGAAATGCACGGGATCGAAAGAACCGTTAAACATGATCTTGAACTTTGAGCAGTATGTGACAAATCCTTATTTAATGAAGTTGTAGAGGTCTATTCAAGGTTAACTGTCGAGTTTCTGTTTTGTTTACTTGAAAATAAAAAAGATCACTAACGAAATAAAAACAATATCTAATCTCAAAATGACTTTTGCGAATTGAATTACCTTAAATTCAAATACAAATAACAATATGATTATATTTTTTTCTTTTTTATTCGTTACATGCCGTACCTCCACCAGAATTTACAAAGTATTCCAAAATACAATAGAATACTCAAAACAATATCTCTTTGTTTATTGTCTTCATCATTTTAAATAAACTGTAATTTCAAAAAAAATGTATCCCCTTCAAAGTGTGAGTTGAATTCAGTGTAAGATGTTCAATACAAACACATGGCGGGTTTATGCGTGGATTGAAATAACTCAGGATTATGGTCTGCCTTGAAATCCAAAGGAGAAACTATATAATAATAATTTGCATTCATAAAGTGTGTCCAACATACAGCTATCATTTAATATGAGCGATTGACATTCCAATACCCACAGGAGAAAGAACATAATTGCGAAAAATTCCTCCATATCAATCTTGCCTTATGAAGCTCTTACAAAGATGTCATTGCGCCGGTCTAATATTCCCTATATCAGGTATGTAACTTTTTCAGTGTTTATCAAATGCTTTGCACTTAAGGATCATGCATTTTGCGTATATCAGTGCATTTCATATACATGTATAAATGAGGTCAGGGACAGGCACAGGTACATGTATGCTCTATTATTAAAAACAGTCCACTTATTTCTTAAAATAACAGACAAATTTTTCTTATTAAAATATTTTACTCATGGAAATTGAAAATAAAAAAACTCAAAACTGAGGAAAAATAAAAGGATACATCAGGGATTCTCTGTCTTTATCTGCCATTGAATAATATTTAGTACATCTACCTCACGTTGTAGGAAGGCGTAGAATGGGCACTATATAACACAAAAAATCAAAAGGAGCAGGATTTATTCAGAAGGTTTTGAAATTTTTGAAAATGCTGTTTTCACTTTGGACTACGGGAGCTTCACTTGCCAAATACATCGACCTTACTACTTTTCTGGTCATAACGTTGTTGTTTCTAATCGCCCTCTGTGTAATTTCCACCCCACGTAGCGACATACCCGGTCCCCTGGCTATGCCGTTTGTTGGAAACTTGATGTTTTTTCTTCGCGTGGGCACAAAACAACACGAAGAGTATTTGCGTTTATATAAAACGTATGGCGACATATTTCGACTGTTTTTTGGGAATCGTATGTTGATCACAATATGCGGATATGATACTATTTGTGACGCTTTTGTGAGACAGGGATCTGTATTGAGCGACCGCCCAGAGGGATTTTTTCACCCTGGACCCGGGTATGAAAAGTCAGGTATTGACATCTTTATCACATTAGCAATTGATTAAAATGCAACATATAAATTTTTTAACTGTTTAACTAAGCGTGTTGTGAAAAACAATGATTGGTTGTTGTAATGTTTACTAAATATATTTTAATTTAGCACCTGGAGTACTTTTCACAAGTGGTGAAGCGTGGAAAAGGAACCGCCGGTTTGCGATGCAAACAATGAGAGATATCGGTATGGGCAAGAAGAGAATGGATGAGGTCATTGCAGATGAAGCGAGCGTTCTGTGTGCCGATATCGCCCTTTCCAACGGTAAACCGATCGACAACATGCGGGACCTTTTGGGCATGTCCGCCAGTAACATCGTGCACTATGTTTTGTTCGGATATAGGTGATATCTAATTGTTGGAAATTTGTGGATTTCGTGAAGAATTATTTCAACATTAACAGCAAAATTCATCTTCAAAAATTAATCTTCAAAATTTTAATCTTTCTTTACAACAGATGTAATCATGATAACGAGCGGTTTTTGACTATTATTAAGGCTGCTGAAACGATCTTCAAATCACCTAACCTACGCTATCGTCTATTGCCAAAATTTGTACAAAACTTTCTCGTAAGTGGAATTTGTATTCTACTCTAATTATTGATCGAGGAAAACTATAATATTTGAGGACTATAAATATTACTAATCCTGAGAGGAATCCCTAGTATTTTTCCGTACAGGTGGTCTTCTTTATCGAAAAGTTAATTTTTGGGATAGAAAAAAATCTTGAAAATTATTCCAGCATATTAAATTTTCTTAATTCCATGAAATATTCTTTTGATACTGGTATTACAAAACTTTATATATTCATTTAATACGTAATTAACTTATGATTTCCATGTCCTGATTGTTTATTTCAAGTAATAGAATAATTGTAGTTTGCGCTTTGGCTTTTATCCATTTCTTATATACTATAGTAAATCGTTGTAAAATTAAAGATTTCTGCAGATTTTATATTTTTACACGCTTAATTTTGTAAAAAGATATCACAATTCGGCAGTATATAATTTTTAGTAAAATTAAAATTATAATCTTCCTTCCTTTTCCAGGGAACTAGTCCGGAGGAGAGACTAAGGGCTCAGGGCGATGTATCCAATTATCTTAAGTATCAGATTGAAGAGCATGAGAAAACTTTCGACAGAAACAACATCAGAGATCTGGTTGACAGGTTCCTGACAACTATCCCTCCAGAGGAGGATTCGAACCAAAAGTGTAGGAAAATGAAAGACTCATGCAGGATTGAAATAAAACAATATGTTTTCAACAAAATACCTTTAACTATAATGGTCATTTGGATATACGTTTGTAATGTAACGTTCTAATCATGAATGAAAATAAATAAGCCTAATTGTTGAAAACTGTCAGGACTCCAAATCGGAAAAATAGGAGAACTCGTCTTTCTCGTTTCTAGTATTACGTATGTATCTTATGGTGCTGGAGCTGTTTTTAGCCGGAACCGACACGACCGCCACTCAGTTGGAATGGACGATCCTGTACATGATGGGCTACCCCAAAGTACAAGAAAGGTGTTATGAAGAAATAGAGAAAGTAAGTTTTTTTTTAATCGCCATATCATTCATTTTCTTAACTTTGCCCTTCTATATGCCCTTCTACAAGTCTCTTACCAATGTCCTGCTGAATCAATTCTCTCTCTCTCTCTCTCTCTCTCTCTCTCTCTCTCTCTCGCTCTCTCTTTCATTGCATCATTTTCATATTATTGTACTTTATATATGGTACATTTTTATTCAAGGTTGTAGGACTAAACAGAAGCGTCTCCTACTCCGACAGGAACACTTTACCATTTGTGGAAGCAGCACTCCTGGAAGTGCAAAGACTTTCCAGTATTTGTAAGGATATTTATCTTTTAAGTTCTCATTCTTTAATTATGATGGTCTCTAAAGATAGATTTCATGTGGTAACGAATGGTAGAACCACTTTAACAAGACGAAGGACTTTCGGTAGGACGTAACTATCTATTTCTTGCATCAAAACAAGTATGACGCTAGCTTCAAGCGAAGTATGTACAGAATGCGTAGTCTTAGCTGAAAAGCCTGACAAATCTTGTTTATTTAAATGAGCCTTAGCTGAGTGGCCTGCGATAAAATAGACAGGCCTATATCACATTGCTGTTTGACACAACTACCCAAAGTCCAAGTTCTTGCTAGAATGGTATTATCAACGTAAAGTATGGTTTCAGCTCACCTGCGCTGAAAGCTCAATTTAGCTTTTCTAATCACACTTTGTCTGTCGTCCGTCTTTCCGTAAATTTTTCACATTTTCAACATAATTTCCAGAACCATTGGAATTTTCAACAAACTTAGTACACAGTACCCTTATGCTAAGAGGATTCAAAATAGTAAAAATTAATGACTGTCCCTTTTTTCAAGAGGAGATGATTAGAAATAATTATCGAGAAAATTTTAAAATCTTCTTCTCAAAAAGCATTTTGCCTGGAAAGCTGAAAATATATAGTAAATCATTAAAATTCTATCTTATTTACATTCAGTTTAGTAAAACGAGTAATCAACTTAAAAATGTTAGTCGATGGTCGTCGTGACCGAACGATAGTCGAATACCCGTTGAAATCCTTATTATAAACATAAGAATACACAGGGGGAAATGGATTTTTATTTATACACGATCTACATGTATTATACTACATTGTCCAGATATTTTGTACTGGGACTCCTTAGGGCTGATTTTATATCGCCTAGTGTTGCTTAATTAGCGATGGTGGTCATGGGCCTCTTGTTTGAGAAAAGTCGCATATTAGCCATGTTTGATTTTATTCGTTATTGTTTCCAAAAGCAATGTCTGTACCCCATGTATCGGCAGAGGATATATCTATTGCTGGCTATCGGATTCCAAAAAATACCATGGTAACAGCATTTTTTGCATCCGTCCATTTGGATCCAAAACTTTACCCAAACCCTGAAAAATTCCAACCTGAGAGATTTTTTGGCGAAAACTACGGAAATGTGAATAAAAAGGAAATGATTATTCCTTTCTCAGTAGGTAGGGTAAAACATAGACAAACAATGTATAATATATAATTTCCTTTTTCGTGTTTACTTGTGTGTCCGTTAAATAAATATTGTATGTATTGTCAAAAATTTTGTATGTATTGTCATAATTGTTTCATTTAGGTCCCAGAATTTGTCTTGGAGAAACATTAGCGAAAACTGGATTGTTCATAATTTTTGCAAATTTGATTCAAAAATTCAAATTCTGCAAGGCGTCTCCTGATGAGGAATTGTCCTTTGACGGAGTGACGGGTCAGATCAGACGCGCACGTCCGTACAGGGTCAGGGCGGAACCCAGAAACTGACCGTCGATGGATGGGCTTCTTTCACATACACTACTGTATATATTATGTTTTAATTTTAGAACTATCTCACAGCGAAGACTAATGAGTAGCATGTTTCGGGGTATTTGTGTAACTTTTATTGTCAACGAAACATCAATAAAAAAGGATATCGAATGAAGTAATCTGATTTAAGTCCAATGTTTAATATGATATACAGAATGGTCGAGTTGCAAATACAAAAGGAGTTAACCAAAAGTAGTGTCACCAAATGCACGGGACTGATAAAACTGTGTAAACAAGACTTTGGACTTAGAGCAGTGTGTGACTCTGACTTAATGAAGTTGTGGAGGTCCACTCAAGGTTAACTGTCAAGTCACTGGCTAATAAATATAAATACATAGAACGAAATGACACTTGTCCAACTTTATACAAGGTGTATATTCCGTTTAAACGACCTCATTAACACAAAAAAGGAACTTTCGGCAAACTCTTCTATGGTTTTGACAGTCTTTGAATATAAATGAGCATCTTTTAGCGAATTAGAAGAAAGGATGACAGTATTTGAAGGATTGTTTTCATAACCAAACTTGATACATCCCATCGAAAGTCCAAGCTCTTTTTATATGATTCCAGCTGATGAGTTATGAAAAATGATGAATCAAAATATACACATAAATTTGTAATATTTTTATTAGTTGAATAAATCATTTTTACCGTTTTCTTCAATTGCAATTTTAGATTTGATTATAATCTTACCCTCTATTTCCTACGAAAATTGATTATACTGATGTACATTTACTGTAATTTAGTAATTGGTTCTTACTTTTTATGATTAATTATTTAATTTGTTAAAAAAAAAGATGTAAATATCAACAATAAAATGTTTTCTTTAACGATTCATACAGATAATGAAGGTAACAATCAGTGCAGAAAAAAATTACATGTACATTTTCTGCAATGTCGCCATCTTCATAACCCGCATGGATCACCAAAGAAAGCATTTTATTGTGTAATATAAATAAGCAGATCAATTGAATACATTTTCAGTACAGTAATCAGTAATATGAAGGTACTTATATTATTCATAATTATACATGCATGTATAACAAAATCAGATTCGTATAAGTTTGTATTAAGAATAGAATTAAACTAATAGAAGAATATATGTAGTTATCTTTTTACAGCGGCATCTTTTTATTGGTTGGATTATTACTCAAATAACTTTAATTGTCTAATGATAAATACAGTCTATATCCCATGCCTCTTCATTTTTATTTATGATATCAAATGACAATTGTTGCGAGTGCATTAAAGTCTTTTGAATGCTGTTAATAAAATTGTTATGTGCTATTAAATTTGTTTGAAACGAAGGCATTATTCTTGTCTGTCACAGAGAAAACATACTTAACATTCACAGCATATAGCATTCGGTAATCTGTGTACTTTTTATATATTCTTCTATTTTATGGTTAATCTTGAAGATGAAGTATTATGACTATATTATAAAACACCTCCCTTGAGTCGGTGACGTAGAGCAGACATGGGAAAATTAAAAAAAAGTAATGTTGTGTCCAAATCTTATTAACACATTACACAATCGAATTTATAAAAAGGTATCATTATAGCCGATGTGAAAAGCATGGTCACTACATAGTTACAGCGGGTTAAGATATCCAGTCTGACGTATTCTGAACGCTTGATCTTGCATTAAGGAAGCTGTTTTGAGTCCGATTCAAAATCTTTAAATTAACTTACTATCAATACAAAATTACTAAAGATATATGGAGAATGGAGAGACCATATATAGCAGCATCGTAACGTTGGTGAAAACTGTTTGGCCAGTGGTTCTGTCTGAGCCCAATCTTATTCAATCTTTCAAGATGCACAAACCCCGCGAAAAAAAAATCAACAAAGCATTTGGGATGTTTTTCGAAAATTTTTATTATCTATCATATATTCTCAAGCTAGGTACTTACATACATGTACATACAGACATTATCATTAACAGTATATGTATTCAGTATATATGAATTGCATTCTAAACGTTGCAAAATGCGTTATGTTATTTCTAAAAGCCATTCGAAAGTTAATACAATTGCGAGTCTTTTATTTATATTAAAAATTTATCTGTAACTTTGTTCATTTTCAATTAATTTTGTTTTAATTTAGAAACTCGCGTTCCCTATGAGAAAACACCGTGAAACGACAATTACTACGGAACATTTTAGTACTTGTTTAATTTTTTTATCAAAACAATTTACTATCGTATTGCAACTGCTGATAAAAAGTGATATAGTTAAAAATTGTACTCTAAGTAAAAAATTAATTAAAGATGTGCTCATTTAAAAAGCTTTTCGATATATAAAGGGCAAGATTTCTTTGAATAATAATCAGCATTAAAAGCAAAAACCCGATTTGCAATATCGATATATAAAAACATATAAACATATACATAAATCCGTCCTTAAGGTAGTCCATCCATAACTATCATATTTCATATCTAATAGATCAAGTTTTATCACTAAAATCTTAGTGTGATTTTAAGGAGTTTATTAAATAATAAAGTTTCACCTTTGAAATCTTTTAAAAAAAAATTAATTGTAATAAATTTATCATATGTTGAAGTAAACATTGAAGTCTATGGGAAAAATGCATTTTTAAATATATTTCTTTAGTACAAGTAATTTTCTCACATTTCTCTTGATAAAAAGATGCAAAAGTTTTCTTTGTCTTCGAATATGCTAAAATAATTCATAGTTTACCATACATATTTTCAGAACATGATTTTTTTAATTTTCTTAAAGGGCAGACAACTCTTTAAAAAAGTTTTAAGTGCAAAAAGTTCATTTAATTAACTACATACATGCACCCAAGTTTGGTTTATGTCAGCCTCATAATAGCTTCAAAATATGTATTTGATGTAGTATAGATCAATCAAAATTGTTAAATTCACCTTAGTTATGGATGGACTACCTTAAAACCCTCTACAACAGTAAGTTCCTGTTGTTCTACCATGTGAAGACAAAGAGTAAAAATATTATTGCAATAATACATATACTAGATGGAACTAATGTTCCTGATGCTGAAATAGGTTTATAGATGGCGCTAGTGTCACTGGCGTAGACAAAGCGGTGATTGAGATGCTGCGTTGGCCGGAAGTCGTTAGAAATGTCTCTGTCTGTCTCGTTGGCGTAGTTCCTGTGCACGTTGTGACGGAACTTCATGAGTTGATCCTCGGAGATTTTGATGGTCTCTTTGAAGATGGTCCATATGACGCTCTCGGAGCACGGGGGCGTCGTCAGACTACCGTGATAGCGGTAATAAACCTTTAGATCACCCGGAAACAGTCCAGACAACGGAAAAGTTGTTAAATTCACGTGGTCAGCTATTAACGACGAGAACACATGACGTCATCATTTCATTCATCATCAGTAGTATTATGGGGGAGATCTTGTGCATATATGGACCGAAATGTTAACTTTTCTTTAATTGAATTTTTTTTTCAAACACTGACCTAAACTGTTGTCAAAAGATACAGAAGCAAAAAAGTATGAGATTTTACGTTTTGTGTCGTACGCAAATTACTAACGTGTACACGTACATAACAATGCATTTTGCAATCATTTAGAAATATGCAGCCACAGATTTAAATTAAACACCTAAAAGTTTGAAACAAATCTGAAAGAATGTCAAAAGTGTCCCATATACATCCATTGCTCTGTTCTTGTATGCATAATTTGCATACAAACAACATTTAAAATCCCATTTGTTTGTTTGTTCTTTTCTTTTAACAGCAGTTCTTGTCAGTTTTTTGGCATTAACGAGTCAGTTCAAGAAATGTTTACATTTTTGTCCTTAACTGCACATTAAGGTTTATTAAACGATGTTTCTACAGATATAAATCTAAATATGCGAAGAAAACTCTTCCAAAATTTAATCAAAATGTATTCAGAATTTGTTTTGCTAATAAGCACCTTGTTCAACAACGTTATTTAAATGTATAGTATTGTTTGCTTATTTATGAGTAGACATTGGCACGTACCCTTGTGAGCAATTTGGTAGAAATGGTGAATGATTTCATCGAAGTGGTGGTTGACAGTACCAACCTGGAAATTTTGGAAATGTGGAGATATTTGAATTATCAACTTAAGAAATTTAACATGCTGCATATGGGTTTGTTTTCAGCTTATCTCTAGCTATGTTGTGAGGTTGATCTTAGAACTTTAGAAATCAATAACATGCTTGTTGTATTTACATCAACAATTAAAATTTATTTTGAGCATTGTGATACAAGGCATAATTTTACAAATTCTTGTGTAACTCTTAATTGGAATTTATATAATTACAATAATAATACAATCTGCAATGAACCGCACGCATGTGTTACCTCAAACAGGAACGCCAGCACGTGCAGGCCGTTCGTCTCGTTGACCGCGTCCTCAAACGTGTCGTACTTTGAATTGTAATGTACCACGTGCATCTAATGGACATAATACTTTTATTACAAACGTGTTTGAATAATAATGCCATTCTCAATATGTCTCATTTATCAGACTTTGTTGTACCTTTAAGTGTGCTCTTTTATCCGTTTTGTTTAATATGATATTTTTAGAATCACTTGAAAGTCACATTTAATGGAAGAGGAAATGTTTATTTTGAGCTATTTGCGGGGCATACCCAAGACGTACCTCCATAGGGAAGTGGTTATCGTTGATGTCGTGCTCGGAGCCACGCCTATCCTCTGACCCCCAGTGGAAGTGGAATTGTTTGGCCCGGTAGATGTCGCTCACTCCCCCGCCAGAAATCGTCATCAACTTTCCGGTCAAGTCAATTTGTACTGTAAAAAGAATAACACAGCGAAATTATTGGATGCATGATTGTTTGTTGTTAGCTGCCGACTGTATATTTGAACTATATACTTGTGGGTCAGAGGTTATTTTGTGTTCAAATGATCATTACTTCGATCTCAAAATATACAGTAAAATGGTATAGAGTAAGACTGCAAGAATATCGTATATATTTTATAACCGAAGATTTATAACAATTACTGTTATTACAGCTTCATTCCAAGGAACCTGTATTGGTAGGCGCTGGCACGATAAAGAATAAACCCCATATCCAATGTCATCTGAACCAGATAAACTCACTATACTCTGTCCCAAGATATCCTGGATTCACATTTCGCTTAATTGCTTGATATTTATAAATACCTCAGGGTTCAAACGATGTTCATTCAAAAGTATGAGAAATTTCCAAGATTTCTCGGTCGAAACGCCCCTTTTAGCTTATCAGGTTTCATTACAGTGCTAAAAATGTGATGTCTACGGGGATTTTGTATTACAGCAAGCCCGGGTGATAACGTTGAAAAATTGCGCGATGTATTCCGAGTGTATTCCGAATCGAGAAAAGATTTAAACATTCCCCATTATAAATCTCCGTAAGGAATCTGTTTTCAATCCTGTGAATTTTTCTGAGTGAAAGATGATAATGTGTTAATGAAATTATCTTGGAAAATATCTTATAAAATAAATTAAACTATTTCAGTTGCACTTCTTTCACAGGTATGTGTATTTTTTTAATAAAAATTGCCTAAATGTGCTGCATATATATTTTGGGACAGACTATACTCACTATTTTATGACATGTAGCTAAATTATGAGTAAAACTGTTTCAACGGGACGCAAAGTCAAGTTGACAATATTTCTCCATACAAGTCAAGATGTTGGGGATCTTTATCGTGCTATCACATACATTTGCATCGTGCTATCACCTACATGTACATCCGTAAAACAACCAGCAGCCACTGAGTTTCAGTGGTATATTTTTCTCCAAAGGAACTTACGATGTTCGATTAAATAATACAAAATGCTTAACTTCATTGAGAGAGATTACTATAGTTAAAATTGTGTTTTTTAACAAGTGATTGTGCGTCAAGAGCCATTCCGTCTGTCCCGTTTCACCCCCTCACCTGTGTGTCCGTTGTTCTTCATGCTCATACTGATGTTGTTGACATTATCGTAGCCACTGAAGGTGAAGGCCGTCAGATTTTTGTCAAGGACGGCTGACGCTGTATCCACGGAGATTGGTGATTGGCTGGATCCGCCACACTGTGGGTAGTGCAGGCTCCATGTGGACGGACCTAAAGCAGGGACAGGGATAGGGTTAAGGCATATTTTGTGGAACCCTTTACGAACATGCAATTTCATAGGGATTTTTTACATATTTGTATTAAACAATTTTGCATTGCTGTTATAATTATTTTTTGCTAAATTATGATTAACATATAAATGTGTTGGGTTTTTTTTGTAATCCAGAGGGTGTCTGTGTAAAGTAAAGGAAGTTCTTTAATTTTGATAATAGGATCTCATCTATAATGAATAATGATTTATAAAAGATAACCATTTTTATAATAAAAACACATTTTCAATATAAAAAGTTAAAATAACAAGCTTTAATATATGAAGGAAGGTAAAGTGTGCTTTCGATGCATAAAAAATGTATTATGTCTAAATTTAAGATGAACAATCCTACCGAACTAGTGCAATAAGATAACTATCTAGGTCATTAATAATGTACATTCATAGCAAGCTGCGGGATTCTGAGAATTCATGTAATTATGGCAGTACAGAACATTCATAACATCCCTCTGAGAATTCATGACATTATGGCAGTACATAACATTTATAACATCCCTCTGTTTCACGGCTAATACTCACCAATACCAGGCTCATATCCCCATTCATTCCCTACAAAATAAAGAAGACAGACTTATTTTAATGAAAATTCGTGCTCTATTTAGGATTAATCCATTTGCGCGAAGAACCTCCATTAACCACATAATCAATTGTTAAAATGAGACAGCTCAATTTACAAAAGTGCATATTACGTTTCTTGTTACAGCATTTCAATAAACGAGCTGGGCTATCAACTTAAACAGTAATGATGCTAATAAATGCTACTAGAACGTTCAAATGACTACGTTTGATATAAAAATTGTCTTATTTTATTTAAAACAGAGCTATATATTATATAATACATTGACAAAACTGTCGCACATCTATGATTATTAATAAATATACCCTTGACAATGTTTAGATCAAAAGAAATAATTTCAGATTTATGTTGAATTGTAAGATATTTCTCACTATTATAGATTATCTGTTGCAAATCAGTCAAACAAAAGAGAAAAAAGTAATATGTAAAAATTATGAAGTGACTCTCTCTCTCTCTCTCTCTCTCTCTCTCTCTCTCTCTCTCTCTCTCTCTCTCTCTCTCTCTCTCTCTCTGGCATTTTTGTAACAAAATAAAATTAATTCATCGTTTATGTATATTGTTGACAATTGCTATGAGTAAAAAGTTCGTTGAACTCGGCACACTCGGTATTTTAACTTTTGATGATGTTCAGATAAATGCCGCTCAGTTAACGCCAAACGGCCCAGCATTCTACCAAGAAAAAAAATTATACAAGGATAGAACAATTGCAAGCTAATATCGTCTATTTGTAGAAAAATCAACCAAATGGGGAAATTGGAAATTCGTTATTAAAATAAAAATT
The DNA here is from genome assembly GCF_902806645.1 of Magallana gigas. Lineage (NCBI taxonomy): Eukaryota > Metazoa > Mollusca > Bivalvia > Ostreida > Ostreidae > Magallana > Magallana gigas. The sequence continues at coordinate 58,221,475 of NC_047564.1, forward strand.
ACAAATATTTGAAATTCGTCACTGAAGGCAAAGGTCATCGAGGGTAGGAATTTGTGGCCAGAAACGACAACTGAACAATCTAAAGATAATTCGTTCCTGTAATGATACAATGAGACATTAGATGTGTATATATTTTTATTTTTTTTTTATTTTTAACGCCATATTGGAGACATCTCAATAACCTATAAAGTCGCAAGATGGCCGTGACGTAACAACACGGTAGATTATGATACTGATACAACATCTCTATAGTCTGTCCCAAGATATTTTGCCGCATATTTTCTTAAATTATTCAATATTTATAAATACCTCTTGGTTCAGACGATGTTCATTCAATAGTATGAAAAAATCCCAAGATTTCCCCTTTGAAACGCCCCCTCTAGCTTGTCGGGTATCAGTACACGGCTAAAAATAAAAAGTCTACGAGGTTTTTCCATTGCCAAGGAGATGAAGACGCCCGGATGATAACGTTGAAAAATTGTGCGAGGGGTCCCGAGTATTTCCGAATGGAGAAAAGATGTCAACATTCCCCATTATAAATCTCCGTAGGAAATCTGTTTTCGTTCCTGTGAATTTTTACGAGGGAAAAATGATAATGTGTGAATGAAGTTATCTTGGGAATTTTCCCTTCTATCGATTTTAATTGCACTTCAGTCATAGGTAAGTGTATTTTTATTAAAAATCGTTCAAATATGCAGGAAAAAAACTTGGGACAGACTATAGTATTGATGACGTAATGGCTGTGTAATACAATGCTTGCTTCTAAAGAGCGACATGGTTGTTTTCAACACGTTCACACTTCTGACAATTTGTTACGCATTTTAACACAACTGAATTATTTATTACACTCTTTTTGGTCATTAACTGAGTTTCCACGAATAACAAAGAGATTTCCTGTTTTGTTGACTTGAAAAACGATCACTAACAGAATAAAAACAATTTCCAATCTCAATAAAGCGGTGATAAATGATTGTTTAAATTGAAATATTATTTCATTAATCAATTACATTATGGTAATATCTTTACATTTTCATTTTTTAATACATTACATGCCGTACCTCCGCCAGAATTAACAAAGTATTCCAAAAAACAGAAGAATACTCCAAACAATATCCCCTGTTTAATTGTCCTCATCATTTTAAATGAAGTGTATTTTCATAAAAAGATGCTTCCTTTTTGAAGCGGAGCATAGATGAATTCACACAAGGTGTTCAATACAGACACTTGGCGGGTTTATGCGTGGATTGCAATAACTCAGGATTATGGTCTGCCTTGGAATCCAAAGGACGGACTATATAATGATAATTTGCATTCATTAAGTGTGTCCAACCCACAGCTATCATTTAATATGAGCAATTGTCATTCCAATACCCCCAGGAGAAATAAAATAAATACGAAAAATTCCTCCATATCAATCTTGCCTTATGAAGCTTTTACAAAGATGTCATTGCGCCGGTCTAATATTCCCAATATCAGGTATTGTAAATTTTTCTATTTCAGTGTTTATTAAATGCTTTCCACACAAGGAGCATTCGTTTCATTTCGCGCATTTAAGTGCAATTCATATACATGTATATGAAATGCCGTATAGGTACGGACAGGCACAGGTACATGTATGATCTATTATGGAGAAAAAAAGCAACAGTCCACTTACTTTTACTAAATAAAAAAACAGCAATTATTTATTGAACAGACAGATTTTTCTTACTAAATATAAATTTTATTCATGGAACTGGGGGAAAAAGAGTTCCCTGAAGAGAGTGATACCTCGGCTAGTTTACTAATAGATGTACGTACGGGTGTTTTTTAATTATTGCTCTATTACATTTTTAATTTTAAAAAATGTCTAGATACAGAGTAAAAAATAATTTACTTTTAATAATGCAGGTCTGACCTTTTTCTGATTGGTTTAATTTTATAGGAGATTAATTCATTGAAAATGTTGTTTATATCTGATTTCGCAAAATTCCAGTTTTCTAATTTTTTTAATTTCGTTATCCTTTGTTTTTAACAATACATAGGTTTATCCCAAAATATCAGCTAAGTGATTTAGATATGAATTCTAGATTCTATTTTCCAAAACAAATGCTTTACGAAATTTACTTTTACCATATATTGATGATAGGTCATGTGATTTGAGTTTCAGATACATTAGTTTCTGCAATTACCTTTGGATAAAAAATTCTAGCAAATGCAGACAGTTAAAGGATATCATTACGTGTGTCTGTCAGTAAACATGCACAGTATTACGAGGTCAAAGACATCAATGTCGCTTTATTTTGGTTCGATCTAGTGGCCTGTCCTTCACCTGACACACAGCGGGGCGGGGGGAGGGGGGGGGGGAGGGGTGAGGTTAAGGAGCTAGACTGTGTTGTATTGCAAAGATAGCGGAGATTGCATCCTATTTCATATGACAAACAAGTTTGAGTGCTGTATAAAAAATTAGAACAAGGAAGACACTTTGATTTCAATCCTTGCGAACACTGGGACGTGCGCAGGTGCGATGTCTTAATGTTGGTTTGATATCTTAGCAATACTGCAATGTTAATTTACAACAAAACGTGAGAGCTGTATCTGATGCATGCTGATTGGTTCACAGGTAATATCAGCCAAACAGGAGCCAAAGACCTTATGCATGTCACATCTCTTAATGTATTGATGTTCAAATAGTAAAAAAGCATGATCGATGCACTTTCCCAAGAGCCATATCACGAAAATGATAATCTGCCGGCTGGGAGGATGGTTAAACTCTCCGATAAAAGATAACGAATGGAACCAAATCTATGTTTTGACAAAGATTTTTTTTAGCAATCATTATTATTTTTATTTAAAAAATGTATATAGACAGCGCACATAACAATTCCCTGCGGTATCGTTTTGGTAACCATCATAAGTGATACGTTTAGTGTTTACTGAGCTTTAGTGCAACGTTATGATGATAAAAAAAACTTGAAAGATAAAATTATATCAATATTCAGATATGCTTTACTTGTCTGTGCTTTTCATTAGTCATATTTTTTTTTCATCCCGCAAAACCTGCTCAGTTGATAATATCTAGTTTTTTGTTGCCTTGATCGCCAACATAAATCAATCAACAACACATACATTAGTTTACTAATATATTGCTCTTGTGTTGACCTTTTCTCGTGGTTTTTTTTTTGCATACATTTAAGCATACGGTTTTTGTCTTTCCCCCTCCCCCTTCCCCTCTTAAAAATTGCCAACATATTACTTGGGGAGATTCTTTTTTTTATTGGACCAAAAAGGAAAAAAAAATATTTGCTGTAAAATTTCATACAATTTAAAAAATGGTATAAAAAACCATACAGATTTCTATACATTTGATATTTATGACAAAGCGTTAGTTACTGCATGTTAAACTTACCGCTACCAGACTCAGCAATGGCGATCCAGGCAGCAAACACAGATAGACAGACGGACACAGACCCACACATGGTAATAGTTCTCCTCTTGGTGGGGACTGCCTGTTACGTATCCTTATATATATCAGTCACCATAGAAACCTACAAACACTGACAATTCGTTCCCCGAGCCTCCAACCTGCTATTGTATCCGTGTAAATTTATAACACTTCTCCAGCAACAGATATTGACGTTCTTGCAACAACGGATGCCAGCAACAACTTTATTGCGTCATGAAGCGTTTTAATGCAAGGCTGCGTCAATTTTTTCACAGTGAGCAAACCCTAACTTTTTTCGATTTTGATCACAGATAGGAAATGAAATTCACCTATGCCCTAGGTAATGAATTCTTCTTCGGCCACAAACTTTGTCTTGCGGCAGACTTTGCAGTAGTCCCAAGTTCTGTTATCGGAAGGGGATCAGATCTGCACCGAGTGGTTTTTTTTTTATCTTGCATAAACCGAACAGTTCCGGCTGGGGTTATCATCCAAGCAAGACAGACTTCAACATGTAAAGTACGACTTAAACAGTTATTTATCATTTAGAAAAAAAATTCTGCTTATACGATGACACTTTTATTAAATGTTTACTTTTCATTCACAGTACAGTGGGTTCCGGACCGGGACTTTTTTCTCTAGAGAGTGATTTGATTTACCATTTTGTAGGATTGGAATCAATACGCATTTTCGCATATATTCTTTTATGTAATTATTTTTACGGTTTGTCTTTATTCTTGTCCATACGCTGACCATATAAAATTTTGCTACAGAGTACGAAGGTTGAATTATTTATTTAATTAGACCCTTGATTTATGATTTGGTTCGTTCGTATATTATATTATCCATTATATATGATTTTCTGGTGTTTTCCTTTTTTTGTGGGTAAGACGGGGGGGGGGGGGGGGGGTACGTTCGTATCAGATAAAAATCGCCAAAAATGTGTTTTCAGTTACGTTAAACCGGATGTTATAGAGAAGAGTGCTTGTGCATGTACCAGAGTGCAGAGTAACTTACTTTGATTTCAAAGACAGCCTGTCCTTAACTCAATTCCCTTTCTTTACACGCCTTGCAAACCTTTAATAGAACATTTTTGTTTGACTTTTTTTATATCATTTTTATTTGTTATTTAGTTCATCTTAAGAATCTTTTTTTATGTTTGTTGTACTGCATGTATATAAGCGCCAACAAAAAGATTCTATCATAAAAGGTCGGCGAGCACAAGAAGCTTGGTAAGGATGAATAATTCAGATGACGTTTTGTTGAATTTGCCAAAAAAATAAGATAGAACAGACATTTTGGGCTCAGTTTTGTATACAATTTTCATTCCCGACAGCAATTCTTTTTTTTCTGTCATGGAAATTAAACTGTGTTAAATTTTAATTGTGACCTGTAACAACTATTTTCACAAACAGGATAGTTGTGATGTATATGACACACTTCTGAGATTAAAGTTCATGCAAGGCGTTGGATGCATTGATGATATTGTTGATAAAAGTTGGAATTTTACGTAAAATCAAGAACATTTTAATTAAAATTTTAAAGATAAGGAACTAACATATTTTCAAATGTAAGATCTCTTTTATAAAAAGATGTAAAAATAAATAAACAAAAGCTTTTGATTCAAGTATTAGGACAGAAACTTGTTGGATAATTTTTTCTGCGATATTTAATGCCTGTCTCCTTAACTTGCTTCAATAATTCCAATTAAACATCATCATACAGGCGGTAGATTCTCTTCAATACACATTTATTGCATTTGCACCATGCACTTTTGTGGTTTCGCTTTTATTGGAGCTACACACGATAAGTTGAAGATTGGTAAAGACATTTTTATTGGATCTATTTGAACTGAAGAATTTCAAATATACGTATATGAATATTTGACCCAGAGTCAATTTCAAACGTTAAATTAACAGGACTTGAGCGAGCTGTTATCAGAACCTGCACTCTGATCAAAGAAACCGCGCAGACAATGTCGGAGTAAATTGGGTCAAGAGACGCTCTATATCAAGCTGTCCTATTCTGTAATACTCTACATTAATTTAATTAAAAATATGATGACATTAACACCAAGCATGATAATTAACTCCAGTTTTATTTTTGTCTGAAATTAGAATGGTGTGTAGATTTTTATTGCCTACAGGTGTGGACTTACTCCATTGTAGACTACCTATTCAAGTTGTAAACGTTGATCTATATGTAAGCTGTGCGCGCAGATTGTATAAGAAAGACGCTATCATGTTACATGTACTGGCTGACATTTTTTCCAAAATTTACTGATTTACAAATGATTAAATCTTTGATTTTACTTCAGATATACCTGTATCATTAAAACAGCTGCCATTTGAAAACATAGTCATTATTAGATTGGAGATAAAACATGTACAGAATCATGTCGAAAGAATGGGCTTATACTTGTATTGAATTGGTGTCGAATTGTGAAGCACATAAACTGTTCATATTATATGTTTAATGTTTCAGATGGAGGTAAATCAACCCAAGTCTGGATATCATAACAACATTATATACAATGTAATTTGAATTAAACGAGATTCACGATTCAAAATTAAAATAAATAAGATATGTCCACCAAATGTCTTATAAATCTTGCCTAAAGTTTAAGCATTTCAAACTTCAGAGGTTTACCAGCATTAAATTAGTCTTCTTGGGTTGTAAATATGTAGGAAGTTTCAGTTTAGAATGTGACTGATTGGCTAGGAATTGAAATATCAAAGATGAACGGGAGGAACAATACTTGTAAGATCAAACAACATGGGTGGATATTTGTAGATCTTGTTCCTTTTGAAGAAACCTCGCAATTTATTAACGAAACATCGAGGGTTATTTGATTTTCCCAAGAATCTCATAAAATAGGGGAGTTTTGTTTCCAAACCTTTAAAGTAAATTGAAAAATTCAAACAGTTTTCTTTCCAATTTTGTTGTTTTTGTTTGGGTTTGTTTGGTAACAAACATATGCATTATGCAATAAAACCTTTCACCGTCAGACGTCTAAACGGAACTAGAACTTGTCAGAGAATGCATGAAGGCGCTGTGCATACAAATAAATTGTCTATTTCTATAAGATTGATCAGGTAATTGACACTTATATCACAGGTAAACAGGTGGACAGGTAAGGCTGTGTACCGCCGTGCGTTCTCTACTCAAAGGCTTCCTCTATTTCCTGCACCTTACACAAAATGGAAGAGAAACAACCTGTACAGAGTTTACAATTATTTATTTGGTTTCATATTTTGTCACATCAATTGTTTAAAAACTTTTAAAAAGGTTATTTTTAATTTTAATCATCTTCTCTTTATTCTTGCATTGGTATCGAGTCACAGAAGGGAAGTAAGATATTACAGAAACAAAATAATGAGTATCCAGGGATACAAACATACACAAAGGGATATCACAGTTAGTTCAGGTAAGTCGATCACGTGGAAGCGCCCGGTGTGTGGGTCCAGCAATGACAAGCAACACTAGAGAGTCCGGCGTACAAACAACAACTGTACATGCAGTAGCAACGCGTACAGTGCAACGAATTGAATGTTACAGCGTTGTATATACTGATAACTAAACAGATAAACAAAGCATATAAGTATTACTTATGGTGGCAAACTAAACAAGTGTACATTCACCTACATCAGTTTCTTTATCGTTTTCACTTTCTTATGCGTCATATCGTTGATTCAAATAAGAGATGGTCAATAAGAGTTACAAAATGTATCTTAGAGTTATCTTAGAGTATGTATGGACTGTATACTTCAAATACAAATACATCGTTTTCACATCTGGACCAATGTATCAGGATTTCATGAGAGAAATTGAACAAATAAGAATAATACGAGTACGTATAATATTGAGACGTTAAGCACCGCCCCCGAGTTGAGAGGATTGGACACCGGCGGAAGTTGTTGGGTTCTTCCGTTAATGTTACTGGTGTAAATGTTTCTGTGGTTGAGAGGCTGAATAGGCCGGAAGTCGTCGGTTAACTCAATATCCGGTTCGGTTGGGAGATTCTGCTTCACTTCGTGTCGGAAGATCTCAAGCTGTAACACAAAAATGTGACCGTGTAATTGATATTCTATACCTTTTGAAAAAAATCAACCTTGTTTTCGAAATGGTTGCTATATACCCGGTGTGTTTTCCCCTTTAATTAATTGCTGTATCATCAGGGGTTTATTTCAGTCAGGTACTTAATCTTTTAAAAATGATTGGTAATGTTTTTGCAGACTAACCACCGCCAGCCGGTGTATTTGGATATGTTGTTATGTGTATGTTGAGATTGTCGCAACACAAAATATAACCTCAAAGATAGTGGATTAAAAAGAGGCAAACGGGGACGTATGATTATCAGGAGGAAGCGTGACCACCTCTCTCTCTCTCTCTCTCTCTCTCTCTCTCTCTCTCTCTGACCCACCTGCCGCTTGGACACCTTGATGGTCTCCTTGAACACTGTCCAGATGACCGTCTCGTAGCAAGGGGGCGTGGTCAGACTGCCCAGGTACCGGTAGTACGTGCTCAGGTCGGCGGGCAGGAGGGAGCGGAGCGGGGTGGCCTCGATCTCGACGTGGTCGTCTAAAAACCATAAAAAGAGGTCATTTCTTAGAACGATCACCACAGAGTGATTTCTTCCATAACGGAAACAAATGTCATCAAACGCAAAAGAGCAAATTAAAATATAACATGCCACATTTTTTTATTTCCTTGAGTTACTACTGTTCTATGATTTTTCCCTTTGGCTTATTATAAGAAGCGATAATATACAATATTATATGCCAATGATTTATGAATTTATCAGTATCGATATAGATTAAGTTACCTTTGTGGGCTATTTCTTTGAAGTGGGAAATAATTTTCTCAAACTCTACATTTTCTTCGCCAATCTAAAACAAATGACCAACTCGGTATTATATGGACCTTCAATAAGAGATCCTAGCGAATTCTATATGAAAATAAGAGACAGCCTTGTTTACCAAAAATTGATATTAAAAGACCAACGGACTCACCTCAAAGAAGAACCCCAGGACTTTGAGGCCCTCCGACTTATCCATGGCGTCCTTGACACCCGTGTAGCGGGTGGAGTGGTGCACGATATGCATCTAAAGAAAGGATAAGAACTTATCGATAAACGCCGACTAGGAAACTTAACGAAGACAATTATGTATGCATATATAAATATATATAAATATAGTCAGATCTACATTGTACATTGCGGATATTGGAGTTGTCCATCTTGAGTAGTTGATATGGACGGCGTTTAACAAAATCGAAAGGTCCTTTGTGCATGGCTTAGCTAAAGCGAGACAACTACGTGACCATAGAACTTTTGATGCCACTGTCTCCAGCATTGCCGTGGTCTGTCTGTATAAACTAGTAATGTATAAATTAAAGCGATTAATGTCAGGTTCTTCTCAGTTATTTCACAGTTACTGGGAATTTGTTTTCTCTTTAGTTATTGCTCATGGCCCAACAATTTACATCCCTTCCCTCAATCTGAACTACTAGTTAGGTGAACATTTCTTCTGAAAAGGTTATAACTATTCTAAGGTTAACATCTTTTCCAAAAGTATGCAGTATGAATTGTACAACTGAACTACTGATCAAGTTCTCTTCTTAATAATACAAGCATAGATCTAGAGGAAGGGGGGAAGGTGTCAGGAGGATCCAGATCCATCCCCTGCAAAATTCAACATCGTTATATTTACATCATTAATGCCTCATACCCCCCCCCCCCGAAAATTATTCTGGATCGGCGCAGATCGACATGCTCTCAATTTGTTCAAAACAACTCAAAAACTGCTTCCAGTTCATATGATATGATATGATCCTCCCCCCCCCCCTTTTTTTCTGTTTTCTGGAATTTTGAAAACTGTTTTTATTTTCGGTTTAACTGTTTTACCTTTCTCTCGGTTTACCTATGAATTACATTACGGCAATGACCCATTGTGTTGCGAGCTTAACATCCATGGGTTAACAGTACAACTATATGATACCGCTGATCCCCGGGTTTGTGCTGTGATTCTTACCTCCATGGGGTAGCGCTTGTTGTTGAGCGCGTGCTCTGACCCTCTGTCGTCCGTGGCCCCCCAGTGGAAGTGGAACTGGGCAGCCTGGTAGTCATGTGACAGGCCCCCACCCCTCAGGCGCGGCTGGAGTCCGACCAGGTCTACTTGTACTGTTAGGAGAAAAAGTTACTTTGTGTACATGTAATGTTAAAATCTAGTATCAATTTGTGTACTGTATATATCCAAATAACAAATGCCATTCATTCAGCAATAACCTGTACTATCTATATGTATTGATATGTCGTTTCTCCAATTTATAAACTTAGTTTAACACTTTTTTCAGAAATTAAATACTTAAAATGCAATTAAAATATGTAATAGGTTAGGTTTCTCTAGTAAAAGAAAATGGGCCTTACATTAAAAAAAACGAAAATCGAAATAAGACTTTTCATTGTGGTATAATTAGTTTTGAAAATTCATCCCACAGCGAGGCTGTGTATAGTTACCCGTATGTCCGTTGTTTGTCAGGCTCATGTTGAGATTTTTGATCTGGTCGTAGCCGTCCATCTCAAACGCTGTCAGTTTGTGATCCACGAACACCTTGTGGGTCTCGATGTGGACGGGGGACTGCTTCTCACCCCCACAGGTCGGGTACACCGCGTGCCAGTGAGTCGGTCCTGAAAACAAACAAATCATTGTAATCAGTTTTATTCTTTATACAATGAAACTTTATGAATTTATTCTGTTAGTATTTGACAGAGGTATTGTCTTCTTCAACATTCTGTTTGTCAGCAAAAACATATTGTCAAATGAGATGTAAATATGTACTGATTTATGGAATAATTAAGAATGTGTCAGCTACATTACACAAAATATCATTACGGTCTCTCGACAGAACTAATTATAATTTTCTTTTTTAATGTATTTTTATCTAGAAGTTCAGTAATCTTCTTCATAAACAGGTTTCCACAACAACATAAATTGATTAAACATCTCTCTCTCTCTCTCTCTCTCTCTCTCTCTCTCTCTCTCTCTCTCTCTCTCTCTCTCTCTCTCTCTCTCTCTCTCTCTCTCTCTCTCTCTCTCTCTCTCTCTCTCTCTCTCTCTCTCTCACCGTGCTCCCCTTCATAGCTCCACTCGTTCCCTGTAATATAAGGAAATACAATGATGAGTTCTCAAATTTTTAATTCAACATGCTTTTAAAATGTCTGGCAGCGATAACTTTAATTTCAATTCAATAAATCAATGTACAGAGCAACATGTGGTTTTTTATGACATGATCTCACAGGAATCTTGATTTTATTTTAACCACAATAACCACTGACTGATTTGGGTGTCGATATGACCGACATACTAGATTTTTCAATATTGAAGCCCTCAATGGCCGCTTCATACAAAGTTTGCTTAATCGTCTCTCATTTAGATATATTCAGGGTTCATAGGTGGATATTACTTTCTGAATATTTTTACATGTAGTTGGGTTTTTTTTAAACAAGGACTGTGTACCTTTGCGATCAACAGAACATCTACCTTAGAAAGTATTTCTGATTGTATAAATTGTTGCAAAGTCAGACAAACTTTCTCGTCAGCGGTTCTGAATAGGCAATCTTTAACATAATGCTGTTTTTGTTCTGAAGAAATTTACTAGTATTTCTAAATAAGTCAAAATCAACACCTTTTAAGACGATTTATTATGCTTTTAGAGTAACTCTCTCTTTAAGGTTTCTATCAAATAATATAGCAACTTCACCACGAGATTGATCCCTGATCAACTCATGCTTGTTAGATTTCCTTAGTAAGCGTATCAGAGTTATTGTAGCAATCATTTTAGAAATAAACAGCAAGGTAGAAAGTTCACTGAGATATGAACTTGGTTGGTCACGTGATCAAATCCAGTGAAGCCCAACGGGCTTCTCAGAAGATTTGATCACGTACCAACCAAGTTCGTAAACCGGTGAACCTTTTAACATTGCTGTTTATTACTTATATATAAAAAAAAAAGGCAAACCGTTTAGAATTTTTAAAATTACCGATTTTTTATGTTTACGATAATCCAACCGACAAGCGATAAGTGCGATATGTTCATTGTGACCTCATGAAAAAGTTCATACAGAATTGAACGTTTTTGCTATTCTAAAGGTTCACATAAGAAAACATATTTGCAAATGTCAATATTTGAAGAAAAAAAAATGAAAAAAAGGTTTCATCAATTTTGATTTGAATTCAACTTAAACATGATTGCTTTGGTAAAAAAAAAAAGAAGAAAGGTGCCATCAATTTCAGTTGAAACCCATTTTCAGTCAATCTCAGAATATCTATTTCAGTAGCAATATATTTAGAATTGCAACGGCTTTAAATAAAACTAATTAAATTGTGAAAACGAAACAACTCGAAATAACTTCATTTGGATCTCTTACCATGATGATGGAATTCAATTACAGATTTAGTCCTGGCCAAAATAAATGACGTCATAATAATAACAAATTTTAAACAACATCGGGAATATCCGGATAATTGCATGATGGTATTGCAAATATTCCTAATAACAGCTTATTCTTGATCTGCTTGCCGTGCAAGACAAGAAATCACGCGACTCGTGGGTTCATTTCAATATTAAAAGAGATCGTGACGTCACAGAAATCAAATCGACCGAGAATCTCTCTAGGAATACCAATGAGAGAACTCGATGACTTTTAGACAAAAATAATGACAGGTCCCCTAGAATGGATGAATGGATGACAGGTGATGCAGCGCCTAAATGATCCAGGGGACCTTACAATGAACCACCGTACTCTAGTTTTCTATTTTAACCAAAGGATCTTAATTATAGATTGGCAAATTATATTGAATTCAATTTCATCGCTAGATTTGTATTTTTATATATATGGTTCAGGAAAAGTCACTTATTTCACAGACACTTATTTTTGGATTTTCAAGGAAGAAGTTATTTATATCGTTCATGTACTTTGAGTTTCACGCTTATTGCTACTCAAATGCAACATTTTATTTTGCTTTAAAATTACAACAACAAAAATATTAGAATAATTGTTATACTTGATATATGAATTACTGTTAACATTTTGACCAGGGGCGACAAAAGTGCATGTAGATAGGTTGTTCAAATTAAAACATATGTAAACATATGTGATAACATCTGCGACAGTAAATGACGTAATAACGATTGATTATAACCACCAAAGTTAACAGCCCGATTCCAAAGTGCTGAACGTTGAAATTTTCTGTTTCTCAGTAAACCACGGATCTACACGTAAATTGTTTTTAAAAGAAGATGAATATCATAAGACAATTATTTGTATACGACGCAGTTTGATAGAACTAGATTTACAATTGTTATGTCCGTCACAAAGAGGAGACTGGAGGTAGTCGTTTATTGTTTATCTTCATTGGTACAATTGTGGTTTTCAGGTATTTTACATGATCATGAGATTCTTTATTTGATAGTTGATGAATTTTTAATTTACACGTGACGTTCAACGATAAAAAAAACTTAATTGATATGAAAGTAACTTTTGTAAAATAGCAGTCTTTTTTCTCTGTTGCACAAGTGCTGTAAAGTTTCAACGGTAGCAAGCATCGCTGTCCTAAAGGCTAGTTGTAAATAAATCTCTTCCATGTTTGTTGCATTCTTTGCTGTTCTAATTATGGATGGAAGCATAAGCCCCCTGTATAGATTGATTAAACGACGTGTCTTGTATACTTTATTAAACCTTTAAAAAATGATTTCTATAATTAAGCAGTTTGCTTTTTTTAATCCCTGTGGCGACCTTGCTCTCAGTTTATTACCAGGGTCACCACGGTAAATCGGATTGCCGTACGGTTTCTGCTGAATTGATGGATTCAATTATTAACGTATCAACCCTCGACCACCAAAAACCTTATGAATTTTAATGCCTTCTTCAAATGTCATGATGGATAAATAGCTGTATACTATCAAAGAACAGGACTAAAGTAAAATCACCGACTCGAAAACACGGGGCAACGTACGTTATTCACATGAATAAAAAACCTTAATTTAGGCATTTTGTTTTGTTTCAAAAGCATTTTAAAAATTTAAAAAAATATTGATCTTAGTTGTCTCACTTCCTGTGATTTAGCGTTTGAACATTAACATTTTCTATTTCATATAGGAAATTCCTAAGGAATGGTTTTAATTCTTCGCGATTTATGAACAAATTGATACAAATTAATTGCTTGTCTCAAAAGGCCAAAACACCGAAATTAAAAGATGCATATTTTTCAAATATAAAAATCAACAATAAAATCTTTGATATTTTTCTATTCAACATCTGGAATGACTTACAGTAAACTAATTCAGACCTTACCTGCTCCTGCGGTGGTTAACCTGACTCCCAAGACTACCAACAGGAACAGAGAGGCGAGAGCCGGGCAGTACACGTGATGGTCCATAGTGGCAGAATCACTTAAAATGAAAAACCAGACCGTTCCCCTTTATATACCTAGACAAGTCAAAGATTCTCGGATAAAAGAACCCAGAGACCAGAACCGTGACGTCACATTCCCAGCCAAACGGCACGTGTCTGCAAAAACGCGCGGAAACAGAGGGCGACACCAGCAGAATTTCAAAAGAAACAACGAAATTGTTCATTGTGGTCAGAACGTTGTGAAATAACAAAAACTAAGACAATATACATAAAGAACAAAAGTACACAGGTATAAAATAAAGGTGTTGTTGAGGAGTGTAGTAGTATACCAAATAGTTAGGACCTGGTCAGCGGCTATATCTGTTGGGCGCAGTGTATTTGTATATACATGTTTTACACAAAATTAATAACGCTGATAAATTAACTGACAACCGTTTTAAGTTTAGTAAGAATTTTTTTATCATTTTATCGCAAATATGAACACTTTTTATTTGTAGTTTTATCACAATTTGTGACTATCTTGATAGATGTAGATTTCACGCCCTTCAGGGGAAAGATCAATGAAGCGTGTCCATTCGGGTATCGCTGTACTCGTTTCTGGACACCAGATCTCACGTTTGGCCAAAAAAGGGGGAAAATACAAGTTTAAATTTCCAATGTGTAGTTCTTACGAATCCTTTTTTGTTTATATTTATTTATTTTTTTAAGACAATAAGATTGCGACGAGTACAGATCGATCTTCAATAGGATTATGAGATATGGTTAAGTTTGGTTATAATTATTCACGTCAGAGGGAAAGGACTAGAATTCGACAGCAAAACAGATATCAATATACAAACTGTTTTACACAGTCAGTCAAAAATAGGTTTTATGTATTCTTGCTTCATACATAAGAAAGAAGATGGGTAGATAAGGAGTCAAAAATACCTATAAAAGGAATGATGAGATAGTGTAAAATTAAAATCTCAAAAAAATCTGTTATTCATAAATAATTCAAAACAATGTATATTTAACATATCCTTAAATCTGTTCAATAATTGAATATGTTGACTTAAACTGGGTATGCGTATCAAAACATCCAAATAGTGCCAATTTTTTCGAACTTCAATGTCTTTTCTTTTACAGAGTGGGACTGTGCTCCATATTTTTGTCATAGTCTAAATGAGGCCTAATGGAAAACAAACCGATTTCAATCAACAAAAATGTAGAGAGATGACCCACTTTATATTAAAAATATCATTTTGTATTCCAACAATTGAACATTTTAAAAAACTAAATACAAGAACGTCAATTCGTGGCTAAAGTCGCCGATGGAATTTAAACTATTCACTTTGTTGTGATCAAAATGAGCGCCAGACATTAGGAAACCTTACAGAACTAGGCGTTTTAGGTTGTGGGTCCGATACCCTAAATTTAAGGCAAATTTTTTTCTAATCATTTGTTAAAATATCCAATGCTGAATATAATTAAAGACTGTCCTTTTGCAAACTTGTTTTGGAATATTATCAATAGATTGAAACGGAAATAAATAAATTTGAATTTGTATTTTACGACTAACCAAATGAATTTACTCATTGTTTGAATTCCTTGTACTTACCAAGAAGAACTTTATTATTCTATTTTGATTGCAATATTGGCTTTGAAAAAACCATAGCTTGATCTTGTCAAAAAATAGTGTTCACGTGATTTGAATGTTACCAAATGAAAATACATTCAAATTTTAAACCATTTAAACCATGACCATTGACTTGAGTCTTCATTTCTGTCGTTTTATTGTAAAGTGAAGATTTCAATAATAATATTTTTTTAATTCAAGGAAAAGGTAAAATTGCTTAATGTTTTTTTTCTTCTACGTAACAAAAAGGACAAACCAAAGAAAAGAAAATGGCATACACAAGTGTGTGTGTCGCTTACAAATAGTCAAGAATGAAAAAAAAAAGATTTACGTCATTTTTATTAGCATTAATAAAAAAAAAATAACTAAAAAAATCAATTTTTTTTTATAAATAAAATTTCAAACCTGCAGCTGAGACGGGGGAGGCGAGACACAGAAGGGACACAGCGACCAAGTATCCGGCGGTGGTCATTTTTCCTGACCCTTACTGGCGGTGGTTCCACGAAGGTTCTGGCTGAATGTGGAAAGTAAGAGCCACCCTGTACTTATATATGCAGGAACGCTGGACTAAATTTAGAATTTATTATCACTTAAAATTTTTTGGCTATTGGCGAAAATATCAATTAGATATAGTTCTGGAGGCGTGTCTTTTGACCTGAAAATCCAGCGACCTCGAGTTCAATCAAGATCAACCTCCTAACAGCTAGGTTAGTGGAGGAATAAAAGGCAAAAGTTTGGTAAAATGTTTATAAAATTATATCAAATTTTGAAAGTAAATCGCTATAAGTAAAGACAAACATATTCTTCCATCTGTGTATTTGCTTTGGAACAAGATAGCTGCCCGGCAATAAAACATCAAAGGGACCCTGAATTGTCTGTAGATTGTATAACTTCCTTGCTGTCGTGTTTCCCTCCCTGCAAACAACCAGAACTAGTCATGTTGTTTACTAAGTACTTTTCTTTGGACATATTGTGTCATTTTTACTTTTCGCAGAGTTCGGGGGTTCAAAGGGACACCCTCCAACTAAAATTTATCATCCTTTGTAAATTTCCGGCTTATAGCAAACGTCAACCGGGAAAATAGAAACATTATCAGTAATATATAATCTTTTGACTTTTTTAAAACAGTAAAATATTGTTTTTGAAGCAATTGACTCTGTTTGACGACCGTTTCCCCGGTAACTACGCGTGTCAACTTGTTCATTTATTGAATTCAGTGGATGTCTATATAAAATATACAGTCTGGTAAGTAAAAAACTCCAGAGTGAATTATGGCAGGAAAGCAACAAGAAAGCAAGAGTATAAAATAAAACACAAGTATTTATATAGTGTATTAACATAGAATGCCATCGGTCGGTAGTACCCTAGGGTGCTATACTGATAAAGAGATACATGTATAATGAATTCATATATCTGTACAATTCAGTTTGTTTTAGAACAAGAGGTCTATGGGCCACGTGTCTCACCTGATAAAACGTTTTCATCAAAAATTTTATGTTTCTATTTTTTCTTTTATTAGAATTTGACCTTTTATTTCAGCCCAGGCTTTAAAACTCCATATAAATCTATTGTTTTACGTAAAAGAAAGCATCTCCATGTGTGAATGAGGCTCCTTCATAATCAAGGGTTCACAGAGAGAACCTTTTTACTCCTTATCAGGGTTGTGTCATTGTAATTTTCTAAATTAAGTTCTAAGTAGAACGGATAAAGTTTCCCTCCTACCGGTATTTATTCGTAGGTTAAACTTTGCACCCTTCTGTGCCCTAGTATTTTGGTTAATGAAAGAGGGTTCACTGTTTGAACGATTTAGAATCTAGTCTACATAAAGGCTCTCTTGTGAATTGGTGACCCTTTTTCAAGATGTTGATTCCCCGTCACCTAAGAATATTAAGTGCCAAGTTTGGTTGACTCACGATCTATAGAGAACGTTCAAAGTTGACAGACGGACAACGGTTAATCAGAAAAAAAATTTACTTAATTCTGAAGAGACAAAAAAAACCCCTAAGCAAATATAAGATTGTTAAAAATCACAGAAAAAAATAGTTTACATTAAATGTATTGCTGCCGACATAGTGATTTGGAGCAGAATTATATAGTTATAGTTTTATAAGTTCATAAAATGCTGTGTAATATAGATAAAGATAAAAACACACAAGCCCTTGCATCAATTGACGAACACTTCACAGTCCAGACCAAGCATCAAAAGACATCAGTCGCACCCCTCAAACCACAGAGTGATGGGCGGGGTCAAAGAGCATCGTGGTTTGCACTCTTAAATAAGACGCTTAACAATGCACAGTGCTCAAAAGTGCACAATAGTGCTCAAGGGGCAGATCTACACAGTCTGCGGTTCTCATGTGATGTCGAAGAATGAATCGTCATGATATAAACAAAAATCATAAGTCTAAATGTTATTTTCCAATGTGTAATTTTTTCTCCCGAGACATATCACCATTATCTGTATCTGGCTGTTAATTGTCTTCGAACATGTACAGTTCTCGCATCACGACTGACATATTAACGGTGAAAGACACTTTACGTTACTATCAATTGTTCTTTTTTATGTACGTAGATAGTTCTCCTTTTGAAATATATTTCATTTTAATGTGTTAGTAGGAAGAATCAACTATTTACATATACATGTATTAGAAAAGACATTAAGGGAGACCTGCAGTCACAACGATTGGGGTCCTCTCTCCTCACAACGATTGCATGGGGCCCTCTCTCCTCACAACGATTGCATGGGGTCCCCTCTCCTCACAACGATTGGAGTCCTCTCTCCTCACAACGATTGGGGTCCTCTCTCCTCGTATGTAAAAATATCATGACTCAAAAATTGATATTGATCAACCTGTGATCAGAGCTGTGAAATTTAATCCATAAAACTCCATTTTTTAAAGGTGATATTGAACGGTCAATGCTTTATATTAAGTCGATTTTAGTCAGTTCAGGGTCGGGTTTTTTCTCTGGGGGCAGTGTCACAGTAAGTGTCAGTCTCTATTTAGGTCTGTCATCAGCTAAATGTTGTCCATTGATTTAGGACGACTTCTAAATCCTGAATATACACATACAAGTTTTATTAATTCATCGTCATTACATAATTTATGGAATGTACGCATAATTTTTACAAGTTGTAGAGTGTTTTCAAGATAAAATAGAATTCCATAAGGCATAAATCGTAATGATAAATGCATAGTTTTCTTTAATTTAATTAATTTCTAAGACATTGTGAATATAATATATTAATACATGAACATTAACATGGTAAAAATTCAATTATACAGTAGACGGTATTTAAGTGACGTTTTTTTTCTTCTTTTAAAATGATCTGCTGTGAAGTTCTTGTAAGATCAATGAAAGATTCGTGACAGAAATTTGAAGGAAATTACTCTAGCACTAGTTCGTCATTGGTGGATAAGGTACCCGGACTATTTATACAGAAATGGCTCGACCAGCCATTGTGGGAAGAATTTATGGTCTTCGAAGCTTGCTTTGTTAATTAATTGATGTACAGTTTATAGCTTTAAATATTTTCATGAAATAACTTAATTCCTTTTGAAAATTGAAATGAGAGATCTATAACAATATGATACATACAATACACAGATATCCGATACAATGGCAAGTTTCTTGGAAATGACGTCATCAATGCATTCCACATTCATTTCCAAATATGGTGGATGAAGAGGAAAGACTTTGTAACAATGTAACTGCGAATTTGGTTATACTAGGGCTACTTAAGTATCTTAAATAACTAAAAAGACCCATGATGTCCAGGCGCAAAATTGGCTTTACTATACTGTCAAACTTGTCAAAGTTTCCCGTAAAAAAGGTTAAACAATAAATTGGCTCGCAACTTTCTTTTATATATCTAAACCATGACTGCTACCTTTTCAACAGATAAAAATTTAAACAAGTTTTAAAAATATTTTTAATCAGATGAATTTCTAAAAATGTGTCAAAAATTGGCGATGGTTAGAGATATGTTACTTTATGTTTTCCCCAGTGTCTGTCTCTAATGGTACTTCGGGCCATTCATTCAGTGCGGTACCATTCGCGGCGCTTTAAATGGAATGTTGATAAGCGTAAGGTTATACTAGTAATACAAAAATCTGCATTAGAGATGACAGGGTATTGATGTGGTCTTTTGGTAAGTCAATGTCTGCTTACTGGCCAGTGACTATCTCGACCCACGGGGTATACCGAACCACGCCGACGACACGTGAAAACGGGGTACGCTCATCTGAATATGCAAATAAGCCGCTGTCGTCACGTTGGATACCATGTGCTACACTGAGTTCCGGAGTCTCTTTTATGAGATGGTTTAAAAACTTCAATTGAAGGATGACAAAAAACATCTATATATGAAATAAATAATATTTCGTACACTAAACACCTTTATAAGTTCATTCAATACGTGATTCAAATACAGCGTTCTCTCAGTGGCGTACATCTCGTATACAGGATTATATAACACGTTCATTTTCTCCGTGTTTCTATACGTTCCTGGTTTCATTTTTTGGATTGAATTTTGCAGGCAAACCGAAAGTGAAACAGTGTTTTGACCTAAGCACAAATCAACACCGCTGACAACATCGAGTTCTAATCAATAAATTCGATGTAATGAGTTCTTAAGCATTGTCTTTAAAGAAAACTCATTTATAGTTACCTTATAAAAAGTCAGATTTTAAATGGTACGAAGAATTCGAATATTTTTTGAAGTCGTACATTTTATGTATTCCTACGCCAGAGTTCAATATAGTCTCGTTCAACCAGACGCTCGGCTGTCTCAGTAAATCTCCGACAAGCAGAGATTCTCTCTTGCTTGTCGGAGATAAACGGATACAGATGAGAGTCTGGTTGAACGAGAGTAGAGTTCAATTTTTCTTGGATCCATACAATTTCTCATAACTTTTTCGATTACTAATTCGTAGTAATTATAGAATAATTATTTGAATATTACACATCATAATTGATATCGGGTTCTCACGAAATTCCTGTAGGATTCAGATTATAAAAATGTGCATAATTCTTATACTTATAGGAATTTACTTGCCACGCAAATTAACATATCGTTGATTTTAAAATAAATAACAATAGATAAAATCAACTCCCGTCAGTACTTCAGTTCTTTGATTAAAAGAAGTTCTCGTGCATACAATTGCCTAAGAGAAGTCTTTAAGTGATTTATGAGAAATTTTGCAAGTGAAATTTCGTGGTAAATTTTAAATCGCTTAATCTTAATACATGCAAGCTATGTTTTAATAATTTTCAAATTAACGGAGCAGAAAAGTAAATCCTTGAAAATTCCAAATTTTTAGTCGAAATTGCGTTATATTTTGGAATCGCGGACACTGATGAATGTGAGCCTAGCAGAAATCGTGTAATGCAGGCAACCATAAGTAGTTTTCAAATTCCATTAGAGATGTGCGTATTAAACAAAGAACGAAATAAAGCAAACGTCTGCTTTAATTTAATCTTATCAATTCGAAAGAAGATGGATGAATAAGGCGTGTAAAAGCCCATAGGAGGAAAGATTAGAAGCTACAACATTAAAATATTATCAAATCTGAAACTTAAAAAAAATCAAAAACAATAATTTAACGTAACATCGGTTTGTTACCCTTAAATATTTAAATACTTGCAATAGGTTGATTTGAACTGGCGTATGCGTGTCAAAACCTCCAATTAGTGTCATGTTTAAAACTTCAATGCCTTTTCTTTTATAGAGTGGGTCTGAGATCCATATTTTTGTCATAGTCTATAAATGCAGTTAAATGGAATTAATGTTGAATTTAATCAACAAAAAAGTGGAGATAAGTCCCACTATACTTTAAAAATGTCATTTTTAGCCCAAAAATTGAACGTTTTTAGAGAAAATACCAATCTAATTAAAATTAGAACTTAAATCCGCTCCCCGGTTTTTGTTATGTCACGCGACATATCGAAAACCGGGGAGCGGATGGAAGTTCTAATTTTAATTAGATTGAAAAAATACAAGTCCGTAAATTCGTGGCCATCGTCTCATATAGCACTTAAACGACGCACTTTGTTGTGAATGAAATGGCTCAGTGGTTAGAGCACCAGGCATTAGGAAACTTAATTTATAGAACTTGGGTTTTTAGGCTGTGGGTTCGATACCATCACATCTAACGGAATTTTTTTTTATCATTTTTTTTGAAATATTTCAATATGACTATTATAGTTAGAAATTACCCTTTTTTTAAACGTTTAATACATGTAACATATCAAATATATTTGATTGAAAAAATGTTAAATTTGAAATTGTATTTTACGACTAATCTTATTCCCCCATCTTCTTAAAAGGAAATCTTGTTGTGAGATTGTTAACACTCTTTCGATGTGGGTTACGATATTGACCTTGTTTCGATTTTTGGACGGGTGTCGGTTATTGGAGCGGAACTTGTAACCTTGTTCCCATTTCTTGGACATAGTCCCTGAAGTGTAGCATTTAACCTCAATTTGGAACAAGTTTTAATCTTGGACACATTACTGCCCTGCTGACCTAGTCAGCTCTCGTCTACGTGACTGTCCACTGCCCCCAGAGGTAGGGTCGTCTGATCGCCTGTGATGGGCGGTGACCTAAATAAAGCACAATGCAATGAGGCGTGATGAAAGTCTTCTTACTGTGTTGTTACTAATTTCATTTGAGATAGATTGTCAAGGACCTTACAATTAGAAATTACTATTAGTTATAGTGAGTAACCTACACAGAACTGCAATTTACTTTAAATTGACCCCCTACCCACCCTCATGTAACACCTGTTTATCTAGCTTTTAGTAAAAGGACATTTATCTACTGTTTATTTACTGTATAAACGCCTCCATATCAATCTTCAACAGAAAAGAACAGGCTTTGGGATAGTGCTTACATGTATTGTTTGGCGTCAGACTTTGGGATTATGAAACATCTTATTGACTCAGCCATCTAAGAAATAAACTTGTCAGCTGATGGTGTCATCGCAATTCACTTGCAGACCTCATGGTTCAATTTCAACTGTTGCCCTCCCAATTAAAATTAAGATATCAGAACAAAATTTTATAACTGTTGTGTCACACTGAGAAAATTTCCATAAAATAATTTGAATATGATCTATACAACAACACAGAGTGAAGACATCTAGAAGAGTTTTTTGTTGATTTTATTGTATTTCGTACATACACCAGAGTGTTTACAGGACAAAAAAATAAACAAAACATCATAATGACACAAAGACCGTACACTCCTTTCAATATAAATATATCAACTGTTTCATTTCCCCCATCCCAAACCTATCAACAATTCCCCAAGCACCAAAATGTCCAGTGGACTTTCTAGTTTATATAGTTGTCTAGTTTTGTGACCCAGTTTGTGAGAGGTGCCGTATAACGTCGACCCAGTCCCATCCCCGAGGCCTCTCCCCCGAGGCGTCTAGTCGATCAAAGATTTTGCGTTTTTGGTTCTTAGTTAACTGTTCCTTTTTCTCCTTTTTCTTGGCCACTTCTACCACAACAGTTTTCTCTTCAGTAACCTTGAAACAAACAAAAAGAATTCAAAATTTAATAGTATAGTTCCTTTTACGCAAAATCTAGACTTGTGTTATTTTCAATGATTGCTTCTTAGGAATTGCTTTTTTTTTTTTTAATTCTTATATCATATAAGAAAGTAGTTTCAAACAAGATTGCATTTTACTAAATGAAAATTTTCTAAACATTTTTCCCTGTGTACAATGCACACCTGTGTGACTGGCTGGGATTCTGGTTGCTCGGCAACAAGGTCATCATAATTCTCCTTGACCCACTCAAACAGTGTGTAGGTCATAGCACAGCCCAGCAGGTCAGGGATCTGTAACAGTTGTAACACTATGCTTAATTTGTGCAACAGCACTGTTATAAAAATTACCATCTAATGGTTATTACAAAGTACTTTAAATTCTCTGAAAGTCCTTTGCATCAGATAAACAATCATTTACACAAATCTTTGGTAAGGATCAAACAGACATACAGAGGGCAGTCGGACAGACAGACAGCAGGAGGACATACCAAACAAGAGGCCCATGGGCCACATCGCTCACCTGAGGAACAATAGGTATGATAAAGTCAGCTTAATGGAGTCAAAATACAAACAATCTGGACAATGTACAATAATACATGTAGATCCTGTATAAATAAAATCCATTTTTCCCCGTTGGAACTCGGATAGCCCTGATTGCTGCCAATATTTACAAGAGCAGACTTTAATCACCGCTCCTGCACACGTTACGCAGGCAGGGGTAACCGCACAACTACACAACTCAACAGGTACCAACATTTACACAAGCAGGCAGGATGACCGCACACTTACGCCAACAGCTCAACCTAACACAAACAAGGACTTCCACACACTTGCGCTAGAAAGGCCTGAACACCAGAAGGGATGACCATACACTAGTGCTCCGCCGCAACCACCACCAATACAATCAGGTATGACTGCACACTTGTATTAATCAATACAGGGCAGGAATGACCGCACACTTTGTATCAAAGGTTAGAAAACACGTAGATTAGAGAGAGCAGGGATGTTCACACACTCAATCTATCCATACCTGATTAAGTTTAACCCCAAACAGTCCCTCACCTTAACACAATAGACACTGTCCCTATATATGTGCCAGCCTTAAATAATTCATAGTATCTAAAAATTGGAAATCAAAAATAAACAAACTAATCCGGCCTAACCCAAAACTTCTTATGCAGAACAACTTATATACATTGAATATTTATTATTGTATAAAAATAATCATCACAATAATTGGTTAACATTGGATGCATTAATTAAAATAATCAAGAATCAATAAATCAAGGGCAATAACTCAATACAGTAATACAAAAAGATTCTAATGAAAAAATAGCTGCCTGCTTTAATTTTATAGTCATATCACATGTTGAGTATTGCAGTTCTCAAAAAGATCCTTTACAATTGTTTATATATGGGATATTTAGCTACATCAAACTCTGAACCTTCTTGTGAGGCCGAAGAATTGTCCTGGACCCAAAGTTTTAACAATCATAAAGAATCATCTTGCTGATTAGTTTCTGAGAAGAAGATTTTTAAAGATTTACTTTATATATTCCTATGTAAAACTTTAACACCCCCACCCCCCATATGGCCTCAACCTACCCCCAGGGATTATGATTTTCACAACTTTGAATCTACACTACCTGAGGATACTTCCACAAAAGTTTCAGCTTTCCTGGCTGATAAGTTTCTGAGAAGAAGATTTTTAAAGATTTACTCTATATATTCCTATGTAAAACTTCGACCCCCCACTGTGCCCCACCCTACCCCCAGAGATCATGATTTTCACAACTTTGAATCTACACTGATTCAGGATGCTTCCACACAAGTTTCAGCTTTCCTGGCTGATTAGTTTCTGAGAAGAAGATTTTTAAAGATTTACTCTATATACATGTATTTCTATGTAAAATTTTAACACCCCCCCCCCCAATGTGGCCCCACCCTACCCCAAGGGATCATGATTTCCACAACTTTGAATCTACACTACCTGAGGATGCTTCCACACAAGTTTCAGCTTTCCTGGCTGATTAGTTTCTGAGAAGAAGATTTTTAAAGATTTACTCTATATTTTCCTATGTAAAATTTCGACCCCCCCATTGTGGCCCCACCCTACCCCCAGGGGTCATGATTTTCACAACTGTCAATCTACACTACCTGAGGATGCTTCCACACAAGTTTCAGCTTTCCTGGCTGTTTAGTTTCTGAGAAGAAGATTTTTAAAGATTTACTCTATATATTCCTATGTAAAACTTCGACCCCCCATTGTGGCCCCACCCTACCCCCGGGGATCATGAATTTCACAACTTTGAATCTAAACTACCTGAAGATGCTTCCACACAAGTTTCAGCTTTCCTGGCTGTTTAGTTTCTGAGAAGAAGATTTTTAAAGATTTACTCTATATATTTCTATGTAAAATTTTGACCCCCATTGTGGCCCCACCCTACCCCCGGGGATAATGAATTTCACAACTTTGAATCTACACTACCTGAGGATGCTTCCACACAAGTTTCAGCTTTCTTGGCTGTTTAGTTTCTGAGAAGAAGATTTTTAAAGATTTACTCTATACATTCCTATGTAAAACTTCGACCCCCCATTGTGGCCCCACCCTACCCCCGGGGGTCATGAATTTCACAACTTTGAATCTACACTACCTGAGGATGCTTCCACACAAGTTTCAGCTTTCCTGGCTTTCTGGTTCTTGAGAAGAAGATTTTTGAAAATTTCTCGAAATTTTTCATTAATTTCTTATTATCTCCCCTTGAAAACGGGTGTGACCCTTAATTTTCACAACTTTGAATCCTCTTTGCCTAAGGATGATTTGTGCTAAGTTTGGTTGAAATTGGCCTAGTAGTTCTTGAGAAGATGTTGAAAATGTGAAAAGTTTACGGACAGACGGACAGACAGACAGACAGACAGACGGACAGACGGACGACAGACAAAATGTGATCAGAATAGCTCACTTGAGCTTTCAGCTCAGGTGAGCTAAAAACAGACAGATAGACAGACAGATGATGGTGGGCAGACGTTCGTACAAACAGAGAAATTACCTGTTCTTGGAGTCCTTCATTAATCTTACTCTTCACATTATCGTATCTGTAACACAAAGCATGTACACATCAAGTCATCAGCTATACGAGTGACTAGACCTCACATGACATGATTTCCACACGAATTTCTAATGGAAAGAGCAAACCATGAAAATCACTTTTTTTTTCTTTAAACAAATATTACGGTACTTTTTCACAGAAAGTAAACTTAAAGTTATTAATAAATAATAAGTGCATATGCTGTGGTGATAATTCCAAGGATATAACAGTATCAAAATATTCACTATCAAATCCCATATGTGAGTATGCAATTTACGGAGTAAATGAAATAATTGACAGGAGACTGAGAACAATGTACATACATTTATTGCTTAAAAGAAAGCAAGAAACAGGTCTTTCTGTGATATGTTGAGATTCTGATGTACAAGTGTAATATAGTGAGAGTGTGACGTACATGTGCTTGTTGTAGAATGTGTCCAGATTGACCTGGGGTGGCGTTTCGGGGTAGTCCTCACCCCACACAACCTCCACGTTAAAAGACTGGAATGATCCTTCCGCTCCGTACTACAAAAAGAAACATTCAATTGGTTTACCTCAGACAGTGGTTAATGGACTATGATTGCTGGGAGCAAGCAGGTTTGTCTACTGTTTTCACATAAATCTACTAACAAAAATATACTACAGGTAGTACTAGTAACCTTAAAGGATGTTCTAATCATATAATTTACAAACACAATGCATGATTTTAGTCCTGCACTGTGCATTTTAATGAAAGGTTTTTGGTTTTTTTTGCCTGAATTAATTTACCAGAAATTATTACTTGATTATAATAATAATATCTTTATACCAAAAAATGTCAAATACAGATATGAACATATATTTCTGCATTTAGCATTGTTTAGAAAACTATGAGGGTCAATAAAAAAATACGAAGACTTTTGTCATAGCTGTGTTACTTAACGTCATATCATTACTAAATTTGGTAGACATAATTTAGCAATAGTTTAATTTGCAAGGAAAAAAATTATTAAATTCCTTTATTTCTAAGAATTATTTAGAATCTGATCCTGCAAAAATGAGGTCGCGGTGCACGGTCAAACTTTGTGTCATGTCAACAATAAACCATATAATGTTGAAAGTAATATCTCTATAAATTGGGCTTAAAACCAAATAATATTGAAACCTCAAATTAAGTATAGTCATGGTATTCTATGTTCCAAATAATGACGGGATATATTGTTTTGTCGAACAGATATTAGTAACTAAAGACAGATAGTCCTCTTTAGAATTGACTAAAAACATCGACGTCGCCGGACGTCACGGCGCAACGAGAAGTACAAACAAAATGGATTTAACTCAGGAAAAAGCCGATACAAGCTGTGAAAATACTAAATGGTGCAAAAAATAAGTCAACAGTTATTTGCAAGTTTGTGTTTAACTGTAATAAATTTTGTGGGGATGGTGGTTATCGTATTTTGAATATAAAACGGTCCGAAAGAGAGTAGAATATCTGTAAATATTTGTTAAAAAAAAAATAACATCAACCGACGTTCAGGGTTATCCTTACTGTAAACTAAGAGATACACAGTTAGAAAATGAAAACTTTGAAGAACTAACTTATGATTATGGAACAAATGTGTGCAAATAAGATGTTACCGGTAAGTGGTTCATTGCCAATTTTTAAATTGTAAGGAGAAAGGCACAAGAGACTAAGCATGATATAAAGATGGGTATATCTATAAACTGTGCGTGTTTACTCTTGACGTCATGTTTTGAACATTACTGTGCGCCGTGGTGGCACAACATGTTGTTTTTAAATAGGGGTAACAAAAATACCATTTCATCAAATGGACTAAAACTTCACATATCAATAACATAGGTGTTGGTGCATAGATTAATCTGTTAAGTATGACTTTCATGAAAAATATATGATAGACAGCCACATTGTCTTCTTATTTTTTGACTGACCCTTGTAAATACGAAAGGCCATCTTCCTGCATTTAGCATTGTTTAGAATACTAAATTTGAAAGGCCATCTTCCTGACACTTCGATATTGCAGCCTCTTCTGCTTTCCACATTAAAACATTTTCAAAGTTTTTAAGAGATTAGAGCCTCCATAGAATTGGTCTGCCCATATAAATCAGAGATATGTAATATAAATGTGTGTACATTTATGTTACCTTATACTGAAAAGTGGTCAGACTGACTTCTTTAAAGTTGTCATCTCCCTCATAGATAGAATGGAGGACCTCCAGCTCCTCCTAGAATAGAATGGGACAACCTTAGAGCTCATACTATGTTCACCAAGCTATCTTTGTACAACAAAGTTAACTCTATCATCAAATGATCTGTGGTTGTTGATGTATATTTCCTCAGAACTCGATAAAAATCTTTCCCAAGATTTCTATCCAAAGTAATTTTAGAGAAATCAATTGACTTTGTAAACCAGATATGTAGCAACATCATTTCAATCAGTATACCGGAATATGACATATTAATGTATATCTTACCTAACTCATCTAATTTTTAAAAATAAACACAAGCATCAAACAACCCAACCTTTAGCATAGAAAGAAGTATAAGTATTAACAGAGTTTTAACCATAAATATATATATATTTTGGAAAAAGAGAAAAAAAATCATGTATTTACAGTTTTTGGCTCAGATTTTCTAACTACAAAGCTTGGTGTATTTATCAAATAAGTTCTAAGAAGCCATGACGTAGACTGAAAATGAGACATTAAAGGCTGAGGTTTTTAACCGGGTGGTTTACCAAAGGTAAGTTCAGGTGGGGGTGGAGCCTATATCAATAAAGGTGTGAAGCCCCGAGGGAAACACACTCGCTTGTGTATACATGTATATATACACGGGGTGTTAAAATGCTCTCAACAGAGTTTTTTTCCATGATCTAGAAAAATATCGTATTTATATATATCTGATATCTTAATATTCCATGTTTTAACAAAATAGACGGAATAACTGGAATAACTGGGGGGAAATTGAATAAAGAACAGGCTAGATATTCTGTTACAACCCGATAGGCATCTTTTTTATCTTGATATCACAAATCAAGAGCTTACCTCTTGCTGTTCTTTACAACTCATATTCTGACCATCTATGTTTCTCTGTGTACCATTTTGATCTATCAACAAGGAAAAGTATCTACTATTGTAATTTAAAAGGTGGGAGACAACCCATTGTTTCAAAGACTTGTGACAGAACATTCAACAATACAATGCTTTATGTAAACTTGGAAATTTGGTTATAAAAATCATTAAACATTTTTTTTTCAAATCTAACGTTTCATTTTACGATAAAATTTTATCAACAGTGAAAGAAACATACGCTGATTAAACAAACATAGAAGAGTTGACAACACAAAATCACCAAAATAGGCCTACGACGATTTTCATGCTGACATGGGCGCAGACATATTGGATGCTGAGTAAATTAACCCGTACTGAATATAACTCATTTCAAATTATTGTTTAGATTCGTTTATATTTACCACTCAATCATTTTAAGAAAACATTAAACATTCTTGATATAAAAGCTGTTGTTCTTGCGAAAATGTCACAGCAACTGATATTCAGTTCCTATCTCGCTTTTCCCGAACTTTTCCTGACCGATATAACATTTTTCTAAACCAATTTACTTCCGGTACAAATGACAAGACGATGGCATTAAATTAAAGATTTAAATACTTGAACTTTGTGCATTAAAAGGTATATTTTCTGTAAAATATAACTTTATGGTAATGCAAATATTTCAAGGCTAATGGAATTTTCAAATTATTGAATTTATTAACATGGAAACAAAGATGGGGGCGTTTACGTTTGAATGATATTATGAAGATTAAAAAATATCACTACAGAGTGCATTCATGATATATTTCACGTTTTCGATCTCAAAAATTCAATACTTTTTTTCTAGATTTCATGCATACTGCTCTCTGTCAATCACTTAATTGATTCTTTTTGAGTGATATGAACTATAACAGTTGAACTTCAATGCCTCAGCATCTTTCTTGAAGGTATTGTGATTCAAAGACCAATTCATCATGTCATGGGCGAGTGAGCTTCCCGTGGAACTACAGCGGCGGCCCACTGGTCTGGTGGGTTTGACTGGACTGGACGTCACATACAATGCCATTCACAAACTCATCTGGGACTCCTTCTATAACAACCGGAGATCTGACAGAGTTCCGCTGCAGTTCAAGGTCTTTGCTGGGGATCACGAGTATCCCAAATGTAGAACAAACAAGGTTTGATATCTGACCAAGCTGTTTTTTAGTTGTCTATGAGTTATTATGGTTTTGTGACCTAGCTGATGTCAGTTCAATACTTCCAGAGTGTACATTTGAGTACTAGTATTTAAATTTATGACTTGCTTCATGTACAAAGGCGAGAGAATGAACTTGCTTGTGGTTTCAGAGACAGTCCTATGAGTGGTACATTCCTAAGGGGATCCTGAAGTCTGGTTGGATGAACAAGCACCTGACCATGGTTCCGGCTGTGGTTGTTGTCTTCTTTGACCTTGACTGGGATGAACCGCTGTGGAAAGAAAAACAGATGGAATGTGCCACAAGAGTTGAAATAGTCAGGTACAGCAAAACTCGGTTATAACGAAGTCACTGGGACCTAAGAAATTACTTCAGTATATCTGTAATACGTTATAACCGTATAAGAAATTCATTAAATTTACATAGCTGGGGATCCAAGATGACTTCGCTATATCCGTGAATTCGCAATATCCGTGTTCGTACGAAACGAGTTTTACTGTACATGGTATTATTTTATTTACCTGTTATCTATTATGAAAGAAACTTGAACAGCAAGCACTGCCTATACAAGTTCTCTCCATAATATTCAGGAAATATTATATCATATGGATGACATACTTCTACATTCATGATTTTTGAATTTTTTTTTCTTTTGCTCAATGTATTTTTAAAATTTAGCTTTACTGATCAGATAATCTTTTAAACTTAACAAAAGAATGTTGTTTGCAACAGGAACAGTTTACAGGGACGAGGAACAAAGGTAGCAGTAGTCCTGATTCAGAAGAACGCTCCCCTGCCCCCTGGGGAGGATATGGTGGCGGCGGAGCGAGCGGCCTCTCTGTGTAGTGCCTGTGATTTGTCTGCCAAGCAGCTGTATGTGTTACCCCACACCGACCACCTGATAGGCTACACCATCAGGTAATGGGCCATTAGATCAGCAACTATATCCTGCATAGAACAAAAAGTATCCATGCAGTGCTTTCTAAATGGTTTAATACAGTATACTTAATTTCTGTAGCTCAGTAAAAAAAAATGCTAAAATAACCTCTTCAAAATTAATTTATATCATTCAATTGTTTTCCAATGATTGTTAAAAGAAAAAAAAATGATTTTTTTATGTCCACACTTAAATGAATTGTTACTTGAACTGTTTATTTCAATGCTTGTGATTATATGAACCAATTTTATGTATATTTTTTGTTGAAGGCTAGAGAATGCATTTTATGAGCTCGCCCAGAGCTATTACCACGCAGAAGCTCGAAAAGTGAAATCTCACCGAGACTTCCTGAATAAGACTACGCACCAGCTCCTGTTTGTCAGACATCAGTTCAAAATCGCGTTCTTCAATGAGTTAAAACAGGACAGCCACACAGCCTTGAAGTAAGTCTGAGTGACTTATTAATGACAAATTATAGTTTATTATCTTCTGTAACCAACTTCAGGTTCATTGGGAAGGAACAGTTAGTTGCACTGTTGAAGTTGCAGTAGATTTTGAAGTTCATCTGTTTTTAAGCAGATGCAGATACCAATTTTTCTAATTTTCAGACACTACAAACAGGCATACGGACATCTTCTGGACCTGAGGATGCATGACACAAACCTCCTGGAGATAAAGACCATCGCGGGCTTCATCAGTTACAAGGTACATGTAGCAACAGCATAAACCCAGAGGGTCTCTCTGGAGCAAGTACATAATCAGACAACACATTACATGATCTCTCTCTCTCTCTCTCTCTCCTCTCTCTCTCTCATCAGTTAAAAGGTACCAGTTTCCCTCTTTCTTTCCCTCCTGTGCAATATGTTTCACACTGCACATAGATTTAGGGTAATCTAAACTTTAAAGCAATAATAACTCATTAAAATCATGTCATAATTACGGTAAACTAAATACTGTGGAATCATTAAATTTCTTTGGGGCCAATTTTCGTGGATGACTTGAATTTTACAGGTTCATGGGGACGTAATTTCGTGTATTCTTATATATCTACAAAAGGGAATATAACTTTATTACCCTAATTTATCAATTCGTGGAGGATGTTATTTCGTGGATGAGAGGTACCCACGATTTCCACGAAAATTGAGCCACCACGAAATCTAATGATTCCACAGTACTGGAATAATTTGCCCTTTATATGACTTTTCTTGTTACTTTGAGGATTGCTTACCCCTGGGATGCTAACTTTTGTTTGTTGTTTTGGACTACACAGATCTGCCGACTGTCTTTCCAACACACCGCTCCATTGGACGCTATAGCCCAGTTCAGGAAGCACATCGATTTCTTCAAGTCCCGAGTCGGATGTCCAGAGCTAGCTTTTGAACACAGTGCATGGATGTCTAAACAGTGAGTTCATGCACCTGCCCTACGTGTAGTTTGTCTTTTGGTTGTTATAAGAAGTTAAAGATTTGTCCAGTGTTAAGATATCCAATTAAGATTTGATTCAGAAATCACTATCTGTTAATATTTAGATGCTTGTTTGTCTTGTCCCTATCTCTACATTTCTCAATCTGTTAGAAGTATCTTGCTCTGACACATGAGCCTTGCTTGCGACAGGTTCCAGGTGTTTGGGGATCTTTTTGATGAGGCCATTAAGCTAGGATTGACTGCCATTCAGACCCAGCACCCAGGGTTCTATTATCAGCAGGCTGCCAACCACTCCATCAGCCGGAAACAGCTCTGTCGCGGCCTCTGTAAGGTATGTGTTCAGCATCAGACTTACTCTAACAAGGAAACCTCACTCTGACGCAGGTATTAAGTAATAATTTGAGATACTTATTATGTTGGTACCTTTAAATACATCTTAAATTCTGAAGACTTTATATTCAGAAAGCAAAATTTAATGAAAGTATAATATTACTGGTAATGTATCATGGATTTTGCAAGGAAAACATCTTGATGACAAGTTCCTTTTTGTGGATTACTTATTAAGTTGGTGACCTGTATTTCAGCCTCTGACACAGGTGTTTCAGCCTGATCCTTTGGAAAGCCTCAATCACCTGGACTTCTACGGCCAGAGACCGTGGAGGCAGGGACACCAGAGTAAGAAACTCAACAATATTATTGGCTCATCTGCTTTTGATTATGGAGACTTAACCTTTCAACATCTGCTACCTCCGTTCCAGTTGATTGAGTTATTGCATTGTTGTTCTAATATGACATTTTCTAAAAGATTATAAACTTGGTACAAATGTAATGGCTTGAGACTTTATGTAGTTTTGTCCGATACATGTATCAATAAGAGGAACAAGTCAAGGTCACCAGTATCAGGGAGAATTCACCAACCAAAGTTTTTTTTTATCTTTTTCATAAATGGGTATTGCTGTGATATTTTTGTTAACCATGGTGGCTCAGTGTTTGTGGATTTTGTAGAAACAACTTATGCTCAATCTTACATCATCATTAACTTGGTATTGACATTTGTTTGTGAAGAATCTATTTCTTACCAGACCACAATATTATATTACCCCTCACAAAAAAACGTAAAAATGATTCCACATGAATGACTGTAAACAAGTTATTCAGGGTATTTTCCCATTGTCCTCTGTAGGCATTGAACCTCCAGATGTGCAGCGGGAGAAGGAAGGTGTAATGGCGCTACAGAGTCTAGAGGTGACCGTCGACCACTCGGTGAGTGTGCAGTCGGGCGTGACCAGAGTTCTGTACATGTTTCATTTCTAGTACAAGGCTGTACTAAATGTATATCTGTCTGATTTCAGTGGCTGATCATTCCCTTACTCAGCAGTGCAGTCGCTCAGTTCAAGAAATACAAATCCCCTCGCATGAAGCGATTCCTAAGTGAGTAGTACATGTATTACAGGCCATTTAAGATTAATTCTCTATGATAATACATGGAACTTTTTGATTTTAAGATGTACATGTACACATCACAGACTTTAGAATGAATTGAATTTTTTTGTTCACGTATAATTAATTGTTGTCTGGTTTCAATAGTTATTTCTTACACTATGTTTTTTAGTTTCATTTGTTAATTCTTACATTACTTGTATATACTCAGGTTTCAGAAGTCAGTTCTTACACTATGTTTTCTGGTTTCAGTGGTCAGTTCTTACACTATGTTTTCTGGTTTCAGTGGTCAGTTCTTACACTATGTTTTCTGGTTTCAGTGGTCAGTTCTTACACTGTGTTTTCTGGTTTCAGTGGTTAGTTTTTTACACTATGTTTTCTGGTTTCAGTAGTTAGTTCTTACACTATATTTTCTGGTTTCAGAAGTTAGTTCTTACACTGTGTTTTCTGGTTTCAGTGGTCAGTTCCTACACTATATTTTCTGGTTTCAGTAGTTAGTTCTTACACTATGTTTTTTGGTTTCAGTAGTTAGTTCTTACACTGTGTTTTCTGGTTTCAGTAGTTAGTTCTTACGCTATGTTTTCTGGTTTCAGTAGTTAGTTCTTACACTATGTTTTCTGGTTTCAGTAGTTAGTTCTTAACCTATCTTTTCTGGTTTCAGTAGTTAGTTCTTAACCTATCTTTTCTGGTTTCAGTGGTTAGTTCTTAACCTATGTTTTTCTGGTTTCAGTAGTTAGTTCTTACGCTATGTTTTCTGGTTTCAGTAGTTAGTTCTTATGATATGTTTTCTGGTTTCAGTGGTTAATTTTTACACTATGTTTTCTGGTTTCAGTGGTCAGTTCTTACCCTATGTTTTCTGGTTTAAGTGATTAGTTCTTACACTATGTTTTCTGGTTTAAGTGATTAGTTCTTACACTATGTTTTCTGGTTTCAGTGGTTAGTTCTTACACTATGTTTTCTGGTTTCAGTGGTTCAGATGGGAGAGGAATACTACCACGCCAAAGACTACAACAAGGCGCTCATGTAAGTCAGGACAAACAACCCTTACAAATGAATTGCATCAATTTTACAGGAAAGACCCCCCATTGCATTCTTGTACAACCAGTGACAGTTAAATAGACTGAGATACTTCATGCAAAGCAAGCTTTTTTATCAGAGTCAGTCTGAACACAAGAATCCATACATCTGTGATATACTCTATCCGACACACTTGGTCTTTATTATAGGTTGTTAAACAAAGTGACCTGGGACTACCGCGGTGAGCGATGGTGGCCACTGTTGACCTCGATTCTAGACATCTCCCTGAAGTGTGCCTATCTGACGGCCAAGGTCCAGGAATATGTGTCCGCCTGCCTAGAGCTGGCCGGTCCCTGTATCCTTCTGTCAGTCAGCAAACACATGTAGAAGTAAATAAAAGTAAAACATCCTCAGACATTGCAATGCATGAAGAGACCGCTTGGGATTGTACAAGGTTTAATAATGTTATGTACATGTATTTTTTATTTGGATTGAATGTCCTTGACCTCTGAACAGATGTCAAACTGAGCAATGAAGAAAAAACAAGAATCCAGATGAACCTGACCAGGATAATGAGTGTAAGATCAGCAACCTGGGGTCAATTAAATTCTTTATAGGACATTGTCCGTATGTTTAATCAGAATTTCCTCTGTCCCAATAGAATGACCAGCCTGAGCCCGAGCCTGGACTGGAGCCGAGCTGTGTAGAGAACGCCCGACTTCTGTGGCAGACATCCCTCGAGTCTCCCTGTGTGTTCACCATGGACGTACAAAACTTTGTTCCCTTTGGTAGGATTTCTAAATATTTCTCCAAACAAATTAATCCATCAATTAAATAAAAACATGTCTGTCGGGGATATGGTGTGTTGTAACTGGGGATGTATTTTTTTAACTGTTAAAGTTGGCAATTTTTTTTTAGTGGAGTACAAAGCCATGTTTTCATCAGAGACATGTGGTGCTGACCAGGAAGTGGAGCTTCAAGTCTACATCAGGTACATTTACTTATATCTCATTTTTAATCTTTATTAGGTACTTAATTAAATGCAACTTTATGGAAACATTAGATTTATAATGATTCAATTTTTGTTAACTTTGTTGGTACTCCTCACCAAAAAATTAACATCCTCAGCAAATTGTGGAACACTGTCATTATTCTTTATTTCATAATCTTTACAACATGTATATCAAGAAAAAAATTAACAATCCCAAAATTTGGACCCTTGAATTGAAATTATTTCACAGCTTTAGTCTATACACAGCATTTATGATGAGTCATCATCAGATAATTTTCCAAATAGCTATCAGGAATAAAAGTATACCGTATAAAATCTTTTCCAAAATATTGATGTTCTGATTTTTTGAAATCCAGGGTGAACTGCCAGTTTCCTATCAGGTTTTCTAAGCTCTCTGTGCAGTTAAACAACGCGATCTACAACGACTACTGCCGGGTGACGGACGGACACGGAATCTCGGCGGCCTCCGACGGTGACTTCACTGACAAAGACTTGTACCTTGTCCCCGGGAAAACCAAGCTCTACACATTCACGTTTCTACCTGTCAAGGACGACATCAATTCTCAAATTGAGGTGATGACGCACTTAACACAGGATGTCATGATTTTCTTAAGACTAGCATGTACCATAAAACATTTTGTGTGCTACCCTTACAGGGCAGATATGTAGTTAGATTGTAGTATAATTAGCATTCATGATATACTTGTCTAGTGCAACAGACTTATTCTGTTGGTCAATTTTTAAAGTAAAGATTAGATTTAATAAGAAAGAATGCTGTCTACTTTTTTACCACTCTGACAATGGATGTGATATTTGTAGGTATCCTCTATGGTGTTGGAGCTGGGGTCAGAGACGGGCCGTTGTGCCCTGCTGAGGTGGATGGGAGGGGGTGGGGATGCCCTGCTCACCCCCTTTATCTCTCCACAGGTGATTGGTAAACCCCAGATAAAGCATGGTGAGATACAATGGAACAGTGTTGGCGTCCGACCCAAAACCAAGTAAGTTCTGACAAATCAGAGAATCTTTCTGTATTGTATGTAGATTTGATTTTGCCTTGTTTGTAGATTTTCGTTGTCTAAATGATCGTCAATTTTTGGGTTTTTTTATTAGAATTTCTAACTAAACTTCAGCAAAGAGTACCATTGTGTCTTTAATTTTTAATTAATTTGCTGATCATTTATACCTGTACCTGTGTTGAAAGCTGAGCTCAAAACAGAGAAAGCTGAGGTACACGACCATGTTCTGTATAGTAGTGTCCTGTACATGTTGTGTGTATTGCAGGGTCCTGCCAAGGACAGCGAAGGTTGACCTTGACCTTTGTCATCAACCGCCATGTCTGTTGAATGAGTTCTACTTCCTGTCGTTGACTGTAAACAATAAAGAGGACGTAGACATCAGCAATGTCAGGTATGTACAGAGAGTCAGGTGTGTTAATCTAGAATATCAGGTGTACTGTATAGGTAGTATGTTATAAATCAGGTAGAATTGGTATGTGAAAAGAACAGAGAATATGTACTTGTAGGGTGTTAGGTACAAAAAGGTAGCATGTCTTATTCCATGTACTGTACTAGATGAAATACACACATCTTTTCTGGTGGTTACATATAACTGTCAGTCTGTTTTATTAACTAGATATGTAGGAAAACTGTTCATTCAGTACTCTGCTCTTCCATTGATAGGTTGTCTTTTGGTGTGAAGGAGGATTCATCTACAAATATGGCAGACCAATTAAGTATGTAATTAAAGTTCTGCAATATCATACAAGCAGATATAAAACGTCAAATTCATAACAAAAATTTTCTAGAATTTACACCACATATACCGGTATGTGTAAAGTCTGCTTAAGAAAAAAGCTCTGTAATATTTGTTTTGTAGTAGCTTTTATAACATGTCAGTGCTTATTACAGTTCAAGTTTGTCTGGATACACCAAACCTCGGTGATAAAACCGTCAACAGAATCAGTGACATTGATGTCGGCACCATTCCTAAGGGGGGACAGGTCAGAGATTAAAGAAATAGTCATTGGACTAACTTCTGAAGGCCTTCCTCATGTTTTCAAAGATATCATTTTACAAATCTAAATATTACAAAGTGTTTAAAAATCTCCATATTGTTTGCACAGATATTACTAATTTCCCAACCAGTATTTGACTAATGTAATACTTTAATTATTTTTTTCAGTGTACCAAAAAATTGTACATTAAGAATCTACACACAGGGACAAGGATCGT
This sequence comes from Magallana gigas, assembly GCF_902806645.1. Classification (NCBI taxonomy): domain Eukaryota; kingdom Metazoa; phylum Mollusca; class Bivalvia; order Ostreida; family Ostreidae; genus Magallana; species Magallana gigas. The sequence goes on from NC_047564.1 coordinate 58,259,872, forward strand.
CTTTTTTAAGGTACATGTTATTTATATGTAGTCCATAGCAGTCAATCAAACAAGGTCAGAAGAAGTCAATTCTTTTATATAACCCAGCCAAGGTTTCTACACAAGATTTCTATGGCAACCATTTTGAATGTTAGTGTTGATCTTTTGTGAGGTGTTATTGTGTGTATGATTCTGTGCTAGGAAGACTAAGAGTATGAGGTGTCCGTCCCCAGTAGACAGGGCACCATGACCTGCTCCCTGTAGACAGTGTAGATGTGTCTGTCTGTGTGACCTACTTGTTACTGGTATATTGTTTGTTATGACAGGTGGAGTATGAGGTGTCCATCCCCAGTAGACAGGGAACCATGACCTGCTCTATGTAGTCAGTGTAGATGTGTCTGTGTGTGACCTACTTGTTACTGTGGTACATTGTTTGTTATGACAGGTGGAGTATGAGGTTTCCATCCCCAGTAGACAGGGCACCATGACCTGCTCCTGTCAGAAGGAGGAGGAACTCTCTCTCAACACGGTTAACCCCTTTGAGGTCTCAGTCAAACTCCTGTCCATGAAGGTAAGGAAATCTTAAGGTCCTGGATATGAAGGTCAGCCTTAGAGTCCAGGTACCATGTATCTGAGCAGAAACAGCCAACTTTCTGCTATTGACTGTATTCATTATAAATTTGACATTTTGTATTATAGATTTGAAAAACAAAAATGAAATAATCAACACAATGAACCTTCACTCGTACAGGAATTACATCTGTGACTGTTATATCAGATTCTATAAACATGTTCTTGGATGTTGTTCATTTTGACAGTTTGAGGCCCTGGATATGGTACAAATTCACGAGCCATTCTTGTTGAGTCCGGAACTGAACTGTACGTCTCCCTGGACCATCCAGATGTCAGCCAGTCGACTCCGCCTGGTGAGTTAATCCATACAAAATACTGTACATGTGACCATCCAGAGGCAAGTTCAACATAGCCAGCACTCGCGATCACTTGTCAAAATTTGTGCTGCAGATATAGGGAATATTGGCGAGCACTCATGAGTGCTTGTTTTGTTGAACTTGCCTCAGATGTCAGTCAGTTATCTCAGCCTGGTGAGTTACTGTAATCCAAACAATTTACATGTGACCTGGCTGCTGTTCCTTTAAACAAGACATGCTATCTGTTTACTGTTATCCAAACTGTGAATGTTGCCTGTATGCTGTAAACTGGGAGGGTGCAGATGAAATGACACCCATATTTCAAAGAGATCAGAATTCTTTTGATGAAACTTATTTGTGTATTTGATAGTGTCACTTTCATATTGCAGGCCACGAATGTCTGCCATGTTGACAAGGATGTGACATCACAGCTACAGGGAGGTAACTGTGTGCTCAAACAAGGAATTATTCTTCTCTTTTAAAATTGAATATTACTGTCTCACTAAATAATGTTACAATGTTGTTATACTACTTATTGATAGAATTGAAACTTGCATTACATTTAGTTAGATATAATATATCACATACTGAAAGAATGCTGTACAGTGTTATTCACTGTGTATAAAGACAGTCTATTCAATGCATCTACCCTTCATTTATTCTACAGTGTACTTACTGTGTTTTGTTAAAAGCATGCTTGTAGTTAAAGCTTGCGTTTTGTTTCAGTGTCATTAAACAAGTCGGAGTGCGCCTCTGAGTGCTTCTGTCTGAGGACCATTAACCCCTCCCCTACAGCTGTTTCCTTGGGAACATATGCTGTGTCATGGAGACGGTGAGTGACCTCTTGGTAGATAGGAGTCAATGATCTTATATGGCTATCTGGTAATCTTGAATCATAGTGCTTTTTCGCATTTTTAATTCAACATTACATAATTATCTATACATGATACATGCGAGTCATAATGTGATTAACATGTGCAGTAATTTTTTATCCTGGTATTCCCAGTAAAACAGATGAGGACATTCCCTATGTAGACACCATATTCCCGCTGCCCTCCGTGGATACAGAGTTCATTCCCTTGTCAGTAGATCTGCGCCTGCCGGCCTTTGGCGGGGTCAAGTCCCTACTACCCCTTTCCTACATCTTCCAGAACCGCACCCCTTACCCACAGGAACTGGAGGTTGCTATGGACACCAATGATTGCTTCATGTTCTCTGGGAATAAACAAGTACGTTCTTTTGTGTTTTTTGAAACGTAAGATTACTGATTCCTAAGGAATAAGTACATACAAAAGACATAATTGTCTATTACCTCACAATTTATAAAACTTTTAATAATATCATTCTGTGATTTATATGAAGGTATTTTTCTGTTTTAAATTGAATATTCTATGTTTAAGTTTTTCTTCTTTAAGAACATGAGATAAAATATGTTTAAGGATGAGAGGTGAATTTCTCCTTTCAGTCTTTAGTTATTAATGTGTTTCAATCACACAGAGTTGCCAGTCTTCAGTTAGTAATGTGTTACAATCATACATTGTTGTCAGTCCTCAGTAATGTGTTACAATCACAAAGTCTTGTCAGTTTTCAGTTATTAATGTGTTACAATCATACAGTGTTGTCAGTCTTTAGCTAGTAATGTGTTAAATTACACAGTGTTGTCAGTCTTCAGTTAGTAATGTGTTACAATCAGACAGTGTTGCCAGTCTTTAGTTAGTAATGTGTTACAATCATACATTGTTGTCAGTCCTCAGTAATGTGTTACAATCACAAAGTCTTGTCAGTTTTCAGTTATTAATGTGTTACAATCACACAGAGTTGCCAGTCTTCAGTTAGTAATGTGTTACAATCACACAGTGTTGTTAGTCTTCAGTAAGTAATGTGTTACAATCAGACAGTGTTGTCAGTCTTCAGTTAGTAATGTGTTACAATCATACAGTGCTGTCAGTCTTCCGTTAGTAATGTGTTACAATCACACAGTGTTGTCAGTCTTCAGTAATGTGTTACAATCACACAATGTTGTCAGTCTTCTGTTAGTAATGTGTTACAATCACACAGTGTTGTCAGTCTTCAGTAATGTGTTACAATCAGACAGTGTTGTCAGTCTTCAGTTAGTAATGTGTTACAATCATACATTGTTGTCAGTCCTCAGTAATGTGTTACAATCACAAAGTCTTGTCAGTTTTCAGTTATTAATGTGTTACAATCACACAGAGTTGCCAGTCTTCAGTTAGTAATGTGTTACAATCACACAGTGTTGTCAGTCTTCAGTAAGTAATGTGTTACAATCAGACAGTGTTGTCAGTCTTCAGTTAGTAATGTGTTACAATCATACAGTGCTGTCAGTCTTCCGTTAGTAATGTGTTACAATCACACAGTGTTGTCAGTCTTCAGTAATGTGTTACAATCACACAATGTTGTCAGTCTTCCGTTAGTAATGTGTTACAATCACACAGTGTTGTCAGTCTTCAGTAATGTGTTACAATCACACAATGTTGTCAGTCTTCTGTTAGTAATGTGTTACAATCACACAGTGTTGTCAGTCCTCAGTAATGTGTTACAATCACACAGTGTTGTCAGTCTTCAGTTAGTAATGTGTTACGATTACACAGTGTTGTCAGTCTTTTGTTTGTTATGTGTTTCAATCATACAGTTTTGTCAGTCTTCAGTTGTCTTGGTTACAGTTCCACTTCCGAGTCTTGCCTGGTGTTCCCTATGAACTGAAGTACAACTTGTTTCCTCTGGTGGCGGGGCATGTGAACCTACCAAAGCTCAACTTTACCCTGATTGGCTACCCCGATCCCATCGACCCAGTTCTACAGAAAATGTTACCCACTCATATTTTCATCAAGGTAAAATCTTCATTACTTATTACCCACTTGTATCTTTATCAAAGTAAAACCACCAAAGTCCTACAAACAATTGTCCAAGAATATAGATTTAGACTTTAAAAAAGGCATATAAAAATTTTGTTTCATGAATTTATTGATTTACTTTCTAGCCCTGCGGCAAAGTGCTATCCCAAGGAACGTGAAGACCTACACAGCCGAACCTGATGTGATCAGGCTTATCATGTTAACATGTTTACATCTTATCCAGTAATCGTTATTCCACATCATTGTGTACAAACTGTGTTGTGTGAAGTGTCGTCTGTCTTACATGTACTTAATGTACAGGACAGTCCTCCTTGTGAAGTTATTACTGATCTGTGAGGTACATGTTTGTGTTTAGTGCTGACTCTTTTTATTTAATAGCATCAAATTTATTTACATTTGTTCTGTGATGAAATAGCATTAAAATGTGCAATAACATTAGCTAGTTTCTTCTTTTTTATTGGTTTGGTTGAATTTACAAGACAGCCCCATGATTAAATTACTTATTTTAAGCGGGTACTTATTCCATTATTCTGTCACTTTATAAAAATTGTATCAATTAAATTGCAGAGGTATAAAATTGCAAGTGCAGAACTTTGATTGTAAATTTCCGGAGTTCACAAGTGTCAGTGTAACAATTTTTAGGAAGATTTTATAATCTGCACAGGTGCTTCCTCCAAACGTAATTGGTTATTTTAAGGTCTTTCGATTGTCGCATGACGTCATTGGGAGCATTCCGGAAAATTTTACCGTTATCGGTTATATTATTAGTGTTATGTGATGAATGGTTTTGCCAATATTTCTTAATTTAACTTGTGTTTTACACATTTTAAGCTATAAAAAGTGAAATGAAACTAATGTTTAACAATTTATAGAGGGTAGTTTGAGTTGAAATCGCTGAATTCAATGAAAAACTGATAAAACCGTACATAGGAAAAGTTGACAGAGACTACACTTCATTATTTTTCACCTGGCAAGGTAATCATTTCTTTGTAGATTTTGATATAATATATAATGAGTTACAAATGTACCGATTTTCAGTGAGTTTGCACCATTATTTCAAAAGTGATTAACGTATTATGTACATAAAATAAAGGATTGCGAATAATTTGTTTAAAAAATTGCTTTATTATATAGAAATCAGTAAAAAAAAATGTGATGTTTGATTGCAGAGCAGTCGTCGCTATAATTGCCCTGATAGTGTACCTGTGTTAGCTCCTACAGCATGAACAAAATATTTGCAACATACCGATATTTCAGTTCAATTTGAATGTGTACATATTCATCTTCAAATTTAAACAAACATTTCACGGATTTAACCATAAAAACATCAAGGGTGGAGAAACCTTAATTCATTATAGGAATTTATATACAGTGCATGTACATATGCTCCACTGGCGTCGGAAGCAAATTGATATGGAGGGTAATCGTGTTCAAAAATCCAGACATGTAAACTTGTAAATCCGAATATGCAATCGTGTTGATGTGTGAGCCTGAGCATGAATATGTGTAATTCTGATCGTGTAACCTATAAAACTCGGGCATAAACACGTCTAAGATTTGACTCAGTTCCTTCACATGATGCACATTTTGCAACTTTATTGTTTACATTAATTAATTAAACCTTCAACTTTGCACACTTTCAATCCGTAGTTTCTGCACTTGTAACTTCAGGCTCGGCAATAACACATCTGACATGATACAAATTGACAAATGTAAAGTCTACAAGTTTGTCGAATTTTGACATGACCTTATATGGAAACAGTGACGTCACTGATAAAAAAAAAAGGCTAGCTGCAGGTAAAAGCATGCCGTAATCGCCGGAATAGGGACGGAATAAATAAAAAAAAAAATATTAGGTAAGCCTTTAATCATATTATCTCTGGATAACAACATTTCATAGAGTATTATTTTCGGAAAATTAAATTATGAGATTGGTGTACATTTTAACAAGAGAATGTATAAAAGATGCGAGTAAAGAATTCGATCGGCTTCAGATATCCTCTTAGAACTGAAAAAAATTACATTTAATGACTTTGTTTGAATATACGTGTATAAAGATATATACGCATTTTTATTCATAGGCGTCTGAACCGGAAGGGGGGGGGGGGGGGACTGAGCCCCCCCCCCCCCACTTTTTTGCCAAGTTAGACCTAACCATTAGGAACATAGCAACAGGGAGGATTCAACCCCCCCTACTTTTTCCTCGCAACAAACAAAATTGTTCTTTAAAAGACCTTAAATAGAATGAAATATTAATAGTGATATTGAAAATTAGAGTCATAGTAGGTATAATAGCACACCCCCCAAAACCACCACCACGGATTAGGAATTTCATGATTTGGGGGGGAAAAATTGGGCAGGTAAGATTGGAGTTATTGGTATACCCTCCCCCACGGATTAGAATTTTCATGATTATGGGAATTCTTGTCAATATTTTTCATGATTAGTTTAGCCCCCCATCAATTTGCTCCCGACACCACTGTTATTAGAGTACATGCAACAAATTGTTAAAGCATAGGCCTCGGCTGAATTAAGAAAATATTTCCAAATGCATCCTTATCGCTACCAAAAAGTTGTGACAACCCCCCCCCCCCCCCACGCGAAAAATTATACGGGGTCCGTCAGCTGAGTTGCCATAGGCGTCGGAACCGGGGGGGCTAGCCCCCCCACTTTTTTTGCAAAGTTATACCTAACCATTAGAAACAAAGCATGATAGAGGGTTCAGCCCCCCCCCCCCCCCCCACGCGAAAAATTATACGGGGTCCGTCAGCTGAGTTGCCATAGGCGTCGGAACCGGGGGGGCTAGCCCCCCCACTTTTTTTGCAAAGTTATACCTAACCATTAGAAACAAAGCATGATAGAGGGTTCAGCCCCCCCCCCCCACTTTTTGTCGCAGGAAAGATTATTGTTCCTTAATTTACCTTGAAAGATTGAAAAGTTAGATTCAGAGGCATACTATCCCCCCCCCCCCCCCCCCCCCCCCCCCCCACGGATTAGTAATTTCATGATTTTGGGAAAAAAAATTTGGGTAATTAATTTATTTTTTTTTGGAAGTATAGGTTAACTCCCCTGTCTAAAAATACAGATGGACGATCTTTGAGCTACAGTGCCTCCCATAGTAAAACTTCAATTTACGGCGCCCAAAAATATGCGCTAGTTTTATTTATAATTATTGAAGATTGTGTAATTATTTATCTTTCACTTACACGACAACAAAAAGTATAAATACATGTAAAGTAACATAAATTTTTCCGCGAAAAATTACCAAATCCTTGCAGGTCGTTTATTCTAACTAATTCAGAAAAATAACAAGAGTAAAAATGGGGTACTCTATATGCAATGTTTTTGCCCAAAAATGACTAAGTTCAACAGCTGATATTTTTATAAATTATCAGAAATCAAAATCCTAGCAATTTGCATACTTCTGATATACTAGTATACGTATAAATGATCTGCAAAAGAACAACTTCCTATCTTGAAAACTGTTCGAGGAGTTACGTACAATAAGGGTACCTTTTTGACAGCCACTCACCCGTCTGAAATTTTTACTATTTCAATAATCGGAAACCCGGTTAAAAATTCACTCTCAAAATTCTTAGAATTCAGAAGCAATGGAGTTACATGGGACCTCACGGCGGTCTTCGAACCCCATGCCGCTCAAAATATATTTACCCCCTTAGGAAATTTCTTGATCCGTCTCCTTTCTAGAAAAGAGTACGCATTTACTTATATTCCAGTTTAAATTACATGTCAATTTTTTTTTAGAGATATAAGATATAAGGCATTTTCTTTTATAATTCCATGAGAATTATATTACGGAAATTAGCGCATTCGTCACATCGGCAACGATTTTTTTTCTACATGAACCTCTTCCTGTTTGGTCCAGTTTCAATCATACCTCATTTTTTTTTTCTAAAAATAATACCGGTGTTTTCGATAGAAAAGGTGTCGTTCATTAAAAGCTTATTGCAACAGTTAAGCTGAATATTATGTTTATTTTTCGTTCATTCCGGTCCGGCGGTTACGGCATGCCTTTTCCCGCAGCAAGGCAGTTGCCATATAACACCCTTGCGAATGTGTTCGGAATGTTTCCTTTATCGTTGCTAAGTATGTAATAAATCCAGAGGTGCTCGAATGAAAGTTCACGAGACTTCACCGAGATTTGTTCAGTTCCTGTAAAATTTCGAGCGGAAGTGTAAGTGTTCGGATAATATTCTCAAAATACGTAAGTTCTGGTCGTTTTTCATATCATATCCTACTTTGGTTTATGTTAAAACATGAAACTCTTTTAATATGTTTGTCTTGTTTCACCATTTAGCGGTTTTTTTTATATCAAACGATAATATACAGAACAGAGTTATCGTTCGTGTTCAACCACGTGTTGAGTGGTTGAAAATATAAACATTGCGTGGCTTAATAAAATCATATCCATTTCTGATGATTTTGGTGTGCAATACCATTTTTTTAAAATAAAATAATGGATATCTGTTTTGCATAAAAACTTAGTATATCGAGTCATTTTCAAGGAACATTCTGCATGAAATAGTATAGTCTGTTTCACTATTGATGCTATTACTAGGTCAGGCGCAAATCGAAAACTAATCCTCAGGGGGGATCTCTACTTAGCATGGTAATTGTTGCAACAGCAGACACAACAACTATTTTTTGTATTTTAACTTTTGTTTCTAGGACACATTTTATCCACCAATTAATGAAGATAAAGTTTAAAATCAATAAACCTCTAGATTAAATAATTGACTACTATAGTACCTAGATTCTATGAACTAGACTATAAACACGAGGCACGATTTTACTGCAAAACTGAAAGGGTCAAATAAAACCACGTGGTCTAAAATTTAAATGACAATAACATTCGCAGGGGTGTATAAGGTCATGTCAAAATTCGACAAACTTGTAGACTTTACATTTGTCAATTTGTATAATGTCAGATGTGTTATTGCCGAGCCTGAAGTTACAAACGCAGAAACTACGGATTGAAAGTGTGCAAAGTTGAAGGTTTAATTAACTAATGTAAACAATAAAGTTGCAAAATGTGCATCATGTGAAGGAACTGAGTCAAATCTTACACGTGTTTATGCCCGAGTTTTATAGGTTACACGATCAGAATTACACATATTCATGCTCAGGCTCACACATCAACACGATTGCATATTCAGATTTACAAGTTTACATGTCTGGATTTTTGAACACGATTACCCTCCATAAATTGAAAGTGGGGGGGGGGGGCTAGACTAATCCTCAGAGAAAAAGTGGGGGGGCTGAACCCTCTATCATGCTATGTTTCTAATGGTTAGGTCTAACTTTGCAAAAAAAAGTGGGGGGGGGGCTAAGCCCCCCCTAGCCCCCCCCGTTCCGACACCTATGTGCTCTATATCTGCTGTTGTTGACTTTGAGACCAGTAAAATGTGGCTGGCAGTAAACATTTGATTTATAAGTATCCTATATTATTGTACCATTCCTAATGGAGATAGGATATAGTACATATACCATAGTGCTAATGCTAACTGGCAGTAAACATTTGATTTATAAGTATCCTATATTATTGTACCATTCCTAATGGAGATAGGATATAGCTAGTACATATACCATAGTGCTAATGCTATACTGATCAATTCCAGTTGAATTAATGTCTTAAGAAAAAACAAGACAATCTTTAAAAATTGTATCTTATGTGATATTAATGATTTCACTTGGGAATAAAATTGCAGTTCTCAAAAAGATCCTTAACAATAGTTTATATATGGGATATAAACCTACATCAAACTCTGAACCTTCTTGTGAGGCCAAAGAATTGTCCTGGGGCCAAAGTCTTAACAATTATAAAAAAAATCATTGGGCTGATTAGTTTCTGAGAAGAAGATTTTTAAAGATTTACTCTATATATTCCTTTGTTAAATTTTAACCCCTTATTGTGGCCCCACCCTACCCCTGGGGATCATGATTTTCACAACTTTGAATCTACACTACCTGAGAATGCTTCCACACAAGTTTCTGCTTTCCTGGCTGATTAGTTTCTGAGAAGAAGATTTTTAAAGATTTACTCTATATATTCCTATGTTAAACTGTGATCCCCACCTACCCCCGGAGGTCATGATTTTCACAAGTTTGTATCTACACTACCTGAGGATGCTTCCACAAAAGTTTCAGCTTTCCTGGCTGATTAGTTTCTGAGAAGATTTTTAAAGATTTACTCTATATATTCTTATGTAAAACTTCGACCCCCCCCCCCATTGTGGCCCCATCCTACCGCCGGGGGTTATGATTTTCACAACTTTTAATTTACACTACCTGAGGATACTTCCACACAAGTTTCAAATTTCCTGGCTGTATAGTATCTGAGAAGAAGATTTTTAAAGATTTACTCTATATATTCAAATGTTAAACTTTGAACCCCCATTGTGGCCCCACCCTACCCCCGGGGTCATGATTTTCATAACTTTGAATCTACACTACCTGAGGATGCTTCCACAAAAGTTTCAGCTTTCCTGGCTGATTAGTTTCTGAGAAGATGATTTTTAAAGATTTACTCTATATATTCCTTTGTTAAATTTAAACCCCTTATTGTGGCCCCATCCTACCCCCGGGGGTCATGATTTTCACAACTTTGAATCTACACTACCTAAATAGGATGCTTTCACACAAGTTTCAGCTTTCCTGACTGATTAGTTTCTGAGAAGATGATTTTTAAAGATTTACTCTATATATTCCTTTGTTAAACTTTGACCCCCATTGTGACCCCACCCTACCCCCGGGGGTCATGATTTTCACAACTTTGAATCTACACTACCTGAGGATGCTTCCACACAAGTTTCAGCTTTCCTGGCTGATTAGTTTCTGAGAAGATTTTAAAAGATTTACTCTATATATTCCTATGTAAAACTTCGACCCCCCCCCCCCCATTGTGGTCCCACCCTACCCCCGGGGGTCATGATTTATTTAACAACTTTTAATTTACACTACCTGAGGATGCTTCCACACAAGTTTCAGCTTTCCTGGCTGATTAGTTTCTGAGAAGATGATTTTTAAAGATTTACTCTATATATTCCTATGTAAAACTTCGATCCCCGCCATTGTGGCCCCACCCTACCCCCGGGGGTCATGATTTTCACAACCTAGAATCTACACTACCTGAGAATGCTTCCACACAAGTGCCAGCTTTTCTGGCTGATTAGTTTCTGAGAAGAAGATTTTTAAAGATTTACTCTATATATTCATATGTTAAACTTTGACCTCCCATTGTGACCCCATCCTACCCCCGGGGGTCATGATTTTCACAACTTTGAATCTACACTACCTGATGATGCTTTCACACAAGTTTCAGCTTTTCTGGTCTTATGGTTCATGAGAAGAAGATTTTTGAAAATTCTCGAAAATTTCCATAAATTCCTAATTATCTCCCTTTGCAAAACGGCGTGATCCTTAATTTTCACAACTTTGAATCCCCTTAGGCTTAGGATGCTTTGTGCCAAGTTTGGTTGAAATTGGTTCTTGAGAAGATGTTGAAAATGTGAAAAGTTTACAGACAGACGGTTTACAGTTCACGGACAGACGGACGGACGGACGACAGACAAAATGTGTTCAGAATAGCTCACTTGAGCTTTCAGCCCAGGTGAGCTAAAAAAAAAACATGCACGTGCTATCTTATTCTCTTTTGAGAAGTAGGCTAGCTATGCCTGTCCACTTCTCAAAAGAGAATAGTGATATCTGTAAACAATATCTCAATAATACGGAAGCGTATTAGGGTCGCAGCAGTATTTTTTATTAATTTGTTATAACAGATTAGTAACAGATTAGTAATTTGTTATAACAGATTAATATCTAATATAATATTCAATATAATAATTGATAATCTGTTATAACAAATTGATAATTTGGTATAACAATTTGATAATTTGTTTTATTACATACTTAGTAATAAATACAGGTTTTTTGCACAGTCATATGATACAGATGACATCACACAATCCGTATCGGCCTCCGGGACTGATACAGGTTATCAGCCCTCCAGGGCTGATACGGATCAGTATCACACCCCTTGCGGAACTCCTCTGCCTTTTTTTCGCTTCGGCATTTTTGCATTTTTACAGACGAAAAATAAAACATTTTCAATTACAGTCGACATTTTTAAGTGCAGTTGAAAACCCCAAATGCTAGCAAATGTTTTACATGTAAAGCAGTCAACTTTTACAACCTGATGAAATTCCGTTCTGTAGCTTCATGTTTGTTAAAACAAGAAGAACGCATATTTTTATTTATATAATACATGTACATGTCCAGACTTTTTTTTCAAATAATATGAATAATCAATTTAATTGTTCAAGTTGATGGGTTTTCTTTTTAAATTTATTACTAAGTATGTAATAAATATAATAATAGATACCCTTTTCCATATCACAGCTTGTATCAGCCCTCGACCAATATCAATCCTCGGGCCTTCGGCCCTTGGGCTGATATTGGAGTCTCGTGCTGATACAAGCTGTGATATGGAAAAGGGTATATATGTATATTTCTCTATATAACAAATTAATAATTTGTTATAACAATTAAATTACTAATTTGTTTTAACAAATTGATAATCTGTTATAACAAATTACTAATCTGTTATAACAAATTATTAATCTGTTATAACAAATTAATAATTTGTTATAACAAATCAATAATCTGTTATATCAAATTAATAATTTGTTATAACAAATTACTAATCTGTTATAACAAATTAATAAAAAAAATATTGCTGCGGCCCTAATACGCTTCCGTACAATACTGAACTGATATCAAACTTATCAGTATCAATGTGTGGACAAATAGTATATGAAATTTAGAATTGAAATTGGTCTCAAGTTCGAGAAAGTTTCAGTAAAAAGGTTCGGAAATAAATAGACTACTTACTAATTTTATTTTTATACACACTTTGCGCATGCGCACGGTTCTCAAACATCCTGTTGACATTCGCTACAATATTTGAAAACAAGAAAGAACATGTGATTTTAAGTGACAGTGAACGATATAGTGTTATCAAACAGGCTTTTATGGTGAGTATTTTATAAAATACGTGATCTGATCCAAAAATCTTAGAAAATATTTAAAAATATTCAGGTCTGTGCTTGTTTCGGTCTGCCACTTGTCACAATTTTGGTTTTAATAGATACAGTAGACATTGTTAAAAGTCGATGTATAAATGTTACATTAAACAGTCCTTTGACCAGATACTTATAAAAAGATACAAATCAAACCAATACATTCATATTGAAATTATAGGCCTAAATATTTATGTAATGTTCTGTATGAAGATATTAAGCAATGATTTGAATCACTTGATTAATAACTCATAATTTGTAAATGCTTTAGTAAATAACTTAATATGTAGACATCTTTTTAGTAAAGTTAAGACGATGATGTGTTTCAGTGTGTAAAAGACTGTTAGCAATTGCATAAATCAAATTCAGACTGCATTTTAATAGCTTTTCTTTTCTTTCAGTTTTTAATTGTTGCATTAAAACAAAACTTACAATGGCCTTGCCATCTATGCCACATTACTGGACGACTAGGAGGAATGTCTATGAACAGGCCATAGTAAAAACCAGAAACCATGATGACCATCTCCGAGAGAGGTGGAGCAACACAGCCAACTATTTTAAGAAATCCAACATTGCGGCCTGTAAACAGAGTGAATGGGAGTCAGAGAGATCACTTAGATCAAGGTATTGCTTCTATATTATAATATATATAATAGAATTTATAACAGTATATCCCCTAGGCATATAACATGTTAAAGTAATCATTGAACTGTCATGCACCATTATGGCATATGTATGCCAGCTGCTATGCATAATACGAAGATCTATCTTCTTAACATGATAAGATTGATTTTGAGTTGTATATGTTGCAAGCTGTTGTGTTGTTATTCTCAACAAATTAATAGATGAATGCTATAGAATTAAAATATGAAAAATCATGACTTTCTTCTGTATTTATTTACTGGAGAACTACTCATGTTTGAAGTACCGTACTTCTTTTTGTAACAAAACTAAACAGTTGCAAATCCTTATATTTCATAGTATGGATGCTTATGAAAAAGGCAAAGACACAGAGAAGAGGGCCAAAAATTTAGCTCTACGCAGAGAGAGACTTGCTGCCATGTTGAGACAGGAGAGGTACAGGTTTGAGGTGAGTCCCCTAACAGATATTATATATTTTAGTCTGTGCATTAGTTGATATGTAGCTCTTTTCATTGTGCTAATTTCTCTGACGTAGGCTGAACTGAAGGGATACTCAGTGGATAATTATGACCGCCTAGAGGACATGAGAGACAGAGTGGACTCCCTAAAGAGTGCTCGTGAAGAAAAACGAAAACATGTAAATTAGTCCTGATCCATTCTTAAAAATCTGTAGGGCAACATATTTATTATACATTATTATGCATTATTGACCTAAAATCTGTTCTATATAAGGACAAGTACATTCACAGTATCAAAAATGATTTTAAAGAATTGTTATTAAAGTTTTGTCGTAACCCTATAGTTATAAATCAAACATTCAGAACTACATGTTTGGATAGATGATTAGATCATTGTTTTATGTGTTTCAGTTAGCATCAGAAAAGCTGTATGAATATTGGAGACAAAACAATCCAGATATCAGAAAGGTATTGTTAATTGCTAAGACTAGTTCTCCAGATAAAATTTTGCCAGAGAGCATTTCAATCAGCATTCTCCTTTGACTGTAGAGAGTTTTACACATATTTAAACTACAGACTTGTGTTTTTTTAAGCTTGAATCAGAACAATTAAAAGACCATGTAGTGGATAAATGGAGCTCACAAGTGGAGGAAGTTCGCGAGGTAAGAAGGCAGTCTGGGAGGGCAGGGGGAATAACTCTTGTTTGAAGGGGAGAGTAGGGTTTGGGTATAATGAATTGATGAGATATATATATATATTATACAGCAGAAAGTATTAATGGATGGATATCATCTATGTGTACTTGTAGGAAGTCTGATTGATACTTGTGAACTATATTGCTCCGAGTCTAGAGTATTTTAGGATAAAAATTATTTTTAAAAACTGAATAAATGGTGATGCCTAAGCATATACAAAAAAAATCTTTTTATCGATGTTCCATTTTTTGTAGAAAGAGGAACAGGAAAGGCAAGAAAAAGAAAGATTCGAGAGAGAAATGGAGGAGGAGAGAATTGCAGCTCTAGAAGAGGAACGACGGAAGGAAGAAGAGAAGTTAGAAGATGAGAAGAGGTGGAAGGACACTTTGAAGGAACAGATGCTGGAACTCAGAGATCGGGAGGCAGAGGTAAGATAGATATGTAGATACATGTAGAACGTAGAACACCCAGTGTACATCTAACTTAAAAACACTTGGTTTATATCTTATTATAGACAGGGAGGCAGAGGTTAGATAGATATGTAGACACATGTAGAACTTTAGAACACTCGGTGTATATCTTTTATAGACTGGGAGGCAGAGGTTAGAGTTGTACAACATTCTTTGTTTATCTGTAGTAAGAGCGTAATCAGCAATATTCTCCATTCATCTTATTATACCCCTGCTCCGAAGGAGAGGGGGTATACTGTTTAACCCTTGTGTGTCTGTCTGTCTGTCCGTCCGTCCGTCCGTCTGTCCGTCTGTCTGTCCGTCTGTCTGTCCGTCTGTCTGTCTGTCCGTCCGTAACAAAAATTTCTGTCGCATTTATCTCAGCAACTATTTATCGCAGATGCTTGAAATTTTAACACAGTGTTTGTTAAGGCATGCCATATCGTGGGATATATTTTTGTACCAATCGGACGTCAACTTCCTGTTAAATGACGACTTTGCTTATTTTTTAAACCAAAATTTTCAAACAAATTTTCGTCAAAGATTTCTCAGCAACTGTTTATCGCAGATGCTTGAAATTTTTACACAGTATTTGTATAGGCATGCTATATCGTGGGATGTATTTTTGTACCAATCAAACGTCAACTTCCTTTTAAATGACGACTTCGTTTATTTTTTAACCAAAATTTTTAAACAAATTTTCGTCAAAGATTTCTCAGCAACTATTTATCGCAGATGCTTGAAATTTTTACACAATATTTGTATAGGCATGCCATATCGTGGGATATATTTCTGTACCAATCGGGTGTCAACTTCCTGTTAAATGACGACTTTGTTTATTTTTAGCCAAAATTTTCAACCAAATTTTCGTCAAAGATTTCTCAGCAGCTATTTTTCGCAGATGCTTGAAATTTTTACACAATATTTGTATAGGCATGCCATATCGTGGGATATATTTCTGTACCAATCGGGTGTCAACTTCCTGTTAAATGACGACTTTGTTTATTTTTAGCCAAAATTTTCAACCAAATTTTCGTCAAAGATTTCTCAGCAGCTATTTTTCGCAGATGCTTGAAATTTTTACACAATATTTGTATAGGCATGCCATATCGTGGGATATATTTCTGTACCAATCGGGTGTCAACTTCCTGTTAAATGACGACTTTGTTTATTTTTAGCCAAAATTTTCAACCAAATTTTCGTCAAAGATTTCTCAGCAGCTATTTTTCGCAGATGCTTGAAATTTTAACACACTATTTGTTTTGGCATGCCATATCGTGGGATATATTTTTGTATCTATCGGACGTCAACATCCTGTTAAATAATGACTTTGTTTATTTTTTGCCAACATTTTCAAACAAATTTTTGTCAAAGATTTCTCAGCAGCTATTTATCGGAGATGCTTGAAATTTTTACAGTGTTTGTTAAGGCATGCCATATTGTGGGATATATTTTTGTACCAATCGGACGTCAACTTCCTGTTAAATGAGTACTTTGTTTATTTTAGCCAAAATTTTCAAACAAATTTTCCTCAAAGATTTCTCGGCAGCTGTTTATCGCAGATGCTTGAAATTTTAACACACTATTTGTTTAGGCATGCCATATTGTTGGAAATATTTCTGTACCAATCGGATGCCAGCTTTCTGTTAAATGTCGACTGCTTATTTTGTATATTCACATCAGAGCGGGGGTATCACTAGTGAGCATTGGCTCACAGATATCTTGTTTTGGCTTTTGATTACAAGTGAAATGATTCCTTTTAACAAAGACTATTTTTTCATCCACGGCAGTGAAATGTTGATCCTACCTATGAATGTTTGTAATTGATATGGTGGTTCCCAAGGAAAAAATGTTCTTTATAAATGCAATCTATTTTTCGAGTAACTTTCAAAGAAACTTAATAAAACATTGGGTAATAAAAGTGTTGAACTTCAGGCAGAGAGATTGAAGAAGGAACAAGATGCCCTACAAAAGGAGCAGTGGAGACTAGAAGATTTAGAAGAAGAGCGTAAAAAGATGGAGTCAGCTCGTGGGCAGAGAGAAATGGGGTAAGCAGTGTTGTCTGGAATAACATTTTTCCTTAGTCTTAGTGTTACATTCAACAGTTTACATGCTTATTTCATTTATACCTATAGGAAACCCTTCATTCACTGTAATTGTTCAAACGAAAATTTGAATTGAACATGCACAACCACTATTACAACTTTCATGAAATTAATTAAGGCAATATAGTTGATGTTTCAAGTGTACATATGATTTGTTTTCCTCCAGACGAATGCTTCTGAGACAACACAAGGCTCAAATGATGAGAAGATCTCGACAAATCCAAGAGGAACTGGTAATATTAAAGTCTTATTGAAATACATTCTCACTTAAAGCTGGTTTCAAATACATGGACAAGCTATTGCTGGCATCATGAATGTTTTTAGTGAGATTAATACATGGATAGAGGTCCTGTTATAAATGTATTCACATATCATGTAGTTAGAGAAATCCATGAACTAGAGAAGTATAATTGTAACCATGTAAGATGCATTGAGTGTTTCAATGTAGGAACAAGACAAGAAAATGTTGGAGGCTTTGATTGAGAGAGAGAAAGAGGAAAGGGAAATTCTGACCACGAGGCGAGAAAAAGCTCAAGCTGACGCTGAATGGATGAAGCAGGTGAGAGACAAGATGGTGATTTGTTGTATCATTGAAATGCTACTCTATAAATTGAATTGGTCATTCCATAATTTAATTTTTAAATACATTGTACAGTGTTGTATACATTTGTGTTAAAAAAAAGTCTCACTATTTGTACTGGGGATTCTTATTCTTTAGTACATGTACACGATTCACACTTAGCATACTTCTTGTGACGACTAAGTTGCATATCTGTTTTCATTCCACTTTAATACTAGCAGACTGACTCTATAAACAAACAATGTAATTACTTAACAGGTGATAGAAGACCAGCTCCGAGTGGAGAAGGCCAGAGAAGCTGAGCTAGACATGTTATACCAGTAAGTCCCTCCTATCGCTGCCAGGCTAGTGGCTGTCTCATCTGAACGGTTCATCAGTGAAATTAATCTGTTAGATTGATGTAAGTTAATGTGAATGTTCTTACAGGGAAGAGGCTGCTCGAATGTGGGAGAAGAGAGATGCTGAGTGGGCGCGGGAAAGTAAAGCTCGCGAGAGACTGATGAGAGAGGTTTGTTTGTCTGTGTATGACTGATGCATTTAAATTTATCTGATAATTTGATTACATTTTTTGTCAAGATAACTTGTTTATATGATACTTTGTATTTCAGAAAGTTTTTTTGACACTTATGAATAATTTTTATGTTGTTTTCTGCAAAATAGTACGTGTAATAAATCTAAACAAATTTTTTTGACGATTGGATTAAATGTTGTAGTTTCCCTTCACAAGGTCAGTACTATTCACAGGTATTCAAGGACAGACAAGAGCAGATTGAGGAGAAGCTAGAGGAAGTACAAAGAGAGCGAGAGGAGTCGCTACGGCAACGAGAACAGCTGATCGAGGAGATGGAGATAGCCAATCAGATGACACAGCGGGACCTAGAGAGGGCCGAGCAACAGAAAGAGGCTCTCAAGCTTGATCTCAAGGGACAGGTGAGTCATGTTTACTCCGTCAGTGATTCTGGTTGTTTAACATCAGTTGTCATTGTGGGCTTCTTGTTGATACTTCTACAACTAATTCTCTGTACTCCAAAATCTTAATGATATTCCTTTGATATGTAATTTTTTTAATAATTTTGTTGGGAAGGCCAGAGAATATAAAATATTCTCAAATCATTTTTCTGTTTCAAAACTGATTTCTGCATACATGATTTTTTGTTTGGTTTTGTATTACAATCCTTGGTTATCCCCCCTGTAGATTGTTTCCCTGTACACTACATTACAGTGATACAGCCATTTGTTCTGATGATTCTCTTTTTCCTGCTGTAACATGGCTCTTCATTTTCATTCTGTAATAAATCGTTGGTTATCCCCCTTTAGATGACGGCGCGTCAGGAGCAGCAGATGACGGCGCGACAGAGGATGAAGGAGGAGGAGGATCGGGAGCAACAGGAGGAGCGCGAGTACGAGGACTTCCTCCAGCATGAGACGGAGAGGATGAAGGTGCGCGGCTTTGCCCCAAAGGTATAACTGTTTATGACTCTTGTTATCATGTGTCATCTTTAATTAGCATCAGGCATTTGATGATGTATAGAAAGTTCCTAATCATAAGTAATATATGAGGTTTAGTGTAAATTTATTAATAATTTATCAAGCATGAATTTGACTTAAAACAATGATTTAGTTGCTTTTTGACACCATTCAACTAAATATGATATGGTTTTTAAGATGCTCTGTATAAACTAAATGTCAGTACCTTTTAGTTTAGTTTAGTATTTAAATATATATAGCAAGTTTACCTGTACTGTAACGTCAAGGAACATGTGTTGCACAGTGCATACTACATGTATAGTGTCCCTATTTGATGATGTACAAGTTCCCCTTTGCTAGTACACATACTTCTGTAAAAGCTTGGTCATAAAAATAAACATCTGGGTACACAATCTAATTCGTCTTTGTTTGTTACAGAATTTCGGAAGGAGAACGGCCTGGATGTAGGTCACATGACCCTTGCTGACCGGCCCAGCTCACTGCCCAACACTCGAGATAAATCAGAGGCCCACTCTCAGCAAAACCCCCAGACAATTGTGATATTCCGTTTACAACATGTAGATCTTTTGTTGTCCAGAAATCTCATTTTGTGCAACTGTAGAGCAGACTTTTAAAATTATTCTCATTTGAGAATGTGCATAACTGAATATATGTAAATATCAATATTATTTACACATCATAGATTTTTATTATTAAATGTTTTATCAGGAAACAAGTACCGGTAGTTTTGTTCCTCTATTAAGTGATCACCACATTTTAATGAAATGATATTTAGTTTTAATATGTTAAATGATATCTTTCTGTGAGAAAATTACATGAACTGCAGGTACTGTAAAACTAAGAAGTGTGCTTTAGTTCGAGATATTGATGGTTTGAAAAACTACAGTGATCTGTAATGACTGAAATTTTGGAATCAAGAAATAAACATGACAGATCAGCAGAGGTTTTTCATTGAAATTTTATTTCAATATAAGAGATTCCTATAAACAAATTGCAGCATTCTTTGGAATGCATGATTTTTGATATGAAACAGCAATGATAGAAGTCTTTCGATGGTTGATCACTTCTTTCTTCATTAACAGAGGTGAACACCGGCACCTTTACTTTTTGCACCTGGAAATTAAAAGAAATTAGGCTTTTAAATATGGTCTTTACAGCATATATGTGTGTAATTCAAATAAAGTGATATAAATCCTGTGCAATAGTGTTGGATGGAAAGTCCTTTGACCTACCCAGCATGCTGCTGAGGAAGGAAGCATATGTGGCTGTTCCTGTGACTGCCCCGACCGCTGCAGGGTTACTCCTGGTTGTCTTTACATTAAAACCATTGGGTCCCCAGACTTCCACTTCTACAATGTGCCAGTCTGTCATTCTGTGGAAATCATAGGAAAAAGCACTTGCTTATCAACAATCAAAGTCATCATCCCAAATTTCATAGTCAAGCCTTTAGACTTAAATTGAATTAGTGGTTCCATAAAAATCTGGAAATTTGACAGAACTGTTGTGTAACCTACTGAGGGTCTGATACAATAGATCCCGACACTTTGTCAAATCCCAGATTGTGTGCAGCAATAGCTGCTGCTGCCATCGTGTTCACATTGTTAGGAGCCAGGGGACACAACTCTCGCACAGGTCCTTCAACAAAAAAGTACATCTCTCATAAAATTAAGCTCTAGTTGATTATGATTTTCTGAACTGATGTATGTACCCTAAACTTAAAACAGATGAATGTTAGATGCAAAATGAATTATATTTAGAGTGGTCATCTTTTTGTAAGATGCTTTTGTTCCTTATGTATGATTTTTATTGAATTATTTACCATCATACAGAATGAGTTTGGTGTCCTTGACTTGGTCGTTTTTGGTCTTCAGGTCCCCATTCAGCTTGAAGCTGGTCGGATGCTTGGTCATTGTGACCTTTAGGTTCTGTAATAAACAGTATCTGTTCTTATTGTAGTTCATGCGGCCTGTCTCCATTTTCTTACCCACCTGTTTGTGTACATTATACATGAATATTTCACCTAACCTCAGTACTAGTGTCTTATCAAAATGTACTAAGAGGGTTTTCCTTCAAATTTACCAGTTACTTGTGAACCAGGTGCACAGTGTCGTTTAACTATGGACTTTTATCTTGACCTTGCCTCAGTGTTTTACCTGCGCCTTGCCGCCATGTCTGACAAATCAATAAGACCCTGCCTTCTGTCCTGTATGTACACATACAGTTACATTATTGAGTAAAACACACTTTCCCAATTAATAGTTTCTGATCTGCACCTCTCCTCAAAAACCCTTGGCTTGGAATGACTTTGCATTAGTGATTAATCCATAAATTTAGTTTTACCTGTAAACACCCGGCCGGTCAACATGTCTTACCTGTAAAGTTCCCCTGTCAGCCATCTTCTTGATGTCCTCTGCCCCCCAGAATGCCCCACTGGGAACATACAGACCATGCTTAGTGGCAGCTGCCCTTAGACTTGTCTCCAGTTCTTGTGAACTTAGAGCTGTTGGGGAGCCAATCTGTGAAACACATGCACAATTTATTACTTATGAAATGCTAAAATGACATGATACTATTTCATGACATGATGGTGAAAACAAATAAAGGCATGTTCAAGCTATACTTTTAAATTAAGAAATATCCAAGCTGGTGCCATTGATACATGTAAAACAATAGATAATTTGTTTGATAACCAAGATTTCACCATGTAGTCTGCCTCCTGTAGGAATATGGGTCCCCACTGCCTCGTGATGTCAGGGTGGGCCACCTCAACAATAAGATCCACATTTCTAGATCAACAACACAAACTATCTGGTACATTGACTGGTTGATCAAGTATATATAAATCAAGTTAGTTTAAGAAAATATGACACTTTGAACTCTCTTTAGCCTATTTCTTAAATTTATCAAATAGTAGTATAAAGATACCTACCTTTCTTTAAAATCCTTCAAGTCCTGAAGGACCAGATCCTTTGAAAATCCTTCGAAGGCTGCTGGAGACCGATTCCATACAAAAGCTAGCTCCAGTTCTGGGTGTTCCTGGATCTTCTCCACAAGGAACTTTCCTGTTCAGAAATGGCAAGTATCAATAACAAATTGTAGTAGTTGGGGCTATATAGACCATGGATATTGGCCTGGGTAGCTCAGTGGTAGAGCACCTGACTAGAGTTGCAGGGGTCCCGGGTTTGATTCCCGGTCCAGCCATATATTTTCATTGTACTATTTATATGCTCCTTTCCTACTACAGATGGTGCCATAGACTTCCTTGTTCAGACAATATAAATATATATATATTATATAAATATATATATATTTACATCTATCAAGTATTATTCCGTCTATTCCTTACGGAAACTTAAAGTTAATTCATAGCCCTATAGAAACAGCCACACTGAAATATACACGCCCTGTTTCTCATTGGTCGAAATATACAGCGGCTGAAACTGACTAGAAACTGACAGGACTGAAATTGACACGTTCTGTTTATCGATTGGTTGAAACCCACAGCGACCTAAGAAAAATCACGAACTGCACAAAATAATCATGCTGATCCCAGACTCCATTTTTCACAGGAGACGATTTGGCTGTTTCTTTTAGGTATAAACGTACTTAGGTATATAATTAAGAGCAATTTAGTGAATTTTACTTACTTTTCATAACCAATTTATTAAATTGTTAAAAGAGAGATGTTAATATAAACAATAAAATGCTTTCTTTGACGATTTATGTGGGTTATGAAGGTAGCGATCATTGCAGAAAAAATTTACATAACCCACCTACACAGGTTATGCATTTTTTCTGCAATTTCGTTACCTTCATATCCCAAATGAATCACCAAAGAAAGCATTTTATTGTTTAAATAAGTCCTGACAAGGTGAACTTGTGTTGGGTCTTCAGGGTCGAAGACTATTTAAGGAGGGAGGAATGTAGTAGTTGGGGCTATATAGACCGTGGATATCAGCCTGCATGGGTATAGCTCAGTGGTAGAACATCTGACTTGAGTTGCAGGGGTCCAGGGTTCGATTCCCAGTCCAGCCTATCATCATATACCTGATAAATTTTCATCAGTATTTATAAGCTCATTCCTCCTTTCCTACTACAAAATAAACGTTGCTTCATATATTCCCAGGTATAGTCAGATAGTGGCTGCAGATCTAAATGTAATAAGACCATGAAGAGTGGCATGATACATCAACTATGTAGAAGTTAACATGGGATGTGTACATTTAAAATAGTGTGTATATTACACATTAAACATTCCTCCTAACATATAAAACATTCCACCTACAAATAGCCTACTGGGGTCGATCCCTGAATTACCACGGTTACCTAGATGTCCATATCCCACCACGCCTACGCGTCTCATGATGTGCGTTCTGATGGACGTCCAGGGTAAAATAAGTAAGATGTGCACAATTCAGGAATTTAAAATCACATAATTAATTACATGGCAAACTAGGTCACAAATGTTTTCTTTAGAGAAAATTCGAGCAATCCAAGGCAGTCGGATTACCTCGTCTTTTTTCTAACGCAACAAGGTGGAATGAGAGTACCAATGCACCGGATGTTGACATCAGAGAAGCGTTAAAAGATTGAGCCGCGCAGAAAAAGGTATGGATAAGGTGATTTGCTGAATTAATTGCTGAAATAATGATTATTTCAAAGTAAATTTATCACTGTTTAAAATGAATGATGGATTGAAGAAGTACTGCAAAAAGTAAAGAAATAAGAGGGGTTGAAATAGGGGTTGGGTGTCAATTTTGGGACTTGGATTTATTTGCTGCGGATCACTGTAAGTTGTAAACAAGCTCAATTTTGACCTATTCAATAAACGCCATGGGACCCTATGTATTTCTACTGATTTTGTGTTAGTGCTTGGAATGAACTTTCAAATGTGACCAAGTATATGTCTGTAAGTATAATAGCAAACTAGCCAGGTGGGTTTAAGTTAACATTGAGCACTATGGGAAATGAATTGGTACTCTTTTCCCAGGTGATCCGACTGCTGAGGCCGGAACGCCGACTACAGTGGCCATCGTCACCATGAGGTTTGAATGTTTGTTACATAGAATATAACTGATCAATGATAATTCTTCAAAATACCTGTTAATATGTTTTACGGTGCTACCGTTCTGGCGAGCGCAGCAAGAATTACACATACATTGCATCATTGTCAACCTAGTGTTATTTAGGTATCAACGAACGTCAAAGAATTTTTGAGAGATTATTTCTCTACAATAAGTATGCCGAGGCAAATGTTCTAATTTTAATGTTTATGATACATACAGCGCAACCTCCTACCCCTCTCCAGAGAGAGAGAGAGAGAGAGAGAGAGAGAGAGAGAGAGAGAGAGAGAGTCCGGTTCCTGTTTGTAGGTGTGTAATTTCCCACTTTTAAATTTAATGGTTTGACTATATGCAATATCTACATAAATTTTTTAACTGTTTATTTTTTCTCTTTATTCCTTTTTATTTAGTTCAAAATATCCTATTGTTTATTTCCTCCCTACTGATATACTCATACTTACCTGCCTACTGTACATGCATGCACAATAAGCTTAAAAATGAATCCATCGATATGAGAGTAAAGTATGGCTCTTGCTAGTATATATTTAAATAATCTCTATATTAAAAAAAACAAAAAACAAATCATATGCCAATGAGACAGGTATCGCAGTCTATACTGAAATAGCTAGTACACGCATGTTTGATCCACCTCTAAATTTATCGCGGGAAATATAGCGCGTGAGCACTGTGACGTCATCCATAACTTTGTTCGTCTTTGTTTACGTTTCTCGACTCAATACGAAGGTATGGAAGCAACCAACAAATCTCTTGAGTCTCGCCAAAGCATACGCAGTACTCTAAACGTGTCTTCAAACCTTAAGACACCGTAAATTACGAATTAAATGTCGGCCATTTTTGGCACAGTACCACGGGTGAAAACATTAGAGAGCATTATGGGACGTAGACAAAAATTTTTGTTTGATGAACTGTAGGGTTAGCTCGTTCTTTTTCCCGCGCACACTGGTTCGTAGAGCTCGCTTCGCTCGCCGGCGCTGCACTCGCTAATATGTTTTACGGCGTGACCGCTGGGGCGAGCGCAGAAAAAACTACACATCTCTCATCATTGTTAAACTGCAACCCATGGACTTGGCCCAACCAGGAAACTTTGGCTTTAAATACAAAGCTGTTTGATTTTTTTTATAATGTAAATACAATCATGATATGATTTATTCCTTTACTCTGTGATAATGATCATATTAAATTCAGTTAACAATAAATTGCGTGTCTTTGTTATTTCTCATTTTGTTCCGTATTGTTATATATGTGTTTTAATTATTTTCCTCTGACACATCAATTCTGTTTTAAATTTTTTAAATCTGTGTACGCTATATCTGTATTTTAGAAATGTGCCCTCCCATTTTTTTTAGTGTGTGATATCCAATATTATTTAAAGGTTTGGCAACATATGCTGCTAACAAATACATGTAGATATTTTTATTAACGGTTTATTTTTTTTTTTTTATTATTTATCTATTACAAAATGACGTGGCTGCACGTAGTTCTAATAATAATCAAACTTTTTTAAATACATTTTTGTCACCTACCTAACGTATGCATATATGATTAGATCAATATGACAGTAGATTAAGCATGGAACTCGCATGTATATTTAGTAAGCAAAAAAAAAAAATCAGAACAAAACTAATCAGCCGAAAAGTTGCCGTTAACATTGAGTACTTCCTACAAGTTACACCCAGCACAGATGCTTGATCCACCTCTAAATGTATTAACCCCTTCACGGTAACTGCGGTACTGCTCTTTTGCAGGGCAAAATGACATAGTTTGGTGAAATATGACGTAACGTCAATTGTTTCATTTATGTCATTTAATTATCTATCTACTGTAATTTCGGCAAAGTATACCATTTTGCCCTGCAAGATAACAGTACCGCAGTTATCGTGAAGGGGTCTATTGCGCGAGATCAGTGTGACGTCATACTTAACTCGTAAATTGTCGGATAAATTCGGGGAAGGAAATGACGTCATATGTCAGCAAAAGT
Organism: Magallana gigas; assembly: GCF_902806645.1. NCBI lineage: Eukaryota > Metazoa > Mollusca > Bivalvia > Ostreida > Ostreidae > Magallana > Magallana gigas. The sequence continues at coordinate 58,286,233 of NC_047564.1, forward strand.
TGATAGGTACAATTTTGTTCGTAAGCATATGTGTTGTTTACTTTAGTGGTTTTAAAGGATTTTTTTCATTGTTAAATGAAATAAATGTATTCGATTTAGAGGTAAGAATTTTCCTTAAAAACGCTTCCTGTTCCACCATGTTGCTATGTACCGCAAAGGATCACTGGGATAGTAGAACGTTTTCACGCGGGTCCACAAAATTTTCTTTGAACAATGTGCAGATTTCAACTCGAATTTCCTCCGTTCGTATTGCCATGATTACAGGGAACTACTGGGACGATTAAAACAATGCATTACTGGTCCGATTTACTGACGCCAAAAAAATCCGTTGAATGAATGTGCAAATAGTCCGAATTTTCTATTCACACACGCCTTGCCGGTAGAGCTCGCTTCGCGCCGGCGCTGTGCGGCGGCGAGCTGCGCTCTCTATTATGTTTTTTTTTTTAAAGGAGCGCTTATATCCCATAACGTAGCATGTGGAAGTCATGCAGGGATGATACACAGTGCACTCGCCTACGACTGTGCACTCCCCCCCCCCCCTTTCTATTTTTTTAAAATTTCTTTTATTAATTAATGTAAACAAACGGGAGGGTTGCTTACCCTCCCTCTTTTTATATACAGGGGAAACGAGTGGGAATATAAAATGCCACAGAGGCGTGATATTTCTGTTATTATACCCCCGCAAACGAAGTTTAGGGGGGTATATTGGTTTCACCCTGTCCGTCTGTCTGTCTGTCCGTCTGTCCGTCTGTCTGTAGACGCAACTTTGTCCCCCTATAGAATTTTTTATTACTGCATGGAAGAGTTTGAAAATTTGTACATATGTTGAACACCATCTGAAGATGTGCACCTGCAATTTTTTTTAAGATCAGACAAGATTTAATGATTTTATGAGAGTTTTCATTTTCTTTATTCTATATATTGTACACTAATGTTGAAAAGTAAGGGAGGTAATCCTTACAGATTTTATTAATTAATTAATAGTATTAAAACACTATAAAATATATTTATATAAATACATCCAGATGGAGGTTTTTTGTCTTTATGTCTTAATTAATAAAAAAAAAATTTTTTATAAGTATTCTATCAACTGACAATGCAAAGTTTTTTGTTTGTCAATGATGAATTCTTAGGAGCTAATAAGAACATCAAAGACAAGTGTGACTGAATTCATTTGTCCCCAGGGAGCCATTATCTGAGCCATGGTTCAGATGGAGCATGTGTTTAGGGGAAATTGATAATCTGTAAAATTGGTGATGGTTTTGGGGCTATTTTAAAACTGTTTCATGTAAACCAAAAGTTCTATCATTGTAAGGAAATACATGTAAATAATATCATTATTAATAAAGAAGTTAAACTAGTTTTAGAGGTTGTTTAAATTTATTTGTCAAGTAAATTGATGAAGTGACCCTTTTGGGCATTAATTTAAATGAAATTCAAAATTACTGATATGATTGTAGTGTTTTGGCAATTTTAAAATTGTTTGTAATATCAATTTTTCTTTTTTACATATTTTTACATAGTATGGTAATTATGGTAATGTTTTGGGAGTTTATTAAATTTAACAAGCTCATCAAAGAAAATCAAAGTCCTATGGGATCAATTTTCTGATATGGAGTTCCATTGTGCCATGATAGGAGAAAGTGAGGAAAATTTGAAACAACTAATTGCATCTGTCAAGACTCTTATTAGAAAGATATTGAAAGTTTTATCAACAGAAGAGCATTGCTTGGCTACCGGTATTTCCATTTACTGCAAAGGGAGGGATTATTGTCATTTTGTTGGTTTTTCTTTAAATCAATTAAATTTTAAAAAAAATATATCATCAGATACATACATTTGTAAATGTATTACTGTTCTAGATATGCATTTACAGTGAAATTCTGACAATTTTGATTTTAATTTTTCTTTGTTTACTAATTTTTTTTTTACAATTCTAGAAAAAAAAATTTGTATGTGTTCCAAACCTTTATTATTCAATTCAATTATTTGTCCCATTTGAAATCAGCCTTGCGGGGGTATTAGTCCCATTAGGACAGTTCTAGTTTTTTGGCTGGAGACATATATAAGGGGTTGTTAACGATAATTAATATAAGAAATTGAAAAAAAAAATAGAAAGGGGGAGGGGGGGGGGTTAGTGCACGGTCCAGTCCACAAGCACCAGTGCGGCTTATGCTTTATATGTCAAACACTAGCTACTATTTAGACCTAGTACATGCACAGTACAACATTAACAGTGCATGATTAATATGCATTATTTTGACTATTATAATTAGATAATTATTGTAAATGTTCTTTATTTGATATTTTCCCAAATCATGAAATTTCTAATCCAGCCCCCCCCCCCCGGGGGGGGGGGGGGGGTTTATACCTATAACTCCAACTTCTCAACATTTCAATATTTCAATATGTTTTCAACGTCAATTTCAGATCAATTATGTTTACTGCGAGAAAAAGTGGGGGGGGGGGGGGGGGGGCTGAGGCCCCTATTATGCTATGTGCCTAATGGTTAGGTCTAACTTTGCAAAAAAAGTGGGGGTTAGCTCCCCCCCGGTTCCGACACCTATGTCTTTAGAGAGTTTTGATTTCACAATTAAAACTCCCAAGCACAGTCTCAAAATATTTCGTCGCTATAATACAGACAGAAACCGCCTATTTCGAGGTTTGTAAATCTAACTCTCAACAGGTATATATAGAGTGACTTGTACATGGGCAATGCTCAATTTTTTTTTCAATTTAGGGTATATAAATAATGATGCACAAAATGATTTAGTTCACTGAGCCATTAAAGTATCCTATTTCTATGTCTTTTATGTCAGGTTTTAAAATATTGCATGAAAACTTATTCAAATTGGTCATTTTAACCCATTTTATCTTTTATCGATGCATTTTCACCAAATTAATAATGCCCTATACAGAGCATTAGTCTCCTGGGTTTAAGATCAACACCCCAGCGAACTGCAGGTCTGAAGCTCCTAGTCTGAAAAAATTTGGATGGATGACCTGAGAGCTACAGTACCTCTCATAGTAAAAAGGTACAATTTACGGCATACAAAAAATTGCCATAGTTTTGGACTGATTAACTTTATTTTCACACCAATTTTTTGAAAACCAAAAGTTTCATTAAATTCTTCAGGGAATTTATTACTGATATTGTCACTTAACTTGCCTCAGACTTTCTCTTAAACAAGCTAACAGACCTCATAAAATGGAGTATATTGATTCACGTCAAGATCGAGAGTCGCAATTATTACCTATAAGCAACTTTACTTTTTGGGGCTGATGATGGTGTTTAAAAGAATATCAGAGGCAAGTGAAATGACGATATCAGTAGTAAAATGTCTGAGGAATGTTTTGGAATCAAATATTTTAACAGAATGTGTTCCGAAAGAGATTAATCTGTTCTAAAAGTACTGCAATTTTTGTGCGCTGTAAATTGCAGTTTTTTACCATGGGAGGCACTCTTGCTCCCTGATCGTCCATCCAAATTTTTTCAGACTGGGAGTTATAAACCTACAGCAACACCCTAGCCCTCTTTATGATGCATAAAATATACAGTACATATCTTAATAACTGTTCATATAAGCTACCCTTACTGTATATGTTTATTCACCAATTAAGGACCGTATGAAGCATATACATCAAAAACAAAAATATAATCAATACATTATTTAACAAAGTTTAACAATGAATTGATTAAATCATTGGAAAGAATTTGAGATCCACATTACATATTTTCTCAAACATATGCAAAATGATACTGACTGCAATGAAATATATTTCTATCCATGCATCATATTAAACTAATCAAAGTACTGAAAAACTGACGGGAGTTGATTTTGTCGATGTTTATTTATTTACAAAATCAATGATATGTTATTTTGCATGACAAGTACATGTAGTTTCTAATTTGAATTACGCACATTTTTATAATATGATTTTTTGGACTTTTTCGACAAGAATGTCGAGAAACCCCCATATGAATCATGTTAAATAATATTTAAAAATAAAATAAATTCAATCAAACTATTTATCAGTAATAAAAATATTTCTCGAAAATTGTATGGATCCAATCAATATTGAACTCTAGTCTTCTTCAACCAAACGCTCGGCTGACACCGTAAATCTCCAAGGATTTACGGAGACAGCCGAGCATCGAGTTGAACAAGACTATATTGAACTCTGGCGTAGGGATACATACGACTACAAAGAATATTTAAATTGTTCGTACCATTTAAAATCTGACTATTTTCAAGGTATTTTTAAATACCTTTCCTTGAAAAACAATGCTTTAGCATACATTACATCGAATTTATCATTTTTTTTTCAAGAACTAAGTCTTGTCAGCAGCAATGATTTGTGCTGAGGTCCAAACACTGTTTCACTTTCGGTTTGTCTGAGTAACTGCATAGGAGAGTTGATTAAAATAAACTCCCAAAAAACACAAAAAATGTATAGGATGATACCTAAGAATTGTAATTTTGATAGCTATATCCGATGGCTTGATCCTTCATTAATAGGGCTGTATTGTATTCAGGCTAGGGTCAAATGTCATTGGCAACTTATTTTTGTTTTTGATTGAAGAAAGAAAGACTACCCTTACTTATTAAAAGAATTGGTTTTTTGTTTTTAAAAATAGAAATAGATAAACTTGTTTAACATGTCCCATTATGATTGAAATTAATGATATGTATACAACTATACATGTATTTCAGAATCTTCCCTATACCATTTGTAGGGGACTTGACCATGGACCCTCGAAGCACCGCCCAGGATGTGGTGCGTTGTGATGTGTGTGATACTCCTGTCCCCCCACTACACTGTGACTTCTGTCAGACCAATCTCTGCAAAGCCTGTGTTGGGGACCATATGTTGGATTTATACAAAAAACAACAGGTGGTACCTTTTCAAGACCGAGGATCTACTCCAAATGACCCCATTTGCCCAAAACATTCCCCCAAGCAATGTGAGCTTCATTGTGAACAATGTGACATTCCTATTTGTGTTCACTGTGTTTCCTCTGAAAGTCACAAAAATCATAAGTTAGTAGACATTTATACCAATTATGAAAAGAAAAGAGAAGATTTACAAAAAGATTGGCATGAACTGAAAAAATTCCTTTCTCCTAAATATCAAGAGATTGCAAAGAACATCACAGCTCAGAAAGCTGATCTCAGTAAAAACTCCCAGAAATTGACAACAGCAATTGACAAACAAGGAGAAGTCTGGCACAGAGAAATAGACACTATTATCACAAACCTGAAATCTAACGTGGAGGAAATGGACACCAAACACCTGACCGTCCTCAACAAACAGGAAGATGAAATCACACGCACCATATCTGAAATCACACAGAGCATTGGTGATCTGCAGAAGTTGCTTGACTCCAATGATGTCAGCCGTGTCTCTGAGTACAAATCCAGGATTACAGGATCAGAAGATTGACTCCTAAACTCACAGTTTCTCTTCCAAACTTCACCCCTCAGAAAGTTAACCCAGAACAGCTTTACCAACAGTTTGGTTCCCTGTCAGCATTCTCCATTACAACAGAGGAACATGGCTACACCATGGAAACCTCAGAAGTTGGATCATCTCCTCTTAAATCACTGCTTGATGAGCCACGGATCAACGCCACCATACAGACACAGTATGAATACTTACTCAGTGTTACTTGTCACAGTGATGAAGAAATCTGGACGTGTAGTCATAATAAAAATATCATGAATCTCTACAACCTGCAGGGAGAACTAGTGAAGTCAGTCCAAACCGAGTCGGGCAACAATCCACGGGACATAGCAGTGACAAGGAGTGGGGATCTAGTTTATACTGATAGAGGTATGAGAACTGTGAACATAGTGAAGAATACACAGATACAGACAGTGATCAGACTACGGGGGTGGATACCTCACGGTGTCTGTAGTACCTCCTCTGGTGACCTCCTGGTTTCATGGACAGTGTTGATTATAAACAAACAAAAGTTGTGCGTTACTCTGTCTCCACAGAGAAACAAAGTATTCTGTACGATGACAAAGGACAACCTCTCTGTTTATCTGCTGGATATTTCAACATTAAATACATCAGTGAGAATAGGAACCTAGATATCTGTGTGTCGGACAATAAAGCCTGTGCAGTAGTGGTGGTCAATCAGGCCGGGGAACTCCGGTTTACCTACACTGGTCCTCCCTCTACTATCAAGGGATCATTTAGTCCACTCGGCATCACAACAGACAGCCAGGGTCGGATCCTGACAGCAGACGGTGACAACGACCGTATCCACATCCTGGATCAGGACGGACAGTTCCTCCGCTACATTGACAACTGTAATTTAAAGAAACCATACAGTTTATGTGTGGACACCAGAGACAACCTCTTTGTGGCTGAACTAAGCACAGGTAAAGTGAAGAAAATCCAATATTGTATGTAAACAACGTATGAAGGTGAACTGTGTATACAATGGAGTGTAAGTAAAACTTCATATTATTGATATGAAAAACTGTATACTTGTATGAATAAGTCTAAACAGTCTGTATATTATCTTTAAACACATCATGTTTGTAAATATTTTGATAGAACAGTTTGTTTGAATTAAATATGCATATATAAAAACTTTATTAACAACTGTGTAAATGTATGTATATACATGAAAGTACAACAGTTGAAGTAATTGTGAATATATATCACATGTATTAACAGATAATCATAATACACAGACAAATATTCACAAATGGAGGGTTTTACATGAATCTAATTTGCAAAATGTGTAAATTATTTACATATACTGGATTCAGTTGTATAAATTAACCTTTTCTTGTCACATTGTAAATTCATTTATTTGACAAAGAAACTTCCTAATGAAACATTGTGTATTTCATCTGAATGACAGAGTGTTCAATAAATATATATTGTAAGCTTGAAGTGGTTTGTTGACAACATCAGGAGTCAAGAATTGAAAGAAATCATTGATCCTTGAAACTTTTGACAAAGTGTCCAGGTGTATTTACATCTACCGAGTCTGATTCCCTCTATTTCTTACGGAAACTTATAGTTCATCCATAGCTCTATAGAAACAGCCAGCCTGAAATCTTCAAGCCCCGTTTATCATTGGTCGAAATATACAGCGGATGAAACTGAGAGGACTGAAATCGACATGCCCTGTTAATCGATTGGTCGAAATCTTCAGCGACCTAAGAAAAATTACGAACTGCACGAAATAATCAGGATGATGTCAGACTCAAAGTCTCGCAGAAGACGATTTGGCTGTTTCTTTTAGTTAACGTATATACAT